>CAVLJG010000007.1:77805276-78433553 GCA_963669975.1 Acanthoscelides obtectus | reverse complement strand
GCAGGTGATAGAGATAACTCGTGTTATATGTTTAGGGAACTGGAAGAAGGTAAGTTGGAAACCATATCATACAGAACACAACATGATTCAAATATTTGCGTCTAACGTTTACGGTGAATGACAAGAGCAGCCAAGACATTTAAAATAAAATATCACAAGGTAAAGAGCAATTAGACAACTAAATTCTATCTATGGAGTACTAGAGTGGCAGAAAACAAAGACCTCCAAGAAGTTGGAAGCAAGATGTTGAAGAGTTCATGTCCACAGGACTCCAAGCGGGAGACTGGATGGAGCGAAAGATGTGGCGTTTGAAAGCGGCAAACGAGTATTGGTACAAAAACCCCATAATATATATATATATATATATATATATATATATATACAGGGTGACTTTGAAGTTGAGTCATTAATTTTCAGATAATGATTGTAGAAGGAAGATAAACCAAAATATGTGTGTAAAAATAAAAAAAAAATAAAAAAAAATTTTACCTTGTTTTATAAAGTATCCTCCCAACAAGTATTTCAGTGCGGACCTGTATTTGATCGTGAGGTGCCCTGTGAGGTCTTAAGTCACCTGATTCACGAGCCCGTTGTACTACATAACAAAGGCACGAGGGGTTGGTTGCACTCGATTGGGAAACCGATCCGCATAAACATGTGCCATTTTTTATTTCGTTTGAGCCACGCAACAGACACTATTCACACGCGACTGACACTGAATGTATGTATAACTGAACTGAATGAAATAAAAACGTCGTTCCAAATTCTTTCGCTTTTTTGTTTCCCATGCGATGAACCGATAAGGTGGATTATATCGTTGTTGCCAAACACGAGTACATGATATTATTATTGAGACAGGGCGGTACTCAAACTTCCAAAGGGCTATAACTTTGTTACTTTATTTTACCAGAAAAATGGTAAAGGAAAAAAACATTCTTTTGATCAGATCTACTCACTGTTAAAATAAATGACTCAACTTCGAAGTCAGTATATACAGGGTGGCGCATCGAAAATGAAACAGACGCATTTATTGGCAGCTCAGTTTTTTTTTTGTTTTCGAGGGGGACACAAGTTTGGCAAAAAATAACGTTAGCACGTGCAGCCCCCTACGCGGGGTGACACCACCCCCAAAATCTTAAATGGAAAGGGGGGTCGAGTGATACCTTATTTTAAAGGTCTTTCAATTCCCTTATAATGATATAAAATTAATGTACTTCAGTTCAGTAGTTTTTTAAGACTTGTTGATTAAAGCTTAAAAAAACTAATACACCATCATTAGTGGAGATCAATACATTTGGCAGCAAAGAAATTTAAAAATGAAGAATGAACTGTCCCGTTAGGCAAGTAAATGTTGAAAATGGCCACCATGACTCTCCATGCAATAATAAAATTTTGCTCAAAACGTTGCCGCACATTTTGCAATATTTGAGGAGTAATTTGAAGGCACTCATTCACACATTCTCTGTCGCAGGTCTTCTAATGATGTTAACTGAGTAGCATAGATTTGCTTTTTAAATGACCCCCATAAAGAAATCCAAAGGTGATAAATCAACCTATTCGCAATGTACCGCCGATCATTCGGATTTCAATTATGGCTGTTAATGCAGGATCTATGACGTCTTCGCCGGTCAAATTTCCAGGTAAAAAAAGGACCAACTAAATGATCGCCAAAAATACCAGCCCAAACATTTAATTTTTGTGGCTGCTGTGTATGAACCTCATGATAAATTCTGGGATTAGAATCGGACCAATATCGGCAGTTATGACGATTTACTACGCCATTTACGAAAAAGGAACATTCTTCGGAAAAGCAAGTGTTAAATAGAAAATGTTCATCGTTTATAATTCGTTCACTCATATCTTCACAAATTGTAATCGCCGATCAAAGTCGTCTTCATTAAGTTCTTGTACCAGGTGAATTTTATACGGATGAAAACTATGGGCCTTTAGAATCCGTTGGACAGTACATCGACTAACACATACACAGTCTCCAATTTGCGGGTACTAACGTAGGATCTACATAAACTTGCCCTAAAACCCCCACTTCTATTGCTTCGTTCCTTATGGGATTTTCAATGTTGCGTTTTTTATTGGCGACTGACCCAGTTTCCAGAAATTTAGCTACAAGTTCTAGAACATATTTTCGATGCACGTTACTGTTCTCATGTCGCTCATTAAATATTTCTGCTGTTCTATTAGCGCACTGATTATTTACGAAAAATATTTCGACAATTTCAACTTTTTCTGCTGTGGAATATACCATGGTTAATTATGTAATAAAGCGTTACAAGTTATTTTCGCAACAACGTTTGGTCAAACCAATCGCAAACTATGTAATCCTATTTAAAATAAGTACGAGATATACTAAGTGACATATAAATCCGAACACCCAGTTTAAATGGTTTTTTTTAATAAATTTTGTATAAGTACTTAATGAAGCATAATAAGTAAATGACAAAAATTTCAAAATGATTGCACTGCTTTAAAGCCCTTTGACCTTTAATAATGTGTGGATGCACCCTGATGTGCTACGCATTCTCCAACGCGCCTAGGCATGCTTCTGATCAGGTGGTCAATGTCCTCCTGTGGTATCTCATTCCAGGCAACCACCAACTCCTCTCGAAGTGCTTCTAGAGTCTGAGGAGACGTTGCAAATTGAGAATCGCCTACCCATCGTATCCCACACGTGCTCAATTGGGATGAGTCGGGAGATCTTGGTGGCCATGGTAACAATGTGACATCATTGTGTTGAAAGAAGTCTATTGTGACTCTTGCAACATGTGGTCGGGCATTATCTTGTTGGAAAGTTGGATCTGCCAGGGTGTCAAGATAGGGTAAAAGATGGGGTTCTAGAACTTCGTGGATATAACGCTGCGCGTTCATGTTACCTCTGATGAAGATTAAAGGTGACCTGGAACCATAAGCTATAGCACCCCCAAACCATAACTCCAACAGTATGATGGACATGTCTTTCAACAAAAAACTGTGGATTCCTCCTTTCACCACGTCGCCTTCTAACCCTGGCACGACCATCATGCATGCCTAAACAAAATCGAGACTCGTCGTTAAAGACAATACTGTTCCATTCCTGATCCCAGAGTGACCGTTGTCTGCACCACTCAAGGCGACTACGTCGGTGTTCTCGAGTTAAAGGGAGGACCCAGTGTGGCCGGTATGAAAACAAGCCAAAACTTCTCATTCGTCGGTAAACACTTCGCATGCCAATAGGTCTTCCGTGTTCTGCAAACCATTCATTTGCAATGGACCTGGTAGTGAAGAAACGGTCCCTTAAGGCCAATAATCTTAGGCGGCGATCTTCACGGTCTGTTGTTCTACGGCGGCGTCCAGTGCCCCTTGCTCTTTGCGTACGGCCTTCTCGAAGCCATGCCTGACAACACCTAACCACAGTGTCTACACTTCTTTGCACTCTAACTGCAATTGCCCGAAAAGAAAGTCCAGCTTCCCGAAGTCCCACTATACGGCCCCTATCAAACTCACTAAGTTGACGAAATCGTACAGGTCTCCGTACTCTAGGCATCGTAACCGATCGTAAAGGATGTCAAGAACCAAAATCCGCCAACGTTGATTTTTACTGCGGTTGAAATATTCATTTTTAGAGCGTTAGTGAATTAAAAAAAAGCAGTATAAAAACCGGAATGTCCAACTGATAAGGCTGACATTTTTTTCACCTGTTATTTACATTAAGATAAATACATTCACCAACTTTTATTAAAATAAAACCATTTAAACTGGGTGTTCGGATTTATATGTCACTTAGTATATCTTTAGTGATGAATCCAGTCTCTATTTGGAGATACATGATGGCCGTGTAAAATCCACTTTTACAACAAGATAATGTGCTACCACAAAATATCCATTTTGGAGACAATCAAGTCGATCTTCCATCCATTAAACACGTCAGAAACATTATGGGACGGATAATACTTCGTTTCCCCTCTTTTTTTACAGACTCCAGCGGCACTTCGGTATGGGGTGCAAGTAGCCTGGGATGAGATACATCAATAGGAAGCCGATCATCTGATTAGGAGACTAGACATGTTTCTGAGTGCATAAGTCAGCGTGGAGGTCCAACAAGCTATTAGTTTCAATTTTTCAACGGTTGTATCAATCACCTAACCTTAAGACATATACATACAAAAAATTGTTGTAATAAATTCATTGTTAGTGTGTCTTCCTCTTTCTTTGTCACTTGGTATATTTCAGGACACTTTTTGGGCGCCAGAAGTAATATGGTTGGCTATCTCGAATTCGCCTATGCAAATCGAAAAAAATAGTTTGTTTTGCATAAAGTACAATCATATAACAACCTGTAGCCCTTATGCTCTTCTTAAGTGACTGAAGTGCCCTATCAGGTGTGCCCATTCCGCTGATCTAAAAACGTTTTGCCAATACTCTTGCAACATACTGTTCTTGAACCCTAATAGGTGTAAGAATGATAATTGCCAGTTAGTTGTCATGGGCTAGCAATATTCGAGACTTTTAGGAGTTAAGTTATTACATGCGACCATAGTACTGTTGACCTTATTGAGATTTCCATCTCTATCTGTCGATGCCGTCCTGCAGAATAACATGACTAATAGAATCTGCGCCCTGTTTAACTGCCGCCACGCCGCTTTTACGCCAGACAACACCGCGCTGCTCGAGGTTAAAGTCCTTATGTTCTAGTAGGCTTCAGTGACGACGCTGAACTTCCGGTCGCTGAAGAACCGTTAGATTCTTCGCCTGACTCCTTTGCCATAAGACAGGGACGTCGGAAATGCAAGCCGTAAAGGAACGGCTTGCTTGGGAACTACGTGGTGTTGCATTCGCTTACGGAAAAGACGGCAGGCATGGCAGAGGGCTTCTTTGGAAATCAGATTATTATTGTGTTTTCATAATTGCCAAGTCGTCTTAAAATATTTTTTCTTTACTTTTTGGGCTTTCACGTCCTTCTGGTCGGTCTGTCAGTCTTCGGTCTGTCTGCTAATCCTTGACCTCTATATGACTTCTAAAGAACCATTCCGATTTTGATGAATGTACACAGGGTACTACCTCGGTTACTTCTATGCTACGGACGGAAAAGCTTTATAGTTTTTGAAAATCGGTCTAGTGGAGGCAGATTTAGGAGGGGACGCAACTCCGTCATTAGTTCATAGAAGATTAAGTTAGTGCAATTTAAATTCTCTGAGAAAAAATGAGTTGTGGGCATGTGCAACAGAGAAATTAAACATATTGAGTCAGTCAAACAGGCCCATATAATAGGTCCATAGACATTCTTTCCCCGCCGTACTGTTAGTTACAGACCATGTGGCAACATTGTCTCTTTCCACATCTGCGCGGTACCGCTGCAGCGAGTTATCTTTCGTTTCGTGCAAGGTCCGTCTGTTTTTTGCGCTTCAGTACGGATACATATTGCCAGGCATTGCGCTTAGATGGGCAGGGTATCTACCGGTATATATCTACGATGTGTGAAATATTGCTATTAGGTGCATATAATTACCGGGGGTGGGAGCATATAAATATACTACAATAAAAAATCATATTCCGTCCCTCACTCTCTGCAACCTCCAACCCCCAAATTTCAACATGTACAAAACATTTTCTGAAAATGTGCAGGACCCTCTAAAACGTCTTAAAGCGAGTTTGAGCGATTTTTATTCTTTATGTTTTGGCCTATTTCTCCGACATAATGTCGAACTTGGTCGACGTTCCTGGTCGTTATATTAGCCGTTCATGAACACGAACATACTGCAATTATCTGAACCGAGTTCTGAGGCGAATCTAATGCACGAGTACGAGTAAGGATGAAGAATTCGCCTCGCAGTGCCGACGACTATTCACTAATTTGGCCAGAAAATTTGCCGCGGAAAATAAGATCCTGAACACACGTTATTACCGCTGTAATTCTTGCTTAATCAGTTCGTATGCCAGAAGAAGCCCTAACCAATTTGAGAAGAACACTAAGATGCCAAATGCTACTGGCACACAGACGGCTAGAAAACTGAAGATGAACATGGAATCAGGAGTTAAGACCAAAATGTGGATGTATAAGTCTAGGTAATATAGCAACAATATTGCATATACTCGCAACTTTATTGCATTTCGGAACACAAAATTAATCAAAACCTTCGATAGTGAATTAGTTTGAGCTCTTTTCCACAGGAATGTATTAAAATACCTAAATCCTATTCTGGGGACCACAATATCTACCTCAGCCAACAACATTGAAGAATCGATTTTCCCATAGCTTATGCAAAAATAGTGGAGATAACTAAGATCTACGCTTTTCCAAAGACTGATAATCAAATCTATGTAGTAGCTTAGGATAACTACAACAGGTTCAGGCAAAGGCAGGAAAAGACTTCAAAAACACGACTTGCTCGGAAGCAATCCATAGGCCTTAAGAGCCAGAAAGGCACGGTTATCTAAATCGACATATGAGGCTCAAGGATCTAGCAGAAGAGGACACTTGTTGATTCGTTAAAGAACATGCGGAAATCCTAGTGGACCTCTTGTGATACTGGGAAGGCCTGGCGAAGCTAAATCTTCAAGTGTTAGGAATGTAATGTGGGAAACTTTCATTGCAATATCTAACTATTATAATATACATGCTTGCAGTTTGAACAACATTCTGGGAGTAGCTAGGAATTACTTAAACAATTTATGGTACTCGAGCGAATATGTTTTTTACTTCTTTTTCTTGTTTGTCTTTTCCTTTAGATGGAATCAACTGCTTTTTGTATGTTTTCTATTTTTGTTAGCTTGATTTATCTTTCTTAGGATTTTCCTGTTTCTTAACTGTTTGGATACTTCTCGTATTAAGAATTAATAAAGAATTAGTCGAAAAGGAGCATGTGTTCAGAGCCTAAGTGTATTGCTATATCCGAACAGAACTAATTGGAAGATGATAGGTCTGCTCTGAGCGTACAAAGCCGTTATTGGGGCACAGCGAATTATAATATTATATAATATCTAGAGGGTTATTATGTAGATGTAGGTAATAAGCCTCAGCATTGTTGAACGTATTCAGTTTTTTATTTGTAATTGCCAAATGATCTGTTGTTTGTAAGTAGAAAATTGGTTAATGGAGAGGTACATTAATAGGGAGCTTCTGCAATCTCGCCACAAAGGTCAATTGTGAATATTATGTATAAAACTCACACCTTCGTTCAGAGAGTCTCGTATAGTTGATCTTCATATCACAAGTGTCTTCTATAATTTTTTGCAGGTGGACAGTGGAAACCTCTGGACGTATAATATACACGGTAGTCAATAAATTTTTCCACTCAACTCATATTGTTAGAAAGGGTGTTCCACAGAAACCAATTCCACGTCCAATACTGTACCTGTGTCCCGTAAATGACCTTTCCACCGTGATTCTTTATTCCTCTCTGTCGAAATGTCAATAGATGCAGGGTTTTGATGCATTTTAATGCTGTTGAAGCCCCTGCATCCCGTATCTTAGGTAAAAAAGACACATACACGATCATTCTGAGCAGAATAAAATAAATTAACTGCTCAGCACTGTCAGGTTACTTCATCCATACTCAGTTGTACCGCATACTACCCGTTTTACAGTCAGCAATATTCAAGAGTAATCTTGACCAGACGCATGAACATTAACAAGAAATCTGATCCTTTTTGTCATTTTCTTCCAACTGCCGGGTCTTGCATTAAACTCAATCAACTGCAGATAATCTTGCACGAAACATCCAACTAATTGATTTTCTGCAAGACCGGCAGTTGCAAAAAGACTGCAAATTGGCTGCTTTGTTAGTGCGCAAAATTTCTCTTACATCTTTCTGACTGCAAGTCGGGTATATCAAACTACGATTTTCTATGACCAATACACAAGGGGTAAATATATTTCGAATCAGTCTGCTTTATGCCATTCTTACTTCTGACGCCCACTGGTGTGGAAGTATTGTAATCGCGAAAAAATTCGGAAATGTGATATTATGTTTATTCTATGCATCTATGATAATTTCCCCGTACATTTGCCCTTAAGATACATTTTTTGAATACGCATCTGCTTCTGCTCCCGGCGGCGTACCAGTCTTGGTGAGTGTCGCACTGCTGTGTCTGTCCGGGTTAAGAATCGAGGAGACTCAACGTTGCCAAATGCACTAGCGATAGGGTAGGGAAGGAATGTCTACGGACTGATTGTATGGACCTGTTTGACTTGAACAGTTCAATTTCTTTGTTATACATACTTCTAACTGACTTTTTCTTGAAATTGTCTAACTTGTGCTGAACACAATCCTTTATTAACTGATGACGGCGTCACCTAGGAAGTGCGGACTCAACTTACTTGACGCAATTTTTTTGTATGGCTCCGATATTATAATGGTTGCATGGTAAGCCCGTACCATCGTTAGCATATCATCAGCAGTACCATCAGCAAACAATACCAACATTACAGATACGCGGAAGCGCATCTGGTTATGATATGATAACCTCCACCACCACTTCGTGCTACCAGCATAAAGCAACAAGCATATAATGGCAAACACGCGACCATAATAATCGCAGGAGGCCGACGCACACACTCCGCACAATTATCGCACGTTGTTCGTTAATGCTCAACCGAAACAATACAAACACTAACTGTAGTTGTTTTATCTTCAGAAGACAATGGACGGCCGGATCGTTTCGCGTTTGTTACCGCCAGCCATCTTGATTATCAAGAGCGTTCGTTCATTGAGTGCCATTTGAGCGATAGAACAATGAAAGAGTCTGAAATGTTAGCTATCTGGCAGAGACAGAGCATCTGCAAGGTAGCGATGGATTTTGCGATAGTTTGCTCAACTACGTCTCCAAGTATGTTGTACCTGATTCTGGCAATTGCAGGGCATCTGCACAATACATGACCGTTTCATCTCCCTCCATGCACAGTTTGCACTCAGCGTCTTCCGCAATGCCCAGCCTGCTCATGTGGTGGCCCTACTAGAGCTTTGAGGCTATTCCTGATCAGCCGTAGCAAAGAGTCTGTTAGAGTAGCTCCTATCAGAAAAAGAACTCGTTTGGCGCTGTTTAATTAGGTATCTTCAGGTGGAATACGTTAATCAATGCCTGAAAATATCCAATTGAAGTCATTAGAGCGGCGTCTAAAAGATATTAAAGATCCTAGCACCATCTATGATACGGTAGCAGAACCAAACACTCTAACCCTTTTCAAAGTAGATGTTTAAATTAATTTTTGTATTCTGCTACTGCCTCATAAATGGCGCTTCTATCTTTCAGAAGATGCGGGTGTTTCGTGTTAAACGATGGCAATATCGTTTGATTTTGATATCTGATGAGAATAACATTTTCGATAATGAAGGATTATTTCATGGGCCTCTATTCAAAAAATATCCACAACGAGGGCAATCTCTCTTTCAACAGGTTTGCTAGGAACAAGTTTCAGGATGATAAAATCTAATGCTAATTATTATGCATAGGCTACATTTATTTTCAACAAATAATCGCAAGCCTTGAATATTTTTTTGACCATGGTATAAAATTGTATTACATATAAATGTAAATAGATTTACTTCTGTAGAACACAGGGGTCTCGCTTCATCGAACTGTTTCTTGATAATCTAAGATACAGAAAACGATAATGTAATTTATGCAGTCTTTGTAAATAATCTCGTACGTTTAATAAGCTTGCTATGCCTTAAATTTGTTGACCTAGATGAGCAGAATTTTGCTTTATTACTCGTACATGCTTTATAAGACTTATGATTTTGTGGCTGTACTATTTGCTGATATTACCATGCGTTATTTAAATACTTACGCCAATACAAAAAACCTTTCGTACAGTTGTATTCATAAAAAAAGCGTACACGAATTAGAATGAGAGGAAATCTTAACCTTATTTGCGCAAAACCGGCTTATCGCATGTTAAAGGTTATTAAAAATGCAAAGCATGGGCGTCGGGCATTAGTTCAATACAGTAACAAAAATGTATTTCTTTATTTTACATCTTAACAGTTTTATAAAAATTACAATAGAAACAAAAAACGATTAACAAGAATAAATAAAATTTAATATTTGGTCATATATCCCTGTTTTTCTATTACTTGAGCCAGTCTACTCGGAATTGACTGAATTATATTTAATACAATATTTGGATCAAGCTCTTCCCAGCACGCATGTATTATTTCCCATAAATCTTCTGAATTTTGTGGCCTAAAATTTCGATTATATATTTTTTTACGATTATACCCCAAATATTTTCGATTGGATTGATATCGGGACTATAAGCGACCCAAGGCAGCACTTCCACATTATGGGTTTGAAACCAGTGGGTTACAGCATTGGCCGTATGAACTGGACAATTATCTTGTTGAAGTATGAACGTATTATTGGGATATATTTGCTCAGCACTTGGTAACAATTTGTTTTCTAAAATGTTAATGTAATTTCCGGCATTAAATCTTCCCTCTATTCGCCAGCAAACACCAGGTCCATGAACACTTATCCAGCCCCATACATTTACAGAGAAACGCCCAGGTCTAGAATTGAGGGGGTTAGTATATCGCTCTTCAAACCTGGTATTGTTTGGACGGTAAACACGAATTTGGCCGTTATAAGTCGACTGGAACGTCTTTTCATCAGTAAAAATGACCCTGTTCCAAAATTGAGGATTGCGGTATATATAATTTAAAGCAAAAATAATCCTTGATTGTCGCCGTTCTTCGTTAAGAAACATTTTTTTCGCAGCAGGGTGACATTTTAGTTCAGATTTCATTACTCTCCTGCTGGCGGTAGTTGGGAGGCAGGAAATGCTGTATCAATAACAGCATCCCTTACAGTTGCAAATGGATTATTTCTTAAATATCCCAAAAAAGCAGCATCCTGTTCAGGGTTGGTAAGTTTGGGACGACCTGAACCAATTTCCTCTTTAGGGAATCTTCCTGTTCCCAGCGTTGCTTAATTTTCAATATGGTTTTTTTATTTCTATTATACAACTGCGCTACAGCACGGATTGACCATCCTTCTTCGATTCTTGATACAATTTGAGCCTTTTCAGACAACTGACGAGGCATTTTTTTTTCTTCTGTCAAAGTTTATCAAACGTTACCACCACGCATTTTCGAAATGAATTACACCGACGTCAATGCTTTGCATTTTTGACAATCTACGACGTGTGATAACCTCCAATAAACAATCATTTAGACAAGCCGGTTTTACGCAAATAAGGTTAAGGTTTCCTCTCATTCTAATTCGTGTACGCTTTTTTTATGAATAGAACTGTACTATCGGGACCAACTACAAGAATTGTCCAGTGACTGATTTCAGAGACAACTACTCCATGTAATTTTGAAGAATCTACCAACTACATTACGTCAATATGTTGAGTTCATAGCCTATACCTACTTTATGAGAGAATGTCCTTAACTTCTACATATCCCACAAAAATGTAGTGGGCGACTGTCAGTCTCGGGGGCAGTTATCTGTCACCTCTTCACTACTTCTTGACCTGTTCAAAAAATAAATGGAGGAGAGCGGTGAGAGAAGGTACTCTATAAAGAAATTCGTAATCAGTCTCTAAAACGTTTTTGGAAGGCTATACATTAGAGAGCGTCAGCATTCTTGAAGTTATTTTCTGACAGCTTTCAAATCGTCTTGGGACAAAAACTTAGGCCTTGGACGGTTTGTATACGATCAAGAATTAATCACATGCTATAGCTGTATCAACAAAGCTATAATATCTTCATTAATTTCTGTACAGTAACTTCCTTGTGGCATATCTCACTTGATAGATGGTTCCAAGGATATATTATTTCTAATCTTTATTAATCGATATATTGCCCGACAACCAACCACTGGGAAAAATGCAACTGGATTACCAAGACTTAAACGGCACGACAGCTTAAATACCGCCGCTTGAAATTTCAAGATATTTTTTAGCATCCACTTGTTAATGACCGGTTTTAAATTCTTGATCCATTCAGGTTTCCTCAACATGTCCGTGAGCAAATAAATGCTCTGCTTGGATAATGACGTTTCATAATGGTTTCCTGCTAGATGTCTCGACAAGAAATACGCTTGCCAAGGTTTATACGCGAAACGTGAGTGCTAAACAACGCCATTTTATTGTTTGTATTCATTTATTTTATATTATATGCGGTGTGGAATGGCAGCATGCTTACTATATTATGTTGCTTTGCTCATGTGCTCCTATACAGCTATATGCGGATACTGTTTTGTAACTGGAAATAGGACAAGTCTGGTATAAAACGATTTGTTATACAGGGTATGTCAGAGTATGTCTCTCTCATAGAAGGATCTAAGGAGCCATTAAGTAAATTTCGATGTCTTCTTGCCATCGTACATATTATCCGTCATGATAACTTCGCCTCCTGATTGTAAATGATGTCTGTAACGAAATTATCATAGCATATGTGTGGCAGCACAACAATCTTGTACAGTTTAATGGATCCAAAACACTGTATGTTGATGAACAAAAAGCGTGCTAACGCTCATCAGGTGTCGATGAATTTCCGAGTTCTGCCTAAGAGCCGTTCATTTTGGCTGGCCGGTCACCGAGGACTTGATGTGGCAGGAACTTCAATAGTGGCAGCTGCTAAGAAAAATCTAGGCTATTTATATAAGTTATGTACCAGTCTACAGAGAAGAATATGCTGAACAAGGACTTTTGCCTCCACGTGCCTTTCTTATCAGTTACAGTATTGTATTTCATTTGTTCTTTACTTTGGTTTGTATAATGAACTTTGCAGTCAGTCTCGATTCAGAACTCATTCAATTAACATCATTGTATTTGGTCTTTCTCAAAAATAAATCTTTTTTTAAAAACGTTTTCGTTGAAGAAAGATATTTGAGTGGCGCAGCCAGTAGGATAGTCAGACGAAAAAAGGGACATTTTTCGGTTCGTTTCAACGGTTTACTGGCTATAACGAAACCAACCGCGATTGGTCGCGAACGATCCGACGGAATATCGATATCGTTACCGTGATCACCGGAACCAGATTTGGGATAGAACCCTACCCAAATCGAGAAACCAAGACGACAGCAGCCCAGAGGACAGAAGGAACATCTGCTCCAGGACAGGCAACCCAGCAGTGGCCCAGGCATACGGACACATGGGACGGATTGGATTACTACTGTAAGTACGAATGTCTTACAGGGGTGAAAACAATCAAAAGCTGTTTGATGATATATTGAGTGACACTGATTCGGACTCACAGTCGGATACGGAACATATCCAACATAGTTTAAGGAATTTGCAATTAAGACCTAGTATACTAAATAGTACAGTCAATATGAACAACAGTCAAGTAAATCAATCAAGCATGTCATTACGCCCAGAGTATCTTAACATGATACCCGAATTTTATGGTCAACAAGAATTATTACCAAGATTCATAGATATTTGCGAAAAGTTAGTGAATAAATTTTATAGATTAGAGGATGAAAATGACTTCCAGAACGAATATCTTATGAGTAGTATTTTAGCGAAAATCAAAGGTAATGCAGCTTTAAATATTAGTAGCAATATCATAAAAAATTGGACAGACTTGAAAACTGCACTTTTAAATACATATCAAGACAAGCGTGACGTATTTACTCTAAATATAGAATTGTGTGAATTGAAACAGAACAATGAAACCCCCTTTGAATTTTATAACAAAGTTCAGAGTTTATTGAATTTACAAATATCATTTTTAACTACACATTGTGTGAGTGAAGAAGCTCAGATAATATGTAATTTTTGCAAAAGCGTAGCATTAAGAGTATTTCTAAAAGGTTTAAAGGAACCTCTAGGATCGCTCATGAGGACGAAAAATCCTACAGACTTGAATGAAGCTCTGAATATATTAACTAACGACTTTCAGCTTGATCATAAGGTAGATAAACATAAAAATGTTAATCGAAATAATATGCATATGGCGAACTACCATATAAACAACAACTTTGGTAATTATAGGAATCAATACCAAGCGGTACAGCGTCCAGTATTACAAAGACAATTTAGTCCTAATAATGTACGACCAAATAATCCTAATCAGAATAGAACGAATTTTCACAATAATAACGTTTTTAGACCTAATCAGATCAATAATCTGCCAAGGCCTACTCCGATGAGTACATCCACTAGACAGACGTATCAGCAACCAAATTTTCAAGGTAGAAATTTTAACAGACCTGGTGTAAACGCAGAACAGGCTATGTTTAACTTGTGTGTACAAGACCAACCTGTTGTAGAATTTCCAAATGATGACAGTTATGAATGCGCTTATTCTCAGAATAATTCTGACAATTTTTTAGGGCAAGAAGCCTCGGAACAGAGACAACCACAAATCTCAACGGACCACCCAAGTCAATTGAAATTATGAGTTTAACCGACAAATGTAGCAAACTACCATACATTGTATTTCCGGAGTATAATCTCAAAGTATTGATTGACACTGGAAGTACAAGATCTTTCATACACCCTGAAATTGCGAAAAAATTATTTTCAAGACATATTCAAAAAGACCCATTCCAAATCACTTCAGCACATGGTTCATCTATCGAACAATATAGTATGACAATACCTTGTCCAAAGATTTTTAAGAATCCAAATATTCTCATGAAATTTCATTTATTTAAGTTTCACGAACATTTCCAATGCCTTTTAGGACTCGATAACCTGAAAGAGATATTGAATGCCAACATTGATTTGAGCAATAATCTTTTAGTCACACCCACAACAAGGATACCCATGCAATATCACGAGATTACAAAAAATTCTTCTAATGTTATCACTGTTCCACCTAGAACAGAACAGATAATTAAGGTTAAGATAAAAAATTTAAAAAATGGTAATGCTATTATTCCATACAGAAAATTATCATGTTTAGAAATCCCTGAATGTCTTACTACAGTGAAAAATCACGAAGCGATTTGCACAGTATTAAATTTATCTGAAGAACAGATTTCTCTTGACATATCTCGACCAATAGATGTAGAAAATTTTGAAAATTACGAAGTTTCAGAAAATTCTGATCCACCGAATATTAATTCTTTGAACTTTCAAAAATATAAATTTGATATTTCCAAAATTAGGACAGAGCATATGAACTCTGAAGAAAAAGACGCAATCACCAAGTTAGTAAGAGAGTATTCAGACATATTTCACATAGATGGTAATTACTTAACTTTTACGAGCAAAATTAAGCATCATATACGTACAAGCGATGAAATACCCATTTACACTAAATCATACAGATATCCTGAAATCCACCGAAAAGAGGTACAAAGACAAATACAATCAATGCTTGATCAAAAAATTATTAGAGAGAGTCATTCAGCGTGGTGCTCACCTATATGGATTGTTCCAAAAAAATTAGACGCATCGGGAAAGCAAAAATGGAGAATAGTCATTGATTATAGAAAATTGAATGAAAAAACATTGGGAGATCGTTATCCTCTTCCAAACATAACAGATTTGTTAGATAAATTAGGGCGATGCCAATATTTTTCAACATTAGACTTAGCTTCAGGTTTTCACCAAATAGAAATGGCAGAAGATGATATTCAAAAAACTGCATTTAATATAGAAAATGGACACTACGAGTTCACAAGAATGCCATTTGGACTAAAAAACGCGCCAGCGACTTTCCAGCGAGTAATGGATAACATACTGAGAGGTATTCAAAATGAAAAATGCTTAGTATATTTAGATGACATTATAATATTCAGTACTAGTTTACAGGAACATATTTCTCGACTTAGAGAAGTTTTTGAAAGGTTACGTCAGTCAAATTTTAAAATACAGTTAGACAAATCGGAATTTCTTAGAAAAGAAGTATCGTATTTAGGTCATGTTGTAACGGCGGATGGTGTGAAACCAAACCCCGATAAGATAAAGGCAATTACAGAATTTAAAATACCAAAAACTAAGAAGCAAATTAAAGGCTTCCTTGGACTTTTAGGTTATTACCGTAAGTTTATAAAAGATTTTGCGAAAATCACTAAGCCATTGACAATCAGATTGAAAAAAGATGCAATTATTAATCCCAATGACGCAGATTATATTAAATGTTTCGAATTATGCAAGACTTTATTGACAAACGATCCGATACTCCAATATCCGGATTTTTCCAAACCATTCTTGATAACTACGGATGCAAGTAATTATGCAATCGGCGCAATATTATCCCAAGGTAAATTAGGCTCAGACTTACCAATAGCGTACGCCTCACGAACATTAAGTGATTCAGAAACAAAGTATAGCACGACAGAAAAAGAACTTCTAAGTATCGTATATGCAGTAAAATATTTCAGACCTTATATTTTCGGACGTAAGTTTACTATTGTAACAGATCACAAAAGCCTCCAATGGTTATTTTCAGTTAGAGATGCTAGTTCAAAATTACTAAGATGGCGCTTAAGATTAGAAGAACATGATTTTGACATTGTTTACAGGAAAGGCAAATCAAACACAAATGCGGACTTTTTATCTAGAATAGAAGTAAATGTTAATGAAACAGAATCACCTTTTAATATAGACATAGATAAGCAATTATTAAATAATTATTTACAGAATCATAAGGAAAAAATGAAATTAGTATATAGGAATTTAAATGAAAAGATATTACAGAATAAAGAAAAAGTTATAAATAAAGCAAATGAGAAACGTGAAGTTTTGCCTGATATTCCTAACAAGGTATATGTTAAGAATAAGCAGAAGCAACAGAAAACTAAAAATAAGTATAAGCAAGGAAAATTAATTAGTATAGATAAGAAATTAAAAAGAGCGGAGATAGATCCCACACATGCCAATACTTCCAAAAATATCCATTTATCCAATATTAAAAGGCCCAGGAAGAAAACTTATCAATTTAAATTTACTAATATTTCAGATACCTCATCTATTTCGGATGCGGAGCAGAAATAAGAAACATAACGAACAATTTAGGAATTTTGCCAGTAAATTTAGGCACAGCTAGGCTACAAAAGACAAAACATACTTTTGTGCACTATTATGATCTATCACCTTTATATAAGGAATATGAAGATTTGAATATTCAATACAGTAATCTTAACTATAGTTATAGAAATCATTCTAAGATTAATAACGAGCTAGAAAATTATAGTAAGATAGTATCTTATATAAGGAGCTTGATTCAAGAGAAAACCGAATACATTAAATCTCATTCTCAAAAGACTCGCAATAAGAGAGGACTTTTTAATGGCATAGGCTATGTAGTAAAAACAATAACAGGAAATTTAGACTCCGACGATGGAGAACGTATTGATAAAATTTTTTCTCATTTACAAGAAAATCAGCATCATATTCAAAATCAGCTGAGAATGCAATATTCAGTAAACTTGTCGCAAAATTTAACGGGACTATTCAAGATATACAGCACAATGAGATGACATTAAGAAATAACATTTTACAATTGAAACATATTTTATTGAACCAGACAACAAACCAGGATATTCTTTTAGCGAAGGACATTATCAATCAATTAATTATCCTTTATAATGCCATATTGAATATTTTACAAGATATCGAAAATTCGATAACTTTTTGCAAATTGAAAACCATGCATCCCAGTATAATAAGGACTAGAGAATTATTTCAAGAACTCCGTAAGATATCCACATTTTATAAAAATGAATTACAATTTGAAGTAAAGTATGAAAATATGCTAGATTATGAATCTATTATTTCTATCAGCTGTAAAATCGATCAGAATCAAATAAGTTATTTTCTATCTATTCCTATAGATTATCCTGAACATTTCGATCTTTATTATATGTTACCTATACCGACTCTGATGCACAAATCAGAATTCGTCACTATTATCCCAAATTATAAGTATTTGCTAAAATCTGATCGAAATGAGATCAAACCCCTGCACGAGATTTGTACCCAAGGTAGAATCTATCAATGCCCCAATCGTATATTAGCCAATCACAAAGCCCAATGCGAGAAGTCAATAATTACTGAAGATCATACAGAACCATGTAGATACACGAAGCTTCAGATTGAAGAAAATCACATCGAATTTATTCCCGAAATTAACCAGTATTTAGCTGTATTTCTCACCGAAGAAAAATTGAAAATTAAATGCAAGGAGCAAATCGATACAAAGTCATTACTTGGCATTTTCTTAGTCAAAGCCAGTGAATGCCAAATATCATTCCAAGACAATGAACTTATCTTTCAAGACAAAACCTATGGAAAGCCCCTCGTAGCTGACAAAATGGATTTCCATTTTATGAAACAAAATATCCCAGAGACACAAATTACTCTGAAAACGTTAAATTTACCAGAATTGCAAGTTAATCGAATGTTACCAATTTTAGAAGAAAATTCCATAGAAAATTTTGGAAAACCCAGTATTTGGACCATATTACTATATCTCGTATTTTCAAGCATCTGCTGCATAATTTTATATAGAAGATGGAGAAACAAGAAAGCATCCAAGTTAGAAATCGACATTGAATTAGCCGAGATGAAAGAAGAAGGTCCAAGTCCCACAAAACGCACTAGAAGAGAAGATTCCAGTTCAAGATATAAGAAGAAAGAAATTCACCTTCCAGGGGAAGCTTCATTCTAGGGGTGGAGGAGTTATGTACCAGTCTACAGAGAAGAATATGCTGAACAAGGACTTTTGCCTCCACGTGCCTTTCTTATCAGTTACAGTATTGTATTTCATTTGTTCTTTACTTTGGTTTGTATAATGAACTTTGCAGTCAGTCTCGATTCAGAACTCATTCAATTAACATCATTGTATTTGGTCTTTCTCAAAAATAAATCTTTTTTTAAAAACGTTTTCGTTGAAGAAAGATATTTGAGTTATATATATTCAACTCATTTATTTATATTATTCAACTTTAACTCAAATTAGATATGAAAAAGCAGCATATTTATTATCCCTCCGTCAACAAAATGATTCAAAAATGTTTTATAGATCCTTAAAATCAATGCGTATCCAACAGTCACAAAATACCGATATTCCTTTACATTTAAAGAACCCTAATGACATTAATAACTATTTCTGTTCCATTTTTAATAACGCTATTTGTTCATGCACAGAGAAGATTGAGCATTATGAAAAGAATCACTATTCTAGTGATCGATTGAAGTTTAAACCAATCGATATGACTGATTTAAAATCGATGTTCCAGTCTCTGAAATCGAATGCCTTAGGAAGCGATGGTGTGTCACTCAAAATGCTAAAACTATGCTTCTTTGCGATTTCAGGTCACATTTTACACATCATAAATATCTGTTTAGAAAGGGGATTCTTGCCAGAATCATGGAAAGAAACATTAGTGTTACCTCTAGCTAAAATAAGTAAGCCAAAATTATATTATGATTTAAGACCAATTAGTATTTTGCCTGTTTTATCCAAATTATTAGAAAAAGCAATGTACGCCCAAATTTACGATTATCTCTCTAAACATAAAATTTTGCCTCTCAAACAATGCGGCTATCGAAAAGGATATAACACTGCATGTGCCCTATTAGACTTAACCGATAACATTGTTAGAGCCTGGAATCAACATATGATCACATTCATTAGTTCTTCTTGACATCTCTAAGGTATTCGATACCATAAATCATCGTCTTCTAGTAGCCAAGTGCAAATATTTTGGTTTTTCTGACTCTGCTTCAAAAATTATTCAGAGCTTCTTAGGAAATCGATATCAAAGGGTACACGTTGACATGGTTCTATCTTCAAAGTGCCTCATTTCGCCCGGAGTGCCTCAAGGGGCTGTACTTGGGCCACTCCTATTCATTTTGTATATTTCTGATCTCCATTCAGTTGTTAAATATTGTAATATCCACTTCTTTGCCGACGATTCACAGATCTACAGTCATTTCCATAATCACGACATTCGAAATGCTGAATCTGAGGCAAATGAAGATGTAACATCTATTAGTATGTATGCAAAAAATCATAACCTTCAGTTGAATCCTTTAAAATCGAAAGTCATCATTTTTTCACCAAAACTATTTAGAAGTGATGAGAAAAGAAATTTTAAAGTAAAATTAAATGGCGAGACTATAGAAGTAAGTGAGTCAGTGAAAAACTTGGGCGTAACTTTAGATGAATGTCTAAATTTCATACTACATGTAAATAATATCAATAAGAGTTCAATTTTACGTCAATTATATCTTAATAAACAATTTCTTGACATTAACTACTACTAACTAAAAAAATTTTGTGTGAATCTTTGGTAATGTCCAAAATTAGTTATTGCGATTTAGTTTATCTTCCATTTCTTGACTTAATGTCTCCAAAAAATCCAAAACTCATGTTGTAGGTATATCAATAATTTGAAAAAATATGATCATATCAGCCCTTTTTTCAATGACATGAAGTGGTTGAGAGTGAATGAACTGTATGAGCTACACCTAGTTACTTACACACACAGGCTTTTACTGTCATTCATTCCGCCGTTTTTGAGAAATATGCTGATATCTAGAAGCAATATCCATTCTAGGGACATTCGATTCACTGAAACACTCACAATGCCCCTCCACAGGAAAAAATCATTCTTTCGTAAATGCTTCACCTACAACGCAATTATTTTTTACAATGCTCTACCTCGATCCACAAAATTGCTATCATATGATGAATTTAAAAGACATATGAAGAAATTTATGTTGAATGGAAGTATATAAATTAGTTGATAAAATTTATCTGTCACCCCACGCCAATGACTTTTAAATCATGAAATATTGAATAGCCTTCACTTATATATGTTGTATACCATATTTTTTATACACCTACATTTGTATTACTCTAACTTATCCAATGTATTTATGTTATTTGTATTGTTTTTTCAGTTTTTCTTTTTTTTTTGGGGCAGAGTAGCATTATGCTAAACTTCGCCCCCTAAATAAAGATGATTTATTGTTATTATTATTATTATTATTATTATTTGTTTAGGGCTAAGAAGTATTTTTCTCCGCATGACCTCCTCACCTATACAAGGCCCAGATAACACCTAGTCTCGAGTATTGCTCACACGTTTAGGGTGCTGCAGCTCCGACTACATTATTGATGCTCGATGCTGTCCAGAGGAGGGCTGACTGACTGATCGGCGACTCTTCTCTAACAGACAGTCTCGGGACCCTTTCGCAGCGGCGGGCCGTCAGCGATCTAGCTCTCTTTTACCGCTACACCAACGGACTCTGCTCCTTAGAGCTGTCCTCCGTGATGCCGCCACGCGATGTGCCTGCCAGACCCCCCGATCCTAACCGTGCTGAACTTCGTACTATCCATATCTGGCCGATCTGCACATAAAGGTCAAAACAATAAAATAGCAAGCCAACACCACATAGTAAACTATATTTTCTAGCCTGCAGGATTGAACATCTTACTAAATATACTGCGTGTTCTATTTTAGTCGCACCACCTAAATATTTCATTGAGCTTGACCTTGATACCGACCTCCAAGGTCAAGGTCAAGGTCAATGTCTTTCAAATGTAACTAACCCTTTTTATGCCAGAATTGGCAAGAGGAGAAAATTTTACGTCCAATCATCACCATGATCTTCAAAGGTGTTTG
Source organism: Acanthoscelides obtectus (assembly GCA_963669975.1). Classification (NCBI taxonomy): domain Eukaryota; kingdom Metazoa; phylum Arthropoda; class Insecta; order Coleoptera; family Chrysomelidae; genus Acanthoscelides; species Acanthoscelides obtectus. Next base: position 78,412,019 of record CAVLJG010000007.1, on the reverse strand, counting down.
AAAGTCAAGACATTGAAAAGTTGCTCTATCAAAAATGTTTGACAGCACAGTTGTGACCTCTGTGGGGATCACCTGAAAATGAGTTGACTATGTCTTTCACCATCACCTTCAAGGTCACGCCAAATTACACCTTTAAATTTAAAATTTTTTACTCTCTGCAACTTTGGCATAACACTCAACAAATAACATTTAAGATTGACATGATTTTGAGGTCAAACATGAGTTTTGACTTGACCTTGAAGGTTTCAACCAAGGTCAGGATGAAGGGTCACTATTGGGTTAACCTTACAAACCTCACAATTGTGCTGCTATTTGAAAATATTCTCTCAACTTTTTTAATTACTTTGAAGGTCGTTGTGGTCATGGTCAAGGTCAGCATCATTTTGTCCCTAACAGATCGACCTTTGACCTCTTTGATTGTCTGACTTATCAGCGAAAGGTCTCATTAATCGATGCTTCTATCTTTGAGCCAGTATTTTTTTATTAGTGTTTTACTCCTATTCCATTCTCATCTTCTTTTTGTTCTCTTATTGTATATCGTTGATTGACAAAATATTCAAATTTTCATAAGGATTTCTTCGAAACTGTCCATGTGTGTGTGTGAACCATCAACGTGAGTCGCTGGTAATGTAGTGCTTTTTAACTTACGTAATTGTATGTCATTAAAATGTACTTTTGTAAACAATTTCGTTCTAACGCTGGGAATTATGTTCAAGAACCGTGCCTTGTTTGGTAATTTTTTTGCTGGTGGTCTTGTCACTCGACTGTGATCGTGGCAATGACCTTTGTGACCATCAACCAGCGGATTTGTTGGGAAGGAACTGCGATTTTTTACAGCATTTCATGGAATATTATTATTCATTGATGCAGGCTTTTCTATTGTTAACGGTTGATCGATCAAATGTTTGAATTGTGTTACTGTGTAGGATTATTGAATGTACTAAGTGAAAAACAAAAAATAGACCTCACGACAATTTGCTTATGACCTCCCGCACTTTTCTTAAGGTTATCAAGTTAGCAAGATGAAATCTGGGGTGAAGAAATTGATTCAATTGTAAGATGGTTGCTGGACGAAATTTTGGAGCATTTTGGAATGGAATGTCACCTCATTTTGAAGCTTCTTAGTTTCTAATTACTCCAAAGGAGAATTTCACTACCATTCACAACGGCGAACTGATAGGTTGTTAACTTTGAGAGTTTTTGGAAATTATCACTTGCTGAACTGAATATTTTTGCTATCCAACTCTGTAACTATAACCAACTCCAGACAGTACTGTTTCGTGCTTTTTAGCACTACTCAGTAGGATCGTTTGAAAAACTCACCCACAATGCTCAAAGCTGACTGTCTGCCAGTCCACCGTTTTAAAGTTAGATACTTTATATTCTCTGGCTACAAAGTACTCATAAATCGCTTCAAAATGAAGTTACACGTGACCTCCATGACAATTAAAAAAATGGCGTCAGTTGGGTTGCCTCTGTAGCTCCCCAGTGATTAAGTTCAGCGCAATTCAAATCCTCTGAGAAAAAAGTCAGTTATGGACATGTACAACAGAGAAATTAAATGCATTAAGTCAATCAAATAAGCCGATACAATTAGTCCATGGACATTATTTCCCTGCCCTTCTGGTAGTTACTGTTCATGTGGTAACGCTGTCCTTTTCCACATCTGCGCGGCATCGTTGCAGAGAGTTATCTTTCGTTTCGTGCAAGGTCCCTCCCTGTATGTTTTTTGAGCTTCAGTACGGATAGATATAAGCCGCCGTCGGTTCGCCAATCGGTGAGCTTAGATAGGCAAGGGTACATGGATTAAAGACATTTTTCTATCATTTTAAGCTTTAAAGACAAATGTATGGGTAAATATATGATGTTTGAAATATGGCTATATGGATAGAATAACCTAGGTTGGGAGCGTATAAATATACTAAGATCAAAAAAATATCACATACCTCCCTCACCTCGACAACCCCCAATTCCCAAATTTAACGTCTACACATTTTTTGCTGAAGATGGTCAGGAACAACTAAAACGCCAGAAAACGAAGCGATTTTGATTTATTTCGTTTTTAGCCTTTTTCTGCGCCACCGCTGGATCGATTTTCAAAAGCTGCCAAGCTCTTTTGTCCTTGCTATAAAAGTAGGCTTGTGTGATTTTTTCATCAAGATCCGACCGACATATTTCTAGTTATACCGGGGTCAAGGATTAGCGGACAGACAGACAGACAGATACAGACAGACAGATCGACGGAAATGAGTGCCATGGTTTAATATTTCATTTTCGAAATATTTAGAGATTACAATATTTCCTCGCTCAATGGCGTAAATATAAGTAGCGGGGACCTTTTTGAAAAGCATTTAATTTCAAAAGTGAACATACTACGAAATGTGAAAAGTAATCACAAGAAAAATTGTATGGGTGACATTATTTCATTAACTTTATTTATTTTATTTCAGCATTTTCAAACAAAACCAATGTTCTATAGATGCAACTTCAATTTCAAGAAAATTTCCACACAGAAGCAAGCAGACACGACGACAACACAGCCCGTTATTGAAGTGCGATTTTCCTAGCCTCATGTGAAATAGAGCGCGACTGTCCAAAATGTCTTTTCCGCGTTAACATTCATGGCGACAGGTACCACCGCCTGGGTACCACACTTGCACTTCCAGCTAACTCACAGATAACTGTAAAAGTTAATGAACGAAACTAATGGCGTAATAAACGTCCTGTGGTCAGTGCGGAAGTGATGTCGATGTCGTTGTCGTTTTTAGGTCGACAGACCCGACGGAGTCCTTAGCACTTCTTTTGACTCAAGAGGCGTCTACGTGATAAGCTGGTGGAATAAAATTATATGCGAGCTAGATTAATTCATGTGAGAACAAATTAGTATTCCTGAAAGGCTTTAATTGTACCTACATGGAATAATCCGAAGAGAGAGAAGCCGCTAACTATTTTATTTCTATCGCCATATCTGTCTCCAATGAGATTTTCTGCAGCAAATTTGGAATTGAAAATTATTTGAGGAGATCCAGGGGCAAACATTTCACAGTGACAGAAAAATAGAACATGAACTCAGAACCGCATTCGCTGGTTTTGAATTTAAAGCAACGACCTGAACATGTAATATGTACATACAGGGCGTTCAAAAAGTTAGCGACCCCTTCCCATCTTAGAAAATACTGACCAGATAAAAAAATCACGGCAAATGGATTATTTTATTGAGGCAATCTAATGGTGACCATGATAATAAGCTTGACCTTGATATTCAAGGTAATTTCAGGGTCAAATTAATCTTCTTAAATCGGAACTTATATTTTTGACCTAGGAAATCGAAAGAAGGGAAATCCTAGGTTTAGATATGTAATGGACCATGACCTTGACCTTGACTTTGAGGATCATATAAAGGTCAAGGCGATTTTATTTAGCGGTAATCTATAACTTAGACCATCGAAAACGAAAGAGGAGAAAATGTTGTTCACTGATCGACCTTGCCTTCACTGGTCAGGTCACTGGTCTATCTTGCCTTCGCTTCTCAGCTTACTGGTCGGCCTTGACCTTGACCGATCCACTTTCTTTTCTCTGGCCGGGTTACTGATCAAGCAGGTTATACTCTTGGCCAAGGACTTATCCAAGCTTAGAAATTTACTCTTTTTCGATTTTCGGGGTCAAAAGTATGGTGCGAGTATGAAGAGTGTTATCCTTGGAATTACCTTCAAAATCAAGATCAAGGTCAGAGAAGAAGAACATATGCAGACTCAGAATTTTCCCCTTTTTCAATTTTCGGAATAAAAAGTATAAGGTCCCACTTGAGAGAATCAGTTTGACCTTGGCTTGACCTTCAACATCAAACTCAAGGTCAGTGATCATTAGATTGCTTAAGTGAATTTCTACAAACCTTGTGTTAGCGAATCTCTTCTCCGGTCAGTATTTTCTGCGGTGGGAGGGGATTGGGAGCTTTTTGAGAACCTCCGGCGGATCTCTAAGGCTCTAAAGCGGAGCCAGAATGTGTGCATGTCACATCTACAGATGTTCCCTCGCTACACTCCCCCTTCCCCTGAAATCTTTTGTAGACCCACGGTAGTAAAAAAATAACGATTAAACATTTCTTGAGTGCCGCAAAGTTCTATTTTTAATTGGTAAATGGAACTTTTGGGATAGTCCATCGATCTCGGCATAAAACTGATAATAAGTAATTCATGATCACCCAATTTACCCAAGAAACGTTTGTTTGACGGACATCGTAGGTATGCAGAATTTTATAAAATTCCATTTGACAGTGTGCCTTTATTATAGTGTGGATACTATCAGACCGAGGAACCAGGATGAGCAACACAATATATCATCAATCATGTTCTGAAAACATATCTTCCCTCTAGCAATTTCTACGAACCCATTATCACCCGATTTGTCATCCACGCTGGGTCTAAAACAGAAAAAGTAGGTTCAACGGACGCCTCTGAGCTGTAGTGATCATCAACCTCACTGCCAGCTAACAAAGTACAGTTAAAATTGATAGTAAAATTATTGCGGCTAGCTGTTTTATAAGATGGAAACGAATTTCGTTACATAACATACTTTTTCTCGCGTTGGAGAAGACAACATCGTTTACTTTCCTTGTTAGAAGATTACTGATGTTTCAATGATCGATACATTGCTATCTTGGAGTGCGTTTTGTTTATTGTTTGATTACTGGGAGTTGAATATGCTTCCTTACCCTGCGCTTGTAAGTTTGACAGAAGAAATGTTTTGGTGGATATATTTATTAGAAACGTTTTCCTGGATTGAATACAATGAAGCCGTTGCCTAATGTCCAGAGACCTAAGTATTCAAAAACGTACAGGGTGAGTTTTTCGTGTGAGCTGGGTCAAAAACTCCGTTATTACGCATTATATCCAAAAAAGTAAAATACAAAGTATAGTATAAAGTAGTATGCTTCTGATCAGGAACATATTTTTATTTTCACAGGGTGATTCATAACTGCGTAGTTCACCAAACATTGTTTTTTAATTTTCATGTGATTAATTGAATTTGGGATGTAAACAGTTTCCTGTTATAAAGTTTCCGAAGTTTCGGGAAAATTTAGTTCCTTCTTGAGAGCTCTACAAAAAAATTAAACACTAACTTTGCATATACATTAATTAACAATTTGAGTAATGAAATCGAAGTAAAAGATACTCATTTAGGTTAAGATACTATATAGGGTGATTCACAAGTCGTGATCAAACATCATACACAGCGCCGTATTTCAAGGGGGTCTTCTATGTAACATGTTTTTCTCGAGAGCTTGATTAGAAAGATAAGGGGTGTTGAAGTTTGAAAATAAAAAAAAAATTTATATCTTCAAAACCGTCAACTGGAATGAACTAAAACTTGGTATGTGGATTTACCTAAGCATTATCCACATTCAAAAGTCTTTACTTAAAATTAAAGTGCACCAGTGGCACAGATACAGGGGATTAGTGGCAGTATTTTTCCAAATAAAAATAGTACGCCACTGTTTTTTTCGACATGCGCACTTTTTCGAATTTTACCTTCAGTTTGCTACAAATAATTACTCTTATGTTTTTGTCCTAGAGTGCATTGTTTTCGTAAAAATAAAAAAAAACAAAGTAGATAATAAAAGCTTTATTTCAATAAATGTTCAAAAAGACCACAATTCTGACGGATACAAGTGCGACATCTTTTTAATAAAGAAGAATTTGTTGTGGCTTGAATTAGTTGAAACGCGTCATCTATTCTGTAACTGGTCAACGGTATTAATTTATTCAGCATACACTAGTTGGTTACAAGCGCCCCACAAAAGGAAATCCAGGGAGTTCAAAAAAGGAGACCTTACAGGCCAATGCACGGGTCCGTTTCTGCCAATTCATCGTTGTTTAAAACGATTATTTAACCATGCGGTTATGTCACGACGAACATGCGGTGGGGCACCGTCGAGCTGATACCACATTCGAACTCTCGTTGCTAACGGAACATCATCTAACACATTTTCTATGGAAATCTCTAGAAAAGCTAAGTATGAGTTTGCATTTAAAATGCCGCAGCAGACATTTCCAGAAAATCTGTGTTGAAACGAGTGGTTTTCTCGGAACAGTACGGGGATTTTCTAACGACCAGATATGTTCACTATGAGAATTAAAGGTTCCACTCCCCGTAACAAGCGTTTTATCTGACCACTAAACCAAATCAATAAAATCTGCATTTTGATTATGCATTTGTAGTAACTACTCTTAAAAATTTCGCCGTTGCACTTCGTCGCCGGGTTACACACATTGCACATTTTGCCGATGGTAAGGATGTAAAACTTCCCGACTTAAAATTCTCCACGCAAGACTTTGGAAACATGGTAACTAGGCTGCAATACGCCTAGTACTTGTACTAGGATCATCCAACGCCAAACAAATCACACCCAGTTCCTCTTGAAAAGTATGCCGGACAGCATGGCCTCTGAAATAGACAAGTTGTAATTCCATATTGCCGAAGTCTTAGAAATGAACGTGTAAAAACCTTTGGGGTAGGTTGGCGTCTGTTAGGAAATCTACGTTTATATTCCCGAAAAGCCGCTAAAGCATTTCCATTACAGAACCCGTACACAAAAATAATATAATAATACTAAATTCCATTTCACAACACTTAAAAATGGAAAAAAGAAACTTTCGACTTGGCTTTTACAAAAAAAAAATGGTAGTAGTAACGATAACAACCGTATAACACATAACTTTGACAAAGTATCTCCCAAAATACGGCAAGTAGGTATGAAGGCCTCCTATTTTATTTTGAAACTAATTGTATCTCGGCTCTTCATGAATGATCTAATTTGTTTTATTTTTATTTTTACGAAAACAGTGCGGTCTAGGGAAAAACACAAGAGTAATTATTTGTAGCAAATTCAAGATAAAATTCGAAAAACTGGGCATTTTATTTTTATTTGGGAAAATAATCCCACTAATCCCCTGTATCTCCGCCACTGGTGCACCTTAATTTTAGGTAAAGACTTTTGACTGTCTATATATAAAATTTTAATTCATTCCAGTTGACGGTTTTGAAGATATTAGAAAAAAAATGGTTTTGAATGAAGTCCTCGAGGAAAAAATGTCACATAGATGACCCCACTTAAAATGCGGTCCTCTGTATGATGTTTCATTTTTGGTCAAGACTTGTGATTCACCCTGTATAAAATTTAATACTATTTAAATTTCTGCCCCAATTTTATTAACAGGATAGCAATTCACAGCATATACACAAAAAATAATAATAAAACAAAGATAATAAGATTAGATGGATATTTAAAAAACGAATAAAAAGTTCGTTCTATGTTCGGATATCAGAAAAAAACGAAGCCATCGCAAGCTCACAATTTTACCTCAAAACTGTGCTTGCCAAGAGATAATCCATCTTAGATATCATTTCGTCTGCAACTGATCAATATAATAAACGAAGGTACATCTAGACAGGCTGATGGAAATGAGAAAGGTATTTTTAAATAGTAAACATCTGAGGTATGTTTTGTTATATTTGATGTTTTGCCTTTTTGTTGATAAATATTATGTGGTGATTGTTTTGTCTTCATCAAATTAATGATACATGATACTTAAATCTGCAATGTCGGTTCTATTGTGCTTTTTCATTTCCAAAATTTCCTGGAAATTCCTTTTTTATCTTTACCATTTTTATATAGAAGCTCGCAAGATTCAAAATTAAACACGTGACATTCTAAAAATTCTATATCTTTTAGGTAAAAATTCTTATAATCCCTTTTGGGCTCTGATATTTTGGTTTTTAGTATTTCTTCAATTGCGGATTTAGCTAGGTTCCTCGACATACTATAGGGATTTCAAATTGCTGAGTTATTGGACAATTTATCGAAAAAATAACCCCCAACTTTGAAAACTCGCACCTTCGCAACTGTTGTAGGTAGTTAAAGTACTGCATTTACCGACAGTAAAATTTTATGATCCCATATCTTCTCCCTTTCTGCTTTATCAGTTTCTTAGATAGTTTATACAGGGTGTTCAAGAATGCAAAATGGACTATTTCTCAAAATTTTCAAACGAACACCTTGCATAAAATAATTATAATAAATTGCTTTTATTGCTTATCTAAGTACAGATAAAAAAAGGCAAACATACTTTTGATACAGTGCAAAGAGCAAGGTTCGCTTGATTGACAACCATTAATTGTCAATCCGAGCTCTTCCACTTAACCAGAAAAAAGTAATATATTAGTAATAATATCTACAGGGTGACTTCGAAGTTGAGTTATTTATTTTAACAGTGAGTAGATCTGATCAAAAGAAATGTTTGTTCCTTTACCATTTTTCTGGTAAAATTAAAGTAACACAGTTATAGCCCTTTGGAAGTTTGAGTACCGCCCTGTCTCAATAATAATATTATGTGCTCGTGTTTGGCAACAACGGATATAATCCGCCTTATCGGTTCATCGCATCGGAAACAAAAAAGCGAAGGAATTTGGAACGATGTTTGTACAATTATTTTATTCAGTTGTATACAGTCAGTGTCAGTCGGTAACGCGTGAGTGAATAGTGGTGTCTGTTGCGTGGCTCAACCAAAATAAAAAATGGCACATGTTTATGCGGATCGGTTTCCTAATCGAGTGCAACCAACCCCTCGTGCCTTTGATAATTTAGTACAACGGGCTCGTGAATCAGGTGACTTAAGACCTCACAAGGGACGGCATGTCGGTGCTCCAAGACCTCACGATCAAATACAGGTCCGCACTGAAATACTTGTCGGGAGGATACTTTATAAAACAAGGTAAATTTTTTTTTTATTTTTTTTATTTTTACACACATATTTTGGTTTATCTTCCTTCTACAATCATTATCTGAAAATTAATGACTCAACTTCAAAGTCACCCTGTATACATGATACACATCTTTTTTCCGGATATATGGTTCATGGGGGCTACACCGCTTACAGTTTTTGAGTTGCCGAAACACAGGGACATCTTGGCTTTTCAACTATATTATATAGGGCTGGGTAAACTTAATTTATACTGAATATACCATTCTAACGAACTGCAGCTACCACCCATGTGCTATTTTCTATTTTGAAAGGTTATGTAATATTTTTTAATTTACCTTGATACCTGGTTTACGAAAAGGTTAGATGTAGCTCAGAAACCCCCATAATCATTATATTAAAAATAGCTTGTCTGGATGAAATCAAGAAATATGAAAATATACGTTTAAAAATTTCGAGAAAGCGTTCTTAAAAAAAACTAAAAAATCAAGTAGATGGGATCATAAAATTTTTCTGACAAAAAATTCAGTTCTCTAGCTATGACAGTTACGAGTGGCGAGTTCTTCAAGTTACTTGTTTTTCGCTAGATTGTCCAATACCTTTACAATTTGAAAATAAACCCATACAGTATGTTATATTGATTTGCTTAAAACAGCCTATTCAAATCTGCAATAAAACGTAGATATTTTTAATTAAAAAACAAGGATGCTTGGGTCACCAAGTTGTTATGGATCACCCTGTAAAATTGAAATATCCTCCAAGGAGGATACTGTTGGTTACAATTTTTGTATTTAAGCTTTTCATATACCTTCGTAAATACGAGCTCACAATAAAAAGTCACCCTGTATATGGGATGATACATCTAGCCTATTCTCTAGAGGTCTATAGCATTCTCCCCCACAGACTCATTTGCACCAAACAGACCACAGGTCGTTCAGGAATTTCCTTGTGGCATTGAAGACCATTTTTGTCTGTCTCATTAAACACTTCTTGAGTTATCGATTTTAACCTGTCAAAATATGTATCACCTACAATACAATTTCTATTTTTTGTTTAGAGTCCATGAAATAGCACAAAGGTACCTGCTGCGCTGAAATAATGTAAGAATTTTTTTCTATGTATAAAAACAGATTTGTTACCAACCTAAGGCGGTAGGAAACCTTTATGTTCATTCGGCGATAATTGTATGTCAACGAGTAGTGTATCAAAAAAGTATCCAAAAAGCGCAAACAAGGTCAGAAATAATTAAAGGTAGAGTAATAATTGACATCATGGCGGCAATCCAATTTATTTAAAGTAATAACATCCTGTAGATATATGTGCGTTACCCGCCTGATAAAGTCATGAAGGTGATTATGTATGCATGTAGGTGTAAAAGAACGATATTAATTTATTAAGTTTGTGATTTTTATGTCCCCATTCACATCTGCTTGGAAAAATATCCTGATTCCTGTGTTTCCTCATCCAAGGATGACCTGTTTTAATGACTGCATGTTTCCCGGCGAAATATTGTGTCAGAAATTGTTCGAACAATGTTTTATGAACAAATTGCAAACATTATTTTTTGAACAAAGAAGGTCCTTATGAACTTTTTCTCTAGAGTTGACAGTTTTCGAAATATAAATGACTTAATATTTGAACAAGTGCAAAATGTGCATTTCGACTCCAAAAACAACATGAAAAAATGGAAAGCTTAATGTTGCTAAAGTCCATAAATGTTCTCCATCTCCAAATGCTTACAAATACAATGCTTTGAGATTTTGTTAGCGACCTGAAGAACATTTAAGAACTTCTTCACCATAAGATTTTCGTTTTTACATATGGTCTTTCTGGGTCAAAAAACTTTACGCTTTTTCAAATATCAAATAATAATAATAATAATAAATGGTCTTTATTCATCATTACAAATGACTAGAGGAAAAAAAAGATAAAATGATGAAAGGCGTAGTTCAGCCTAAGCTGCTTTTCAACTAAACCCACAAAAAATAACACTTATACAAAATATATATATATATATATAAAAAAACCATAATATGCAATAAAAAACAGAACATACGAGAACATGGCCAATGCAGTTTTTACGTGAGCACAATTCTGGTGGCTCACAACATATTTTAAAAAGGTGTAAAAACATAGAAGCTTCCGTAAATTTTGTAAATTCTGATAATAAACACAAGCAGCGGCAACACTGCGGTGAGCGATCTGTTCGAGAACGATCTCGATTACTTTGAACTGAATAAATACGCAAGGGCCGGAGAAGTGCAACCAGAACGTAAAACTGAAACAATTAAAAAATCAGCTAATTTTACAATAGACAATGTTTTTAAAAACAATAGACAAAAGTAAGGCCGCAAAATGATTTAACTTTAAAATCATTAGTCTCAAATATAAAATATATCTGGCCTTCAGTAAAGAAAGACAAATATTCTCTTTTTTGAATCTTCTTTTCCAAATATGAAGTTTATCAAAAACAAATACCGTAATCGATTTACAGATGAACATTTGGATAATTGTACTCGAACGGCGGTATCAAATTATACTCCAAACATTAAAGAAGTTGTCAGTGGGTCTGAGGCTTCTCATTGAACACGCATTTTTTATTTGGACATGTTTTTGTTTAAAATAGTGTGTTGTTTATTTTATTTTTAGTTATCTTTATTAAATCGTATGTGACATGCCATTGTAGCTAACCAAAAATGTTGTTTATTTTTCGAACACTTACGATTGGTAAGAATGGATGTAGTTATGTAGTATGTATTAGTTACTAGTTTATTTAAGTTTATTAGTATGTATTCGTAAAATAAACACATGTATGTCGCATACAACTGTATATAATTTCATTTAAGTTGGCTTACATTGTTTACGACTAGGTAGCTCACTGTTTACACCAAAATTATTAAAGTAGCTCAACAAACTGAAAGGGAGGCGACCACTGACATAGGGTATGTAGCAAAAAAAAAATGACTTCAGCATTTTTTGCTCTGAGGAACTTAAAATGAATAAAATTCGCTTATTAAATGTCTCCTACCCTATTGTACAGGGTATTTTCAAAGTTGTCATCTATTTTAACAGCATGTAGAACTCGTCAAAAGAAGTTGGCATACCAAAAATTGCCTGTATATAACTTGCATAATAAGAGAGTTAGTTTACTCTATTAAAAATTAGTCAAAAAAGCATTATTAAGTTAAATGGATACCGTTTTTCCAAAAACTGTTCAAAATTGTCCCCATTTCGAGCTTCGAAAATAAAATCTTGGTATCCACCAATTAAATCACAAGCATTTTCAGTGAGCTCTTTCATAGTATTTACTGCTTCATCATGATACACCAACTCTTTCAAATAGCCCCACAGAAAAAATCTCAAGCCGTTAAATCCGCGTTGCGAGCAGGCCAAGAAATGGGTCTATTGCGCCCTATCCATCTATTTGAAAACACTTTGTTCAGATTTTCTCGTCTAAAATGTGGCGGATCCCTATCATGTAGGAACCTCATACCATATTTTGCCTCACATTTAGAGGAACATCTTCTAATTGTGTGTTGAAGAAAATGTAAATAAATTTCACCGGTCAGTCGAGGTGGAAAAAAGTAAGGTCCAATAAGCATGCCATTTACCACGCCAGCACAAACTATTAATGAAAATGTGTGTTGAAAATGAGTTCTTTTTACAGCATGCGGATTTTCTACTGCTCAAACATGATTGTTGTGAAAATTGTGTACTCCATTTAGCGTAAATGTGGCCTCGTCTGTACACAAAAATAATTTCGTAAAATCTGCATTTCTGCTGAACTGTTCTAAAATCCACTGGCAAAATGCAACTCGTCTAAGATGATCTTTAGGTCGTTACGCTTGTTACCCTTGATACTGAGGGTAATACTGTTCTTGTCGTATTGGCTTCCACACTTCACACTATGAGAATCTGAAACTTGAGCTGCTATGGCTCTAGTACTCATTTTTGGGTCGTCTTCGGCCATTTCTAAAATGTCTTCCTCAATTTGTAACATTTCAGGTTGAGCAGGTCTTCCAGCGTGAACTCCTAGTTGTTTTTTTAAATATCATGTGTCACGAAGTCTAATTACTAAATTTACAAACATCTGTGGAGTCGGATGATTTTTTAAAGGTAACCTTTCCGCATACAACTTGCATGGTGCAGCTGCATTTTGTTGGCACTCTCCGTATGTTAGTATTATGTCCACTAGTTCATTGTTTTCGTAAACATTGGCCATTTTTACGCACAAAATAGTCAAACAAATGAACGTAAAAGCTCTAATAAAAGACTGATACAACTGATCGGACCAAATACTCGTGCTGAAAACTAACACAATAATACAAACTGTTTGCCAAATTTAGATAATCGATAAGAGTAGTAAACAAAAATCGCTAGGATTTAACACGGCAGTGGTCGAGAGTATCAAAAAATCTGTGTAATAACATTCTTACTTTATTTTAATTTTTGATCTTTTACTATTTCTTTTTTTATGCAAGTAACTCTTATTCTCATTGCATCCTCTAGAGTCTTGTCGAAAAAGACTTAAAAATGAAAGAAATACTAACGTTTGCGTCATTACTCATTCTAGAAGTGTGCCTTCATGTGAAATCATATCCTTCCAAATTCACTTACCTAAATGACTCCCAGAGATACAGTCTAAAGAATAATAACAACGTTATATTGAACAACTATAGGCTCAGCATATACCGTAATAGCGCTGACTACCTATGCGGATCTATCTTCAATAGATAGTTTACCCTCCGAGTTAAACACCATCAACGACTTAAAAGTCTTCAAAAAATAACTTTTAACATACTGTACTAAAGTGTTTTTACTCTCTGCAAGAGTTTTATAGTTCTTAATGATCACATATTTTTCTATTTTATGGATTATTTTATTTATTATACATTTATGCTGCAAACTTTTTCCAATCTTCTATTCAACTATTTAATACTTCTTAGCAAATATTTTTTTAGCTACTTATTTTATAACTTGTTATCACCTTTTTTATTCTAATTTACTGATGTATATTTTTCTTTTGCTTATGTAAATCTAATATTTTCCTAATGACGTTTCATATCCTCAAAGCAATTTGAATAAAATTTAATATTACTATTATTATCATTATTATTATTACTATAATTATTATTATTATTATTATTATTATTATTATTATTATTATTATTATTATTGTATGTAAATAGATGGCCGATACGGTAGCTTTTTGTTTCTCGGGCATCGAGATTGTGAAGCAGTGTGCCTGAGAAGATTTTCTTATCTCTGTACTTACCTTAGGACCTTAGACAGTTAAATATCAAAGCAATAAGGCTCAGTTTTTAATTGCAAGTTAACTTTCAAGTTGAGTAGCTATTACTTGGGGGCTAACTAAAAATTGTCCGTAAATTCGTTTTTCTTGTTAACTACAGTATATTCAGATAAGAGATAGACCGGACATAAACAAGACCACGTGATCATCGAACGCTGTAACATTCGGCAGGGACGTATTAAGAGTCACGCAGTACATATTTTAGATAGTAGATGCTGCTTTGCGTAACTTTGTAGTAAATTAGCACAATTCGATGTGTATACGATTGGTGATGGATATAGGATCATGTGGGGGTGGGGTAAGAAATATATAATGATGTAAATATACATAAGGGTTTCAAAATTTTCGCTTCGATTTCCAGCTTCGGATTCCGCCTGATGTTTGGTGAAATACATTCGAATATAATCTCAAAATGGCGTTTAAATTAGCCTAAATTAAAAATAATCGTATATCTCTTAAAATTGCTTTTAGAATATGGATTAGTATATTTTTTGATTTCTAGGTAAATACGTAACCAAATTAAAACGTTCAAAACGTAAAAAAATGTGCATGGTTGAACATTGTCAGAAAGTAGATTCTTGAATAGGTTTTGCCAAAATGGGTTCAAAAATGTCAATAATTAATTAAAAAATACAGTTGCTTTATAATTACTTAAAACTTACCGAATTTGATGAACGACATCTTTTATTGGAAAGATGAGCTTGATGAGCTTTCATCATCGTTACTGCCTGAAGCACCAACGTCAATAATGAATGGCTCGACTTGTTCCTCTAAAATATTGTCCAGTTCCCACATTCTCTTTTCAACTTTGTCTTTCACGTGCTTAATACAGTTTTCCCATTTTTGCGCTGTTATTAATTCTAGTGCTTCTTTGAAAAGTCCTTTGAGGTCACAAAATTTAAAAGTTGTATTGTGCTTAGCTATATAATTTTTAACCTCTGCCCATATGAGCTCAATGGGATTGAGCTCGCAATGGTATGAAGGTAAACGGAGCACAGTTTTATTTTGACTTGCTGCCATTTCGTCAATGGCGTATTTTTGATATTCCGCCTTGTGATCCTTGACAATTCTTAATAATTGTACTTTCAGCATTGCTTCTTCAAAGTTGATATTTTTCGAGCGGAGCCAATTTTGAACATCAACTTTCCTTGAAGCCGTTGTTGGGACCTTCTCCATTCTTCGAGAATGATAAGGCGCATTATCCAACACAATTACTGCGTTTTCCTCCAAGTTCGGTAAAATTTTTGAAAACCACTGTTCAAACGATTCGCCATTCATTTCCTCGTGGTAATCTCCAGTTTTCTTAGACTCAAAGCACCACAGACCGTCAACAACAAATCCATCCTCACTGCCAATATGGCAGATAATGAGCCTTTTCCCTTTACCTGGAAATCGAAGTACTAACTGGTGTAGATTTATTTCAATAAGCGAACCTTTTTCAAATGTTTTCATCACATTCAGCGAACAAACATTGAGACATGAGTATCAGATTGCTATAATTGGGATTATTTAGTCATATTGAAAGAAAGAATATTGAACGTCGTATGATTACTCGGCGCTTCACAATTTAATTTAAAGTTATAAACCTTTAAAAAATGAATGATCAGGAACCTGAAATACGCGCAAATATTAATATTAACAAATTATAACTTTATAAAGCTTAAAGTATGAATTAAAACGATTAGAAATATTAGGAACGGTACACAATATAAAACTTAGTAACTTTTTTTAAGTTTATAATATTCGACATATTTTAAGATTATATTAAAGAATTATTGAAATATCGAAAACACATAAAAACATGGCTTAAAAAAGTTCTAACAAGTGAAAATGACAATAAAACATCCACGCATTTTATCGAAAGTTATAAAAGTTTTGTTACTTGTAATATGTTTTATCTGCCCCCCGGAATTAATGTTTAGAACCTTGTTCCCAAGGTTTGAAAAACATCCGATTGTTGTCTATTACTCGTATTTACCTGCTGGATTTTTTAATCCGGTGGACAGTCCATCTAGAAAGGCCCTCCTGGATGAAGTTACAGAATCATCAACCCATACTTTACTTGTAGTGTGTCCTGCGTTTACCCACGTTTCATCAAGGTAATAAATTTTCCTGTTTTGATTTCTATATTTCCCAATTTTTGTTAAATAATCCTTCCTCCATAGCACAATTTCTTCTCTATCCAGTAGTAAACTATTACGACCCCGTTTTTTCCATTTGAAATTTAAATGCTTCAGTAACGCATGGAAAGTTGATCGTTTGAAATTTGGCAACGTTGTATCTCCATTTACCTCCTGCAGTACTTTATCTATAGTAGGTATTTCATTCCTAAAGAAGAATTCATGCACTTTCCTCCTAATCGCATGCTTATCAGCTTCATCCAATGATTTAACAATACTTTTGCGATGTTTACTGGTCATTGGCTCAGAAAAGGTGTGATTTTTTTTGTATTGTCTTAACACATTAAACACTGATGCGCGACACACCCCAACTTTGTGAGAAACCTTCACAACAATTTCTTTGATGGTTGATGCGCTCGATCTTATATATATTCAAAATGACCTCTTTCATTTCTGCACTCAGGTGTCTTTTTTAGAGCGTTTCCTAGGAGGACTACAGGAGTTTACAACTTCATCGGCAGTATCTGTACTACTGGGCATTTTGCGCAAGCAGTTGATAACAATAACAATCAATAACAAGGTATAACAATAACAACGACAAACTCAACAACTTAATAAGATAACAAACGAAAACGTCCAAAGAAATATCAAATTGCAATGATGCACACGACATACGTAACACGTCTGAACCTGAATGTGACTCTGCCTTGATACGACTGCTCTGCCGCTCGGCATAGGCATTTAATAGCGAATTGACCAATGAGGGCTCCTGTTTTACGTCGAGACGGCGGCGTTAGCGTGAAAATCACCCGAACCTTTTGTTTACATCCGGTCTATCTCTTATCTGAATATACTGTAACCTATAATAATTGTTCTTGTTTGTTTGAGCGTTCTGTGGCTCTTGTAATGCTCGATATTCGTGTCTCGTGTCATTAATGTCACTGCCAAGCTAAATAGTCTAGACATTACGCAACTTTCCAATTAGCCCAAACCTTGGTTAAAGTTTCTTTTTTTTATACTCCAGCTACCACGAAGACCTAAGGCCTAAGCACCCATTGGGTACCGTGGGGCTATAGGGGGATACATGGGAAAGGGGGAACGCCACACGGACTCTGGCGAGGGAACACGTGTGCATGCAACATGCACACATTCTGGCTCCGCCTACGAGTTCCGCCGGGTGGTACCTCCGCGTTCGACAGTCAGAGACCGTCTACCACCTACGGACAATCACAACATCCATAGCCAAGAGAAAAAATTCTCCTGGGACGGGACTCGAACCCGCACAGCGCACGGCGACTGATCAGGAGACCGAAGAGTCTACTACTGCGGCCACCGCTACTGCCTAGTTAACTATCATCAGCAAAACATACAATTGTCCCTTCAGATTTTAAACTAAGCAGGTTATTAATTTAAATTGTATATAATAAGGGCCTAACACCGTCCCTTGTGGGACACCATAAGTTACCAATTTGCTTGTGCTTAAGGAATTATTTATTTACACGCAGTGTTTTCTGTTGGAAAGGTAACTTTTCACGAGGTTATAAGTCTTGCCCCTGATTTCAGAGTCGTGTAAGGTTTCTGATAAATGCAAGTGGTCTCCCTGTCTAAAGCTTTTGCTATATCTACGAACTCACACAGTTATGTGTGCTGCTAATTTTGATGTCAAAAATAAAATTGCGTCTTGGGTAGGCTTGCTTTTATGGAATCCATGTTGTTTTTCATTAATCAAATTACGTTTATCAGAAAAATTTAGAAGTCGTGTTTTTATAATGTTTTTAATTTTTGCAAAGCTGGATATTAGGGTTATAGGCATGTAATTCTGTAATTGTTAGTATTTGTTTTTTCACCGGATTTATGGATGAATTTTACTAGTCCTACTTCATAATCATCTGGAAAAGCTCCGGATTCAATTATCAAGTTCGCTACTGGCAGGAGCTTACTGATTTATACCATCAAGGCCTGTACTTTTTTATTCTCCAGACTGAATATGGCATTTTTATCTCATTTTCAGACACAGGTTTTAAGAAATCGATTGTTGTATACATTTTCTGAGTGGAATATTTTTGGTAGGTTTGTTTATATTCATTGATAATTTTTTGCGAACTTCTATAAGTAATTATTGAATGCATCAGCAATACCCCTACTTGTATTGTATTATTAACGTTTATTTCTTCAATTTTTGTTTCAGGTTTGGTTGAACTGCGTATTTGGTTCATGGTATTCAACAGCATTTTAGAGCCAGATTCGTTGTTTTGTAGTTCTTTTGTGAAACATTTTTGTTTCGAGATGTTTATCAAGTGACTTTAGTAGTAGTACAAATAGTTTTGTTTTATGTTTTCTGTTGAATAGAGTTTATTTAGCCTCTGGAGTATAATTTCATTGTAAATAGGGTTATTTTCTGGTAGGTATTCTAATCCATAGACAAAGAAGCTTTAACCGTGAATCTTGCTAATAAACATTTTTTATCTCTGAAAATCGTCAAAGTATAACATTTTTACCCCAAGTTTAGGTGACGTCGAATACATATTTTTATGTCATACCTAAATTTGATCACATATGCCCGTACATTTATGAATAAACCCCCAGATATGAATTGGCAACTAATAGTTTCTCAAACAAAATCCAATTCGCATAAAAAATGGCAGATGTCTATGACCAACGGTCCATCTAAAAAAAAGAGGAAACAAGGAAACCAGACACTCAGCGGTGGTCGATTTGGATGGATGATGGGAATCTTTGGATTTATTCAGAGCAGCATTAGACACAAGTGGTGGATTTCTACCTGCTAAAGAAAATCACCACCGTGAGTTTAAAACCACCCTCGCCCATTGTAAAGAGAGCGTGGGAACCGTAAATATATGTTGTGAGAGATCCCATTCACGAGATATGAAAATTTCAGTTTTGAAAGGGTTGGTATGCGAGTCATCATAACCAGGTCAGTTGTAGGAATTACTCGAGAGTAAATGGTTTTAAAAAGGGTAGGTTTGGTAAACAGGACGTATTATTATGATGTATATGAATTTTTGAAGAATATAGGCGCTATGAAAGTATCGTTTTTCATCTCTCAATCTGAGCTGGTTCTCACGAGATTCCAGGAATATTCCAGCTGTGGATTAATAAAGCTGTAAGAGGGAATTTTCAAATATGTTTTTTTTTTTGGTACCACTGTTACAAAGTTGCTGAAGACATCCTAGGTCCTGTTTTTCAGCCTCAGGTTAACTACAATTTCACTGCTAACTGAAAGCTAGTAGCGTTTTTCAATTTTAGGTGTGATGATGATGATAGCTAACTTTAACCAAGGTTTGGTCTAAATAGAAAGTCGCGAAATGTTTAAAGTATTTAGCTTGATGGTTACATGAATGACACAAGACACGAATATCGAGCATTACAAGAGGCACAGAACGCTATAGTTCAAACAAACAAGAGCAATTAAAGGTTGGTTAACCAGAAAAACAAAGTTACAGACAATTTTTAGTTAGCCCCCAAGTAATAGTTACCCAACTTGAAAGTTAACTTGCAATTAAAAACTGATGTTTTTTGAAGACCTTTAAGTCGTTGATGGTTTTTAACTCGGAGGGTAAACTATCTATTGAATATAGATCCGCATAGGTAGTCAAGGCTATTACGGTATATGCTGAGCCTATAGTTGTTCAAGCTAACGTTATTATTCCTTAGATTGTATCTCTGGGAGTCATTTAGGTAAGTGAATTTGGAAGGATATGATTTCACATGAAGGCACGCCTCTGGACTGGGTAATGATGCAAACGCTAGTATTTTTTTCATCTCTAAATCTTTTTCGACAAGACTCTAGAGGATGCAATAAGATTAAGAGTGTGACTTGCATAAAAAAATAGTAAAAATCCAAAATTAAGGAAAATAAGAATGTTCTTACACAGATTTTTTGATACTCTGGACCACAGCCGTGTAAAATCTTAGCGATTTTTGTTTACTACTCTTATCGATTATCTAAATTTGGCCAGCAGTTTGTATTATTGTGTTAGTTTTCAGTACGATTTTTTGGTTTGATCAGTTGTATCAGTCTTTTATTAGAGCTTTTACGTTCATTTGTCTGATTATTTTGTGCGTAAAAATGGCCTATGTTTACGAAAACAATGAACCAGTGGACATAATACTAGCATACGGAGAGTGCCAACAAAATGCAGCTGCACCATGCAGGTTGTATGCGGGAAGGTTTTTTTTAGAAATCATCCGACCCCACGGAAGTTTGTAAATTTAGTTATTAGACTTCGTGACTCGGGACATTTTAGAAATGGCCGAAGATGACCCAAAAATGAGTACTAGAGCCATAGCAGTTCAAGTTTAAGTGTCTCATAGTCAAGTGTGGAAGCCAATACAAGAACAGTATTATCCTTATCATTATCAACGGTAATAACGTAAAGATCATATTAGAAAAGTTGCATTTTGCCAGTGGCTTTTAGAACAGTTTAGCAGAAATACAGATTTTACGAAATTAATTTTGT
This sequence comes from Acanthoscelides obtectus, assembly GCA_963669975.1. NCBI lineage: Eukaryota > Metazoa > Arthropoda > Insecta > Coleoptera > Chrysomelidae > Acanthoscelides > Acanthoscelides obtectus. The sequence continues at coordinate 78,391,348 of CAVLJG010000007.1, read as the reverse complement.
ATACAGACGAGGCCACATTTACGCGAAATGGAGTACACAATTTTCACAAGAATCATATTAGGGCAGCAGAAAATCCGCATGCAGTAAAAAGAACTCATTTTCAACACAGATTTTCATTAATAGTTTGTGCTGGCGTGGTAAATGTCATGCTTATTGGACCTTACTTTTTCCCACCTCGACTGACCGGTGAAATTTATTTAGATTTTCTTCGACTCAATCCGCCACAATTAGATGTTCCTCTAAATGTGAGGCAAAATATGGTATGTGGTTCCTACATTATAGGGATCCGCCAAATTTTAGACGAGAAGTTCATGAAAATCTGAATAGAGTTTCCGAATTGATGGATAGGGCGCAATAGACCCATTTCTTGGCCTGCTCGCTCCCCGATTTAACGGCTTACGATTTTTTCCTGTGGGGCTATTTGAAAGAGTTGGTGTATCATGATGGCGCAGTAAATACTATGAAAGAGCTCGCTGAAAATGCTTGTGATTTAATTGGTGGATACCAAGATTTTATTTTCGAATCTCGAAATGAGTACAATTTTGAACAGTTTTTGGAAATACGGTATCCATTTAACTTAATAATGCTTTTTTGACTAATTTTTAATAGTGTAAACTATCTCTCTTATTAGGCAAGTTATATATAGGCAAGTTTTGGTATGTCAACTTCTTTTGACGAGTTCTACATGCTGTTAAAATAGATGACAACTTTGAAAGCACCCTGTACAATAGGGTAGTAGACATTTAATAAGCGAGTTCTTTTCATTTTAAGTTCCTCAGAGCAAAAAATGCTGAAGTCATTTTTTTTTGCTACATACCCTATGTCAGTGGTCGCCTACCCTTTCAGTGTGTTGAGCTACTTTCACAATTTTGGAGTAAACAGTGAGCTATGGCAATGGCATATCACACACGATTTAATAAAGGTAACTAAAAATAAAAAAAACAACGCACTATTTTAAACAAAAACATGTCCAGTTCAAAAATGCGTGTTCAATGAGAAGCCTGACGCTCAGACTCACTGACAATTTTTTTAATGATTGGAGTATAATTCGATACCGCCGTTCGAATTCAATTATCCAAATGTTCATCTGTAAATGGATTACGGAATTTGTTTTTGATAAACTTCATATTTGGAAAAGAAGATTCAAAAAACAGAATATTTGTCATTTTTTACTGAAGGCCAGATATATTTTGTATTTGAGACTAATGATTTTAAAGTTAAATCATTTTGCGGCCTTACTTTTGTATATTGTTTTTAAAAACATTGTCTATTGTCCAATTAGCTGATTTTTTAATGTTTCAGTTTTTACGTTCTGATTGCAGAATGTAATGGGAATGATTTTTCAAAATTCGAATGATGTAATTTTATAGTGCCTCTCAATATTCCTTTTTTTAGCAACGGAAACACATATATTACTTAACAAACATTCATTTTTATCTTCAACTTATGTAAAGAAATATTTTTCTTCCCATTCCGAATAGAAATGGTATGTTTTCATTTTCCTACTACTGCTCATAATGTTTTTAATTGCAGGTCAACTCTAACCCAACCGCTGGACCTTGTGCTGTTCAGTTTTAAACTGAGCGCACTTCTCCGCCCCTTGTGTATTTATTCCGTTCAAAGTAATCGTGATCGCTCTCGAACAGATCGCTCACCGCAGTGTTGCCGCTGCTTGTGTTTATTATGAGAATTTACAAAATTTACGGAAGCTTCTATGATTTTTACATCTTTTTAAAATATGTTGTGAGCCACCAGAATTGCCTTTGCTAGCTCTGGTAGCTCGCGATCGACGGGTTGGCGACCACTGCCCTATGTGGTCTTTCCAGCTCACATTTTCATCCACTATTAGACCAAAGAATTTTATATTTGGTACTCTTTTCAGTGACTTATTGTTTATTGTAACTGTGATGTTGTTCTGCGACCTTCATTTGTGATACAAGATGTATTTGGTTTTATCAGTATTAATTAGTAACCTATTTAATACTACTCACTTGTGAAAGCTTTGCATTATGATGTTCGCCTTATTTTCTAGATCTTTTAGCGAGGGTTACCAAGAGACAGTTATTGTTAAGTATGTGTCCATCTAAATCGTTCACGAATAACAAAAACAGACATGGGGATAACACTCCAAGCCTGAGTTACTCCAAAATTCATGTGCATTTAGCGCTATCCAGCTCAACCTGAATTTTTTTGTTTGACATAAATGATAGAATCCATTGATCTACGAGATTTCTGAAACCATAGTCGTTAATTTTATTAATGAGAATGTTGGCTTGAGCACAGTCGACATAAGCAGAAGCCTGCTTAGTCTTTTGTAGCAGGCCTAGAACATAGTGGCATCGTGGAAAAGAGCTCGGTGGAGCAAATTCCGGTCACATATCAGGTCAGTAATCATGGGAAGCAGTAGTCTAGCAGGTCCGTCTTGCGAACCCGGAGCGTGATGGTATCAATGTATCATAGAAATCAGTTATGATAAATTCCGTTGGTATATCGATAAAAGAGAGACAGATCAATGACGATGCCTATTAGGCAAGAGTCTAACGGTGTTGCTGTTCAACAATATTGAAAAATCACTAAACTTTTGATGCTACTATGCATCTTATATGTTCCTCTATTCAGCAGATTGCTGCTATTTGTACTATTAGACGGCAAAATAAAATACAACTGTTGGAATTAGGACAAACCATGTAAAATTAAAAGCAAACGCCGATCTTCCTGTAGATTTGAAATAATACGATCCTGTTTTTCTTCTTAGCTCAGTTTAAGCAAACCTTGTGAATGTGAATACCATCTGGTAGGTGAATATCCACATTTTATTAGAGTGCGTGCAATAATCTGGGCAGTTTATTGACGAACATCGGTTTCCTTTCCAAATGCAGTCAGGCGGTTACCATCAAATCAATTATAGCAGGTAAAGGGTTCCAGAAGAGGTATCCGTGTAAAATCTCCAGCCAGATCGCCGCGTCGGCCACCTTATGTTCCATACATCTGTCCTCTAATAAAAAATCAGTCTATGGAGAGACATTAACTGGGGATTCATTAGGACTCTAATGCGGTTGATATGTTTGTTTTTTTGCCCGTCTGTTGTAACTCAAAGATGTTCTACGTTACCTCAAATTCGCCACTTCCTGTATTCGAGGTGCACACCGATTAATAAAATCGCATATAATATCTTGATGTCTGCTGGCCAATGGGTTGAGCAGATGGAATAACATTTAGAAGAAAAATGAGGAAGATAAAGGGGCTGGGTAGATGATTCTGCTTTTGTCTTTTTTTAATCAAAAGGAATAAGAAAACTGGAAAGCAGTTTTATGAGCAAACTGGAAAAGATATCAAAAATCTGTTTTCTGTTTTCGTGGTAACATTAATATGATACTAGTGCAAAATTTTCTTAATATACCCAATAATTTAATTTATTGCATATTTAGATAGAGCTTCTGAAAGCAAGAAGTTTGATATCATATAAGATGGTTCCGATTGTCAATTGTCTCGATATTTAGTGAAATGCCCAACTTTGACAGCTCGCAGCTCCGCCAATTTTGAAGATATTTAGATAAATTTAAGTTTACAAAAATTTTGTTATGATCGATTTTAAGATGATCTGAAATGGGTGCTTATACAAATATAGATATCTTTCCATCTATACAGAGTATCTCAAAACACAAACTGATTCTTTTCTCATTAATTTCAAATGGAACATCTTTCCATAGGCACATTTTTTGATATGAGGTTTATATCACTTTTTTCGAACAATTTTTGAGTTAAACGGCTGTCTTGATTAGGGTCTAAAGGCCGTCCTCGGTTGGAATTTCTTCCAAACGGCCTTTAGACCCGAAGCAAGACAGCAGTTTATCAACTGGCCGCGAAAACCTTAACCAATTTTTCAATTTTTGAGTTATTGCTGTAAATTCTAAGAAAAAAATATATTTCATATTTTTATTCATTATGAAATTATTGTAATACATTCCCAGTAGTTCTGTTGATTCTCATATGTTTGATCTCAGGTCCAGTATTTTTTCACAACCACGTTGTTTCAGAAACTTGTATAACACGATTCCCAATTGTGTTTAACTACTCGAATCTCAGAACCGCAATAACAGATAGATACTGTATTCTTGCTTTCAGTGGAGTATAAAGTTTTAGTCATGCTTTCAAATGATTCACAGCCTAGAATCGTCTGACTGTTACAAAAAGGACTACCTAGACTTGGTGTCCTCTATAGATCAAGGTTTTCAAATTTTGTAAACCTATTACAATCCTTTTTGATGACTCTTAACACCCTTGATATTATTACACAAAACTCGCATTATTAACATAGTTGGGTTGTGTCAACTTTGAATTTGATGTGAAAAAGTTACCAAATAGCCGAAGTGTAGTTTCGTTTAGTGTAGAATAATAATAATAGTGATAATAATTATTAGGGGCGAAGCTTAGCATAGCGCTATTCTGCCACTTAAACCCAAAATAAAAGTAAAAAACAGAACCTTTCAATGTTAGCAAAAGTAATGATAGTTTTGTAAATAGTTGATTAACTAATAATTATGTAGTCGAAAGAGCTGGAATTAATAGCAGTAACTCAAAAACTGTTTGAGAAAAAGCTATTCCATGATGTAGAAATAGAATATAAATAGAAAGACATTTTAGCATTTCTTTCCAATCAGCTTAAAATCGATGATAATTATTTATTTGTGAAATAAAATTTATCTAAATATCTTCAAAAATGGCGGAGCTGCGGGCCGTCAAGGTTGGGCATTTTTTCAGACATTTCACAAAATATCTAAGCAATTGACAATCCAAACCATATGTTATAGGATATCAAACTTCTTATTTTCAGAAACTCAAAATATGTAATAAAATATAGGGCATTCTATTTCAAAAATACATATTTGCTGTGACACGAAATTATGAATCACCCTATATATATTAAAACATTTTTTAATATGCACGGGTAACATATTAGGATTACCCGAAAAACAGATTTTTGATATATTTCCAGTTTGCTCATAAAACTACTTTCCATCTTTGTTGGGGCACCCTGTGCATATAGGTACAGCTTTTTCACTGTTTTGGCTACCAGTATCAAATGTAGGAAGGGAGGATGGAACTCCGTGGTATAAAAATATTTAAAACATATCTTTCTTCTTTAGAAGGAATAAAAAGCACCATTAAAGTTATCTATTCATAATTTAGTCATGTGGTTTACTTTGTTAAAAATCATACATTCATGTGTTATGATTCCTCAGTAATTTTATATAATACGAGTAGTCGCTCTAAAGTAAAAATGTGATTTTTGCGGTCAAATGCGGACTTTCTGGTTTTACTTTTACACTTACCTCGGCCTAATAACACTGGAAATAAGAAAAAGGGTTTGGCAGACAGAACCGATTCTGATTTGTATTTTCTTAGCCAAAAAGAGAAAAAATGCGTTTTTTTAAAAATTATACATAAAAGTACACCTTTTTCACTGTTTTGACTTATTTTAAATGTAGGAAGGTCAGCTGGAATGACGTGGTGTAAAAAAATGAACACTTTTTTTTAGTAGCAAGAATAGGCAGTATTTTTTTGTTGAAATCACTTAAAATCGAAAATGTGTTTTTTGCAATTAATTGCCGTTCACGAAGATTTTTTGTGAGTGTGAGGAGATCCAAGGCAACCCAGAGAAACCAAAGCAGCGTCTGTATGTCCCGTCATGGTTTTTACTTCTACTCATCCTTCAGTCGATCTTAGGATTCATCCAGTGGAAATGAACAGAAATCCAAAGAAATCCGACGTCCCAAAAAATCTGAGTGAAGGAGTTTTATTCAAATAAAATGAAAGTGGTTAGTTCCTCGGCTATTGCCCTTATGCATAGCAGAATTGTCAACAGTGAACCATTCACTGTCTCTGACTGTTTGTGGTAGTCAACTTATTTGAGTAGATGAGTAGATGACTAAAAGCATCCTCGTCAAAAAAAAATAATAACAGATAACCAAAGTATTGTATTTAAGCTGCCCAACAGAACAGAGCTCCAATTACAGGAAAACTTAACCCATAAAGAAAAAGTATATCAAATATATAACTAAGGCAAAAGTAAATAACCAAAGGAAGAAGCAGAAAGCTAGAGTTTCCAATGAGCAAACCTTAAGAACAAAATAAAAGATAAATACATGGCATAAAAATATACCTAAAAATATAAGTCAACGCAACCTCGCAATCATACAAGTTGGTTGTCAATTTACTAGTGTAATCGAATATACAAAACGGAAGTTCATAACATTAGTTAAAAACAACGTTTTAGTAACTGTTTCCAGCTTACAAAGTCGGGGAAATAAGTGGGGCTATGGCAAGCCGCGCTGTTGCCGGCTTGAGGCTGGCCGTGGAGATCTTGATACTTGCTGCGACAGTTGATTACAAAATCGACGATACGTTCGCGCATCAAACCATGCTTATGAACTTCTTCGGGAATCAATAAGTAACTTATCAAAGCTTTACGTCTCTCCATAATGTGGTTCAGACGTGATGCTGACAGACATTCTAGTTCATATTTAAAGATTTATTAGATACAGCATTAGAATTTTCGGCAGCTACAAGCAATGGCAGATTGATCCCTAAGATAGTATTTCGTCTCCCCAGCAAGCAGCCCATGGAACCATGAAGGAGCTTCGATACCGAATTCCTGATTCTTCTCAAATCCAAGCCATGCACTTTGAATTTACTACATAAAAACAGAACGATTTTTTTCAAGAAATGAGGTTTCACCTACTCTAGCACCTGCTTTTACAGTATGTATTAAGGGTTCCAAACAAATCAAATCAAAATCAAATCAAAATACATTTATTTGCCAAAAAACAAAAACAAAAAAAACATTATATTTAGCGTATTATAGAAAATACACACAATATTTTTGGCAAAAAGGACAAATCCTCGATCAAATGACCGTTAACACCCAGCCTTACATAAGTAGGGTGGGTGTGAAAATGCCCTGTGTTACACCAATTTACATATATAATATATAAACAATATTCTGGAATTTAATGATTTCATTTATTATGAGTATGAACCATTGATATTGCAGAAGAGAAAAAAAAATTGTATTTACTCACTTAAAAAGTCAACGTTCCGACGGGTGGGGAGTAAATGAACAATATTCTAACCTAGACCTAACAAACGCTAAGGACAGTGTGTTCAAAGTCTGATGAGCAATTTACAATCCCTTACCATGTATCCGTACATCCTTGCATTTTGGATATGGATGGAGTTAGCCCTCCAGTCCATGTTCCTGGGTAGTTATCTCCTGCCTTATCTGCGATTCCTTCACATTGCACAGAACGTGACCTGCAAACATCTCCGACATATTTTGCCTAAGCTCGAGACTCGTTCCTCTGCTTCCGAGAAGTTGTCAGCGAGCGGTTCGAGATCGTCAACTTTTTAATGTCGCTTGCCGCCATTTCGATTCTATCATGGCATGACGAAATCGTCGCCTTTTTTGTCCAGCAGCAGCTTTTACAGTTACGTGCGGCGAACATGCCACGATAAATTCGCTAATACTATCGATAAACACATAAAAAAACAGACAGTCCGTTAGCGGATGATCGCTAAACACTTGTTTGTGTATCGACGTCGGGGCGATTTTTTCGATTGGTTATTCAAAGTACAACGTGACCTATTTGCTTGTTCACACAGACGAGGTGCTAGCACTTTGGTTGCTCAATGTTACGACAAATAAGACCAAGCAGAGCATATACCAGAGCTATAGTTTTGCCTCAAACCCTATTAGCGAGGAAGTATGGTAATCGCAAAAAAATTCAAAAATCCAATTATATTTTTAACCGGGTATCAAAAAAATTAGTAAATTTTATTTTTCAGAGTAATAACCTTCTGTTATCTTTTTTGTTGAGGATGACCCAAAAAACCTAGAAAAATTTGTCCGGTGCGAAATACACAATTTTAGGAATTGGTATGTTCCAACAATTTGTGACGTCATTTTGTGTCTGGCAGTCGTCAAAAGAGGTCGTTTTTGAATAAGACTACGCAATACATTCGAATCAGAACTTTGTTTCGAGCAGATGCTCGGAGATACTTTCTGGACTAGTCATGCTCAAAGTCTTGGAAATAAGAGTTTAGTCATTTGTCGTTCTCATGTTATATTATTTGTTTACATTGTTATTCAGTTATCAATTTTGCAGAACATACTTTTTTGCTAACGTGTTTGAATACGACGGGATCCACACAGACCGATCGAACAAAGTCAAATGCACACCGCGTTGACAATGGCGTACACTGTGTTATGATACTGTCTTTTGTCTTGATACCCGATTATAGTTGATAGACAATCCGACTAACGGGTGTCATTATCTATACAATGTACAGGGTGTTTCCTAATTAAATGTCAATATTTAGGGGAACGATTTTTGGGTCGATTGAAAGAAGGAAGCTTCATGTGAACGTATGTCGTAATCATCTGAACTTTTGAGATGTAAGGTGGTGAAGTTTTTAAAAGTACATTATTGATTACTGAGATGTGTGATACCAATTTAAGATATTTTAATGAAAGTTGGCATACATTTATAAAAATGTATTTTCTAATGTACCACTTTTTTCTAAATTATCATCAGTGGTGGTCATAAGGAATGTCACCTACTTATTCAGGCATACATTTATGGTACTTGGTTCTCTTAACTTAAAAATTATTCTTGCTATCCCTAATCATTTCTAAGCAAACTTGATAGCTTTATTTCTGCCAATCCGATGAACGGTTTACGCTTAAAAAAATTAAAACTGTTTATCTGCATGAACATAACAATCAACAATCGCCGATCATTTCTAATCAGATTTGTTTTCGTGATTTTTTTCAAACCGATGCCACGATCTTCACTTAAGAAAATTAAAATCGTGCATCGGACTAAACAAATTCAAGAGATCAAGTCAACTTATTCATACAGATTCCAATTATTGTTTTTAAGTAAAGCCAGTGGCGTGCTAAATGGTTTATATTCTAAAACATTACCACTGTGTATCACAAAAGTTAAGACGTCAAGGACATAGGAAGTTTTATTCTTAAAATGGACACAAAAATCGCCCTCCTGAAAACTGACATTTCATTAGGAAACGTCCTGTAAGTACTTGATTACTTCTATTTTTTCAATTTGCTCCGTCTAAATCACTCGACCACAAAGGTCGATCAACGCCAAGTGCTCAATGTTCTCAGCAATCAATCATTACTTAGCTTTATGAGAACTTCGTAATCAAATTTTAGCCATTCGACGTAAGCAGACTCACCCGAAAATTTGCCGAATTTCTTCTTTTTTGGCAAATTACCCTACGAGTGGCCAGTCTGCGGCGACGCATCGGTCAATTAGCATATTAACAAGTCAGAGATCGGAAGATGTTCCCGTGGTGCATCTGCCGTTAAAAATTACCCGTTCACCTGTTTCAGAGAGACCCATCGTGGCCAATTAGGGCCGGCCAGACCGCTAATTGGCCAGATAGAGGATACCAGAATGCTGCTGCACCAGCCCATGCTATTAGGCCAAAAGCTGGTAGTCCGTAAGGTACGGACATCATAACACATTAGGCAGCCCGTGGATCAATTGCCGATTGTATCAAAGCTCACTGAATGCGGAGTAGATAATTCATAAATTATTCCCGCTAATATTATAAATATGAATGTATGTATGTATGTACTATACAGCGTGTTTCAGAACTATGGGATCAAACTTGTCGGGGTTATTCAATGTAACAGTAGAAAATATTTGAGTATAGTGACCCATATCAGGAAAAGTGTCACAACGGCACTACGGCCCTAATACGCGTTAAAATTTAGAAAGACGATGAATTGCCAAATTGGATTTAATGCATTTAATTTTTCGGATATCGGTCCGTATACTCAAATGTTTTCTACTGTTACACTGAATAACCCCTAGAAGTTGGAACCCTTAGGTCTGAAACATCCTGTATTTGAAGGCGTGTTCCGTTTCCAGGGCAAAATGGCTCAATATATAGATTCGACCTTGGAGACGGACAGATGTACCTTCTGTTGTGAGAATTAGACTTGAAGCGGTTGAAATAATGGGTAAAAGCTGCTAGGGTGTAAAAGGGAATCCACACTTTTTGTAGAGAGTTGAGAATATTTCGAAATTAATCCAGCCTAAAAGTATGTTTTGTCTTCAATTTTAGCTTTAAGGTAATTATCATTAATGGGGCTGCAGGGATCTTATCACTTTTCAAGTTTACAGTAATTATCTATCAAAAAATAGAAAAATAATGGGCAAAATCCGCAAAAAGAAGGAAAGTGGATTCGAGCAGAAAATAGGATAGGTAACTTGAGCAACACGTATGTCTGATTGTTGGCTCCATCAGGTCAGAAATGGATGCACATATGCAACCACAAAAGTGGATACACATGCCCATACATCCGGATACGGGTGTAACCTGAGGAAAAGAGGATGGAAAGGAAAAAAATGACACACGAAGTCCACAACAAGAGCCAACCTATACATTGTAGTATAAAATGGCTAGAAGACCTCGAATTTTCAAGGCGACATATAACCACAACCACGCGGCCGGTTATAGCCACTTGCTGTGGTACTTCAAGCTTCAAGCCCATATTTTTTGTTATATACCTTTCTCCGCATTATCCATACTCGATGCTGTTCAGACAAGGTATATCTGACTGATCGACGACTCTTCACTAACGAACAATTCTACCGTTATATCAACGAGCTTTGCGCTCCTCCATGATTTTACCTGAGGAGGCTTTTCCCAGTTCTACCTGTCTTGGCCAGTTCAAAAATCGGATTAAAAGGTTTCTTTAAGCTCCTCATAGCAGCCGCGATGCCCTGGTATTTAGGCTTCTGCTTATGCAGGAAAAAATTGGGCAAAATCCGCAAAAAGAAGGAAAGTGGATTCGAGCAGAAAATAGGATAGGTAACCCGAGCGATACGTATTTCTGCTGGTTGGCTTCATCAGGCCCGAAATGAATGCACATATGCAACAACAAAAGTAGATACACATGCCCATACATCCGGATACGGGTGTAACCTGAGGAAACGAAGATGGAGAGGGAAAAAATCACACACGAAGTCCACAACAAGAGCCAACCTATACATTGTAGTATAAAATGGCTAGAAGACCTCGAAGTTTCAAGGCGACATCTAACCACAACCACGCGGCCGGTTATAGCCACTTGCTGTGGTAGGCTGGATCTTGTTGTGGACTTCGTGTGTCATTTTTTTTTCTCTCCGTCTTCGTTTCCGCAGGTTACACCCGTATCCGGATGTATGGGCATGTGTATCTACTTTTATGATCAACTAAGAATGGGTTTTGTAACAGAGCCAGATTGAGGGATCAAAGGGCACTTGCAAGTTTGTATCAAAATTGCTTGGAGTTTCCTAATGTCTAAAAATTAGAAATGATGAGGCTCTGACAGTAGAGTTAAGAATTAAGAATGGATTGTGTAACCGGGAATTTGGCAGAGAGGTAGTCTTTACAATGTAACATTTAGCTTAATTTGAAATGCTAATTTAAAAAAATACTGATTTGTTAGATTTTGCCCCGCGGTTTCACTACCGCAGCTTATAGGTGGTTTCAATAATAAAATAATCAAACCTCCCAACCATGCAGGTTGACTGTCAATGTACTAATGCAATGCAATTATAACAATACTTTTATGTTAGTAACAATTTAAGACTACAAAGTCTCGGGTAGCAGCTAGTATTACGTAAATGATATTTATGACAGGTCATTGTGTGCAGGAACCATAGAGTAGAAGAAAGTCAAACATTTAATAAAAAACGAGAACACATGAGAGATGGGTCTCAAAATGAAAAAACGTTTTTACATATAATTCAGCTCTCGGATGGTCTGAGGTAGTATATTTTTTGCTCCGCCGTTGCTGTATCTGTTTTCAAAAACTACAAAGCTTTTTCGTCATTAGCAAAGTAGTAATCTTGTGCCAACATTTTATCAAAATTTGAGATATTTCCAAGTTACAGTCACACCAAGAAATAGCTGACAGACAGACCGACACACCGAAGGGAATTAGTGGCATGGTTTTTCGTGCTATACATGTCATATATCCTAAGAACATATAATCTCAAAAATTTAACTTCTATTCGAACAGACCGGAACTTGTACTTAGCGGTTTGACATTCCCATTTTCTGTGTAATCCTGTACATGACAACCAATACGCTTCACAGTATACGACTACTCGAATTATTGTAAAATTGTTAGAGGAACTTTAAATTGCGCTCCTCTAGTCCACTCGAAAGACTGTGTTAGAAATTGATATTAAGGATCCGAATGTTTTCCGAAATGAAAATCAACAAAATCAATTATTTTCGAAAAGAGGAAGGACCAACTAAAGCCAAATCCAGTTAGTCTGCTTGCGTCCTATATTAGGGATAAGAAGAAACACTCACTTATACATATACTGTGCTTACACGAAGGCCATTTTTCAAGTAAAAACCGATTGCGCGTCGTGCCCGCACATCTCTTGTCTCGTGACGTTCGTGCAACCTCAGACACTCTTGGCCAGTCTCTCACTACGCCGCCATTACGTTTCTCGTCTCTGTCGGTGTTGGTTATGTGGTTATACCACTTTGTTTGTGGTTATGTCCATTAGTAGGCTTGCCTATTGTGAACGGCGCTAAGTAATTTTCGTTTTAAGCACAAAAAAGTTCCTCCTGTTGAATGTCATCAGCAGCTTGTTGAATTCTGTTTCACAACAACTCTCGGCCTCGCGTTGCAAGAACATAACTGGACAGACTTCGTTGGGAACTATTGGTTATCCTTCATATAGCCCTGACTTGGCACAATCAAAATTTCTTTTTTCCAAACCTAAGTTATTTCTTGGTAGAAAGAAATAGTTGCTAACTGGTTTAGGCGACAGTATTCTTTAACCATGAAATCCAAAAGCTGGTACCATGACTTGATAAATGTTTAAATGTTTATGGTGACTTTAGATAAAAATGTCCATATTCTGTTTTGTGGTGCAACTTACGTTCGTAAATAAAGTTATCTGAATGGATTGCAAAACGGTTCTTACCTATAAAATGACCGACTCCTCTTTCTTTGAAAGTATAATATAGGTACTGAGCTGAATGTTCAGCCTTCTCTGGGTCTACAAGTTGGCTGCGGGTAAGTCTGCAACTGATTTTTTGGCAGGTGCATCTACCCGAAAACAGTCAGGATTTAATTGATTTTTTTGTCTGCCGATATGATTGGAGCGTCTGCGTCTACAAGCAAGATGTGTTTCGCATTTTGTTAGTAGCAAACATGCACCAAACATTCCTTATCTTTTTTTTCCATCAGGTAGGTAGAAGAAGTGGTATTGCTAACGCCGTGATCGGACTTTGATTAATTCTCTGGGTAGTTATTATTGGACGGTAATCTAATTTCAGCATTTTTTGGTTTGACTTCAGTTTTGTAGAATTGAGTATGGAAAGTGAATGTATACTAAATTGCACCCACCAAAAAACTCATGAGCTACTACCAGAAATCAACATTTTTATGTCTATTTCTAATGCTCTATCGAAAATGCAATCCATTAAACAAAAAACAAATGATCAGTCAAATAGATAGATCATCGTCTGAACCAACTGTATGGAGCTACAGAAGGCAGCAGCTGCAACAGGACTAGTTGTGGTCGAGGGCTGTCAATTACTACTGGAATGAGATATCTTACTAACCTGACCTGTCCTTTCATAAATTATTTATTAAAATATACAGGTTATTTAAATCAGTATTGCCCTTTCTTAGAAAAAATTAATACTACCCTCTCATTTAGGGGACTCTCTCTGTTGCTTATGTCTTCGATGATACCATCATACTTCAGTTACATTCTTTTGGGTCTGAGCATTTAATTTTCTGTACTTGCTACCTTAATAGAATCTTTGAGTGTCAGAAGGATATTTTGATCGTAACATGAAAAAAACAAGGTATCTTGGTGTCAATTTTGATCTGGCAGGATCACGCTGAAGCATTTAAAAATAAATTCCAAATGACATTTCGGCAACTCTACCCTATGTCACGAATAAACTCACAATTTAATTTCATCAACAAAACTCGAGTAGATCAGTGATCACTTACACATATGCGGCTTGATGTTTTCTCGCCAAAACGCATATGCGTAGTCTGCAGGTTTTGAAGAAGTGGACATTGCGCAAAATCACTAGCGCCCCGTAATGTGTCCCCTCTGAGACCTCAACATCCCTTACCTAAGGAACTACACCAAAAAACAGTTGCAGCTATGTTCTAGGCAAATGGAATTGAGTACAACACTTTTTTACGTGTGTCAGTAGACTACACAATCAAAATTATAATTTTTGTAAAATAAAAAATTTCTAAATTAATGTTATACTTAATTTAAAATTCCCGAATACTAGTTATCAATGCCATGGCACCCCTCAATCAGAAACATTTTCTCCTTTCAGCTTTCCCTGCTTGTTTCCTTTCTCTCTTCTTCCCTTCTTTCTGCCTGACATTGTCTGATGTCTGGGCAACCAGACCTGACAGACCTTGTGAGTGAGGCTGGTTATGGAGAAAATGTTAAACACTTATTTCCAAATCATCTTATTGAGTTCTTCGAATAATTATTTAAAAATTGTAAAATTGACGTAATTAATTAAGGAAGTTAATAACATGATATGCCTGTCCGACATTATATTCCCCCATTGGAAGTATCACTCCGATACCATTTTTATCCAAATCAGCGATGTCGTAGGGTCGAGTGTCGTTGGAGCTTAGACTAAAAGGACTACGGACCGCTCTGACAGACAATGACGAATATGAGGTTATTTTGATCATCGGGCAGCTAAAAAGGGCGTCAAGTAGGTTGACTCTATACTTCTTAGGCTTTCGTTGAAGGTTTTAAAGAAAAGGGCCAAGTCAAAGGTCAAATCTTTTCAAAATGCCAAATCGAATCGTGATTAGGTAGGTTCACTGAATCTTCGACCTCTGCGTATAAAACTATATAAAGCAAATTTACTATATTTCTGTTTCCATGGCAGATGTATGGAAAATGCGTGCGACTTATTATGTCTAACAGGTGCCTAGTATTACTGAGATCAGCAGCTTTTTATGCAACAATTTGCAAGCTTTCACTGCATACAGCTTCCAGCCTACAGTTTTCATCTCCTCCAAACAATGTCTGAAAATGAGCAGGAATCTCTGAATGGTTATAATACTATGTTCCAGCGACTTTACTTCTGCCGCCTCTGAATCAATCTTCAAAATCTACGACTACCTAAACGATGGAAGTATTACACTCTCAATAATATGCGAACTTCGATTAACAAGTTTGTTGCTTAAAGATATCTGTATCAAACAAGGCTGTGTTTCTTTTTAACGTCGGTTTGTCAGCCCGTGTCTGTTGTACATCAATGCGGCATAAGTACCGAGTCAATCTACTTGACGAAATATTCAGAGAACCATCATAGACGGAGTAATACAAGTTAAGGGTTAGACTAAATGTGTGGTATATTTAAGGATCATAAAATTTAGAAAAATATATGTATAGATATCGGAACAGCTAAGTCACTATTTACAAAAGCATCGCATATATAATAATAATATTGAAATATTGCTAAAATATATAAATATATATATAATCCCCACACAGAGGGAGTATCAGCTTTTTAAGGGCCTATTTGGTTATTGATATTTAGTGAATCAGTGTCACTTTTTCTACTCATTGGCAAACCTTTTTGGTCATTAGATACAGTAATTTTCTTAGAATCTCGCAGTTTTGTTTGACATATATAAACAGATGAATCAAAAGTTCAAGCTTTGGATACCTAACTACTTCTCTATTTCATGCTAAGTGCAAAGACTCCCTCTGCACTTAGAATGGCAGTAATCCTTTATAAGCCTATTGTAATTGCAAAGGAATATTACTATGTTTAGGAAACAAACTTACCGCCTTTCGTAACCTTAAAGGGTTTAGAAGGGTGCAATTTGCATTTTACAATCACCTACGTAAGTCGTAATGTCGATGTCTTGTTATACCCAGGGCGATCTTGCAGGTAGGTAAAAAGACAAAGTCAAATAAAAGTAAAATACTTTCACTACCGCCTACATTTTAACCCTTCTTTATTGGGATTGCAGCATGATAAAATGTTTGGGTCGTAACCCTTTACGATCACTATTTTTTATGAGGGAACCCTTCCATTTTTTTTATTGCGTGATCTTAAACGTGGTTCCGCTCTTTTTAGAGTCGGCAGTAATTCTGGGTTCTAATATATCTTTCCAAACAAAAAACCCGATATTATAAAGTTTTCATTATGAAGAATACATCCTGTGGATTCATAGGCTAGGGAAGGCTAACATCTTGCACCTATGTAATTTTTATACCTGCGAGAATCCTCACATGGAAGATTTTTTTGGCATTTGTGATGTTGCCGATACCTTTCACTGCTTAATAGCTTTTATCGCAGATCTATTGATTGATTTTTTTCCTGCCACTTCGGCGTCTTGAACGAACTTCCTTCCTGTGGCCATAGGCGTCGCTATTACATTAGATCCAGAAAAATATGATGCAAAAGTGAAAGCAAAAAATTAGTAGCTCAGATATTGATACAGGGTTTCTTAAAATTCCATGGGTGATTCTCTGGAGTCTTTAATCATTTGGTATTCACCCTTTCGAAGATTTGCGGTGCGATAAATATAATATATATATATATATATACATATATATATAAAAAGAAAATGATTATGCGGAGAAAGGTATATAACAAAAAATATGGGCTTGAAGCTTGAAGTACCACAGCAAGTGGCTATAACCGGCCGCGTGGTTGTGGTTATATGTCGCCTTGAAAATTCGAGGTCTTCTAGCCATTTTATACTACAATGTATAGGTTGGCTCTTGTTGTGGACTTCGTGTGTGATTTTTTCCCTCTCCATCTTCGTTTCCTCAGGTTACACCCGTATCCGGATGTATGGGCATGTGTATCTACTTTTGTTGTTGCATATGTGCATTCATTTCGGGCCTGATGAAGCCAACCAGCAGAAATACGTATCGCTCGGGTTACCTATCCTATTTTCTGCTCGAATCCACTTTCCTTCTTTTTGCGGATTTTGCCCAATTTTTTCCTGCATAAGCAGAAGCCTAAATACCAGGGCATCGCGGCTGCTATGAGGAGCTTAAAGAAACCTTTTAATCCGATTTTTGAACTGGCCAAGACAGGTAGAACTGGGAAAAGCCTCCTCAGGTAAAATCATGGAGGAGCGCAAAGCTCGTTGATATAACGGTAGAATTGTTCGTTAGTGAAGAGTCGTCGATCAGTCAGATATACCTTGTCTGAACAGCATCGAGTATGGATAATGTTCTCGGGGCGGCAGCACCCCAAACATGTGAGCAGGTATAAGGCTAGATCTTGTAAAGAGTGATGCTGAGATGTCGAGAAAAGTACTTTCTCTCAATTTGAATTTTCCCCGTTTTGTCTATAATTCTTGAACGTATATACTACAAATGAATCATTACCCATGTCAACAGATATAATCTGCTACAGGCCCCGTAATCACGTTTTCGTAGGGGCCATAGTACCATCATTACCTTAACTGACGTGTGTGATGACTACTTTAGATGCGGTTCTCGTCACTACTGCTGCTATGTTAGATCTTTCGAAAGCTTTCGATTGTATAAATTATAAATCATCATCTAATAATCGCCAAAATGTATTATTTCGGCTTACCGGCTCCGGCCATTACTTGATTTTGGGATTATCTTTCTCCAAAGATTCAGCAAGATCAACGCCCTAACTTCTATTTTGCAAAACATTCCCAAGGCTTCAACGCAAGGATCTAATCTAGGTCCCAAATTGTTTACGTCTTAAACGTCTGCACTGACACTGACACTTGTATTTGTCATATAATCAGTCTGATTTTCAGCATGCGCCACGCAGCGAGTCAACTGAGATCAGTAATGTCTGTTCATATTTTAAAAGTAACGGTTTTAAAGTTAATCCTAAGAAACCAGTCATGATAAACTTTAAAACAAAAAATATACATTTCCAAGATAGTAATATTAAACTACATATTGATGGCAACCAAATTGATTATATGTCTGCGGTGCGTTACCTTGGGATAATATTTGAAGAACACCTGACTTGTGTCTCCAGAGCTGTCCACGATGCTTATGCAAAGTTAAAAGCTATTTACTGTTTTAAAAACAACTTATCTAAAAGGACCAAAATACAACTCGGAAATAGTTTAGTCCTAAGCAAAATTGAATATGCTGACGACGTTTATTGCATATACACCAGGCAAATAAAGTCCTTTCATCATTATTATTATGTGCTTATGCCAGCAAAATTAACGACTTATCGGCAAAACTTTCATTGATTTGCACTTTGAAAAAAGCCATCGTGGTAACAGAAACGTCAGTAAAAGGTAATTTATATGTATTTGGTTTCATTTGCCAGAAAATCATGGAGCTCCACCGTTTCCCCTGTCTCCACTTTAGTTCTGTAATATAAAAATACACATGCTTTTTCGTGGGAAAATAAAAACTAGGTCACCCATCTTCTCACCCCTTCCCACCTACGCCCTTGCCCTACACTTTCCTCGAAGGAAACGCCGCCTCACCTCTTGACAATGCAGCCTCCGGTGTTCGAGTTGTACCTGAAGTACCTCGTGGTTCCCACCACCGCGGGCACCGTCTCGGTACGGCATCACCTGTGCGGTTTTCCCACACCCCAAAGACAGCTGACATAACCCTTCCGCCCCCTACAAGCGCCCGCGCCCTTTCGCTGGCCCTTTGTTGGATTCGGCGTCGTCATCCTCAAGATGAATGGAGTGAAGGTGTAGGGCATTTTTATTATCGGCGCGGTTTTATTAGATTAGAAATTAAGTGCTCCACATCGAAAGTTATTTTGACCTAGTTTTTTAATCATCAGGTTATTTGTTTGTTGAAGGTTTTTCCCACGCCAATAATAGTCAGGATCGCCATGAGCAACATATCTGGGTAAAAGTCCTCTATGGCCCAAAATTGTTATTTCGTATACCAATTTGTAGCTTGTACATTTACCTTTTTCTGTAGAAGTGACAAAGCTTGTACTCCAAAGTTGAAATGTAATGGTAGAGAGTTTGTATTGCAACAAAAGTAACGAATCGTTAAGCTTTTCGATATGTTATTTTTTACAGCGACAGCTATAAGGATAGTTGGAAAAACAAGAGTTCTTATGACCACTGAAGTGAACCCTGGTAATTTGACAGTATTGACTACCGACAGTTTCAGCAGCATTTGTGTCCGAACCTAACAAGAAATGATTAGAACCAACAGAAGTACAATAAAAGGCTATCTTGATTTTAACGAATGTACCATGGATCCAGATTTCACCAGGTTATTAAATGTTTCCCTCAACTTAACCTTTAATAATATTTAGCAACAATCTCACATACTATTGTAAGTAGTTTAAAACCATTTTGCACAATAGTTGGTATTTCTTCCTAATGTTATTATAACTCCTGATGATGATGGCAATAGTCCGTCGAAAGCTAGAGACTAATAAAGTATAAAGAGCCCTCATCGCTTGAATTTTGTCGAAGTACCCAACTTAAGGCAGAAGCTTTATTTTTTCACCTAGCTGGTCTAGACGACAATAACCACGTCTCGAGATATATATATATATATATAGAAAATTATCATGCGAAGAAAGGTATATAACAAAGATGGGTATATACATATAGGTATACAATTAATTGTTAATTGGGAAATTGGCAAAACTCTTAGGCTAAGTTGACCCTTTTGACGATAAAATCAAGCTTTCGGCATTCTCTATGGAGCCTTCATCAGGATTCTGAAAACACAATTGTGATGCTAGCAAAGAAAACAGGACAGATTTAAATTGTCAGACAACTTACTCGTCGGTGAGGTTTGCAGCCACAAGGTCTTTCAGAACGAACGTAGAGAAGATCGAAATTATAATCAGTATAAAAACAAAAGGACGGGGACATTGGGTTTGTTGTAAAACGACAGATACTTTCGTTAAATGTTCAAAATATCAATCCACCCGAACAAGTTAAAAATATTACACGTGAGACGACATTTTGTTGAAACAATCGGAATGCAGTCTCTTGAACCTTCTGTAACTGCAACACGTGGAGATAAAGCATCGACAGATGACAAGTGATTGACGCGACGGACCGTGGAATTGTAAACCTCCCTGTCCAGCTCTGGGTATGAAGTATACGAGGGACGCTCGGTAAACCTCCACCCAAAATTACTAAAATGCTGAATTAACTTGTCTTGGAAAAAATTTTGTGTAGTTCATATGTTTCGGAAGTTTATACCATTTTGCATTTATCAAGTTTTGAAAAAGATGCATGGCGAATGGTAGTAGCAAAACATTTTTATCCTAAATTGATATGTTGTAACGCACTCCCCGTAATTGAAACAATGAGTCACCTTCGTAACATCGACGCTTAGGCAACGAATTATGCAAGTAGAATATCGGGAGCGATCGCGGCGCATCGAGAGCATTCGACACCCATCGAGAAGCATCTACCACCATCTAGACAAAGTCTACCTGGGAACTTTGAAATTTGAATGACGGCGTGAGAAGTATTAGAGTCAAACTACTTGAATCTTTTTTATAAACCCTAACATTCCATCAACAATGCTTTGATTTACATGCACACATAACCTTTTATGTCAAATCGCTTTGGTGCAAACCTTGAGAGATGCCTTATATTTTTCATAAGTGGCTACCCAAAGCGGTTCTTTTTCTATTAGAGTCCTGAATTTAGAACATTCGGTATTATTCTCGGTATCTTCTCCGTGAGCAACATTGACACTCTTTACGTTCTATAAACGTCAATATTCATGGACATCTTTCCTTATATTGCACAACCTGCATCAACTCGTCATACACGCTCCCCGATAAATTATAATTTCAGAGGCGGTTGGATCGTTTTTACGAGCGCTCCCAAAAACCTGACTGCCCAAAGTTGAATTAATTAACAGGCCCGTACTTAGTGTCAAAATCTTACAACTCAAATGGTGAAGCTATGTCTCTTATTTCAAAGAAGCACATATTTCTAGTCTAGTGTTCCATGACAAACTAAATGTTCATTGTCCATCACATGTTAACTATACATACAACTTTGGGTATTCAAATAAGGTAAATACGATGCCTGAAAACATTGGTCTGAAATATTTCTATTTGAAACTTCTTTGTTGTTAGCAATATTACGCATGCAAAAATTTCAAAAGTGGAGCAAAGTATAGTTAGGTGATTTTTTTAACTTCGGGAAGAGAAAAAAGTCACAAGGACTTACGCCAGGCGAATAAAGAGTCTTACTCGCCAAAAACTCGTTTATTGACATTGATGTGTGACAAAGAGGATTATCGTAATGCAACATCCATTAGTTCTTAATGTTTGGCCTCACAGGAACGACCCTTTTACCAAGTTTTACAAGAACTTCCCGGTAAAAATGTTAATGACCGTTTGGCGCTGAGGTAGAAACTCTTTGGGAACGATTTCATGGTTATCGAAAAAACAAACCAGCATGCGTTTGAGCTCCGACTCGTCTTTATGGCCTTTTTGAGCCTTGGAGAGGTTGAAGTGACTTCGTGCCCTGGCGCTTGGTTTCTGGATCATACTCAAACACCCAAGGCCAGTAATTACACGTTCCAGAAAAAGATAGTAATTTACAATCAAATCCAATAAGTCAAGTCACCTTTCCTTCCTGATGCCCTTTTGGTCTTTCGAAAGATTTTTTAGAGCAGATTTTTCTCACCCCAATTCACTGGCAAAAATCTGATGAACGGTGGTGTGAGTCAAATTTAACTCTTCGCCGATCATTCTGACTGACAACCGAGGATCTGAACGCACAAGATTCCCGAATTCTATCGATATTTTCATCGGTTCTTCAGATTCGTGATTCATCTTCAATCAACTCTCTCCATTTTGAAAATGCCTTAATCCACCGAAAAACCTGAGCTCTTAACAAAACACTATCTCCGTAGGCTGCTAAAGATTAGCAGGAGTTTCCGTTACACTGTGCTCAAGTCACAAAATTGATACCTCTCATTTTTAGAACACAATTGAAGAAACAATCAAATGACTCGAGCTCGTTCGAACTTGTACTGAAGGCGGATCACATATTCCCCTGTGTCCTTTCCAAGCTTGGCGCCTCCAGTATTGTCAGATCGACCGCTACGTTGCCAGTCTCATTACTTAATTTATAGACCCCGTACATCCATTCCGAAGAGTAAATTTTCAAAAATTGTTTAGTAGCGTCTCAATTTAATGTTTCTCAATAGTGCCCCTCGACAATAATAAGAAGCTCTCTAGCTGGCGTCTAGTTCTAATGACGGGCATTCCGTCCTTCAGACTATACCCTAAATATGCACCTTTCTTCATTTAGTTGAAAATAATAATGCCTAATTTGTGGTTGAACATGAGGTGCTCGACTGTGGTTGTCCTACAGAAGAAAATTACCCCCTTATTACCTATTGTCATCATTGCTAAAATAGTTGTGGTCAATTATTGGGTGGACATTTAATTTCTTTGGCAGTAAATTGTACTTCATTGTTCTAGTTTCTAGGTGCTAGGGTTCGCCCCCTAAAGATTGTCGCTTTGAGAGCTTATTAATTGTTCATCCCTAGTTACAAATACTAGGCCGAATCCTACTTCAAGTTAGTAATCTTGGAAATGCTTTTCACTATGCTTCCTATTTTCTTTCTTGACTTATCATTTAGGGCAGGTATGATGATGATATGCCTCGCATCTTCTTTTGTCTCAGGATTTTCTACATGTGGGGGAGGCTAATTTTTTTTACATATAGAAGTAGCCGCGTAGGCAGAAGCCTAAATGCCGGATCACCGCGGCTGCTATGATGATCCCAAAGAAATTTTGTTAATACGATGTTTGAACTGCCTAAGGTTAATAGAACTGGGAAAAGCTTCCTCGTGTAGATTGTTCCACAATCTCGACAACCCTCGGGAAAAAGGAGCGGTCGTATCGGTCAGTTCTGGATGTACGAAGTTCGACACGGTTAGGATGGGACGCCAAAGTCAGACGGGTCTGTCTGGCAGGCACATTGCGCGGCGGCATCATGGAAGAGAGCTCTGAGGAGCAAAGCCCGTTGGTGTAACGGTAGAAAAGAGCTAGATCGTCGACAGCCCGCCGGTGCGAAAGAGTCCCGAGACTGTCTGTTAGAGAAGAGTCATCGATCAGTCGGACCGCCCTCCTCTGGACAGCATGGAGCATGGATAATGTAGTCGGGGTCGCAGCACCCCAAACGTGTGAGCAATACTCGAGGCCAGGCCTTATCTGGGCCTTGTATAGAGTGAGAAGGTCATGCGGAGAAAAGTACTTCTTAGCCCTAAACAAATAGCCTAGCTTTTTCCCAGGGGCTGCGGCTATTGACGAGATGTGTTCGTGCCAGATCAGGTCCTCGGTGATCTGGACTCCGACCAGCCGAAATGAATGGCTCTTTGGCAGAACTCGGCCATCCATCGAAACCGGGTGAGCGCAGCGACGCTTTTTGTTCGTCAAAGTACAGTACTGTGTTTTGGAAGCATTGAACTGTACAAGATTGTTGCGTCCCCAAGCAGTGATAGCCTCCAGGTCTCTTGTCAGGGAGGAAGTCATCGCTAGTCTTCTTTTTTCCAACTCAGCGGATGAGATCGGCTTGTCACTCTGAATTCCTGCATGTAAAGTGCTGACATCAGCGAAGCTGTGGATTGGGTTGTTCGTGCAGGAAAGGAGGTCGTTGATATGTAAGAGAAACAGTGTCGGAGCCAAGACCGATCCCTGGGGAACACCCGCGTTGACATTGTGGGATGAAGAGGAGAACCCATCAATTATATCTTGCGGCCAGAGATAAAGTCAGCCACCCATCTGCAAAGCGTTTCTGGGAGGCCATAGGATGGAAGTTTGCTTAAGAGGGCAGCGTGCCACAGCTGATCGAACGCTTTCGTGATGTCAAGAGCAACGACACGAGCCTCACCTTAAGACTGGATGAGTTTACTCCACATTTGAGTGACTTAAGCTAGGAGGTCCCCTGTGGATCGTTGGTGCCGGAAACCATACTGCCTGTCGCTAATCAAGCTGTGACGTTCGAGGTAGTCCAGAAGCTCGCGATTTATTCACCTCTCCATCACCTTACTTAAAACAGAAAGCAGAGCTATACTCCTGTAGTTGTAAGGGTCGGTCTTAGATCCCTTTTTGGGATGGGTTGGACATGAGCAAATTTCCAGTTTTCTGGGAAGGTGCCGGATTCATAAGATATCTTGAAGAGACGCGACAGAACTGGAGCAAGCTCCGCTGCACACCTCTTCAGTACAATGGCAGGAATCAAGTCCGGACCAGAAGCTTTGTTGATGTGGAGCACTCGTCTTACGGTCTTATGCCTGAATGTTACCTCCCACATAGTGTCGAGAACCCTTTGAATTGACGGCACTTGGGCGTTGGGGGGGGGGGGCGTCCATGGTGGAGTTGGTAGCAAAGATCTTGGCTAGCACTTCCGCCTTGGTCTTTGAGTTGAATACAATAGTTCCATCCTGACACGTAAGTGGTGGAGGGCTACTGTGTGAGAAGTTCCTTTCAATCTGCTTGGCCAACGCCCAGAAAGACCGACTGCCATTCCGCTGCGGACATTACCATGTGTCTAACTTTTATATCATGCTGGTTTTTGGCATTGCGCACTGCACTTTCTGGACTCAACGTCGCAAAGGTCTGTTCTCTACAGTGGGGATTTGTAAGAAGGTTCTGTGTGCCTTGATCTCCTGCTGGCGAGCAGCGTCACAAGATTTGTTAAACCAGCCGTTGGACCCTGGTCTAGGCTCTTTCACTGTGTGAGGGAGGTATTCCTCCATTCCGACGTGGATAATTTCGGTTATCGAAGAACAGACAGCTGACGCATCTGCGTCAGTGAAACAGACATATTTCCAAGGAAAGCTAGAGAAGAAGTCTCTGAGCCCCTCCCAGTCGGCATGTCCGTATTGCCAAGTTTTGCGGCCTGTACGAGTTTCTGCTGCCACTGCGGGTTCTGACCGAAACCTAACCTCCACAATACCGTGGTCTGAGTTACCCAGGGGGGACATGACAGCAGTGCTGTGAGGGACAGGATGCGTGGTCAGAAAGAGATCCAGCAGGCTTCTGGCGTGTGACGAGACGCGGGGGAAAAAGTAGGTCTCGTCACCAGCTGAGTCAGCCCTTGACTAAGAGCGAACGCTTCGACTGCACGACCTGCTGCATCGGTCTTATTTGAGCCCAACCAAAGCTCATTATGGGCATTGAAATCACAGAGAAGAACTACCTCTGAAGCGGGGTGATTGATGTTCAGGAAGTCGATCTGGACGGCGAGATATTCGAGTAGGTCATCCCAGTTATGGTTCGAGGGAGAGCGATAAAGGCAGCAAATAAATTTGGGTGATGTTTTGGAGTTGAGGCGAAGCCACAGAATGTCCTTCCGGTCTGATTCCAAAGAAACATCTCTGGAGCAGGAAAGACTGCTGTTTGTTAAGTTAAGATGGTTAATCGGTGCAGACTTTGAGATTTTTGTCTTCGCCAAGAAAAGCACGGCGGGACGATTGGATTGCAGGTAGTGATGAACAGCATCAATGTTGCTGTTGTCACACTTCACCCGGACATTCCGAGAGTGGAGTGAGTTTACGTCCGGAGTTCTCAGTGTTTGAGGGATCCATCATCATTAATTTCTTTGTTTTGGAAGATAACCGACTGCATAGCTTAGGTGTGGAAACATGCGGACATTTATAAGACACCCTGGGAAAAGCTAGCGGGTGGTACTGCCTCGGTTGACTGGTCCTTGTCTACCACCTTCTTTTCTGACGGTATCCTATGAGTTAGCAGCAAAAATCCAATCCCAGGTTGTAGTTCTATCCGCAATTTCACGTATAGACCCCTGCTGGGTTGGACCAAAATCTGAGACAATCCAAGATAATCGGATGTAATTCGTGGAGGTTTTAGGATTATTAATGGCGCTTCTAAACAGGCAATAGTTTTACTGCATTATCTAACAGCAACACACAGCAGTTTTTTTACTATAGTATGGCTCGGCTATATAAGGTTTGTTCCAGCAAGCAGTTCCGACCTAGCTTAGAATTAAGATTATTTTTCAGCACATAAGCGAGGTAAGTACAGTTCAGAACTGTTCTGTTGGAGCAGAGAATTCTATGAGTTCTTGTCGTTAACACAACCTTATTTGAAGTAAGATTATCAAGTTTCCGAATGCTAAACGTAGAATTTGAGATAACTTATCATTTTTTGTCGTAAATATTTGAAAAAAAAAAGATGGTAAAACGAGTTGGCATATTAAAGAAAAGATTAGTAGCTTGGTGAAATATTTTGAAGAAGTTTTGTGTTTTTTAGTTCCGAATTATTCTGTTATAACAGATAACCGTATGGCTTCATGACTTGAATACAACCTTGTTTAAAATAGAATCTTATATTATCAAGGTTCTGTTTGTTAGACGTTGAATTTGAGATAATTTATTATTTTTTGAAGTACATAAATCTTTGAAAAAAAATTCGGAAAGTGAGATGCCATATTTTACAGAAAATGAGTTGCTTTGTAAAGTACTTTGAAGAAATCGTACGAGGTTTTGTCTTGTTAAGAGCTGATTCAGTAGAAGAGGCGGAAATTAAGTGGAAATTTTAATAACACTGAGCTATTAATTGACTTGAACCGAAAGGAATATATGATAGTAATATCACTAATAACATGATTGAAACAGTTTCATTAAAATTATCAATGTAATTTTGATTTATTGTTCTCGGAACTCCTACAATCAGCTCAAAATCTCCATCCTCACTTAAGTCTGTTCGAAATTATTCTTTTTTGAGCAGCACAATAAGCGGTTAAATAATAATAATAATAATAATAATAATAATAATAATAATTTATTAGTCCTGTATTATCACAGATGTGATATAGGATAAGTCAGTCAGAACACTAAAAAAGCTAATAAGTCATGTTAATGTGGACGCACACATATTCGTACCACATATGGTATATTCCAAATATGGATACAGATAAATCAAATTAGCTTATTGATAAAATTTATAAATATAAAACATATATGTATATATAAAAAAAGCGAAATAAAGGACAAACCATTAAATGACATTCAAACAACAATGATCAAAATCAAACAAGACATTCACACATTAAAAATTCCTCAATAGAGTAAAAAGCTTTCTCCAGTAAAAACTGTTTGACTGTTCTTTTAAAAGTGTTCAGTGGTTGTGATTTCAAATTGTTGGGGAGTCTGTTGAAAAACTTAATAGAAATGTATCTAGGGCTCTCCTCCGTTCTCGCCAATCTATGCGACGGCACCTCCAATACTTGACTGTACCTTGTAAAGTAAGCACCAGTGCTTACAGAATTGAACTTGCTCAATTGTGTTTTAGCAAGGATAAGTATATTGAGTATATAAACAGATGGTAAGGTTAAAATCTTTAATGTTCTAAATGAATCCTTGCAGCTAGTGAGCCTTCCAATTTTAGCTATTACTCGAACAGCCTTTTTTGCAACACAAAAAGTCTTTGCAGCTGGGACGATGCTCCCCATGCTTCTATTCCATAAATTAGGACTGAATGGATATGTGCATGGTAAAATATCAGTAATATCCACTTCTCCACAACAAAACTTAACTGGTACAGACAGTAACAGAGTGGGGCGATCTTTTGGCTACTTTTCTCAATATGCGTATCCCATCTACAATTTTGAGATATATATATCCCTAAAAATTTAGTCGCATCCACTTGTTTTATTGATTTGCCAAACGATTTTATTAATAAAGTGTGATCCATCGGTGAGGTGGAAAGGTTAAATCTAAGGAAAACATATTTCTGATTATTTAAGACGAGCCCATTGTTGCTGAACCACTTACCTGCACCAGTCAAACTTGAATTGGCAAGTCCTACAACAGATTCTAGGTTTTTACCATTAACAAGTAAAGCATTCTATCCGACAGATAGCTATGGAACCAGTCAAATGGCTTCCCTCTGATTCCATATCTACCCATTTTATCTAGCAGAATACCATGGTCAACCAAGTCAAAAGCTTTGCTTAAATCAAGAAATATACCTATGCATTTTTCTCCTTTATGCATCTTGAGATATAAATCATCAAGGAAACGAAGTACGGCATTTTTGGTTGACATGCCTTTTCTAAATCCAAACTGATTATTATTAAATAATTTGAATCTGTCAAAGAAATTGATGAGTTGCAGAGAGACATATTTCTCAAACACCTTCGAGAAGGGACTAAGAAGTGAGATAGGTCTGAAGTTACACATATCAAACCTATCTCCAGACTTAAACAGCGGCCTAATTTTTGCAGTCTTAAGTTTGTCGGGAAAAATTCCTTCTTCGATGGAGCAGTTAATTAAAAAAGCAAGAGGATGGCAAACGATGTCAGATGAAAATTTTAACATGTTAGTGCTAATTCTGTCTGCGCCAAAAGAATTAGAACCTTTAAGATTTTTTATAATAGCTGATATGTCATTTGCTACAGCAGGTCTGAGATAAAATGAATGAATGTTCCTATCTATATTAATACTATTTCCCACTTGGTTATCTACGTATAGTTCTGTAATACTATTAAAATGTTGCATAAATTTATCGGCAACCTGTTTTGGTTCTGTTATTAATTCATCTTTCACTTTTAATTTAATTACTTCATGTCTAGATGCATTTTTATTTTGTTTTATTACATTCCAAGCGGTCCTCGTTTGATTATTAGAATTTAATATCAATGCGTTGTAGTGTAAACGTTTTGCTGCTCTTAAAACTCTAGAATATACTTTTTTATATTTCATATAATGGTCCTTCATAAATATGTCTCCAGACCTAGACAGATCATACAGGTAGTGCAGCTTATCTCTTGATATCAATATACCTTTAGTTACCCATGGTTTTCTGGCTTTACATGTTCTAATAGTTTTTTGAATTACTGGAAATGCAATATCAATATAATACTGATATGTTTGTAAGAAAGCATCAAATTTCTCATTTATATTTTCAGTCGAATGGTAAATATGATCCCATGTCTCTTGACTTAGAAGAGCTAGAAAAAACGTCGATGTTAGCTTTATTGTGTATGTCTCGGTATTGGTAGGATATTTTCGGTGGTTGCTCTTCTTTTTGGCAGTTCAATGATAATAATTGAGCAAAGTGATCACTAATATTGTTGTTTACCACAGCAGTTTCACACTGTACATCCACTCCCACACAAATATTGTCGATACAATTAGAGCCTCGCGTAGGTTGTTTAATGGCTGGCTTTAGGGAATATGAATATAGTAAGTCCAACAGACCACTCAAATCAGAAGAACGCTTATTAAAATTAATATTAAAATCACCACAAAGAACAATATTACATTTTTTATATTTACGATTTAAAATATCTAAAAGCTCATCAAGCTTTTCTAAGAAAATTTTAATATCGGCATCAGGACTTCTGTATAGAGAAATTATCACAGCATTGACATCTTTGGTTGTAATTTTAATACCACTACATTCAAAATGCTTATCTTCTGAAGTATCCTCAATGAATTTCAAATTAGTGTAATCTAATCCATTTTTAAGATAAATACATGTGCCGCCATGATGAAAAAATTTTCTACAGTAGGAAGTTGCTAAAACGTAATTATGTATATACGTATGTAGGGACAGAAATTGATTTGATTTAGCGGAATGCTCAGACACACAAAATATGTCACAGTCTACATCATTCAAAAATAGTTCAAGCTAAAGTAGTTTATTATTGAAATGGTTTAGGTTTATGTAAAAGAAGATTGAAAAGCTAGAAAAGGAACAAAATGGCAGCGCAGCCACAAAATCCAGCCATCGACGCCACTTATTCTGTAAACACGCACGAGCTATCAAACTTTTAATTCTGTCTCAGAATCAGAACTGTAAGAATCAGCTC
This sequence comes from Acanthoscelides obtectus, assembly GCA_963669975.1. NCBI lineage: Eukaryota > Metazoa > Arthropoda > Insecta > Coleoptera > Chrysomelidae > Acanthoscelides > Acanthoscelides obtectus. The sequence goes on along the minus strand of CAVLJG010000007.1, from coordinate 78,361,464 downwards.
AGAACCGGTTCCGAATTTGTTGGAATGGTAATTTCGATATGCGCATTATCTGTTCAATTCAGAACTAGTTTGATGGTTTGTTCTATCAAAGCTATTGTCGCATCTCTATGTATGACATCTAAGCCGCTTTACAGTGCTTTTTAATTGAGAGTCGTATGTACTTTAAGTATGACGTTCCCCAACTGCTCTAGCAAATGTACACTGGAACCCAGCGGTAAAAACTTAATCTTTCTTTTGATATTTTTCTTTGACGTTAACAGTTAACACTGCCAGACAATTTTTATTATCATATTTTTGAGTTGTTGATTCGAATTCCAAGCCAATCGACTCTTGCGGGTCTAGCTTCTAAATGATGAGGATCAAGTTTGTCAGAGAAAGCACTAACAATTGAAATGTGAAACACATTTTGCCTTTATTTTCAGAAGCATTGTCAGACTATCCAATTGATGGCTGATGATGGTCTTAGAATGATGCCGCAGCCCGTCAGAAGTCTGCATTTTTACTGTGAAGCTTCTCTGTAAATGAGCCGAATTCATATTTTAGTGCACACATTCAAAATTATTTTCAAAGTATCTAGGTATAGACGAAGCCAACTACAAGCTGCTACGAACTTGACTTCTTGCGCTCTCTTGTGATCTTCATTATTTAGGAACATTTCAAACGAATGTTGTGATTCTGTGTAATACATTATCAGGTGTTTAGCACCCTGGGTTGTCTGGAATCGATTTAATATAAGATAAGTGCAGAAAAACGGAAACTGAAAAATCATAACCTACCAATAATTATTGTCATTTTCGTAATCCCCACTATTACGGACCGTACAACACCGGATAAAAACCTAGTGAATGAGGGGGCAAAAATAAGTAGCTCAGATGCATGACACTCTAAAGCAGTGTAACGGTATTGCCAGGTGTTGGGGTGTCCCGAGTTACTCTGAGTAATTCAAATGAGGCACTGTGCGCCCAGTGTCAGATCACTCCAGACCAGACAGATCAACCAATCGACTCAAGACCAAAGGTGCCATAGATAACTCTGAGGACATTATGTATTTGTTTATAATGCATATGTTCATATAACTATTGTGTTAAGAATGAATTGTCCACCCGGTCCTGTGAATTGTTCAATCGGAAAACATGGCAAAATAACAACAGCAGCAGCAACACAGCATCACCTCCACGTGAAAGGAACGAAATAGTCAAGTTCAACGACCACCGGTGAGCTTGACCGCCAAGTCACGGTACGCAGCACCGCTTCGACGCTTAGCGTCATCGTTCACGAGTTTGTTTTAGGAATTTTAAAGCGATTGATGGAGCTTACTGTTGACATTCTCGCAGAAAAACGGGATGAAGAACGAAATGGAAACGACTTAACGATTGATTGAATAGTTATACTTTTTGAATTAGGTTGTATAAGTTCTCATGCACGTATACATTTACGTCCAAGACTTGAGCATTTAAACCAATTGAATCAATCATTTCCAAAAACAACTTGGTCACATTTTTTCCAAAATGCTTTTTTTGCTGGAAACACTTCAGATGGGTGGCTGACCTTTTGGCAAGATATCCGAAATTGAACGAATCCTCTCTTCAACCAGCAGTGCCATTGCCGGTGTTCCGCAGGGAGCGGTCTTTGCTCAGACATTTTTCCTAATACATACCAACGTCCTGCTTTCTTGTACGATCAATCCGATCCACAGCTTAACTGCTGACAGCACTCTACATGCAGGGATTCAGAGTGACAATCGTTCTCTGCCGACGACCGGGAGAAACAAACTGGTACAGTATTTGACCAGCATCACTTGGACAATGCAATCTCAAAATTTGAAGTAAATCCATCTGAGTCACTTTTCCGTTAACAACGATGCGTGGTCTTTTGCAAAATACAAGTTTCTATAAATCAATCTGTTGCCATTATCTCACATTTTGTATTCATGATGCCCGTGAATCAAAATCAGATACCATTCCTCACCGTGCGCTGATTTGATTTCCAAGTACCTGAAATGCACACCTATTTGTTCGACCAGAATACGAAATCAATTTGGAATTATCCCATCGCTGATTTTTCACATGTCGTTGAACCCTGGTCGAAACCGGAATGATAACTGGCCTGTCAAAACTGCTTTTAAGATTCTTCAGGAAAGTGAGAATCGTCGATAAGGATACAAAACAAATTATATGCCCATTATGGATGTTTTCGAGTAGAATCATTTTCACTTTGGATAGGGTAAGTAGGTGAACAGTATTTGGTGTACTTATACAATGGTCAGGGCCGTAAGTAAAATTGGTTATTTCACTGGTTACATTACGCATTTTTAGTGCAGCGTTCTAGTTGGATTCCTATAAAAATGTCATACAGGTGAACAGTATTTGGTGTAATCACACAATGGTCAGGGTCGTAAGTAAAATGGGGGATTTCACTTGTTACATCACGTATTTTCAGTGCAGCTATCTACTCGGATTCCTGTGAAAATATCATACAGGGCTTCCCCACAGAGATGCTAGTTGGAAATCGGTTCCTTCACTTCCCACACCACTCTTTCCAGGCGGAAATCCTTGTGATTCTGGCTTGCATATCCCGGATTCTGGAGGAGGAAGAGCCTAGGAGAAGAATAACAATCTTCTTCGACAGCTGGGCTGCGATTGCAGTACTAAGTGCCTGCAAGATTAATTCGAGTCTTGTATTACAATGCAGGGAGGCCCTGGATTGTCTAGCAGCGAGGTATCCGGTATCGTTTTTGGGGTACCGAGGCACGCTGGGATAAGGGGCAATGATATGGCGGACGTTCTCGCGGAAACAGGATCAGCGGGCCAGCCCTAGGTGTGCCCGCACAAAGAGTCAAGAGGATAACGGAGAAGTGGACATCTAGGCAAAACTCTGAAATGGAGATGTATCTCTAGACATTTTCGTCAGGCACGGGGGTTCATCTTAGTGCCTAGTGCTAAGGATGGACACTTTTGCTTAACTTTGGATTGAGCCAACCTAAGGATGTTGGACGGGCTGTTGCTTGGCCATAACATTGTGAGGCGTCACCTGCATCTGATGAGGATGGCTGAAGATCCCATGTGAGAGTACTGCGGGGTAGAGGGGGAGTCCTCGACACATGTTCTGTGGTCACTGCGCAGCTCTGGGATACTACAGGCAGACTAGACTGGGTTCCAACAATTTGGATTACCAGAACGTTAAGGTGCTGGGACTCAGGGCTATACTTAGCTTTGCTATAAAGGCAGAGCTTGAGGCTCACGGAATGTATGACACTGTTTGTTATATTATATGCACATCACGAAAGTCCACTTCTGTTCGCTAAGCCTTGATCCCGCTAGAACATGGAAAATACCGGTCGGGCTTTAATGAAATTTCAACACAAGGTTACGAAAGGGCAAAGATGCTTTGTAGCTTTTGAGAATTGAAAAAAAAACCGTTGAGTTAGTTGTTTGACGTTTTAGAGAGTGCTGAGCATTTTCGGTAACATTTTTGTAGGCATTAGAAATTGGGGGTTGTAGGAGATAGGGGGTATATCTCAATTTTTTTGCCGTTAGTATATTCACGCCCTTCTAACCCCAGCAATTCTTCATGCCTATTAGACATATTTCACACACCGTATATTTCAGCGTAAATTTGGCCTTAAAGCTTAGAGTGATAGAGATATATTTTGAGCAGACGCGTCGCATGCAACGCAGCGAATGTAGATATACCTGTGTCGGGATCTAACCGACGGGTGGCTGTCGTGACTGGCAAGTGACACAGCAACGTTGCCAACTGGTCGATACTGTCGTAAGGCCAGGGGATAAGTTTCTAGATCGCAACGTTGTCGGATGGGTGGAGGCTACGGACTAATTGTATAGGTCTGTTTGTCTGACTCGGTCGATTTCATTTTTATAGTATATGTGCCAGTAGCTAATTTTTCTCTCTTAGAGGCTGAACATAATCATTTATCAACTGATGTCAGCATTGCGTGGCAATCAGTGGCGGATTTATGGGGGGGCGCCCTCCCTAGACGTCTGACATTTGCTTTTGTAATTAAACACCTTTGTGTTACTTTCTGACACATCATGGCGACAAAGGCATATTAACCATAAGTTATAGATATAGGAACTGAGCATTGCGATTTTTTGGTATTCCACACTGTGTCGCTCTTTGACATCACTTACGTTTAAGCGGAATTCTTATGATTTATACGTAGATACGAATATTGTGACTTGTGACAAATCTAAGTCTCAGTAATATATTAGCTATACAGATTGCACTTAAAAAGTTATTTATGTTCTCTTTGTTGGTCAATAGTAATTTGAAAAGTGTGTAAAGCTTAACTGATTTTGTCCGGGGTTGGTGTTGCAGCGAAGCACTATATTAGATGAACGCTGAAAATGGAAATAGACATTTATGAGATTTGTTTAGCGGTGCGCTTGTGGCCTGTCCAGAAAATGCGTCGATCGATGCTCAACGTCCCGCATCTCTTCCCGCGTATTAATTTTTTTAAATCAAAGAGCTTCTGACTACATGTGAATATGTACTGCCCTGTATTCCTGTACTTGTCTCGTACAAACATACGGTATCAACATAATTACGATCTAACAGATATAGTTTCTTCCAAATATTTCCAACATTTTTACATGCGATCAACATCCATTCGAAAACTGAGAAAACAACAACTATGCCGTAAATCTAAGTTCGACAACGAAAGTCTGAAGAATAACTGTAACATCTATATTGAATGTCAAAAAATAATTGACAACACCTATTGATATTTTTATCACCTGCTGGTATAAAAGAAGTGCTTGATTATGTCAGTATTTGCATCAGTTATTTGATTTGTTTAATTTGCAATTGAGAGTCTTAATCATTAAGCTTAGTACAAACTAGTAGACCCCGTTGCGCAATTTGACTATAGGCAGTCTGAAGACGGCCTCAAGACACGATCTGTAGATGGTCTATTCTATAGACATCCTTCTTTGTCTCGTCTAGCGTCCATACGATAATGTGAATTTTTCGGTCTGAAAACGAACACGTTTTCGCCGTCAAATACATTGTTGTATGGAATGGGCTGGGATATGTCTCGGGGTCCCTCAGAATGTTTTTCTTTTCGAATAATAGAGCAATGAAGTTTTTTATCTTTTAATCTTTAATATTGCCATTCTGAGGATTTCGGAGCATTTTCTATGTTTCTTTTCAAGCTGGCATTGACCAGATAGAACACAATGTATTTAAGGAGCAATAATTGGAAACATTCTAGACGTTCGAATGAGGTTGAAAAATTACCAGCCCCAAATATCGTTTGCATTCCCCCCCTAGACGAAATGATAAATCCGCCCTTGGTGGGAATAGCAGAGTCAACCTTCATGACGCCATTGCCTGAAATAACTTTACAACGACGGAATATATTTTAACGAACTTTTGATAGCGTAGTAACCAACTGGGGCCTGACACGATGATCTCGATAGAACATTTAGATTTATAGAGACTGTCCAGACTAGAGTTTCTCAACCTTATTTTGTAGGTTCCCCGGACTATAAATTATATTTTCATGCTCCCTCTTACTTTTTCAATAAATACAAAAAAGCACATTATATAGGTACAAAGACTTTTATTTTAATTCTAATAAAGAACCTTTAAAAGTTTATATAAACTGATAAATGTTTTTTTATCGAAAAACTTGAATAAAATAAGAGTAGGTGCTAATGAGACACTTGAGATTGCATGTTCTCTACCAGTTGGTTGATTCTAGGTTCTGTTTTTGTCAGAGCTATCATCAGGTCGACATCGACATCAAGACGATTTCGCTGTTTAGTTTTAATCAAAACTAGAGCAGAAAGCCTGTCTCACATAAGTAAGATGAAGAAAAAGGAACTGGTATTCGTAAAGCAAGAGAGACAAGTGTCGAATTAACAGAACAAGGTTAGCTCATACAAGTAGTCAAACATGCAATACGCCAACCTCCATTGAAATGTGTCATCTTTGAACATTGCCAAGAAATCATGTTTTTCTTTGAAATAAAGAAAAAGAAGTACCTCTTCTTTCAATTCATAAAGAAGAGCCAACATGTTGCCTTTGGACAGCCAGCGTACTTCGTATGGAACAGAGGAATTTTGTGATCAGAATCAAGGTCTTCGCAAAGTAAAGTAAATAACCGACTGTTCCAAGTCTTGGTGTACTTTACAATCCTTATAACCGAGTCCAAAGTCTGGCGTAATTTCTGTGGCAATGTTTTGGAGGCCAACGCTTGCCGATGAATAATACATTGCTAGATTTTTTCCCTTGAGCTTTTTAGCTAAGCTCGATCGTACACCTATCATTGCAGGTGCGCCATCTGTGCAAAGTCCAATGAGTTTCTTCCAATCCAAATCATTTTTTTCAGCAAAATTTGATATTGTATTAAATATATCTTCAGATGTAATACCTGCTGGCAAAGATTGGGAGTACAAAATCTCTTCTTGAATGACATATCTGCCGATGTAACGAACATAAACTATTAACTATGCACAATTAATGATGTTTGTGGATTCATCGGAACTAATGGTAAAAAATGGCGATAATTTTACTTTGTTAATTATTTGTGACTATGTCTGCTGCAATGTCATCGATTCTACGCTTGACTGTGTTACTCGAAAGAGAAATAGACTTAATTTTTTGCTCTGCATCTTCTCCTAAAATTATCTGTGTGGCTTTTGGGACACATGGTTTTATTAATTCTTCCCCGATAGTATGAGGTACCTTTTGCTTTGCTATCATAAAAGCTGCGATTGACGACTCCGGGTTTTGAAACAGTGGTTGACAGAATAAGTGGATATTATATTTAACTTCTAATTTTATGCGTGTAAATAAAACATTACATTGTAATGTTATTTATTAATGTTGTTTGTTTTTTTTTCTTTCTGAAATGCAAACGTTTCCGCCCTCTTGTCATCTCTCTATGCCCCCTTTGAGAGGTGCGCCCCCTGGTTGGGAACTCCTGGTCTAGACCTAACAAAGTAGTTTTGGGAAGGAAGCATTGTTTTCTGAAGGATCGTGCCCTTGCTGTATTTCAGAAAAATGAGCAGTTTTTGAGGAAAACAGTATTATCAAAATGCTGTTAATACCCGTTTATACTAGAGCTGTTTTCAGAAAAGTTCGTCAAAAATCTTAAACTCGATTAAGTGTCGCTGAATATTAATTTTTTATTGGAATTACTATAATGACGGAATAAGTATATTGGATCCAGTACAAAACTGAAAATACTGTACAGAACCAGGAATAATTTTCTAAAAAATGGTTCATTACGTCAAAGAAGTACAAATCCCACGCTTTTCAAAAGTACCATCGTTGAACCATTATAAAAGTTAGCAATATTGCATTGGGACGAGTACGTCCTGGTGATATAAATGAGTCACATCGTTGAAACCCACTTGATTACTATATGGCACCAACATTTTGTTAAATTTATACAGTACTGTTCAAAATTGACTCAAGAAATAACGATGTCCAGTACACAAAAAGATAAATGTCGAGATTGTTGAGATAGATCACAATATCCCCATGTATTTTCGACGCTGAATCCGTTGACTCAATAACTACCCCCATACGGGGTGAAAATTGTTTTCGGATGCCAGATGCTGGAGCATTATATTCCTATGCTAAATCCGAATATCCGAATTTGGGGTTAACGAAATTGTTACAACACCGGAATTTGCCGCTATAACCAAAACCTTCACTAAATTGAATTTCGGAGGCCAGATGTCACGGTATCCCTATATATTTCTCGACGATGAATCGGAATTTAAGGTAAAATAATATCCACCACCATTTGAGTTCACCTCTGGCGTTAGAGCTGTTGAGTCTCTAGTGATGGATGCTAATCGCTAAATTTTTCACCACTTCTTTGGAGTAGTTTGACACTGTATACGGATTTAGCGTCGAAAAATACATGGGAATATCATGCTCCAGCAGCTGCTATCCGAAACTCAGTTTTCACTCCTTCTAGGGGTAGTTTTTGGGCCCGGGGGTGAACTCTAGGGGTGTCGAGATCTTTTAAACTGCAAATTTGGATTCGGCGTCGAAAAATATATGCTTCAGCATCTGCCATCCCAAACTCAATTTTCATCTGCCTTAGGAGTAGTTTTTTATTTATTTATTGATTTATTTATTTAGCAACATCCAACAGCCATAGCCAATTACAGGATGGATAAACATGAAAATATAAACAAATGCATGTTGTGGATGTATGTAGAGAAAGCTAAAACGCTGCAAAAAAAACCTCCAAACAGAACTGGGAGGAAAAAAAAAGCGTTCTAGCTTTACCTACCCAGCACTCAACAATCACACCGGCAAGCATTAACGGAAATAAGCATTAATGTCTCCCAAAGTCGCACAAAGCAAAAATATATCTAAAACGCTATTAACTGAATTATAATTACGGCACATTATATATATAGGGGAAAACTTAAGTATGTCAGTCCTAGGCCTGGCCAAGTTAAAAGTTAAACTAGTTCGTGACGCTAATCTAGGAATTAAGAAGTTAAGTTGTTCTAAGATGACACTGGAGTCAATAATGCCGTGGATGAGCTTGTGAATAAACTTAAGTGAATTCATTTTGCGTCTGCTCTCTAAATTATAGATTTTGTGCCTCGCCATCAACTCACTATGAGGAAAGCCAATAGCGGGATATATCCCGTCAGCTTTGTATGAGAGGTATTTTAAAAACTTTCTTTGAACGGACTCTAAGCGGTCAATATATATTTGATGATGAGGATACCATACCAGGGACGCATACTCAAGCTTAGATCTTACATAAGCATAGTACAGTATTTTCAGTGTAAAGGAGTTGTGGAAATCGCCTGTATTTCTTACAATAAAACCATACGCCTTTGATGCAGCCACAACAGCATTTTCAATGTGATAGGAGAAGGGAAGTTTTCTGTCAAATGTGACTCCCAAGTCATTAATTGTACTAGGTCTGTCAAGTTTCCTGTCACCAATACTATATTCATACATCATTACCTCTGTTTTTAAAGTAAACGAAAAAACGTGACACTTAGCAGCATTCAAAACAAGTCTGTTTTCACGACACCACTTGTCAACCCTTACAATGTTGCATTGCAAGCGATGACAATCGTCAATGTAAGAGACTCTACAGAAAAGTTTCATATCGTCAGCATATATAAGAAAATCGACATCGATAACTTCAGAAATATCATTTATGGACATAATAAATAACAGAGGTCCCAAATTAGATCCTTGAGGAACACCGGACATTACAGGGTATTCGCTTGACTTATGTCCATTGCACATAACATATTGTTTCCTATGACATAAATAAGATCTGAAAAATAGCAACAATGCATCTGAAAGACCAAATCTAGATAACTTATTGAGTAGAATGTTATGGTCTAAACTATCAAACGCTTTAGAGAAATCAGGATATATTACATCCGTTTGAAGGTGTCTATCGATTGATTCACAAACATATTGAGTAAGATGTAGCAAGTTAGTAACTGTGGACCTGCCCTTCATGAAACCGTATTGACTGACGGAGATAGACCTGCTTACATGAAAATATAGCACAGTTTGTATCACTATTTCGAATGTTTTAGCGAAATTACTGATAATTGTGATAGCCCGATAGTTTTCTACATAATTCCTCTCTTTTTGAGTTCATGGGTAAACTCTAGAGGTATATGGAACTTTTTGACTGCAAATTTGGATTCAGCGTTGAAAAATACATAGGAATGTCATGGTATGTCTCTCTGATCTCGAATTTTTCTTTTTTTTTGTGGGGCTGTGTTGTGGCATACCTTGTTATAATTATCTGGAAACTATAAGAATATTCCAACATTTTGTTTCACCTAATTATGAGTAATTCCAGTGTCTTAGCGTTCCAAACCATAAACCGTACCTTATCGTGTAGATGCCTACTAATTCCTTTATATGAATAAATTATCTTCCGAGAATATTCATTCCGTGAAGCGCGCATTGTTTATCAACTATTACCGGCAAAGTTCTCATATACGTCTGGTAAAATATGCCATAAATATCCATTTCAAACCCCGCGCGCAACGAAAAAAAACTCAGCGGAACAATGCGTACGGAGTTACTCGACGTATTGTTCGCCTATCTCAAAAAAATTCACGGTCGCAGCATTATTTAAGCGTTCTCACGAGCGAGCACCGCCGAGCTTGAGATTATCTGCTCCAGAAGGCGTGCTTTTTAATTAATTATTGTTGTATAAAGCGTATATCTTCGCTATGCGCGATGCCTACACAGAGATGGATGATTGTCAGTGCAGCTACGCAAAACTTCGGCAGTAACGTGTAATAGTGCTCGTTTTTCAACAGTCGATGAAGTATTAAAACAAAATCATAATTTTCTGTCCAGCTTAAATATTTTTTTATAATAGCGCCAATATGGTTAATTTTGGCATTCCTATTTTGTTCTCCACCTGATTCGCTTATTTTTATTTCTCTTTTTGCCTTCCATGCCCACTGCCGAGGAAGTATAATAATTACGAGAAAAGCTGATGTAGTTAACACATATTATCAACTGCTGTTTAGAGAGCGATATTTCCCCAAACAGTGGAAAGACGCTATAATTGTTCCGCTACCTAAGTGTTCTGATCCTACTAACTATGGTCAACTGAGACCGATCAGTCTACTGCCTATTTTTTCTAAAGTATTTTAATGCATTGTTTACGAGCAGCTCCACGCCTACTTACATTCTAACAAAATTATTCCATCTAAACAATCTAGATTTCGAAAAGGTCATAATACAGCTTTGGCACACTGTGGTTTAACAGACAATATAACAATGGCACTTGATAACGAAAAAGCAGTTGCTCTCATACTTCTTGACCTTACTAAAGCAATTGACACCATAAATCACTCACTTCCTGTGTCTAAGGCTCGTATCGTCAGTCGTCCCTACAATTGTAGGGCGCGTTTATGGCCTCCTTGATTGTCATACTCCTTTCTCTCCTTCAAAAATTTCTAGATTACACTTGTCCCGTGTCAGCGTCAGCGCTCTCCTATTGTGAAGATATGTTTTCTTTTTAAATTGTAGGAAATTTCAGGCTGATAAAACATGATATAACTCAAAAGCAAGCACAATTTGATGCAAATAGATGTTTGTGACATAACCTCAAAATAGAGCGCTGACATGGAGAAGTATAAAACTATGACAATCAAGGAGGCCATAAACGCGCCCTACAATTGTAGGGACGACTGACGATACGGGCCTAAATGCAGTTATTATGGATTTTCTGAAAAACCTCTTTCGTTTATTCAAACCTACCTTGAAAATCGGTATCAAAAAGTTCGTCCAAATTAACAGTACTCTACCGCACAAAAAATTTGTTCTGGTGTATCCAGGGATCAGTCTTAGGACCCCTGTTATTTTCATTATATATCTCAGATTTAGAAACATAGGTAAAATCATGCAGCATACAATTTTTTGCCGACGATACTCAAATTTTCTATTAATTTAGGAGAAATGAATTGGAAACAGCAAATAATAAAAATAATCAAGATCTTGCCCAAAATTAATAGTAGTCATAATCTTTAAAGAGACGTTGGTATATGTAAATAGAACAAAAAGGAATGCTCCAAAAAAGGACATAGACATGCATTTAAATGGTAATAAATTAGTTCCCGTGGATCATTTGAAGAACCTAGGTATTATAAATAGACTTAAAATTTGTAAACTACCTAATTTCTCAGTGCTACGCCATTCTCAGAGTTTTATTTGCAAATTAGGCTATATTACGTAAATCTGCGAGAAAGCAATTGTGTGAATCTTTCTTGTTTTCAAAGATATCGTATTGCTTAGTGGTTTACTATCCATATTTAGATATTATAACCAGAAATCGTATTCAAAGTATTATGAATACATGTTGCAGACTTGTAAATGATCTCAGAAAGTATGATCATATATCTAAGGCTTTTAATGAACTCAAATTGATGAAAATTGATAAAATTTGTAAGTACTAGCTCCTAATAGGGTTTTTTATCCAAAAACACCGTCATATTTAGTAAGTAAACAAATTCATACGTAGAGGGAATAGTACTTGATCAGCAGCGAAATCTGTTGTAAGCGATAAGTGGCATCATTTTTTCCTTGTGCATTTACATAGATTATACTCCATTTTGTCGTTATTGTATACAGGTATTAATTTTCAACAAATTCTCAATTTTTTTTATACATCTCATTTTGTTAAGGAGGTTAAATGGTAGAATAGATATACATATGTATTATCTAAATCTCGGCTCCTGAAATACTTTTACAAGTAAAAACACGTTAATTATTATTATTATTATTAAAATGAGATATTATGGCATGAAATTTTTACACATTTTTATCGAAAAATTGTGTTCAGCGACGAAGCTCATTTCTGGTTGAATGGGTACGTTAACAAGCAAAATTGCCGCATCTGGAGTGAAGACCAGCCAGAAGCATTGCTAGAGCTACCAATGCATCCCGAAAATAATCACTGTTTGGTGTGGATTATGGGCCGGTGGCATCATCAGGCCAATGTCTACAGGGATAAATCAGCAACGATTGACGCACTAGAAGCCAATATTGAAGCATTTATTCGTGAGATACCGGCCGATATGTTGGAGAGAGTGTGCCAAAATTGGACTTTGCGCATGGGCCATCTAAAGCGGAGCCGCGGCCAACATTTACATGAAATAATCTTTAAACATTCAATTATATCGACCGTTCTATCGACTCAAATAAAGATTTAATCGCTTTTTCAAATTTTTTGTGTTTTTTTTGAAAATCAAATCCTATACCTCTTAAAAAATCACCCGTTAGAAGTTCTTTCGAAGACGTGGGAAGTATGCAAGCATAGAGTCAACCTAATTGACGCCATTTTTTATCTGTTCTGCTATCTGACTAACCATATCTGACAGGCTGAAAGATTAAAGACGCTTTTATCGCGCAGAGCATATATTTAACGAACAAATCTGACTGGAAATTAATTTTATCACAAATACCTTGAACGAGGAACTAGAATACGAATAACCACTCGCTCGGAAGTTCAGGCTGCAATAAAGGCAAGATTTGTAGCGAAAACATTTTATTAGTACAAGGTCCAAAGAAACGTTTTATGTATACAGTTCGAATCGGTTACAGAAGGATCGGTTTTTAGATTTGGTTTACGTTGTTCATTGTAACTCACACAGTTAATACACTTGTTCTGCGCAATATGTACAGGTAACTACGTTCGTACAGGCATCCTTGGTATGATGATAACGACAACAGTTGAAACAGCGAAGGACACGAAAATAATCCGTGACAGCACATTTTCTCCAACCAACATAATTATAAAAATCCTCGACTCATGATGTATCTATGCACTTTTGGTGATACTTCTGGAACAGCACTGTTTACTGATCACAATATGTTTATGCGGTCTACATTTCAGGTCAGTATGATGCTTTCACGTATTTTGGTTTGAAGTTTTGAGATCAGAATGTATTTAAATTGAGCTGGACCCAAAGACATCATATCTTCTGCGAAAATGGCCACTCTGTGGAACTAGCACAAATTTATTGTCTCAAACTTCATGGTAATATCAACGAATTAGAGACATGTAGTTTTAACAAAGAATTACTTATACCAAGTTTTTTGTATCTGTTTTTCATTATTCTGTATTTTTCAAATTGTTTTTAATATTGTACACTAGCGTTTCAAACAGTAATAAAATGGGCGCTGGCAAAGCTTGAGAGCATAATAAGACTAATGCGGCACCGTGGATGCTGTCCCGTTGATGCTTGATAGATGAATATGGGAAGTGGGTCATATTTATAATGAATGCCTTACGTAACTTCTTTCTCCTACTCTTTCTTTCTGAATTCATTTCTCCTATAGACCTTTATAAATTGGCTTGCGTGTAAGTCAATAACCTTTTGCAGTACATTTGAGCTTATAATAACAGTCTAATAGGAAATTGAGCACTCATTTCAAAAACAAAATTTCAGCAATCTATCAACTTTTTAGTTGCAAGTTCGATTAGAGTTTAGTTCTACAGTATTTAGAATCAGTGACCAGTGGAAATTTTAGCCACCTTTCGTAGTTGTTTCCTACTTAACCTCAGCTTCTGCTGGATTGGAACCCAAAAGTTATTCATTATATTTCGCTACTTTATCGTAGAACATTGTTTTTTTTGATATTTTCACGCGACACAAATCGCTTTTCTCCTCCTCAATGGGCTTGCTCCTTTATCGTACATCCTTTGTGGTTTGTGCAAGGCTGTATGAAATACCGCATGCATAACACACTATCACTATAGGGCCAGTAAAATCACTCTGGCTAATATTCGTCAGACGAATGGATTTTCTCAGCACAAAGAGCACCAATATAATCCCAGCTGTCGACGCGGTCGTTTCAGTCACAAGCTGCGACAGACACTGCGCTACAGGGCCGGACTGTGTTTTCAGCGCTGTTAACTACATCGACCTGTGCATTATTCAATATTAAAGCGCTTAATTACAGTGTGTCCAACAGATTCTGTATGTGGATGACTGTTGTGAACAATGGTCTTTAAAATAACTTTAATGAAAAAGCTACTAGGTGTTTTCGGATTTGTTGACGTGGTACAAACGTTCATGGGGGTCAACACCTACAAAAATGTGTTATTTGACATTTTCCTACTTTCTGGTTATTTCGGGCCTTAGTAGAAATGTAGGTTCTTCGGAAGTACCTACCCACACTAGGCATGCCTTCTACGGTTGCCTATGTCTCTAACAACCGTTAGAATTACTGTGTAGATAAAATGTTTTTGGGCAACAATTTATGAATGTGAGCGTAAATAAGCCTTTAGAATATTCGATTCCCTTAACAATAATTTATAGGAAGGGTGTACGTACGAGGTCTGTAATTTAATTGGTGAGACTGATTTTTTTGTCACCATCAAAATAAATTTCTTCTGAAGCCACACAGCGGTGGAGACGGTTTTTCCACTCCTCATAGCAGTGCTGGAACTCCGATACTGGAATGTTTTTTTAAATGTCCCAAAAACGAGCTCTCTTGGGGTGACAACCAAATGACTCGAGCGAGTACAAACTTATACAGAAGGCGGATTACATATACCTTTGTCTTTCCGCCTGGCGCCCTCAGTGTTGCCAGATCGAACGCTATGTTGCCAGTCTCATCACTTAATTTACAGACCTTGTATAAGTATAGGCAATAATGTGATAGGAGTACTGCGGCAACCTACTTGGTTGTGTCCACAGGAATTTCTCTTAGGGGGGGCGATCATTAGCATTAGACAACTAATTGTGATAGTGTACGTGCTCCTCAAAACTTTTTGAAGACCGGGGATAGCAAATTTTCCAAGTATGCAAACTTTGATTTTCATCCGTATTTCCAGGGGAGTCTTGTTTTGCTATACACAAACAAACTGATCGCGTCATTAAAACACGCAGAGTCATTGTCAGTGGAGACTATGCCCAAGTAAGCATCAGACTATAAAAATAAAATACAAGAATTTTTGTGAAAATATTTGTATTCAACATCGACACAATTCAGGCCGAATGAATAAATGAGTATGCATTATTTGTCCAGCCCGTGGCTAGTAGATACGTTTACTAAGTTATTCGCTAATTTTCAGCAAACAATTTCTGACTACCAGAGACTAAACGTATACAGATCCATACAAATGAAGGCTACAATGTTGCCTTGCTACGAACTGCTCTGATCGTTCGGGACTATCGGAAATTAATTTTTGAAAAGAACCGATAAGTCCGAACCTGTACAGTATTCTATCCGGGAATATGCCTGAGTGCTTCTGGGTAGCTACACTATACTATAGTTGGTACTGGAAATATAATAAAAAGATCAGTCCTTTTTCTCTTACAATACGGTGATTTGTCATTCATCTAGTCTATCCACTTGACAAAATTCGTGTGGGATATATAAACTATAGATCATTATGCAACCGTCATAAAAATTTGCATTCTGTGTCCCGTAGACCATGGTAGTCTATGTGGGGATTAATTGGCAAGTATCTCACGATTTCAGTGTTCATGGCCGAGGCGATCGCGCTGAAAAACAATGTCAATGTCCGACGACGTCGAAACAACGGCTAGTGCGTCGGCATGGCTACCTTGATGTTTCGGTGATGGCAGCGGCGAAAAATTAGAATGGCTGCTTCAGTGGCGTCGGAGGATCCTCAAGCGGTTCCGAAGGTCAGATCTGTAAGTCAAAATAATATAAAAATAGCAATTTATTTCCCACGCCTACTGGCGAGGTAGTATTGTAATCGCGAAACATTTCGACAATTAGATATGTGTCTTGGATGTTATATGATATCACGAAAAACCATGCCACGCATTCCCGTCGGTCTGTCGGTATGTCTGTCCGCTGATCCTTGGCCCGTCCATCACTTGAAAAGTACTGCTCGGATTTGGATGACATGTTTCTACAAGGTTTTTACTATGCCAAGGAAGAAAGAGATTTGCTAGTTTTTGAAAATTGGTCCGGTGGCGGCACAGAAAAGGGCAAACAAGGGGATCCCCCCTCATTTTTTTAAAACAAGTTTACTGTAAAAACAATAGGAGGCGTGAGGATGTAGGGGGTGGGGCAGAGATCAACTTTTTGATAGCATATGATACGCTTCCCAACCTCGGTAGTTCTAGGCAAGTATTAGACATATTTCAAATACAATAGATTTCCGCTGAAAACATGTCTATGGACACATGTTCGTAACTAACCTTTTTCTCAGGGATTCTAACTTGTGCTGAACATGAGCCTTCACGAATTGATGACGGACCTGCATGGAGAGTCTACCTACTTGACGCCATCAAAAATTTGACTAACTGGCTTTATTATCTCAACCGATAAACCAACTTTCAAGCACTTCTTCGATTGGTGTGAACTGTCACTGGAAGACCAGCACTAGACCCAACTAACAATTACCACTCCTATTAGAGTTGCAAGAATGATTATACAGTATTCCTTACACAGCATTGTATACTGTAAGAACATTGGCAAAACCCTCTTAGAACAGCTATACAAGCGGAATGGGCACACCTAATAGGACACTTCAGCCATTTAAGAGGTTGTATAAGGGCTGCAGGTAACAGTTATACAACAAAAGTGTACGCCTCTATAGGACATTTGCGTCAGTGCAAGGTTCAGTTTTTGTCAACTATACAACTATTCTGTTACGTGATTATACTTTATTGCAACCAAACTATTTCTTGTGTATTGTATAGACGAAGTGAAGAATATACGAGTATAACTAACACATTACAGTCATCTTGTTTACTTACACATCGGTCATTGTGAATTTCATACACAGGTATATGATAAACTCCTACACTGTGATATAGGGTTATTGAATTACTTGCACAGCAAATTTTATTGTGATTATCGTGCAAAATAGTTACACAATTTCTACGCGCCTCGTATTTGATTCATATTTTAATAATGATCAAAAGTGTGTCTAGATTTTTAAGATGGAAAACTGAACTTGTCTGCATTAAATCTTCCACAAATCCTATATTTAGACACAATCACACTAATGTTCATCACCATATATCTGTAATTTTGAACTGAAATATAATTATTTAATATTAAATAGAGGAATAAATGTTTGCCCAATATGGCGGGTGGTTGTGTATAATCATGGCATCGTCCATGCTGTCTTCAGTTTATTAGAATATTCTGGTGTTGCCTGCAGGTGTTATACGACAATTTGACAAATGTCTGAAATGAAATACCGACAGAGTCGAATCATTGACCCGCAATTTGTACCAGATCTATATCTTCTGTTTGAACAGTTGATAAAACCTTTTGAATCAATATGCATGCGTTGTTCGTCTTAAAACATTGGTTATTATTATTACTCGTCATTATTCGTCAGAGCGGTCCGGTGGACCTTTGCTCTTAGTTAAAAGTCTCGTCAGTCTGTTAGTCTGTCAGGTCTGGCTACCCAGATAGCAAACATGTTTAAAGGGAAAAGGGAAAGAAGGAAAGAAAGGAAGGAAGAAATAGAGCAAAGAAAAGAAGTAAATCATTTTAAATATACTAAGTGACATATAAATCCGAACACCCAGTTTAAATGGTTTTATTTTAATAAAATTTTGTATGAGTACTTAATGAAGCATGATAAGTAAATGATAAAAATTTCAAAATGATTGCACTGTTTTAAAGCCCGTTGACCTTTAATAATGTGTGGATGCACCATGATGTGCTACGCATTCTCCAACGCGCCTAGGCATGCTTCTGATCAGTTGGTCAATGTCCTCCTGTGGTATCTCATTCCAGGCAACCACCAACTCCTCTCGAAGTGCTTCTAGAGTCTGAGGAGGACGTTGCAAATTGAGCAATCTCCTACCCATCATATCCCACACGTGCTCAATTGGGGATATGTCGGGAGATCTTGGTGGCCATGGTAACAATGTGACATCATTATGTTGAAAGAAGTCTATTGTGACTCTTGCAACATGTGGTCAGGCATTATCTTGTTGGAAAGTTGGATCTGCCAGGGTGTCAAGATAGGGTAAAAGATGGGGTTCTAGAACTTCGTGGATATAACGCTGCGCGTTCATATTACCTCTGATGAAGATTAAAGGTGACCTTGAACCATAAGCTATAGCACCCCAAACCATAACTCCAACAGTGTGATGAACATGTCTTTCAACAAAAAACTGTGGATTCCTCCTTTCACCCCGTCGCCTTCTAACCCTTACACCGACGTAATCGCCTTGAGTGGTGCAGACAACGGTCACTTTGGGATCAGGAATGGAACAGTATTGTCTTTAGTGACGAGTCTCGATTTTGTTTAGGCATGCACGATGGTCGTGCCAGGGTTAGAAGGCGACGTGGTGAAAGGAGCAATCCACAGTTTTTTGTTGAAAGACATGTTCATCACACTGTTGGAGTTATAATTTGGGGTGCTATAGCTTATGGTTCAAGGTCACCTTTAATCTTCATCATAGGTAACATGAACGCGCAGCGTTATATCCACGAAGTTCTAGAACCCCATCGTTTACCCTATCTTGACACCCTGGCAGATCCAACTTTCCAACAAGATAATGCCTGGCCACATCTCCCGACATATCCCCAATTGAGCACGTGTGGGATATGATGGGTAGGAGATTGCTCAATTTGCAACGTCCTCCTCAGACTCTAGAAGCACTTCGAGAGGAGTTGGTGGTTGCCTGAAATGAGATACCACAGGAGGACATTGACCACCTGATCAGAAGCATGCCTAGGCGCGTTGGAGAATGCGTAGCACATCAGGGTGCATCCACACATTATTAAAGGTCAAAGGGCTTTAAAGCAGTGGAATCATTTTGAAATTTTTATCATTTACTTATTATGCTTCATTAAGTACTTATACAAAATTTTATTAAAATAAAACCATTTAAACTGGGTGTTCGGATTTATATGTCACTTAGTATATAGTCAACGCCAAACAAAGTGGCGTGCACGTCATCAAGGTGGGTGTGTTGAAAAATTTACATTGTTGCCAAACTTTTTGTAAAATAATAAAATTTATTATTTACATATCTAGGTTTATAAGCAATATTAACCTCAAATGAGAACAAAAATAATAGTATAATAAAATTATAGATCTGTACTTGCATAATCATTAAGTATGACAATTATTGATCAGATGACACTATGAAACTACCATATTTAATTGATAGCTTAAAGGTACTGAATAAAAATCCAAATGGGGTCCTCCAAATTTTATGCATGGTATTTATTTTACAGAATTCATACAGAAAAATGCATTCTAAAATTAGGTAGGCTACTGGCGTAAGCTTTTTCTGTACAATAAAGTTAGTCGGAGTTTCTTTCTTCAGCGCTGTCTGAATCTGAATCTTCATCACTCTCAAAGTTGATTATTAAAGGTTCGATGTCTGGTCGATCAAAAATTCGTTCTCTTTCATACTTTTTAAAAATTTCTTGCTCAGTATGTCGAACACTATTTTTCCACATGTCTGGGGTAACCGTTTGTAGAGCCTCGTTCCACATATCCAAACAGTCTTTTTCACTGTTACCATCTCTACCAATATGTCTGTTATAGTAACCTTTTGCTATGCCCCAAATTAACTCAATAGGGTTAAATATACAATGGTAAGGAGGCAGACGAAGAACTTTGTGCCCATGTTGTTCCGCCAATTCATCAATCACGTATATTTTAGGTGGTTTGTTTCTAAAAAAGCAGTTATTTTAAGAATAGGAATAAACAAAAGAAATATAAACTGTCGACCAAAATATATATAATTAAGAAGCATTATGTACCGAGCAACAATACTCAATAGCTCTGTTTTAAACATTGTGTTTAAAAATGGTATGTTTTGATTTGTCAACCAGTCTTGGATATTTTTTTTTGTCCATGCATTGTTGGGCACTCTGTTCAATATCATGCTGTGATAAGGGGCGTTATCCAGTATAATCATAGATGGACTCTCCAATTTTTCTAATAACTGATGTGGAAACCATTTCAAAAAATTGTCCTGGTTCATCTCTCCATGGTAATCGCTCAATTTTGTTTTCGAAGAAAATATCGCTTCAATACCCTCAATAAACCCATTTTCATTTCCAGCATGTAATATAATGTATCTAAAATATATTAGTTTTAAATTTTATAGTGCAAATTGTGTAAAAGTACATACCTTTTACCATCTGTTTTAATAGCTTTCACGCTTTTTTGGTTTCCATTTTGCCAAGAGCGACCTATGGTCCCATTTTGAAATATCCAAGTTTCATCGAGGAAGACAAACTGGTATAAGGCCTCAACCTTGGCTTGATTGTATTGCCTTAGAAATTCCACCCTTTTCAAAGCTATACTTGGTAGTTCCATGAGCCCTCGTCGCGGATTGTCCTTAAGCCACTTAAATCCAAGATCTCTAAGCAACCGCCTTAAAGACGTGGCACTACCATCAAATAATGCCCTATCTCTTAATTGAGACCATAAAGTTTGTATCGTAACTTGTTCTTCTGAAACCATGTGTAATATGACATTATAATTTAGTTAACAAATTAATGCAAATTTCTGATAAGTTATTATAATAAGATCTTACTTTTGTGATACATATTATAGATCACCTCTCGAATGGCACTTGTATCCAATGTCGCTGTGTTGGTTACACGTTTAATATAACTCCGCTTTTTCTTGGGCGATTCTAAATTTGCATCACTTTTCCACACCCTCGGAAATACGACTAACTGTCCTTAAACTAATTTTTAAAGCAGCAACATGCTACAAAAAATGAAATAAAATTTCACTATTATTAATATACATTACATATAATTATTAGTAACCTACCTCTTGAACAGCATTTAAAGGCAACAAAGGCCCGTTGTTGTCCCTTTCTTGCTCAAAGTGGTGCATTAACGAGGCCACGAGTTCCTTACACCGACTATTTAACTGTTTGGGCATCTTTATATACCAAAATTGCCTTTATCTACTCGTAAAATGAATAATTTTGTTTTGAAACAAACAGTTGTTGATTTACAGTATGCGGGGCCAAAGGATTTATAAAGATTTGAAATGCCACAAATTGATTCAGTGTCAAAATTAATACAAATGTCAGTTCCCAGTTTAAATAAGTTTCAAGGTGACAATGTGTCAACGCTGCGAAATCGGTTTAGTGCGTCTACATGTCGATAAGTGATTGGAGCGTTTGCAAAACATTTTATTTCGCATAATGCGCCTAAATTTATCAGAAAGCAACTTATGTGATATTTTAATAACAATGTTTATATGATTATTAACCATAATAAGAGAGTAATGACCATTTTACAATTTATATATCACATTAATATGAAACTGCAATAGAGCAATTGTTTGTGATAGAAACCTAGGCATTAGGTCGGGGAATTTTTATCGTGATGACGTGCACGCCACTTTGTTTGGCGTTGACTATAGCTTAAGCATTATTGCTTTGATTACTCGAATTATTTGTAACTCCAAAAAATGGTTTTGATCGGTTTTGTATACTGAAATAATTTTGGCTGGTCTGAATTTACAATTTAATTTTGATCACAGTGCGAGGCGCGGCCTGGAATCTTTGCGAACTTGCTCGACTGTGTAGTCTACTGAATCACGCAACAGAGGGTTGCTGTGCGATTCCGCTTGATTAAAACATTGGTTATGGCATTTTAACAGAAATATGACAGCAGAAAGTTAGGTTATTGGTGAAGTTGTATACCAACATATTTAGCAACAAATGTATGCCGAGCACACCAATTTTGTACTACAAAAGTTGTAATATTGTTGCATATGTACAGCCTTTAACAGTTACTAAACAAGTTGTATAAGTGCTTCCGTTGGGAGCAATTTGTTGCCTAAAGTAATAAATTTGCACAGCAAAACAACAAGGCTCGGATTTGTTTTATAAACGTTACTATGGATGCCACAACACAACCATTTTGACTAACGTGCAAATATGCCGTATAAAATAGTTGTATAAACGTTTATGCAACAGCTAAAAATTTGTCCTATAAGTAAAGGTGTTGTATAACTATGCTATAAGAATATTTTTAGCACCTCATTTTAGAGCAAATATGTTGCAGAAAGCAAATTTGCATTCCACACAACCAGCATTTTGGTGTTCAGGCAACAACAATAGAGAGCTTTTATGGCTGAACTTTTCTTTTACCAAAAGCTTATAGCACTACTTTGCTAGTTGGGTATTTGACCTCAACGTCTCCATCAGAACATAGTTCAAATGAATCACATCGCAGCTCCGAGGCTACCAATTGAAATCAGAAATATAACTAATTTTCTGGAAGCTCATAAATGAGATTTTAGCTTTTTAACTTTATTAATTTACAACCAATAATGTTCTGTTGTCATCGCTCGTTGATCTCTCCTACATACTCGTATTTACTAATTTACGCGTTGACCTACGCCACTGAATACCGGCATTGGCCGAACCAGTTTTGAGAAGCTTTTTTGTTTTGGAGCTCAGCGAACCGTTTCTTATGAAGCTTAGATTTGTAAAGGCAACATTGCAATAAACCAAAGGGAAATCACAATATGAGAGAAGAAGTAGTGAGTCATAATTCCACGCACTGTCATTAAAAAGTGATTCACGATGTTCAAGATTTTCAGTACTATCAAGCTCATAAGGTGCCCACTTGAAAAGTTCCTTAAACTCTCACTAAAATCATAAATTAACGTATTTTACTAGAAGACAGACAACGATATACTGTATTCCGACGTCTGAAAAGGGGTCTGAAAGATACCAGCGTCATCTCTGAGACAGTAGCTGAAACTAAAAACTAATTTAGTGATCCACTTTGAAAAGAGTGTGGTTTGGTTCTGCAGATGGTGCTGGGAGCTTCAATTTCTTTCTGGTATACCATATCTAATGCCTATTTGAAATGGGTATTTTCAGGTGAACTATCGGAATCAATGCCTGAAGGTGCCTAATTAAAATACGCATTAGAAAGGCCACAAATAGATGGAAGATTCCAGCACCATCTATGAGAAAGCAGCAGAACCAGATTCTCTAATTCTTTTCAAAGTAGATTTCTAAATGCAGGTTTGTGCTCAGCTAGTGTCCCATATATTATAGTATGCTGAAATACAGTATGTGCTTGGCTAATCTTCAGGTAGAATATGTAAATTAATGTTAAAATACACTTGACAACTTTGGGACTTAATACATTTGCATGTGCGCCCTTAGGGGTGCAAGGGCGACATATGCCTCTCTGGCTCTGCCTTGAGAAGGTAAACAGACCTAATAGGGTACCCGTTTCTTAAGCAATGAGTGGGGTGTTTTTTTTTTCAAAACTCAGGCTCATAAAAAAGAGACATGTACAGTCTTAAAACATACAGATAATTCGACTGAAAACAATGAGTAATTAAGACAAATTTAAGGACACCATTATGTCAAAATGCATCAAACTGTTTGAGCTGTACCTTGTAAAATAGAAATCTCAAAGCTTAAATTTGCGTTTAAGCTTCGCCATCTTTATTTTATTTATTGCTGAACATGAATTATGGGACCAGCAATATGCATGAATGGCTTTCATGTATTTTGATTGCTGATACCTTATACAATTCTTCAGCTATCCTAGATAAATATAAAGTAGCAAAACTCTACCAGTCTATGTCCAAACATCTTCTGTTTCCTTCAGGGAAATGATTTCCTACTTCCATCTTTTGTCATGACCGTTATGTAGCTGAAATGACTCACGTTTTTTCTAATTTTCACTTCCACTTTTAACACATGGCCTTCCACAAAAAAAATTCTTATTCATTTCCAACTACCTCCTTATTACTTAAGGCGAAGCCCATTTCAATTTCGTGCACCTTACACTAATGAGATTTTTATCCTTCCATAATACATTAATTAATTTTTGATAATGATTTTGTACGGCCTCTGCAGTAGAGGTTGTTGCATTTTTTGCTCTGCTTACTTTTATTTTTAATTGGGTTATGGCTACATATACTTATGTAAACAAAAAATGATTCCTTGGTGATGCATGATGTAGGTATGCATTTTTTTAATTTCTATTCTCATATCCACGTACAGTCTGTGGAAACCAAGGATTCACCAACTTTGATACAGACAGGGTTAAAAAACTCTTTGAAATAAAGTAATCCTAAAATACCCATGGGCACTCAGAAATACCCAAAAATTATAATTCTTAACCGAGTTTTTGAGTATTGGGGCTTTTCAGACATCAAATCGCTTATAACTTGAAAATTTTCAGCGTTCGGTATGATCCAACAAAACTGAAAAAACTTGTCCGGGCAAAAAATTGCAATTTATCCAGAAAATTGTTTAAACATATTTTATCTGGGTTACCCTGCCGATATATTCTATGCTTACCAATTCGGCTGAAAATTATAATTTTTGATGCTGTCAAGTTAGAAGCTTGAAAAGTATTTTGAGATTAGTTTATTTTAAAGCGATTTCCACCTTGTTTTTCAGGCCAAGCTTGACGGACTTTCGGTTTTCGCAGACTTCCACTAAACGACTATCGTGTTTCAAACGATGAACATTCTTTGGGGTATTCATACAACTTTTGGGGGAGGTGACGTTACGTGTTGATATGAGTCCAAAACGATTCTTGTTTGTTGTTAGATGGACATGTATCCTTATGACTCCTCTAACCATGACCAATCGCAGGCAGTGCTGTTTCGTGCTCTTTAGCAACTCATCACGTCTAGTCCTGGACACAGACGAAGCGGTAAGCAAACAAGTGGGCACTGTCTTTGGAAAAACTGAAAACACATTGTGCTCAAACAGGTAAAAATCGGACGTTCTGCACTACGCACAGAGATGTCGCACCATACTTTCACGATCGACTGTAGGTAGGTAATCTTAATACTATTTATTGACAGAGCAATGGGTTTTCTCTTCATATGTCATACCAATCTATTGTCAAATTTTCTCCATGATCGATCAGTGATTAATGCCTTCTTTACATTGGACGATGTGTCAAATTTGCTCCCTAGGAGCAGATTTTTGTCCTGGGATCGAATAAAAAATGGCGACAAGTAGGTTGACTCTACACTTCCCAAGCGACGCTTTTATCAATACGTTAAGGAATATGTTCAACACAAACTAGATCTTCTGAGAAAGCAATCAGACAAACATGTCCATACAATTATTCCGTAGACATTCTGATTCTGCCCTACCTGTAGTGCATCTTTAAACGTCGCCTCTTCACGATACCTAACTCGGGCAGACGTGGCACCGTGGGCGTGGTAGTGCGACTAGAGCATAGAAAACACTATGCTGTTGGTCGGCAGAAATACGTGTGATTGCATAACAGAGCAGTCATCACGATCAGCGTACGACGCCAGAAGCAGCCGCGACCGAAGTTTTCAGGGCTCATGTACAAATAAATCTATGGTGTGTGAAATTCGTCTAATAGGTGCGTAAGATTATTAATGTTGTATAAATGTACCAGTATAAAAAATTGAAAGAAGTACTCCTCACCCCTTACAACCCCCATCCCCAAGTCTCTTTGTCTCTAAAATTTTTATAAAAAATGATCTGTAACCTCTAAAACGTCAGAAACGAGGTTTATTTGGTTTTTGGTCTTTTTCTTCGCCGCCACGACTGATTTTAAAAAACCTCAAAGCTCTTTCGTCCTTCACATAGTAGTAACATTTTATAGAAATTGGATCAGAATCGGAGCAGTACTTTTCAAGTTATAGACGATTATAATATTAGAGGACTTTGAGACAGACAGACCGACATGATTTCAACAACTTCAACAATTCAATTATCAAGTATGGATGGTAATCTAAAAACAGTGACATTTGGTCACCTTAACGTTCGTTCTACCCTGTCTAGTTTTTCTGACTTTGTGGATATATTAACTGAACAAGGGTACGACTTTTTCGCAGTGACCGAAACATGGAATATACCTACTGAAGTTGTTAAAGTTCCAGAGTATAACTTTTATCGCAGAGATAGTGAAGGCCGAGGAGGTGCCATTGGCATTTATATTAAATCTATGTATCAGGTGAGACTTCTTGACTTTGGTATTGATACCAGCACAGTTATAGAAAGCATCTGGCTAGAGGTTATTCTTCATAAAGAAAAAATTTGCATTGGTGTCATTTACAGACCCCCATCTAAGTCCTTTGGCGATTTTGCTAACGTGTGGTACTCCGTCCTGCCTTTGTGCATCTGTCAGTATGATAACGTTTTAATATTAGGTGACATAAACTCTGATTTATCTAATGCCGACAATAATCTTAATAAATGCTTTTCGTGTTATGGTTTTTGCCAAATGGTTAAAGAACCCACCCGTATCACGGAAACTTCAGCCACTCTGATTGATGCAGTTTTTTAAAATACTAAAGAACTTTTTACAGGCACAATGGTTTTGGATGCTGGGGAAATTTCCGATCACCGACTTGTATGTTACTCGCTGGAAATTGCTGTCAAAAAAACTAAGCAAACTTTCATCTCTTTTCGAGATTTTAAAAACTTTGATGAAAACGGATTTTGTAGTGATTTAAGCTCAATCGTTTGGCACGACCTGATATTATTGAATGACATCGATGAAAAAGTTGATTTCCTTACAAGGAACATTCTTAACGTTTTTGATGTCCACGCGCCGCTCACAACTGTGAGAGTCAATAAATGTCAGGCCCCTTGGTTGACTTTTCCGTTAAAAATTATTCTGAAAGAACGTGATGTTGCACAAAACAGTATCGAGCTGGTTAAGCTACAAAGAAAAACGTAATTTTGCTCTTGCATCAATTAGGCGTAAAAAAGCGGGTTACCTATCTTTCTTGCAAGAGCATCATATGTCGAAAGAACTTTGGACAGCTTTAGGTAACATAAATATCGGTGGTTTTAATTCAAAGACAAGAACTGAAAGTATTCCGTCTCACCTCAATGATCCAAGCGCTATAAACGATTATTTTGCATCAATGTTTCATTGTGCTCAGCCCGACGAAGACACATTCAATTTTTATCACAATAACACGTTTGGCAATCGGAGATTTTCCTTCACTCTGGTTGAGTCTACTACTATCAAAACTGTTGTGAGTGGCCTTAAGTCAAATGCAAAGGGTATTGACGGTATACCTCTTTTTATGATTAAGCTATCTCTCCCTATTATACTACATTACTTGACCCATATTATCAATCTGTGTCTTGAGAAGGGCTACCTTCCTAAATCTTGGAGACGAGCAATAGTAAGGCCAATACCTAAGGTCAGGAAGCCCACCGATTTCTCGGATCTTAGGCCCATCAGTCTTTTGATCTTGGAGAAAGTCATTTATTGTGACATACTCCCAGTGCATCAGTCTGGGTTTAGAAAATCATACAGTACTACAACTGCTCTTCTTAATTTAGTGGACAACATCATCAGGGCCCTTGATAAAAAAATGTGTGTTGCCTTAGTTTCACTGGATTTCTCCAAGGCCTTTGATAGAATTGATCACGCACTGACGTGTGCTAAGCTAAAATTTTATGGTCTTGATAAAATAGCACTGCAGTTTTTTAAATCATACCTAACCCACCGTTCTCAGCGCGTCTCCCTTTCTGGAGTTTTGTCAAATGAGCACTTTATCACTTCGGGTGTGCCTCAGGGCTCAATTTTAGGACCCTTGTTATTTTTAATTTATGTAGCCGATATTGCTAAGTCCATTCAAAATTCACAGCTACAGTCTTATGCGGATGACACTCAACTCCTTTACTTCTTTTATCCTGACAACCTCCAGACTGCTACTATGGAAATTAACGAGGACATTGACTCTATTTGCACCTACTCAGCCAATAACAGCCTAACCGTTAATGCTTCTAAATCTTCTGCTGTGCTGTTTTGTCCAAATCACAGAAGAGCCGAAGTCAAAGCTTCCTTGAGTATATCTATTAACAATCAAAATCTTCCTTTTTCTGAAAGTGTCAAGGGTCTAGGTGTGTTTATTGATGAAAACGTGCGGCTTCGTGAATATTTAAAAAATAACCTCTTACAAAGAAGTTACATCCGTCTGAGAACTCTGTATGCGAACAAAAATTTGCTGAATTTTAAAGTGCGAAAAAAGTTGTGTGAATCTTTTGTGTTATCTATTTTTAATTATTGCAATCTAGTTTATCATCCTTGTTTGGATGTTGCAAGTCGTAACAGAATATCTGTAGTACAAAATAACTGCGTACGATTCATATTTAGTTTAAGAAAATTTGATCATGTTTCGGATCGTTATCCTTTAATAGGTTGGTTAAAGATGACAGATTTAGTTAAATACAACTATCTAACCTTTATACATAAGCTACTTGTCTCTGGAACTCCAATTTATTTACGTGAAAAACTAATTTTTAGGTATAATGTTCATCAACGAGATATCCGTAACACATTCGCTTTAACAATGCCACTTCATAGTTCATCTGTTTTTAACAGGTCCTTCTCATATAATGCATGCATGTTGTACAATAGCTTAGATTACAGAACAAAAAACCTGCCGCTGTATGGTTTTAAAAAACATTTAAGAGCTCTTCTGCTCAATGGTGATTCTTAAAGGTGTTTTTCTCCAGCATTATATTTTTAAGCTAATTTTTATTTAGGTTGTAATCAGTTACATGGGCATTTTCTGTTGGACAAGCTCTACAGGTAATCCAGGAAGACAAGCCTACCGGTGGAATGGAGAATAGAACTATTCACGTTCTGCCTAAGAAATAGCTACTTTCAAGTAAGAGAATAATTCTAAATCGAAACGTCGTGAACCAAGAAACATTATAGACAATTGAAATCTGAGAAATATCTCAATCATCCACATTTCCTTCAAATTTCAAACAGTTATCTTGCCTCTACATGGCTTATTAAGTACAAGGAGACACAAGCTAAACAAATTTAATGTACGGTTTTTATTAATTCAAGATATGTACGCCTCTGTTTTGCCTCGGCCATTTATCCATTTCTTCCAGACTCGCTGTTCGCAGGGCTGACTGTAGTCCGTCGATATAGCGGTCCACACTTAGTAACACACTTATAATCTTGAGGCCGCATGTGTTGGCCAAGCATCGCAGGGACATAACGGCATTCGGAAAGTAACCGGCGTTACCGTTGCTCAGTTACTTTTATTCAAATTTTGATTTCGTTTCGCATAACCTCGACGCAAGGCTGTTCAGGCCGCCTCTCATCCCGTTAACTAATCTCTATGACTAGACGCAATCCTGATCTCCATAAATGGACCTTCTTCATAACAATAGATGGAGAGATGTTGCACATTAGGGTAATAGCCACTTATGTTGGAATTACTCTTCATTGACGTTTCTGCCACCGTGTTTGTCTTTTTCAAAATGTCAATGATATATTTATATACTAGTAACTACAAGACAAGTACAGACGTCCGACGTTTTGTGCTTTTTGGCACCTCATCAGCGTGGTCTAGGTCTGGCCTCTGGTAGGACAACGAACGAAAACTATGTCTAACTACGACTGTGGTCGGATGAACAAAAACTATATTACTAGTTTGTTCGATGGCGAGTAGACTGAATCTACCATACCGCCAGAATCGATGGCATCTAGCGGCTACAGAGGTGACGCGGCTTTTAAATACAAACTGAAATGCAATTCCAACAGACAGCTTGCTGTCTTCACTCTCGTAGTGGTAATAGATGGCATTTTTATATTCTTCCAGGTAACAGTTTTTCATTTTTCCCGCTACTATACAGAGTGTTGCAACAACAACCTGTACCTCCGCGAAGTCATCTTCACACTTTCAAAGCCATGCAAAACAAGCAAAGCCCAGGATCGTCTGAGGTAGGCATTCCTCTTCTCAAAACACATCCAACCCCCCCCTAAAACGCCAAACGACTTCAAGAACGTGAGAAATCACACAGAACGGTTCGCTGTTATGCAATATTCTACTGCTAGTGCTACATCTACATTGTTCATGGACCCGAAATACGAAAAGTAATACTTCGACACCTCAAAGGTACCATGGTGTTTCTCTTGTAAGAAAATAGTGTAAATGACGCAACAGTTTGGCCTTGAGGTGGCGAAGCAGAATGTCTTCGCATTTGGTATCAAACAACAAACCACAAGAAGAAACCTGGAAGTAGAAGACGTATGGTTCGCAGGAAGTTTATAGAATTATATCTTTTCTTCAAGAATACTCAACCAATCTACAGAGGAAATGAAAACACAATTGTTACTTTCCTTTTGTAATTTTATTCTCTTTATAAAGAAACGTTCTCGCATTTTACCCTATGTCCTGTTTCCTCATAGATGTACATTGAGTGCTGATTTTAAAGTTCCCTCTACTTACATATCCTTTATGTCCTTTAATTCTTCATTCATCTTGATATTTCACAAATATAGCATTTACCGCAATAACAGTTATACAGGGTGATTCACAAGTCGTGACCCAAAAAAGAAACATCATACACAGGATCGCCTTTTAAGGGGGGTCTTCTAGAGTTCTATAAAAAATATAAAAAGGAATATTCCAGAGTTTTAAGGGCAGCTAAGCGACTATATTACAACAAAATGATACTAAATACAAAAAATAAAACAAAAAGTGCTTGGAATGTAATAAATGAAAACAGAAGTACACCTAAGCACGAAATTATCAACTTAAACATAGAAAAGAGATCGCCGAAAAATTTATGCAGCATTTTAATAATATTCCAGGCTCATATGAAGATAATGTACAGGAAATAATGGAAATAATATAGATAGAAACAGTCACTTTTTCCATTTTCAACCCGCTGTAAGTAGTGACATAATATCAATAATAAATAACCTTAAAAACTCCAACTCTAGTAGCGCAAATAAAATTAGTGCAAATATTTTAAAAATGTCATCTAGTTTCCTTAGCCAACCTCTAGAATTTTTAATTAATGGTTCCATTGAGGAGGGGACATTTCCAGATAAACTTAAGTTGCAAAAATTAAGCCTTTTGTTCAAGTCGGGTGATAACGACGACATCTGTAATTTTAGGCCAATTTCCCTAAATTAGTCCCTTTGAGAAATATGTTTCTTTACAAATTGTCAATTTTTTTGACAGTTCCAAATCATTCAACAGCAGACAGTTTGGATTCAGGAAAGGTTTGTCAACCAAAAACGCTGTGCTTCATTTTCTTGATGAACTGTATTTGAAAATGGACAATGGCGAATAAAGCTTTTTATTTAGTTGACCATGTAATACTTTTGGATAAATTGGATAGATATGGAATCAGAGGTAAGCCATTTAACTGATTCCACAGTTATTTAAGCAACAGAAAACATCATGTTGAAGTACTGACTGCACAGTCTGACCAGCACCTATATCATATAGGGGTTCCACAGGGTTCCATACTTGCCCCCCTACTATACATAATATACGTCTTTCCCTTCAAATCCTTGGTAATGTATACTGATGATACATCATTACTTGCTAATGGAAAAACCTGGAGTCAGTGGTAAGAAATACCAACACAAGCTTAGCTGGTGCAGAGCAATGGTTCATTAACAACGGCCTGGTCTTAAACCACAAAAAGACAGTGTTCCTGAGATTTAACTACTCTAATATGCACATGGATCGTAGTCTCCTTATAAAATTAAGCGGTAGATCCATGAAACAAGCCGTAAAATTTTTAGGAGTACACATATCGCAAAACTGCAAATGGGATACGCATATAGAGAAAGTTTGTCAAAAGGTTTGCTATTGCATGTACCATCTGAGTTTTATCGTTGATAAGTGGATATTGTTAATGTTTTACCATGCACGTATAAATTCTACTCTGACTTATGGAACATATAAGTATTGGAGGTACCGGCACATCGATTGTCTAGAACGAAGGACAGTTCCAAATACATGGCAATAAAACTCTTCAACAGACTACCCATTGATTTTAAATCACTACCGCTTATATTATTTAAAAAAAGAATCAGGCAAATTCTACGTAATAAAGCTTTCTACTCTAAAGAAGAGTTTTTAATGGATGATAGTCTATTTTAATTGTTTTGATTCATTTTTTATATTTTAATTTGTTAATTTGTTGTTTTAATTCGTTTTCATGTTTATACACTTTGTGTTTTTATCATTAAAAAAATACGGGGTGTTGAAGTTTAAAAATAACAAACCATTTTTGTAATATCTTCAAAAGTTTTTACTTAAGATTAACGTACACCAGTGGCGAAGATACCGTGGATTGGTGGCATTATTTAACAAATAAAAATAGTACGCCACTTTTTTCTGAAAATGCGGAATTTTACCTTCAGTTTTCTACAATTCTGTTTTTTCCTAGAGTGCATTGTTTTCGTAAAAATGAAAAAAAAATTAGTAAAATCTTCTGGGGTAGGTTGGCGTCTGTTAGGAAATCTACGTTGATACTCCCGAGACGCCGCTAAAGTATTTCCATTACAGAACCCCTACATAAAAATAATATCGACGTACTCATTGTTAAATTCCATTTCACAACACTCAAAAATGGAAAAAAGAAACTTTTGACTTGACTTTTACAAAAAAAAATGGTAGTAGTAACGATAACAACCATATAACACATAACTTTGGCAAACTATATTCCAAGAAACGTCAAGTAGGTATCAAGGCCTCCTATTTTATTTTGATTGTATCTCGGCTTTCCATGAATGATCTAATTTGTATTACTTTTATTATTACAAAAACAGTGCAATCTAGGAAAAATAACTCAAGAGTAATTATTTGTAGACAATTCAAGGTGTAATTAATAAAAATTGCGCGTTTTGGAAAAAACAGTGGCGTACTATTTTTATTTGGAAAGATAATGCCACTAATCTCTTGTATCTCCGCCACTGGTGCACGATAATTAAAGTCTTTTCATACCAAATTTTAGTTCATTCCAGTTGACGGTTTTGAAGATATTAAAAAAAATGTTTCTTTATTTTTAAACATCAACAATCTTTTCGATGAAGCCCTACAGGAAAAATGTTACATATTATAAGACCCCCCTTAAAATGCGGTTCTGTGTATGATGTTACATTTTTGGTCACGACTTGTGAATCACTCTGTATATTGAATTTTTGCGTTTACATTTCCATTAGTAGGTTTTTCGATGCATTAGTAGGGATCTTAGTGTGTTCGTTGTTTCAAATTTCAAATACAGTTCTGATATTAAAGTCCTTAATACACTTTCCAGATGAACCTCTTACGCTTTGGGGGCGGGGGTTCTGAACGTCTTTTGGGGGCTTGCATAACTATCCCAGATGGTTCTAAGCTTTTTTGTTGTTGTAGCAAACTGTCCACTAGCGAAAACAATGACCCATCATTACGCGGAAGAGAGATAAATATAAAATATGTCATTGTCATTTTTATAAATGAAAAAATATACGGCCGTACTTAGGTAAAAGGCAGTAAAATGTAATAATGAGAAAATTGAGCTACAAATTCTGGATTTTTTCAAACAAAAAATTATTACGACAGAACAAAAGTGAATGAATATTGTAAAGTTACATGATTTTATCGAGTCATTTAAATGTGATTTCGGATCATGATTGTTGTTGAGACCTAAAATAAATGACATTTGACATTTTTAGTTGTTTTGAATCAAAAAGCAGTAATATGTAATTTACTCTTTTTTCGTAGTGTTGATGATATAATTATATTATTTTTCAAAGGGAAAAGCAGTAATTTTCGTATGACTGAAATTCACAGGTAGCTTTTCAACACCTAATAATTCAATTCAATAATTATATGATTACATTTAATAGTAACAAAAATACTTGTAGTTATATTGTTGGAGAGAACAGTACGCCCTGAACTCTACCACATTTATTCAGCAGAACCAAAATTTACCAATATAAAAATAATATATATCTATAAATTAACGAAACAAAAACAAGGTTTCTCTATAATATATGAGCGCCTAAGTTTAAAAACTTGTATGCGCAAAAACAGACCAAAACAGTAATTAATTGATAAATATCGTGCAATATATATTTTTGTATAAAATCACTCAACTATACAAACAAAACATGATACACGATATACACAAAATGAAAGAAAATTTCATATTTTTGTAAGTAATAGATTTAACTTAAGATCACAGAAAAAAAGTGTCATAATAATATCAAAAAG
Source organism: Acanthoscelides obtectus (assembly GCA_963669975.1). NCBI lineage: Eukaryota > Metazoa > Arthropoda > Insecta > Coleoptera > Chrysomelidae > Acanthoscelides > Acanthoscelides obtectus. Next base: position 78,327,011 of record CAVLJG010000007.1, on the reverse strand, counting down.
AAAGAGAAGGAACAAATAGGCAGATCAATCTACCTCAAAGCAACTTAATTAATAAACTAAAAACAGCATGCTTTCTTATATGTTAAGTTAAACGAAAAATATTTTTCAAAATTATTCATTCGGAGCAAAATAAAATATTTATTACGACAAATACTTATTCACGAATAATAGAGTAATAGAATTATTACATAAAATCTTGTCGAACACAAATCTTTGGCTCCGCCCCCGACGCCGTTTTAATAACCAAAAGAGATTTTAATAACGCCTCTCTAAACGCTACTTGTAAGACCAAATACTACACCTTGCGAAAATTCATGTCCAATTTTTTCGTCCATTCAGGATGAAACAAGTAAGTTATTCAGCGGTTTCTTCAATGCCCAGATAAGGACCAACTTGGAGTATGTCTGGAGCCCTGCTACACACCATCTATCTATACTTGAAGCAGTAGAGGAAGACAATTTGATCAATTGATGACATTTCCTTAAGACAAAGCCTCAAACTGTTACGCATGTCTAAGGATATATCATCATAATGTGCCCTAATTATTTCCTAACTTATTGAATTTGCCAGATTGACTAGTAGGGGGAGTTCCTTTCCAAGGGTTGTCGATAATTTCGAACGGTCTGCCACAAAAAAATGATTCCTGATTCTACTATTGTTGACCATAAACAAGTTCCCCTTAACTCTGTTGTCTTGGATGAATAGGATCTGTTTGATCTCTCTGCCAACCGTATCCAACGTGGTTTTATGCTTTTTAGCAACCATCAGTGCGATATACGCCTGGTCATTTGCAGACAGATGGTGGAAAGTATTGGTTGCCTTATTGTAGTATTTAGACTCTGGTTTCGTAGCTGTTTGGGTATAAAAAAAGAAATGACAATTTGAATCTCACCCAGACTTTGCTCTGACGGGAAGAGAGTAGGATAGCAGTTGCAGGAATATTAGCAGGGCCGTTGTTCTAGAAGTTTCTAAATAAAGTTGCTACCAGAATCACAGACTGCACCTTAGCAGTTTCGAGGGATAATGAGTTTTGCATATAGAAACATAGTAGGCCGCGCCATTCGAACGTCAGTACTGAATCTTAACCTCACTCTTTAGTAAACTTAAATTCAAAGTTTCACAACAATACGTGCAGTGTTCTCACTTCAGTGAATTTTTAAGTGTCACCAAGTCATTAGAAAAATGGAACTCAACGAGAACATTTTCGCGTCATAATTTATTATAACTTTCAGAGACAATTATCGTAACAAGAATGCCTTGCTGAGTTACTGTCTGTTTTCGGCAACGATGCGCCACATCAGTCGACAATTTTCCGTTGGTATGGAGAACTCAAACGTGGACGGGTGCGTCTTAGCGACGATCCCAGGGTGGGTGCACCAAAACCGGCAGTCACCCAGGAAAACGTCGATGCTCTGCGCAAACTCATCATCATCATTGAAGATAGACATGTGACATATCGAGAGATTGAGGCGTCCTTGAAGATCTCAAAGACCTCAATTCAAAAAAATTTACATGAAGAATTAGTTTCTCGTTGGAAACCCCACCTGTTGACTGAAGAGCAGAAAGCAGCCAGGGTTAATTGGTGGCAAAAAAAGCTTGACCTTTTCAATTCCGGAATCTCAAAAAATGTGTACAGCATTGTTAGTGGTGCTGAATCGTGGATTTACTGTTATGAACCAGAAAATAGACGACAGTCAGCTGTTTGTGTGTTCCAAGGTGAAGAAAAGCCAACAAAAGTCATCCGTTCTCTAAGTGTTTCGAAAAAGATGGTCGCGACATTCGTGTCAAAAGCGGGTCATATTGCATCAATTCCGCTTAATGAACAAAGAACTGTTACTGCGGATTGGTATACCACCATTTGTTTGCCAAAAGTCATCACCGAGCTTCAAAAAATCAACCCCGAAAGAAGAATCATCCTCCACCAAGACAATGCAAGCTCGCACACAGCCCAAAAAACAAGGCAGTATTTAACGGAAGAAAACGTGGAATTATTGGACCATCCTCCATATAGTCCCGATCTAAGTCCGAACGATTTCTTTACTTTCCTGAAAATTAAAAACAGACTGCGTGGTCAAAGGTTCCAGTCACCAGAAGAAGCAGTTGACGCATTCAAAAATGTCGTTTTGGATCTGCCAGCAAACGCGTGGAATAAGTGCTTGGAAAATTGGTTCGAGGGCATGTATTAATCTTCGTGGAGAATACTTCGAAAAAAAAAATAAAGTCATTTAAAACTACCTACCGTGTTCTTTTATTTCCATATGCAAAACTTAAAAGACATCCCTCGTAGGGTTAACTGCCATCTCCTTGTAAGACAGTGAGCCTGTATAAAAACATATTTATTGTGACTCATAATTTTAATTCGATATCAAACAACGTCATTGTTTACATGGTGAATCAGCCGGTTGGTCATAACCAAAAATTCCACGAGCTAGGCTCAAAACAAAGTACCGTTAACTCTGATGGTACCCATACACGTAATACATATCGAGATGGTCGACTGCAGTGCGTAATACCGTTGAGATTTCGCCTTCTTCGACACCAATTCCAGTCATCTAGATGTGTTTTCTTCTTCGAAGAAGATGAGCCATGAAAGTGGTGGGTGTCCAGCAGAGGCGTCATGTTTTGAGGGTCAACGGAGGTCAAGTATATGATCATATTCTTGACACCAAGCCAAATACGACGATATTGGGTCTTTGTTGGACTTGGGTATTTGTCTTTTCCTTTAATTTGCCTTGTCACACTAATGTTCTTTAATAGAAATGGGAACAAGGAGACCTAAGGACCTTATTTGGTGGATGAGAGGGCTGTGAAATTATACAAGTAAGCTTGGTCAAGCTTAACACAAATCAGATGTATCTGCTTCTTCTACGATATCGAAAGTCAAGTAGATTGACTCATTGCTATAACATGCATCAATTTTTGCATTTTCTATACATATTCGAGCTAGGATTGTCAGCAGGTCAAATTTTGAAATTTTATCCCCGAATCAAGTAGATTGCCAAATTAGAACAGGGAGACAACGAGATTCGATCGTACAATTTGTTCTACAACAAATCCTACTCAGCCCTAATTCTTTTGGGGCTAACATCTTTGGGCAAATTTGCAGATAACAGGTGGTTTGCATTTTTACGTATGTAAGCTTAGTTTGTGTTGATAAAACTACAGTACTATTCAATTTATCATGTACATATATATTATTTTGCAGGATTGCCTCCCCGTTAGCCAATATTCCTAAGGCTTACCAATTAACATAAATAGATCTTTCTATGTATTTAGATGCAAACTAGAGAACCTGAAGTTGCAGGTTGATATACAAGCATTTACATTGGAATGTGGTAATTTCTGTTCGAAATTAGAAAATATGGCAATGATCGATTCGTAATTTCAATATGCGGTAGGAAATAGCGTCCTATTATTCTTGACAGGAATGAAGTATCTAGGATCATAAACTGCTTCAGGAGGTGCTAATGCATAGCATAATCATAAATAGACAACATATAAATGTAATAATCACAGCTTGACTTGAAAACAGTTGCCTAGCCTAAGAGTTAGTCGGAAACTTCAAACCATGAAATCCAGCAAAATCTATAAGTTAAGAAATGTTCAGAAGTTACTTCCTCTGCTGTCCAAGAAAATCAAATTTTGCAAAACCTGGACCACGAAGGATCAGTGTCAAGATTCGTGTTTTTTTTTTGTTTCCTTCAGATCTGAGCATGACTTCACATTTTACTTTCTATGCCACTGGTGAGGAAGTACTGTAATTGAAAAAAAATTGTAAATGTGAGTTTATATTTTTGGATGTATGGAATCTACTTTACCAAAAACCACTTCGGTCTGTCTGTCTGCTAATCATTGTCCCCTCTATAACTTGGAAACTATTGCTCGGATCTTGATGAAGCGTTCGCACATGCTTGCTACCATGTCAGGGGCGGAGAACATAGTCCAGCAGCAGCGAAGACAAGAGAAACAAAAAAAAAAACAAAAATCGCCTCAGGTCTTTTTCTGACGTTTTCGAGACTTCATTGTCATCTTGAACTGTACTGGAACGTCCGTTAAGAGTAATTGCTACGTATGTAGTTACATTTGGCCTTAAATAGGGGTTCTACGATTCATGTGTCAACTACCAAAATTTTTTGAAGAGCAGGGTAGCATATTTTCTCAGCTAAAGTTGAATATTAAACATCTTAAGTTTTAGGAGACGAGACCTAATCTATTAAATTTCTTTGTTGCACATGTTCGTAGTTAACTTCTTTGTAAGAGGGGCTAACTCATACCAAACAGAATCTCTTATAAACTGATAAGTGAAGAGTTAACCACTTGAGGGCATTTTTTGAATGTTAAATCCGCACCTGGTATAAAGAACTCAATTCAATGGCAATATAGATACATTTGGCAGGAAGGCGGTGCTTATAAACAAAAGATATGGCGGAAAACCAGCTTCCGCTACACTATTTTATATTCAGTGAACGCATTTCCAGTGTCCTACAAACGAACGTGCTCAGACGTGTTATTAAAAAAATATTATCAATTAGTTATGACCACTCCAACGCATGATTGAAAAACTAAAAAGGGTTAGTACAATGACTACTAATGACGTATCTTTTGTAGTGTAGTGCAGAATTCCTTATAAAAAATAACCACGTACAAGAATTTCATGACATTACTAACAGGAATATGTTTTGTGTAATTGGCTTCAGATTCTTTCTGCATTCTTCTTAATTGTATACTTCCTGCTGTTCGGTAAGCTTTTTTTAAAAGTAAGGTGCTTTGCATGTTTCCCGTAATAAACATCTTCGGATGTTGCTTATTATACGCAGGATATATAAAATGATCCTCATATAAAATATCTGCCTGGGTATCCAACGCGACAGGATATTTATAAATATGCTTTGATAGAGCTGCTTAAGCCTCCTAAGGACTTGGAAAATGGTTGAAAATGACCCTTCAAAACTCATCATCCTTTCAATTTTTTAATATCTTCTGAAATCGTTCCACAGTAGTCCAAGAACACCAAAAAGCTGGCAAAAAGAACAATTTCTACACCATCTATGCGATATTTATCTTCTTCGTATTTTGGGTTGCTGATTTCAAATCTGAGATTAGTTTGTCCATCTGAGGGCATTTGCAGGTCACTTCAAGGTTATTTAAATTAATATATTAATAATTATTACATATCTGGGGCACTTATAAAAGTATCCGAGCAGTTGAGCCCAACCGCATGTCATTTAGGTTTTTCTTGTCACTGAGTCCGAATCAGAGGTATACTTTATCTGAAGTCACTTGAAATAGCATAAAAACCTTTGGTCGGCGCGTCCTTTGTAATTTCATGACGTATCATAGGCGTGCGGTCATTTATTTAGAACGATAATAATAATGTTTTTATATCACAATAAATGGATTTTACTATCTTCTTATTTTTTTTGATTTGGGATAAAAAATACTTATATTGGGAGTTTAATTTATGTTGACTGAAAGTTAAGAAATGGAAAAATTACAGACTTCCAACGTTTGACATAGGCAAATATTTACATAGCAGGTAGGTATATAAAAAGGTATATAAAGACTTACATTATAGGTATTTATATATCATCCTCGCCTTCGGAGCTGTCGCTAGAGTCATCTTGTAGAGGAATTACAACGGGATTTACAGGAGGCAAAACACAATATTCATTTTCTTTTTCAATAATATGCCTAGAACACTGCTTCCATAGGTCTGTGGCAGCAATATGAGATACTGCATCTCTTATTGTGGCCAATAGCGATTCACTTAATTGAGGGGCCTGATTATGTTTTCTTACTTTTTTTTTAAAGCAGCCCAGACCAACTCAATCGGGTTAAAAATGCAGTAATAGGGAGGTAGACGTAATACTTCATGGCCATTTTGCTGAAGCAGATTGTCAACAACATAATATTTTTCAAATTTTTGTCTTTTAATAAGATCCAATAATATGGCTTTGGTCTTGTTTTTTTGTGCCTGTATTCGGAATTTTGTTTTTCTGTCGGGAATGGTATGGCGCATTGTCCATAATAATCACTGAATTTGGGGAAATGTTTGGTATTAACTGCTGCTCTATCCACTTTTCAAATAAGTCGGAGGTCATGTCCTCATGATAGTCGGCACATGATTCTTTGATATTTTTGGCAGATAACAGCAAGGCATTAGGTATAAATCCATTTTCACTGCCAGCATGGAGAATAATGATTCGTTTTCCACGGTTGCATGGTGCATTTAAAATGCACTTGTTGCTGTCGTCAACCCAGCCGTACTGCACAACATCATGGGTATCATACCACGTTTCATCCAGGTAAATCAGATTTCTTTTCTGCTCTCTATAGATTTTAACTTTGTGCAAAAATTCTTTGCGCAATTCAACGATTCGAGACGACTCCATAGTCACCATTCTTTTATCTAATTTTTTGTATTGAAAACCACACAGTTTTACAATACAGTGCAGTGAGTCTAAGCATTTGTAATTATAAAAATCTTCAGGATAATCGTTTATCCCGTATCATTTCCAACGTGGGCACCAAATTTTCTTTATAAAATCCGTATATTATACGACGAATATCTTCCTGAAAACCCACGTCTATTCTTTTTAATTTATGCCCTATGCGCTTTCTGTGGAAGGAATGGTTGACTACATCTCCCCTTTTTATAACCCGATAAATGGTAGACCGACTGATTTTTGTCAGGATACAAATTCTGTTTAAAATTTGATTTTGCGAGGAATCTGGATTTTCGTTTTTCAGACAATCATACATATTTAGGATTACTCTTTGGGTCTGTTCCTCTAAATCTTTATGAAAGAATTCTACCTGCACAGGTTCATCAACCATCTCCTCGTGGCTTGGAGCATTTTCCCAAGGTCTCCAAAGAGCCATATTTAGGACACCCAAGAAGAATCAACACAACAATTAAATCAACAAGTAAACTGAGTATTCAAAAGTCAAAAACACACAAACTAATCAAATCTATGAAAAAACACGGACAGACTAAAGAAAACACGTTTATTCACCGCTACACGGCACTGGCTAAACTGTTTCAATTTTCAGTAGCCACCTGCACTTGTTCGGAGCTCTGAAATACACGCTTTCTCATTGGCTATGTCCACGCATAGGCGTGCTTTACTCCACGTGGACCGGTGAAACTGCCTTTGATCTTATACATATTTGCTGCGAAATTTGGCGATTTTTGCAGCAACAGAGCGTGTTAAATATAGATATATAAAACGCACCCGGTATTTCACAGTGTTTCAAGTGACTTCAGATAAAGTATAAATTATTCACTATTAGGTCATTTGAAGGTCATTTAAAGATCACACCAAGGACAAATTTAAAATAAGTCTAACGAATGTCATGCAGGTTTTTCCATCAATGAGTCTAAATCAAAAATTAGTTCGTCTCTAGGAGGACATTTGAAGATAATTTCATGTTACCACTCAAATGACAAATCAAAAAAAAGTTGAGTAATCGATACCGACCATCTGTCATAATATCGCAGTACATGTGATTAAATGTCTTAATAGTTTGTTCAAGTTATCAGGAACTGATTCCAGATTAAATATCGCAGTACTTCATGGTACACAAAAATCATTAATCCCCTATTTGGTCAAAGGACGGAACCTTATGGAAAATATCTCTCAATAATACTGATAATAGTATAAAGAGTAGATGTAAAAATAGTAATCCGTTCAATACACGATAAACATGTAAACAGAAATGATTTAACCACATCAAATTGCAGCTTGTACCCTCTTTATTAAAATTCATATGCAGATATTTGAAAATTTTAATTTTTAACACGCAACGCAGCGGATTATACGGAACCTGTCCAATTTTGCCGTAAAAACTTGAAGAGATGAATCACACACTACAAACTTCAAGTTTGATAATATGCCATCGTGAAGGCAGCATAAGCAAAGTTTTCATGGCCAACTGACTATTTGATATATTAACTTTAAAACTGGTATTAAATTTCATTTGTTTTTTTATCACTTTACTTTTACTTCTCACGCCTACTGGCATGGAAGTATTGTAAACGTGAAACATTTCGAAAATGAAAATATTTTTTGAATGCTATATGAGATGTACTATACATCACTGAAAACCATATCATTCGTCACCGACGGTCTGTTCTGTCTGTCTATCTGTCGGTCTGTCCATTCATATTATAACAGCCTATAACTTGAAAAGTACGGCTCGGATGTAGATTAAATGTGTTCACAAGCACCCAAAAACTTTGTAGTTTTTGAAAATCAGTTTAGTGGCGGCGGAGAAAAAGGTCACAAACAAATAAAAATCGCTTCGTTTTTTTGACGATTCAGACGATACTGAAAATTTGCGAAAAACTTTTTGTAGTGATTAAAAATTCGGGTTGCAACGGGTGGCAGAGGGGATATTTCAATTTTTCAATGTTGGTATATTTATACGCCTCCAAACCCAGTAATTCTACGCAAATATTAGTCATATTTCACGCATCATAGATGTCCCCGTACATTTACCCTTAAAACTAAAATATATCTCCTACAGTCGGGTGCCAATGCGTGTGACGTGGTGCCCGGGATGGACAAGCGTCGACGTTGGTAGTCGTAGAGGCTTCCGCACTACTGTGGGGTTTGTGTTGGGCTGTATGCACTGTGCAATATCGTCATTCACGCGGGATAGGTCATCTTAGCGATCATGTGTACCTGCTGCAATTCCTCTCAGGAGGTCATTAAATCTTTTGTTATACATGTTGGTAGCTAAATTTTGTTTCAGAAGGGCTAACTTGTGTCAAACATAATTTATTTATTTATTTATTTATTTCCAACAGGTGAAACCCAATTACAGGAAACGCTGAAAAAAATAACAATTAAAGATACATGGTTCTTGGACTTAAATCTATAGTATCAGACATTCTAAATAAGATTGGATGATCTATAGCAGTTAATAATCGATGCACAACTGTCACTGTAAATATCACACGATTCAGTAACACTGTTCATGACGCAGCACATGAGATTAATTGGCGATTTTGTCATAACATTTGTACGGCCAGCTTGACAATAGAATGCCGTTTGTTGTGGACTCCCTAGCCTTGGAACGCGGAAACATATTTTTTCAAGTAAATGTTGACAGTCAATTTTATTGTGAATTAGGCCATACAAAAACGACAAAGCAAATATGTTTCGTCTTGTTGACAGTGAATCCAAATTGAAAAACTCTAATAGGGCACTATGGTCACAACCTCTTTCTCGATAAGAACCTGTGAAAATACTTTAAAGCTTTACGTTGAATGGCCTCAAGGATCACGACAGGATTTTGGTATATAGGAGACCAGATCAGAGTCGCATACTCCAACTTGCTCCTGACAAAAGTAAAGTCATTAATGTATCAACATTGGAGAAACCCTTCCAGTTTCTGATACAGAAACCAAGTAGTCGAGTGGCAGCCGACGAGATATTGAGTATATGCTCAGTAAACGTTAGCTTGGTATCAAAAATGACTCCAAGGTCTCTATAAGAGGTGTATCTGTCTATAACCTGACCATTGATGTTATAATTATCATAAATTAAATAGTTAACTTTTCTTGTATAAGTCATAACTTTACATTTCGAAACATTCAGACTGAGACAGTTTCGTGAACACCATGACGAAATTAGAGCTACGTCATCTTGCAACATGACGCAATCCTCCACTGTCAACAAATGGAAACACTTCAGTTCAAACGACAAGTCATTGATAAATATCAAAAACAATAATGGACCTAGATTTGACCCTTGAGGTACCCCGGACGTGGCCCGATAGTAACTAGACCTATGACCACCATATTCGACAAATAACCTTCTATCCCTCAAATATGAATTCATGAGCGACAGCATTGCATCAGACATACCCACTGTTTTAAGCTCATGCAAAAGTGCATAATGATCAACTTGATCAAACGCCTTCTGAATATCTGTGTAGATGACATCAACTTGTCCCTGACCGTCCAGTACTTCAGAAATGTACTGAGTAATTAGAGCCAAGTTGGTGACCGTAGATCTGCCTCTCATAAACCCATGCTGATTAATAGAGACTGCACCTCTGACCGAGCAGAAAACCGTTTCATAAGCGATGATCTCAAACAACTTGCTGAAATTGCACAGGATTGCTATTTGGCGATAGTTGGAAATATCAGAGATATCTCCACTTTTGTGAATAGGACATATTTTAGAGGTCTTCCAGATATTTGGATATGTCTCTGATTTTAGAATTAGGTTGAATATGGAAGCCAGCGGTTTCGCTAGTATATGAATGATGCAATCTTTAACGAAAAAACTTGGAATACCATCACATCCAGGCGTCATTTTGTTCTTTAATCTTTTCGAAGCCCTAATTACGTTTTCTTCATTTATATTTTTTAAAGAAATGATATCGGTAGAATTATTTGTTGGAGGAGATGACCCTAGTAGACCAGACGGGATAAAAACTGTTGAAAAGAAGGTAGCAAAACTGTCCACTATATCCTGAGGGGTATCGCAGACATTGCCGTTAAGCGTCATCCTTGGGGGGATTCTAGATTGCTGTTTTTTGATCTGGGCGAATGACCAGAATTCGCTAGGATCATTGACAATGGCATCCTCAACCGATTGGACGTAAGCGGAGTAGGCAACACTGATCTGGTTCTTAATGAGCTTCCTAAAATTACTGAAATGATCATAAGAAAACTTAGTACCGTCACGTTTCCAGTTCCTTCTTGCTATGTCCTTCTTCTTGATATTAAGTATAATTTCACGTGTGAAACATGGGGGATTCGAAAACATTTTATTTTTACATTTAGGGACATGGACCTCAAAGATGTTATTGATAACTGAATACAAGGCGGTACAAGCGACATCAACATTAACTGTACTGATCACCTCCGTCCAATTAACATCTTGCAAGGCTGTGCACATTTCAGGAAAGTTAGCTTTACAAAAGTTAAACCGTGGAGAATTAGCAAATGGGAATAACGTCCTCTTTAACAGAAGGTGTATTATCTCTGAGGACTTCTATTTCGATATTTCCTAAAATTAAATCCAGTATTCGACCATTCATATTTGGAATATTATTAAAATTAGTTAAATCTAAAAACGAAATAAAGTTGCTCATTAACTGAGACTTCTGATCATTAACGTCACTGTTGAATGATGCGACATTAAAGTCACCAGCAACAATTATTTTACAATTACTGAATGCATTGTTAAATACTTCCAAAGCTTCAAGGTACTGACCAAACTGTCCAAATTAATTGAAGGCGGAATATAAATAGAAAAGATAACAAAATGCTCATGGTTAATAATAAGCCTAATACATACAGTATCAATCGACGGAAAGTTTCGACCCAAAGCCTAGCGTCAATTTTAATTCCATGGAAATCGCGTTTTACGGCTATCAGGACTCCTCCGCCGGAAACTAGGCCAGATCGAATAAAGTCACGATCACATCGGAACACACAGTATTCAGCCGGAAAAAATTCACTATCACTCACATTTACAGACAGCCACGTCTCAGTCACGCAAATTAAATCAAATTCGTAGTCACTGACTGCATTGAAGAATGCCACCGTAATGCATTACGAATTGATGACAGCGTAGCGTGGGCAATACAGAGTCAAGTTACTTGGCGCCATTTTTAACGTGTGCTGTAAAGATACGTATCATTTAATCGCATTATCCGCAATTGTAGATTCCTGCAAACAGGGTTTTCTGACCCTGACATTTGACAGGTTGTATGTCCAAGTAAGTCTGCGTCCCTTTGAGACAACGCAGCCTCGAAATGCTAGAAGCAATTTTGGTACTGTTTGTCTGCTTTGAGTGCAACTTGCTTGGAAGTATTTATAAAAAAGATCTGCTCAATCGTATGAAAATTGTGAAGCACCTCATACTTTTTGAATCGCTACTGTAATCATAAGACGATTACGATACATCGAACTAAGTCGTGACAAGGACAACTCAAAGTTCTTTTATTGTTGTAAAGTTGTTGCTAATCAATAGAATTAGATTTAACTTTCTTTATTTCAAAAAATATCTAGATGCACAAGACCGAATTCCTCCGGGTTCCGGCAACACCGCCATCACAATGCCTGCTGTTGGTTTCGCAACATCGCAAGAAGCGGTGATTCGGGGAAAGAGGGGGAAGCTAGGGGGGCCGGAGGAGAGGAACGGGTTTGGTTCACTAGGCAATCGGAGGTCGTTGAATCCGTGGCCGTGGCCGCTAAGACAACCAGCCACCACCACCACTCACACTACTCCACAGTTCGAAGGCTCTTCGTTCTTCGCGAGCTGCTTGCCATTGAAGCAGTGGCGTGGATTTATCAAAAGCTTATAATATCATCTTCCTAAGAAGCATTGTTAGCTCATTGGCCTTAACTTCCCCCAAACGGGTTGAAACAGACCAGTGATATAACGCTACCCATGATAACGGAATGCACCAAGAAGTAAAGGATATAATTGGATGACCGAGATGTATCTTCAAGCATTCGGTCTTCATTGAAAACAATAATGTTCTACGATATGAAGCAAGTAGCCTTTAGAGCTAGCAACAAGCACATTTTTAGCATCTTATTATTCCTAACTTCATCCAAACAGTTTGAATTCGACCTCCTAGTACTACGCTACCCATCATGATGAAGTGCAGCTCGAGCTTCCGTGGATAAAGCCGGTGGATGGCCGCCGAGGAGTCCCTCCCAACAAGCAGCTCCATTATACCAAGAGCGCTCTACAATAAGGAGCAAGAAGCCTTTAGAGATAAGGGGAGAATGAAGCAACTAACAACAATAGCCACCCGAGATATAATTTTAGCTTCTTATTGACCCTAACTTCCTCCAAATAGATTAAAACAGACTCCTAGTATCACGCTACTTGAAATGGCGCAAGAATTATCATAAAATGAGGGAGTGGATGACCGAGGAGTTCCTCCAAATATTCAGATTTAATTGACACCAAGGATTCCTAACAGTATGAAAAAAGTTTCCTCCTTGCCTATTTGCTTTGTAACAATATAATTTGAAGTACTGTTTATAAAGGGTGTTAATCGAGTATGTTGTATAAATTTAATAATAATAAAATAAATTATAATTTCTCGTATCTTGCATAGTTTTCGAGGGAAAAAGTTCACTTAGTTGCAAATTCCTGGACCACACAAGGAATATGGGAAAATTCATTAGTTCAGATGTTGATGTAATGTAATTTAATTTAGTGTTCATTTATTGTTACATAATTACGAATAAAATTATAAAAAAAATTCAAAAGAAAATTGTCCCCATATTCCTTGTGTGGTCCAGGGATATGCAATTGTTTTTTTCATCCCTCGAATCGCCACTGGACTTATAAATTTAATCAAGCTACGGCTAAATTAGCACCTTAATGTTATGAAATTGAGTAACAGGTATTTAAGGAATTTACTATAAACCTTTTATTTACACCCTGCACCTTGAGCACGAAGAATGTCTATTAGATGATTTTTGTCTTAAGATTATTCAAAGAATCGTCTGTTAAATTTATGGAGCATAGTTAAGTGACAACCTGTATATCTGGATAGCTGTTTCCTCAGCTAAAGACCAGTTATACTTTCTTAATAACGGTCTCAACCAATAACACATGTTGAGGCTTTCTTAGAAAGCCTTGATTCTCCTTACGTCTATTTGGATTTCTTCGGATCTCTGTGTATCTTTACCTAATAAAAGTGTGGCGTCTACACATGCGTACACTCACCTTAAGTCTCATTGAATTGGTTCGAACATGTTTTGGACTGCTTCCGATCTCCTTAAATTTCCTCAGATTTCCTTGTATTACCTTGAATCCCGTCAGATTGGTTTAAATATCTTGGGATCTCCTAAGACTCCTTTCCATTGGGATACTTCCTTAGATTGCCGCGGATACCCTTCCCCTGGAACTGAAAACTATTTTGGATAGCAATTCCTTAAACTGCCACGAACCTCCTTACTTCAGATCTCCTTAAACAGATTTCCTTTAATTCTTTTGGATCCCGCTGGACAATCTCAAATATGTTGGGGTACTACTGGTGATAACAGCTTTTTTGGATAGCATAGGAGCATTTTGAACTGCATCCATGTCTATACCTCGGATCTCATTGAACTGCTTAGGACCTCCTTCAATTACCCCAGTTTTTCTTGTATTCACTTGAATCCCTTCAGATTGCCTCAGATATTATGGGGTCACCTAGGATCTCTTTCCATTGGATAGAAAACCTTAGGTGCGGAAAAGTTCCTTAAATTACCTCGCACCTTCTTCGACTGCCTCTTATCGCTTTGAATTGCCTCGAAACCTTGAATATTACCTCCTCTGTAACCAGGCACAACATTCATGGTTGAAAATTAACTTAACGAGGTGGAGATTCGAACCCGCGAGCCTTAGGGTCACCCGATTAGTAGCTCGACGCTGTGCGTCAAAATGCCGCGAAGCTCTGAGCTTGCGAAACTTACTGGTCAGGACATAGGTTCTACTACAATTATAGTATGCACTTATTAAAGATACTTTAAATCCGGGATTATGGTTCCTTTATTTATCACTCTTTAGTACACAAAGTTCTTCCATTGATTTAACCTTGACATTTTCAACTTAACCTTGATGATAAGTACGCCACTGCATTGTTGCTGTTGTTGTTGCTGTTGCAACATACACAGCAAGCCGTTCTTGCGCAACTCTTTCTTTTTCATTTTCTTCCTTTGGCCGCTTCCGATCGGCTCGCCGCCGTGACGGGTTTTTTCTTCTCCTGCCTTGCATTCTTCGTGATGCGGTTCTGCTTCGGGAAACGGTGAACAGGGAGTCCTCCGTTCGAATTAAATGCTCAAAAAGGCGTCCATTGTTATTTCTGTCTTCGTTCTTCTAATGACTATCACATTGTACATTGTCCACAAATTCTGAAATACCCTGTAGTAGTAGCATTAACGGGGAGGCAAAACCTGGCAACTAAGTCATCTATATCCCACTCTGCTAACTTCGGTGAGCAAGTCCAAAATAAGTTAGGGGGCTGCACCGCGATCTGCTCAGGCATTCAGGAAACCATTAGGATATTAATTTAGCGCAATATATTCAAACAATCGGCCAATTTCTTTGATCTCGTATTTTGCAAAGATTTTTGAAATACTGCTGAAGGTTCAGCTTACCCAGTATCCTGATCAAACCACCTTTTGAAGAACAGAGATCTCGTTAACAAAGGTTTTGAAAACCATTCACATATCAAAGCGGACCTTTTTGTTCTGACGAAGGCTTTAAAAAAATACAATTTTACCAAATTCATCCTGGTAGTATCATGAACTTAGAATCATATCTGTCTGAGAGAGGACGACTAGTGTTTAAATACTTGTAGTTCCGACGCCAAAGCAGTAGTCCACGGAGTTGCTCAAGTATCCGTTCTTGGAGCACTGAGGTTTTCTATCAATAATATTCCTAGTAGCTTGTCAGAGATACTCAATAGTGCAAATAGCCTCGCGAAGAATGTAAGTCGGACCTTGGTGATTGGTTTGCTGCCAATAAGCTAGCACTAAGTGCTGATAAGAGTCAGTCGATAATATTTATCCCACGCTGTCATGACTTGAAGTCTTGAAAGTCTGTGAAATTGCTACGTGTATGTTGACTGTGTGGATCTAGTGATCTGCGGTAAAACGAGAGTAGTCGCTCATCGACTATGGAGTCAGGGCAGCTGGGCCTTCTTGAATCCTGTCAAGGGGCATACTGCCATCTTCGTCGAACTGCAAAGGGAGGACCCCGTCCTTATAAGCAGGAGTGATCTCATTACCCCTAAATATCGTTCAACCGCAAGTTTAATGTGGAGTATCCAACGAGGGAGGAGTGGGACGTCGGTAGCCGGAGACTCTTAGGAGTGAGGGGGCAGGTCTGGTACACGGACGGCTCGGTTACCGAAGAGGGCTCTGGCGCTGGGGTCTCTGGACCTAGAATTAGGCTATCTCTGCTTCTCGGTAGATCCACCACTATTTTCCAGGCGAAAATATTTGCGATTCTGGCTTGTGTATCTCGCATTCTGGAGGAGGGTGGGTCTAGAAGAAGAATAACAAACTTATCCGACAGCAAGGCTGCAATGAAAGCCTGTAAGATTACTTCGAGCCTTGTATTGCAATGCAGTGAGGCTCTGGATTGTCTCGCAATAAAGCATCCGGTATCGTTAATGAGGGTACGCTCTAGCGAAGACAAGATCAGCCAGCAAGCTCGTCGGTCCTGAGCCAGCTTTAGGAGTGACCGCGCAAAGAGTTAGGTGGAAAATGGAGACGTGGATTACAGGACAAGACTCTTACAAATGAAGAAGTATCTCCAGACATCTCCGTCAGGCACGGGAACTTATTGTAGGGCACAGTGCTAAGCATGAGTATTTCTGCTTATCTCTGGATACAGCCAAGATGAGGTTGCTGGTGGGACTGTTGTCTGGCCATAACACGTTAAGGCCCCACCTGCACTTGATAAGGGTGGCTGAGGATCCCTTGTGTGAGCACTGTGGGGCAGAGGAAGAGACCTCGGCACACGTTCTGTGTCGCTGTGAAGCTCTGAGTTACTATAGGCAGACTATACTGAGGTCCAATACTTTGGACCCTCAGGACGTCAAGGAGCCTGGACTCAAGGCCATACTCAACTTCGCAAGCAAGGCGAGGCTTAGGATATAAGGAATGTAGAGGTGGATCAGGACCCGTTTAAGCGGCCTATGCACTGGCTCCTTATGGTGGTCGGAATGCCTCTAATTTCACGATTCATTCTTTCATTCATGTATTCTGTACTCTGACTTGGGAAGTACATGCTTGTTATGTTGTGGATGGTTTGTCTACAGTTATCTACCTCATTCGTAATCTAATAGTGGTAGTATCTAACAAATTGTTCACCTATGCATTTTTGTTGTGCTAATACTCTTCATATATGCAAAAAAAAATTGTAATGCAAGGGCGATGTATCCATTACATGTCTGGCTTGAAATATAGAGATCCCTGCAAGGTTGAAGTCATCAAATGGCAGATTCTGGCTGTACCATGCACTAATATTTTGAGTTGCTCGTTGTACGTGAAAGGCAGTAATGTTCACATGAGTATTGATGATTTCCACAAGAAACTCAAAGACTATCAAACACAAAAAGCATTCTTCTGTCTTGATGAGTATTTGACAAAAAACTTTTGTGGCATGCTTTTGTAAATGTTCATATTATTTTCTATTTATTTTGATCGGTCCCGCGTCTTCGCATGTGCTAATGTTCATATTTATTTTACTCTGCCCCATTTTTTCATTATTATTTATTATTTATAGCTTTTTATCTCAGGTTATTCCTGGCGTATGACGAGGTACTGGTGTTGCTTACCAAGCACTCTCGCTATTCTTGGCTCAAGAATCGTCACATTATTCGAGTCGTATTTAGTATAGCAGCTTTCTGTAAGAGTTTGATTGTTTCTTGGCTTAGCCCAAGTATTTCGGGATTTTTTATGAAGCTCTTTTGGTATAACTACCGTTGCAGATAAAACAATAGACACAAGTCTGACCCTGTCTAAGTTCCAAATTTTCTTCAACTTCGTCTGCTGTATATTTTAGTTTTTTCTCTGTGATGGTGGTGAGTACGTTTGGGTGTTAGGTATTGCAACGTCTATGATATAGGCTTCGCTTGCTTGTTTATTCCTCACAACTATGTCAGGCTTATTGCATGAGATACCCCTATAGGTTATATATATACAGGGTGACTTTGAAGTTGAGTCATTAATTTTCAGATAATGATTGTAGAAGGAAGATAAACCAAAATATGTGTGTAAAAATAAAAAAATAAATAAAAAAAAATGTTACCTTGTTTAATAAAGTATCGTCCCGACAATTATTTCAGTGCGGACCTGTATTTGATCGTGCGGTCTTGGAGCAGCATGCCCTGACCTGTGAGGTCTTAAGTCACCTGATTCACGAGCCCTTTGTACTACATTAACAAAGGCACGAGGGGTTGGTTGCACTCGATTGGGAAACTGATTCGCATAAATCCGTGATGCATCCGGGAGCATTTTGTAGACTGCCCCCCCGTAAATAAGAATCATATCCACAAGTTCAGCATTTTCGTAAACATCGACTGACGAAAAACATCGTGATAAACGTTTCAAATTCTTTCGCTTTTTTGTTTCCGATGCGATGAACCGGTCAGGCGGATTATATCCGTTGTCGCCAAACACGAACATATAATATTATTATTGAGACAGGGCGGTACTCAAACTTCCAAAGGGCTATAACTTTGTTACTTTAATATTACCAGAAAAATGGTAAAGGAAAAAAACATTTCTTTTGATCAGATCTACTCACTGTTAAAATAAATGACTCAACTTCGAAGTCACCCTGTATATAACAAAAATAGGAAAATAATGTACAAAATCCGCAAAAAGTGGATTCGAGCAGAAAATAGGATAGGTAACCCGAGCGATACGTATTTCTGCTGGTTGGCTTCATCAGGCCCGAAATGCATGCACATATGCAACTACAAAAGTAGAGACACATGCCCATACATCCGGATACGGGTGTAACCTGAGGAAACAAAGTTGGAGAGGAAAAAAAGACACACGAAGTCCACAACAAGAGCCAACCTACACATTGTAGTATAAAATGGCTCGTATTCGCCCAGAAAAGAAATCTAAATCAGTTTTCGTGCATAATCTTATCAAAAAGTACCTTTTAGTTAATCTGTTTATTCCCAGTCCATTGCATTAAAGGTTGGTTGAACTTTTTTCAAACACATTCCAAATAATGTTTTTTTTCGGTTCTTTAAAAGTTTAAAAGAACCTTTTCTGTTCAGAAGAAAAGAAAATTTTGGAAATTGATTAAACAATTTTTGACGCACCCTTGAGTTTGGAAGCGAAGTTACTCCTGGACTATCTTGGAACTTCGAAAAAACATCGTTCATCAATCATTTGGCCCGTCCTGTCATCTGGACATTACCTAAGAACTAACCGAAAAATTACTAACGTCATGATGTAGTCATCCTACCTTCATCCATATACACCACATATTCGTCATAAGGCCACCAATGGAGAAATTCACGTAACATCACGCATGAAGCATGGGCAAGAAAACTAGACATGTCAAACCATACAGCTGCGAATCCGCTCAATTTCGACGTAAAAGAAAACCCTTAAAAGAGTCAAGCGAATCTGGAGGTGCAGCATCCTCTGATGTGAGTAGGAATACAGACGAGCTTGTCAGATTGATTTTAGATTGCGTAGATCAAATTCCTGCTCTAACAGACCAGCTGGTTCAAAATATCTTAGGCAATGAAGCGGATGAAGCAATTGTAAATGATAGCGAAGAAATAAAAAATGTAGACTTTGAAAACTGCTCCGAAAGTTGCGTACAGAACATACCGTCTCAGAAAAGCAAAAATACTAAACACGTAGAAATCCAAAGCAGCATTCAGGAACGTCCAAGAAATGACGGAGCTGTAGATGCGAAAAACAGGTCGACAGATACAATGAGATGTGCTTTAAGGCTTGTAGAGGCATGTTGTGATCAATGTGGAATCGATACTGTCCTTCAGATTCCACAAGAGGTGAAAGACGAGGTCAAGGCAGCTATAGCAAGGCTGCAAAATCTGCTGAATGAGATGAGTACTGACGTGTTAAGGGCTATTAGCGATTGCTTGAGGCAAGCTATAGCTTCAGAATCAGAATATATGACAGATACTTGTAATTCTATTGAAATATCAAATGCACCAGTAAGTAGAGCAGATAGAAAAGATAACAAAAATGATAACAAGAAAAGTTGTATGAAGGTGACACTATCGCTGTTATCAGGAGCAAAAACTGAGATAGTGGAAGTAACTAAAACAAGCTCTTATGACCAGCAATCTCAAAACAAGGACAAAAGATTAGATGATAAAGAGTTACAAAAATCTGAGACTTTCAAACAGGATTCCTCAAAAACGTATCTAAAAAAAGATAAGTCGAAAGATAAATTATATAGTGAAGCTGGAAATTCTAGAAGTGAGGTCACAGATTCTCCAAATAATGATGCGTCACAACAATCCGTGACTAAGAAACAAGATTTTTCAAACAGAAGTATCTGGTGTTCGAAAAAGTCTAAAAAAGAAGAGCACAGATCTTCCACATCAAATGAGAAAGACTCCAAGAAACCTATCAAGAGGTCTAAAATGAAACTGGCAGATTCAAAGCACGAGTTAACAAAATCAGATCCTGATAATGATTACAAAGGAAACAACATCAAGAGAGAAGAGTCTGTAAAGCTGAAACAGTACCATGAGCCTCAACGAAATGAAGTAAGCTGTTGCCAAATAATTCAACAAGGATGTAAAGCGTCAGATGTTATGTCAAGACGTGAAGACGATCCTATGTCAAGCAAGTCTACAAGCCTTCCAGAGAACAAAAGAGACAAGAGTGACTACGATATACACCGATCTTCCAGATTAAGTGAGAAAGACTCCAAGAAATCTGTCAACGGATCTAAAACCAAACTGGCAGATTCAAAGCATGAGTCAAGAAAATCAGATCATTATAACGATCACAAAGAAGACAAAATTAATAGAGAAGAGAATTCTGTAAAGCCTAGAGATGACCACAGGCCTCAGCAAATTGAAGGACGTTTTTGCCAAATAATTCATCAAGGATGTAAAGGGTCAGATGTTATGTCAAGATGTGTGGACAATCCTAAGTCAAGCAGGTCTGGGAGTATTCTAGAGAACAAAAGAGAAAACACTGACAATGATGTGCACAGAGCTTCCGCATCAGACGAGAAAGACTTTAATAAATCTGTCAAGGGATCTAAAACGAAACTGGCAGATTCAAAGCCTGAGTCAACAAAACCATATTATGATAATGATCAGAAAGAATACAAAATGAAGAGGGAAAAGAAGTGTGTGAGACCGAAAGAAGACCACCAGACCCAGCACAATGAAGGATGTTATTGCTATCGAGGAAATAAAGCGCCAGATGATATGTCAAGGTGTGAGGACAGTTATAAGTTAAGCAAGTCTGGAAGTCATTCAGAGAACATAAGAGAGAAAAAGACCGAAAAAGAAGAGTACAGATCTTCCACATTAAATGAGAGAGACTCCAAGCAATCTGTCAAGGGATCTGAACCCAAACTGGCAGATTCAAAGGATGAGTCGACAAAATTAGAGCATGATAATAATCACAAAGAAGACAAAATTGAGATAGAAGATAAGTCTCATCGGAATGGAGGAAGTTGTTGCCGAATGACTCATCAACAATGTGAAGACGATCATAACTCAGGCAAGCCTGGAAATCATTCAGAGAATAAGATGAACAACAATGGCTATGATATATACATATCTAGAACAGGCATTTATATGGCCACTTCTATGGATCTGAATCAGAAACGATCTGGTCAAGTTCAAGACAAAATAAAATCAGACCCTAGAGGGTGTTCAAGTACATCAATGTCCAAGCGCCGAGATTCTAGAACCCAATGCTGCTCTAAGCACCAGAAAGCTCACGAAAGCCATACCGAAGTCTATCCAAGCAGATCTAGTAAAGCAGTTACTGATTTAACAGACAAGAATTCATGTGATACTACCAGAGGTTCAAGAAGCTCGTTAACTTCAAGTTCAAATCAAAGTTTTACGGATCACAGTAAAAAACGTAGAAGTGTAGCAAAACACGATAAGAAAAGCCAGACAAATGATTGTCGATGCTTTGAGAAGAAACAGAAATCCAACAGTAGAGCTCCTACATCAGGTGAGACTAGTACACGTGCATTGGAGTTTCTGCTGCTTAGAAAGATTTTGTGACAGTGTTGCTTAGTTGAGTTTTAGTTGATTAGAGAGCCAGTAATGAATTTGTTTCAGAAGATATATAAGGCTGTAGGTGAGATTCTATTTTATTTTGCAGGACATTCGTATACAAGATCTTCACCTTCAACATCGTGCAAGCAATGCTGCAACGATAAAATGAATAGGAGTAAATCAGAAGTTTCTCCTCCTCAACCATCAACCAATTCTTGCAACCAAAAATCTTCAAATAATTTATCACACCACAGAAGAATGTCAAGCACTAGCACCCAACCACACGCCAGTGAATCTTCAATCTGTCCATGCTCACATCAAAATGCTGAAGATACATCTCACTGTCTTTCTGAACTCATACGTAGAATCCAAGCCTTGTTGCACGAAAGGTGTTTTCGGATATTCTTTGGGCCATCTTTGGATGAGTCCGCTATTGCATTCTATGAAACGTATCCACTTTTACCCACTGCAGTTTCTAATGCTAGGGTTATGATGAGGTGTCTACTGTCTTCTGATGAAGAAGAATTCTGAACTGGCTTCTACACGTCAAGAAGGGTTGGTATAGGTGAGCTTCAAGGGATAAGATCTCAAAATATACCGGGTGATTCAAATTCGACTCCCACCACTGGTAAGAGATTCAAACTTGGCTAGATGAGGGTAAATATCCGCTCTTAGGTAACTGAGAACAAGGTACATAGAAATGTTATTTATCTAACTTCATTCATTTTTTGATTCACGACATTTCTATTGATGTGATCTTCAATCGTCATCAGGTGAACTGGCGAACATATTTTTAACTTAACTATTTATACCGTTTTGGTTGTGGCGTATTCCTCGTTCCGGTTGGTTAAGTTGCAGTTTGATGTTTCTTAAAATCGGTTATCATATTGGTTTACTTTTTCTACTTGGATTAGTACAAACATCTTCATTAATCATTTAACAATAGTCAAGACAAAAATAAGGTTTCGTAGTTCAGAATATTCCCGACTTTTTTTTTACCTTATTTGAGGTTGGATTTCAAAGTAAATTGCACGCTAATAATGCCACTTCCTGTTCTCTAGATGGTGGCATAATCAGAATTCCAATATGACGCTTAGTCTCCAATCGTAAACTTTATTTTTCTTATGGCCGCCGTATTGGATCTTTGCATGGAAGAAATCGAGTTCTTAATTTCGATTCCAAAAATTACATTAACATTGTCAACCAGTTGTTATTTACAATAAATAAGTTGTTCATAGCTGGCCCCGAAAATAACAGCTTGTTGTTTGAAGAACAATAAAATAATTGGGCCATTTATCGACTAAGCGTTACTTTAGTTCAACTAAGGCCCGTATCGTCAGTCGTCCCTACCATTGTAGAGCGCCTGTATGGCCTCCTTGATTGTCATAGTTTTCTACTTCTCCGTGTCAGAACTCTATTTTGAGGTTATGTCACAAACATCTATTTGCATCAAATTATGCTTGCTTTTGAGTTATATCATGTTTTATCAGGCTGAAATTTCCTACAATTTAAGAAGAAAACATATCTTCACAATAGGAGAGCGCTGACGCTGACACGGGACAAGTGTAATCTCGAAATTTTTGAAGGGGAGAAAGGAGTATGACAATCAAGGAGGCCATAAACGCGCCCTACAATTGTAGGGACGACTGACGATACGGGCCTAAGTCTTTATACAAGACACCTGATCCGTAGTCCAGGTTGGTACAATTTTAATGGACATAAGATGCGCTTAGCAACCTGCAACATCGTTGAGGCTTTTACTTGCGCTAAAATGTTTTATCACTAAAATTATACCGTTTTCAATGTAGTCATTACTGTACCTTCGTAATATGAAAAAGTTGGCATATTCTTAGTCTAGTTATGAAATTATGTTTTCTTAATTATTGTTTTGCAGTGCTGATATGACCTGATACATTTTTGAAATCAGAATTGAAAATCCAATACGGCGTCTATAAGAAAAAATGAAGTTGATGATTGAGGGCAACAGAAGAAACGCCATATGTAAATATTGCAATTATGCCACCTTGCAGAAGAGAAAATATTCATTTTCAATGTGCAATTTAGTTTGAAATGCCAGGAATGTCAGGAATAAATGATTCTAAAAGAATGTAATTTTTGTTGTCTATCCTCCGTAAATACACTAAATTGCGGAACTTTCCAAGTGCCATTTTCTTAGTAATCTAAATATGTCTTCATTTAACCGACTTCGTATATCTTACTGTTTCCGATATTCTCATGGTTATAACTGAATTTGAAACACCAGTTATGGACAATATCTCAGACTTATAGATAGTCTGAAATGTTACATTTAGGACTGATACACATCTGGGAATGACAGAGAAGAGTATCGAGAAGAATTCTTCAACCTCCAGCGCACATTAACGAAAAATGCTGTCATACCGCGAGCGCCCTTCGGCATGCCATCGCATCCATCAGCTCACCACAATAATCCAACAGATGGCTGCAAATACGAAAGCATACCGGCGCATGCCGTCACATACTGCCGCGGTATTCCTTGGCATGCTCTTCGACAAAAATTAGACGTCAACGGCAGGCGATGGCATTCGCACATATAGTACCGTGTGAGCCGTTTTTTGTCAAGCCATTGAAGCAGTGGAAGAATTCTGTGTAGCACCCCAAGCGTCGGTTGGCATAGCTTCGTAAAATTCTCTGCGCGTTATCGACGTGCATGAAGCGAAATGCCGCACCACAAGACGTTGGCATGCGGTGGCATTCACAAATATGCAACATACGCTCCGGGTATCAAGATATTGATGCTGTGGTTAGAATGCTCCGTAATACCGCGAGGATCCGTCTGCATACCGTCGTATCACAATGTCTATATTCTGGCAGATTTCAGCGAACGCGGGATTCTACTGCCGCGGAACTCCTTGGCGTGCTATTCGATAAAAATTCTCTGTGCGGTATCGATGAGTATGCAGTGAAATGCTGCATTAGAAGATGACGGCATGCGATATCACTCGCACATATAGTACCGGGTGTTCCGAGTTTTATCAAGCTAGTAAAGTTGTGCTAAGAATGCTCCGTAATACCGCAAGCGTCCGTAGGCAGTGCCTACAATCTGGCAGCTTCCAGCAAACGCTACACAATCACTACTTGATGAAAAATCTTTGTAATGGCATCCTCCATACGGTAAGTTTTATCAAGACATTGATGCGGTGGTAAAAATTCTTCGTAATACCGCAAGCGTCCGTCGGCATACCGTTATATAACAGTGTCTACAATCTGGCAGGTTTCAGCTAACGCAGAGTCCTACCGGTGCATGCTGTCACCCACTTCCGGGGTATTTCTTGGCCTGCTTTTCGATAAGCATTCTCTGTGCGGCATCGATGAGCATGCAGCGACAAATCGAATTAGAAGACGACGGCATGCATATATGGTACTGTTTAAGCGAACGCGGGATCCTACCGGCGAATGCCGGCATATTGTCGTATCAAAGTGTCTACAATGTATCCGGTTTTAGCGCATCTCGTCGCATACCTTCGACACAAATTTTCTGTGCGGCATCAATGAGCGCGCAGCGAAATACCACCTTAGAAGACGACGGCATTCAATAGCATTTACACATATGGTAAGCTGGGGGATTAGCTGATATGGTGATAATACTTTTGGTATTTTTATGAAATATTATATTTCTCATGGTCCGTATCCTCTTATCCGCTCGAAGAAATATTCTAGTTTTTTTGCATAATGTCATTCAAACAGGGCTCCTTTTAACGGATCTGCATGCCTCGAAGCGCAAAATTGCATCAAGAGTTGTTTGAACATTCCAAAAAATACTTTTTTGCTCCGGACAAAGTTAGATAATTCTGAACAAAAAATATTTTGCAGACTTTTCCCTAAAGTTGGTATTTTTTCAAATACAGGCGATTTAATATTTGAATGAACGAGCAAGAAATAAGCTATCTTCGAACCCAAAACAATATGAGGGAAAACATGTTAATGTCGGCAAAGTTCCTGAATATTCTTCAAGGATCAATTAGTGAAATCCCAAACTACTATATTGAGTATAGGTATTGTACACCCAATGTTGCCAGAGCGAAGTTTAAAATATCCGTCACACGTATCGCAAAACTCCGCTACATGCCGCTACGGTCTAAAAATTTAAGGGGGAGGGGAGGCTTAAAATAAACAACAAATATATTTTTTACATATTTACTTTTTTTTAAACACTGTCTAAAAACCCTACTAAAAATACAAACAATAACATAATATAATTGCAATTTTTCGTAAAAACATAAAAAGTATACCTCTAAAAAAACAAAACTGTCTTTGGTTTAGAATTAGGAACTAATAAAAAAGTAAAAACTATCACCAATATCTTAATCTTAATAGAAAAAAAAAACAAAAAATAAGAACAAAGAAGAAGCGGAAACGTGGAAATGCCTACGTTTGCTTATTTAATTCACAGTCAGAATCAGAAATTACTTCTTCTTCAGCTTGTTCTTCCTTATTTACATTATATAAATTCTTTTTATATTTGTTTAAATGATTCTCATTAAAACTATAGGATAAACAGAACTGTTTTTTTGATTCCGAGTCTAATTTAATTGTAAGTAGTGCAGACAAAGTTGATGGTATTATTTTATTTCTTTTTTTTGTTTTGTAATCAAGCATATAAGAAAAAGTTCGCTCAACATCAGCGTTTCCATGAGGCAATGTTAAAATGATTAGAGCCAGTTTACCTATAGTGCGAAATAAATATTCGTCATTAAAATTTTCGAGGTCGTTTACAAACAACCAAAAAACGACGACATTACTTTTTGTTTTTAAAATTTCCTCTTTCTCACTATCACTAAAATAAATACATATTTTCTTTAGTTCCAAAATTGCCTTTTCGGTTTCAATATGAAGGGCAAATTTTTTTAAAACGGCGTCATGAAAAGTATCACTTATAATAAGATGATTGTTCATCACATCAACCGGTGAGAGAAACTTTAACTCTGAAAAGAAGTTGTCTTTGATAGGAAATCTTTTGAGGGACTCTTCTACCGATTTTTGGTAAAATGTGACACATTTTAATTTAAATTGTTCGATTGCAGTGTTATTACAGTGTTTTATTGCATCCATTGTATGCGGACCAACATTCACTTGTTCAATTGGTAATAAGCAGTGGGGATCATTAGGATTTAGATTATATAATTTCTCATTTTTAAAATATTCTGGTCGCATAAAGTTTGTACATAGATGACGTACAAATCGCTCACTCTCTATTGATATGATATTGAGCATAACTTTCTCTGATTGAAAGAGAGCATTAAATTGGTTAAAAATGGGCAACACGAATTTAAAAAACGTTAAATACGCCTTAACAAATGGATTCTGTAACTCATTAAGTATTATATTTGCTACAGGATTTTTGTCTTCAATAGAAGCTAATCTAAATAGGCTAAGCAAGATGTCCCACCGATCCAAAACTCTATCAACACATTTGGATAAAGCAAGCCACCTTGTTTTACTAGGGCTTAAAATTTTTAATTTTAACTTTTTGAAATATTCCTGTAATTCTTCAAGAACACACTGCCTTTTTGGGCTTCTTGAGAAGTAAGAATATAAGTTTTGTAAAAGAGCTTCAACGTTGCTTGGAATCTTTTCAGCTGCCGCCACCGCCACTAAATGAGCAGAGTGGCAAATGCAGCCGTTGACAATTATATTAGGATTATCTTTTAAAAGATAAGTTTTGAAAGATTCGTTATTGCCCATCATAACACTAGCGTTGTCGGAACAGTATCCAACAATATTGGTAATTTTTACTTGATTGGATATAACGCATTTTTTAAAAAGAGAATATAAACCTTTGGCGGTACCTTCATCTGCGTTTATTTTAATTATATCCAATAAATGGGTTTTGATTGAATTTTTATGAATATACCTTACAAGAATGCATAGTAGTCTTGTATTGCTCAGGTCTGTACTCTCATCCAATAAAATAGAAAATGGTTTATTTTCCAATTCTGAAATTATTTCGTCTTTAATAACAGGAGCCAGCACATTTTTAATTATACTTATGTATTTGGATCTTTCTAATTTAAGTGAGCTAGAGAGATCTGGGTCTTTAAAACATAATTGACTAACTCCTGTTATATGATCAACAGTTCTAAAACTTATATAATGACTTACAACTAAAAGACTGTATCTTAAGCAAGCAAATATTTGCGGTTTTTCCAACTCACGTGCTTCCCGAGACTGAAAAGTGCTATCTAACGTTCTTACATTCGAAATTGCTTGTACATTAGTGGCATGCCTTTTTGATTTCGAATGATTCACTAAATCTGATTTTTTAGCACCCATTATTTGATTACAAGCTTTACATTTTGCTTTCAACTTGTCACTTTCAATAGGTCAAAACCAGCCTTTAAATAACGGATCTTCTAGCCATGATGAAGTAAACATTTGTTTTCGTGTCTTTTTCTTAACAGGTTGCTCTGGCTCTTGGTTATTCTGAGATTCGCAAGTCGAATTATCAGGCTCAGACCTGATTCCACTAGATTCCGCTCTTCTATTTTGTCTGTATTCAGGTTCGGGATGCTCCGAGTCCGACACAGATGCAGTCGAAGTGGATGGTACGGCCACGTTTGGTTTCACCGTTTGTTTTTCAGAAGGATTTTTATCAAAAAAATCGTTAATGGTCTGCTGTCGCTTTTCCATTATTCCTATTTTCCAGAAGAAAAAGCGTTAAAAACAAATTTCGCGACTAAGATTTATTTCTGGATGTTAGATATTTAAGCAGTTTTGTTACTTACCAGTAGATTTAATATTAAAATCTGCAGCAAATGATATATCAATAAAATGATCAACACAAAAATAAGAACACTAATATAAACGAAACTAAACAGTATATACCCAGAGCTGAAAAATACAATACAAAGCGAGAAACCTAATATTATGTCTGCCTGCTGAGACCTGTTAGAAACGATTAGTATTCAAAGCAGTACGTACGCCATCTGTTATTAAAAAAAAGACAAGTGGAAAAATTCTCTTCTCTGTTCCTAGATGGCTCAAGCGGCACCAAATGCACCAATTTTATTATAAATGTGATAATAAATCGACTCTAGCCACTGCCTATTTAGGATTTAGAACGTTATTAACGTTAAAACAGTGAAATAAATATGATAGTTTTGTATGTAATAAATTCCGCTACATTTTGGGCTAATTTGCTCTACCGCCGCTACGCCGCTCTTCTCAAAATAATCCGCTACAAATAGCGGAATTCCGCTACGTATGGCAACACTGTGTACACCTTTGTTCTATAATTCAACTTCGGTTCCAATAAATTTTTTCTAGAATAATTATATTGAAACAATGTTTGATGCAATTTTAAAAAAAAATTTCGAGCGTATGGAACATATTTCCTGGACTATTAAGCATCCCTGTATATCTCAAAAGTAAAACGTCAACTTTGCTTTTCTATTTTCAATCCCCTGTCAGTATCTGATCTGTCACTTTTATCAAAGCCCACATCGAACCACATCTCATCTCAAAATCATCAAGTGTCGCATTCTACGAAAACCAACATGGAAAAGAAAACGGTACAGTTTCAACGATATGCGGAATTAGTAGAAAACGAGCTCGAACTTCTCATATTCTCAATGTTCGATCTGATTGACTCAAAAGTGAAAACCTTGAGGAAGTTAATGAAGTTCCACATGCACATTAAGAGGGTAACGACGTTATCATCTTTGAAGAAAATGGGATTGGCACGCAGCAAATTTAAAAACGCCAATTTGCCACCGTATCCGAATTGTTACTCGACAGAGAGTGAGGAGATGTACTCTTTGTTGCCTAACAAAGGCAGTTTTGATGCTAGTGAAATCAGGACTTCTGAGATTAGAGATTTGTCATCTGACGATAATGCAGATCATGTGAAGCAAGCGTTACCGAATGATTCTTTGCCAACTATTGTACTAACCGATGGTAAGTTACATAGATGGCACATGTCATAAATCGTTAAAAAAATCTTATTTCATTTTCAAAATTTTTGGCAATGGGCCGTTCAAGTATTACGTAAGCAGATTTATTACAATTATTTACCCCCCCCATCACCCTTGTCAGCAAAAGTAAGCAAAGCTCTTACCCCCTCCCCCCATGCTTACGTAAACATTTGTCAATTATGTATTGTTTTTTTTAAATATTATAATTATAACGTTATAATTATAATTTGAAAAATAAGAAAATAGATTTAGATAGGACAAAAATATTATATCTTACTAACATAACAAACTTGTTTTAAATTTTTGGTACATATATTAAATGTAAATTAACAGTCTTCAGTCCATGAAACCCGAATCATGATTCTAAGTTTTCGATGACATCGGATTGCTTCAATTGCTGCTCAGTGTTGTGAGTTTGCTCGCTTTCATCGGATTTTGGAATGTCTACGGCGTTCTCATCGAGCCATTCAACGTCATGGTGCTCTAAATTTTGAATCATGCACATCAGTTCATTATCACGACGAGCAGCGATTCTTACAGGTCTAACTTTCCTATCAGAGTGCGTGTTTACTTTTTTATAGATATTTTCGATGTGACGATTTAGTGACTTGACGGAAGCATGATAAAGACCACACGTTTTGCATGTTCGACTTGATAGCCTCAATTTTACCGTCGGACAAAAATAATCGTAGGGCATCTGCAGGAAATCTTTAAGTGAAGCACTTAAGCGTAGAGCTAAATTGGCTGGAAGATTAAGAAATTGTCCTCCTTTATCCAAAACCAAGTCATCAACTGTTTGTTTTACTTTTACAGGTTGTAGAAGAAACCTATTGTCTAGTAATCTAAATAGGCCACTTCTTGGACGACAGCAGTCTGTATTTCTACATTTTACAATTTGAAGCAAGTATTGGCTCTCACGCACATGTTCTGAATACCATTTAATGCCTGGAAAATCAGGAAAATCTTGTTAACCTGCCCCAACATATTTTGCATTAACATTATAGCCATCAATTTCCATTGAACTCCATACTTCAGCTAATACATTTCCTGCAAATTCGAAATTAGATCTTTCTAAACGTTCATCAATTGTAACGGCACGTTCATCCAAATGAGACCCAAAATGGTCATGAGGCAATATTAAACCATCCAGTTCCCGACTAAGAGGAGCCATTCTGCGCTCTACTCTGTTATACGCACTTCTTCCAGGAGCATTGGTAGCTAAAAACAATGCATCGAGATCATGTCGCTTAAAATGTTGTGTAGCAAACCCTATGACTTTTTAATAACGTGGATTTTCATCTGGCCCTCCATCAAGCGTCATGATTACCACTAGTTTTACTAGTCCATGGTCAGTTTTAGCTAATGGTCGAAACTCTTCAAGTTCGAGAAGCGTCTCGAAATCCTGAGCCTGCGTAATAGCAGTAGATGAACTATGCTATCCACTTCGAATAGCTATGTATGTTGATTCAGAATATCCAACGGCTTGCGGTTGTCCTAGCATATTGGAAGTGATTTTGATACCTACATAAACAGATGGTATTAATTTATGACGCTCAGCGATTACCCAATCGTGATCAGGCAATTTGATTCTACGTTATATTCCATGTGCTTTAGAAGAGGTGCTTGCTTATTTGCCGCAGTTACGCCAATAGGGACTCGAGCTTTATCATCTTGAGGATGCTATGTTCTCTAAATAGTGGATTGATGTTTCAGCGAACTTGCTAACTAAGTGGCTCTTGTGGTGATCGGTTTGAGCCCGAATGAGCTTAACAGGGACTGTCGATACATGTCTTCGTCCCTCTACAGAATTAGATTTTCTGAGAATCAAACGAAGATATGTCCCACTGCGACTAATGTCAAATCCTATTTTACGTAATTCTTGTGTGAGTTCATCAAGAGTTTTTACGCTGCGAATTAATTCCGTTCGTCTTCTATCATCTGCTGCACTCCCAAATAAAGCTATTTCCGCGATTGTTTTCAATAGTGAATGTTGATTGCTTTCAAGATTAGGACGTCCCACTGAATCCTTCAGAGATTGTCTTTTTCTGGATTTTCATGACAAGTATCTTCTAACTTTCTTTTCATACCATCCCTGTGTTTCTTCTGGGCAACTGCGTTTTGAACCTTCCTGTTTAAAGACTATTTTGCTGTTTTTATTTCCTCGCGCAACTTAATGATCTGTTTATCAACTTCAGAACGGCTTGGCATAGTATCTCTGGCAGAATACAAAGCATTCAGATTTTTTCGAGTAGAGCAATTTTATTTTTCATAGCTTCCTGAGAAGGTTTTGCTCCCTATTTATCTGTATTTTCATTAATTTCGCATTGCTGTTGTGATTCATTACCGGGTTTTCTTTTATCTTCTTCCTCTTTTTTAACATTTGAAGCTGACTGTATAATTTTTGTTTTTTCTGCAGGTTTACAGGTTGTCTAAAAATAAAAACTTTCTATGGCTTCAGCTAAAGATTCTCTTATTAAGCTACATAAATACAAAGTATGGCAATATATATGGTAAATACAAAACCCTATGGCTTCAAATCTAATATGTTTAAACGAGGAGTTCGTTCCGGTCACAAAATACAGGGTGTTAGTTTTCTGTATATATGAATAAAACTAACATCCTGTACTTTGTGACCAATTGACGGAATCAATCATAAGAAATAGATCTATAATATAATGAACATTACCTCTATACTTTGAAATAGGCCATAATATTTTCTAATCAGTAAAGAGAAACTTTTTGGCAATGTCTAATATTTCTAGTACTCATAGGTACCTAAAATGATTTCGTCACTCCCCTTAGAAAAAAATTTAGTAGATTGGATTTATTCTTAGTCGCCGCTTGCAATTCTTCTTCGATTCTCTTAGATACAATAATATCTAGTTCCTTGTCGGATTTTGCTTGTAATTTGTAATTTCGCCACACTTTGTTAACTAACTTTTGTACATTTTGTACTTTCGTACTTGTATGAGATTTTTTAAAACTTTCAAACAATCTTTGGTATAACTTGGATTTGTCTATGTGAAACGACATCTTATTTAAACATTAAACTTTGGCTAATGGAATCAATGGTAACACAAATGTTAACATGCTTTACTATGCTTACAATACGTCTACTCGCTGTAGTATCCAAACGAAACAATACACTGCTAGAGGAAATTTACACAAGTGAACACCGCGCGGTAATTCCCCTACTCGGTTCTAAAGCTGTTCACTAAGCGTATGCATTATTTGCGGGAATCCCCGAAAATGCGTTTCGTTTTCAAGCAAAGACAATGTGAGGTTTGCCATTCGTGTAAAAAAGTAAATAACTACCGATGACGTAATTATCATCTAGACCCCATAGTGCTCACGTAATTCTTGAATGGCCCCCAATTACAATACTTCCTTGCCAGTTGGCGTGAAAACTTATGTGCGGCCATGAAATGCGCAGAACAAGATTTCTGTTCCGACATCACACATCAATGAAAGCACTTGTCGAATTGACGAGCTGCTCATTTTGAGTGTTGGTTACTGAAGTCTTTTAGGGTATATTGTAAAACAGGAAGATTTAATTGCATTCGTTGACCTTTCATAGACAACATCGCTGCGAATCTGCATACAGCACAGAAAAACTCAAACCAGAACAGCTCATCAATAACCACAGAGCAAGATATTTCCAAGGACAAATTCGAGGAAGATGGAACTGTCAAAAAAAAGTTCGAAAGAACTGAGGGAACCGTTGAAAAGTCCAAAAATACTGAGCAAGCCTTCAAAGAGAAATCTGAGGAAAATGATGGAAATTTCAAAGAGAAAACTGAGACAAATGAAGGAATAACCAAGGATGAGTCCAAAGAGAGTCAATCGGCAGATTCTAAAGATAGCAACACAAATGCTATTGCAAAAGATACCACTGATGGAATTGGAGACTCATCGGTAATTTTTTTTTCTAATTTTTGAGCTTAAGCCATTGGAACCGATTGAATAGCAGCTTCGTTTTATGAAAACAGAAAAATGTAATTGAAATTGCTTTAAAATTCTAAGAAAACGGTTCAATACACTGACGGTACTACTCAGTTTTGTAAAAATGCTTTTGGTTTTCATCTGTAGAATTCATATAGCCGAGTATCATCCACACAAACAAAATAACATTTCTAAGAGATGAAGTGAATTGCTTTAGAAAAAATGGCGTCAAGTAGGTTGACACTTCCGACGCAACGCCCATATCAACTCATAAAGTGCGGAACACAAACTAGACCCTCTGAGAAAAAGTCAGTCAATTAGGTCCTTACAATTAGTCCATAGACATTCTCTGCCATACCGGTAGTGTATGTGGCACATCGCTTCCCCCCAATATCTAACTCGGGCAGATGCGGCACCGTGGTAGCGCTGTCAAAGCATAGAAAACACTATGCTAACATCCAAAAAACATAAGATCTCATTTTCGAAAAATTTTCGCGTTTACAGTAATTCCTCGCCAGTAAAGAAAAAATATTTGTAACTCGTTCATTGAAAAAGAGCTCATTCAAAACTTCTGCATTTCTCGTCCAGAAAATCAGCTCATAGAATTTGATTTTTATTCATTCAAAGTTTTAACGTCAAGATAAAAGTTATGTACTTCAGTTCAGTAGTTTTGAAGATTTATTGATTTAAAGCTTAAATAAAACTAATATATCATCATTAGTGGAGATCAATACATTTGGCAGCAGAGTAATTGAAAAATGAAGAATGAACTGACCCGTTAGGCAAGTAAATGTTGAAAATGGCCACCATGACTCTCCATGCAATAATAAAGATTTTGCTCAAAACGTTGCCGCACATTTTGCAATATTTGAGGAGTAATTTGAAGGTACTTATTCACAATTCTCTGTCGCAGGTCTTCTAATGATGTTGGCTGAGTAGCATAGATTTTGCTTTTTAATTGACCCCACATAAATAAATCCAAAGGTGATAAATCTGGCGATCTTGGGGGCCATTCTTCTACCAATCCATCGATCTGGAAATGTCTGATCTAAATATTGTCGAACACTTTTGATGCGTAATGTGGTGGGGCACCATCCCGTTGGAACATCAACCTATTCGCAATGTACCGCAGGATCTATGGCGTCTTCCAGTAATTCCAAATACATTTCATCGGTCAAATTTCCAAGTAAGAAAAATGGGACCAACTAAATGATCGCCAAAAATACCAGCCCAAACATTTAATTTTTGTGGCTGCTGTGTATGAACCTCATGATAAATTCTGGGATTAGAATCGGACCAATATCGGCAGTTATGACGATTTACTACGCCATTTAAGAAAAAGGTACATTCGGTGGAAAAGCAAGTGTTGAATAAAAAATGTTCATCGTTTGTAATTCGTTCACCCATATCTTCACAAAATTGTAATCGCCAATCAAAATCGTCTTCATTAAGTTCTTGTACCAGGTGAATTTTATACGGATGAAAAAAAACTATGGGCCTTTAGAATCCGTTGGACAGTATGTTGACTAACACCACACACAGTCTCCAATTTGCGGGTACTTAACGTAGAATCTACATAAACTTGCCCTAAAACCCCCACTTCTATTGCTTCGTTCCTTATGGGATTTTCAATGTTGCGTTTTTTATTGGCGACTGACCAAGTTTCCCGAAATTTAGCTACAAGTTCTAGAACATATTTTCGATGCACGTTACTGTTCTCATGTCGCTCATTAAATATTTCTGCTGTTCTATTAGCGCACTGATTATTTTCGAAAATATTTCGATAATTTCAACTCCTTCTGCTGTGGAATATATCATCGTTAATTTATGTAATAAAGCGTTACAAGTTATTTTAGCAACACAGTTTGGTCAAAGCAATCGCAAACTATGTACTAAATTCCTATTTAAAATAAGTACGAGATATTTCCTTATCTTTCTTCAAGAAATAGCTTTTTGCCACAAAAAAATGCTCCAATAGCTATTTTCAACAACAAAATGATAAACAAACCATGGGCGTAGTGAAGAAAAGCATTTACTTATTAGGTAAATTCTTTTAGTCAAATTTCTTCTGAAAATAGTGCAAACTAATCTGATGTACCTATTAAAGTCTACTTTAAGCTTTAAATCAATAAATCATCAAAACTACTGAACTGAAGCTCATGTATTTTACATCATTATAAAGGGAATTGAAAGACCTTTAAAATAAGGCATCACTCGACCCCCCTTTCCATTTAAGATTTTAGGGTTGGTATCACCCCCTCCCAGGGGGCTGTACGTATTAACGTGATTTTTTGCCAAACTTGTGTCCCGATCGAAAACAAAATCGACGGATCTGAGCGTTTTTCAAAAAAAAAAAACAGCCGCCAGTAAATGCGACTGTTTCGTTTTCGATTCGCCACCCTGTATAAGTTATAGAAGGAATTTTCCATGCAATGCCTTTATTCTTTTCTGTGCTATCGAATAAAGTGTCGGTAAAAAAAATATTATTCGATAGAACTTTTATAGAAACATACAGCGAAAACGTAGAATGAAAAACTTTGTTTAAACCGCATAATTGTTAACTGAATTTTTTTTTAAATCGTCATACAGATGAGTTAGAGAGGTCAGTTCAGTCTTTAGAGACACCTTGCTTAAGCCATCTAACGGAAGCTATGGCTGGTGGGAAGTGTCTGGCAGTGCTGAATATTGCTTTGTACTAATGTTTTACAAAATTATATATAAAAATCAGTCATTAGGATGTAATCCTATTTTCACTCCATCTTTTCACCTGTCTCCAGTGAGTTGGTCTCCCATCCAACTTGACAGACATGCAGGCATTGGAAGTAATGTCTTGAAAATGGAAAGTTCAGCAATTTTGGTCTAATAGGCAAGCTTAAAAGTCGCTTCAAAATAAACTAAGCTAGAAGCACTCTTCAGAGGTCTCAAATTCTATTTACACACTTGATGGTCTCAAAAGTATAGTTTTTTAACCAAGCGTTTACAATTGCAATTTGAGGCTTTTTCAAGCATCGAATCGCTTATAGCTGGAAAAGGCTCAACTTTAGAGGAATATTACTACGAATATTTGGTGTTCAAAATGGTCCAAAAAATCTAACAACAGTTTTCAGGAGCGTAAAATTTTTTTTAAATTTGTTCCAATAAATTGTTTAAAAAAATGTTCTCTGGCTTCCTGAACGGCAACCCCTTCATCGATGTTAAGGGTCACATAATGAACATGATTATGAAAAAAAGTCGAGCTAGAAAAATTTACGTCTAAAGGTACAAATCACAGTATGACACAGTACCCAGTATGACAAGGTATTTTCTCAAATTTTAGTAGGATGTAGGTATACACTTAGTGTAAACACGTAGTATGGTAGGGCTAAGCAATTTCAGTAACTTTCTTTGAATAAAAAATGAAGTGCAGTACGTCCGTGTAACCACGTCTGCTCAAATCCAAGGTTCGCATTTTGTCAGCGTACCATGCGTTTATAGTAGTTCTAGCATCACAATTACAACGGTTTGGCATCAGATTGTGATCTCCTTCAACGCGCATGCGCTGTCAAAAATCTAATTTCGAACGGTCAAATTTGATTTTGCTAGAACACATTTTTCTGTCAAAATACGTTTGAGTTGACAGTGACAGCATCGTATTTGATATTTAGATGAAATTTTGTTTCTTTCCTCGTTGTTAGGCCAGATATACTAAGTTCTTAAGCTTGATTGAACGTCTTATTCTGTAGATTAAACAACTAATCTATCTGCTACATCTCGAAATGATGATGTTCTTTGTCCTGCGAACTACAAAAAGATGATGAGTGTTCGCTCATAAGCAGAATTTTTCTCATTGCCTCCAGTCGTCTTTTTGAAAAACATGCTGTGTTCGTATTTAGTTGAGATATTATCTTCAGCCTCTTTGCGAGTCCCTCTGAAATGTTTCATGAAGCAGTATACTGTCTTCTTCATCACTCGAATCGATATCTGAGATCCAATCGGATTCTGAACTTCAACTATAAGAGTGAAATTTCTATGGGCAGTATAAACAGGTATACACAATACAAAACTAGTACACACCAAATTTCTTGAAAACGGTTATCTGACTTCAACCTTTTCAATTGACTGTTCAAAGTTGCAACGAAACTAAGAAAGACGCAAACTCGCAACACAATTCAAAAACCATAAATCTAAATCATAATGCACCCATAACTGAATCAGTTTTCAAACCAAAAATTAGGTTGCTGAAACAGCGGACCAATAATCTCCATTTAAGTTTCACCCTTGCTTGGCAATGTTTTCTCCACTGCGCATGCTCAGTCGGTTTCAAACTGTGGGAAATGTAATGCTAGAATGTTACTTATAAACTCACCTGCTACAATCTAATGTCACAAAGGTATTTTTCGGATGTTTAGGATTATTCTGGACAAAGAGATCTTAGTAACTGTTTTCTAAGATTGGCCATTTTCGGGTTATAAGCAATTCAATGTTTGAAAAAGCCTAAAAATGCTTGAAAGCTCAATTAAAACCCTATTTTTGGCGTTTCTAAGTCTCTAAGTCAAAGTGCAAATCTTCCCCTACAAGACCGAAGAATATTTGAAGTCAGGTTCATTTTAATGTAATTTTTGTTTTGCTTTTTATACTAAACAAAATTTTAATTTTCGCAGACTTCACATATAAACGTACCCCTCGTTTTGTCTTCCAAAAAATAAGTAATGCCTGACCTTAGATCTTACTCTATTATTACGTCACTCTTGAACCTATTAAGAGATAGCTTTGGGGCGAACTTTTGCGTTTGAACTTTCGACTTTTCATGCCATTATTAGTTAGCACAAAAAGGTAAAAACGCACAAAATATTGATATTCCAGTGAAATTAACATTTTAAAAGAATATCCCACTCTCATGTTTGCAGGTGCTACTGACACATGACGACAAGTACACTAGCTACGTAACCAAAACCGATACTATGGATACAATATCTGATGACGAAAGGAATGATACTGACAATTCAGGGTGCGATGGTACAACAAATTCGACAGCTAACTACGTAGCAGTCCGAACTCTGGAGGGAGCTTTGAACTCGCTGCATGACTGTCATCCTGGAGATAGTGGAGTATTTTTAGATGGAAACACTTTCAAGCATGTTGTTGACATTCTACAGACAGTATTGAATACTTGTTGCCAAAAGAAAAGGTATGGTACTTAGCTTCCTCTGCTGATGAATCAATTTGGTTTCTCTGAGCTTTCCTCGAGGTGCCACGGCATTCCAGGTCTGCCAAACGAACTCACAAAGCTTCTGATTCTCATTCAAATTCTGTTCAGCTTGGCACTTCTTCGTAGCAAGTGCAGTTCCTCGGTATTTAGTCTCTGCCTGCGCGGCTTCCCCAGTACAAAAATGATCTTTTACGAGTAGATAGATACTTTATTGATCTTTTTGATGATTCAAAAATGATGTAGGATAAGTTATGGCTGGCACATACAATTACACTTCACTAAGCATAGGAAAACATACCCTTGGTATGTTTGACGTATAAAAAATGACAGATGTACAATGTGTCGCCAGAATATTATGGGCGACATAAGATAATATTGCGATTCAACCTACAAAAAAGAAAGTTATTTTCTGCTATTACATTAGTAAGAACATTAAAAAGAACCATGGTAAAAGATAAGATATATAAGTAGACAATCATAAAAGTACTTAAAATCCAGTCGCTTAAACAATCACATTTTTAAGATACACTTAAACCATGGTAAACGAAAGATCACATAAAATGAATCGGCATAGAATTTTGGGATAAAAAATTGTCAGCTAGAGTGTAAGGGCACTTGTCAACAAGATATATCTTCAGATGGACCTTGAGAAGGTTAATG
This sequence comes from Acanthoscelides obtectus, assembly GCA_963669975.1. Lineage (NCBI taxonomy): Eukaryota > Metazoa > Arthropoda > Insecta > Coleoptera > Chrysomelidae > Acanthoscelides > Acanthoscelides obtectus. The sequence goes on along the minus strand of CAVLJG010000007.1, from coordinate 78,287,531 downwards.
TTGATAGTTCTCCTGAACCTGTGTGTAAGTGATTGTGAGTCTTGGTGTATGTAAACAGTGGATATTTTTCAAATAAGGTTCTGTTACGTTTTCACTTGCATTTAACTTTTGCTGTTATCAAGGCTAGCGAATTTTTCAGATTGAGATGTTCCTCATTAGAAAGACAGGATGATATAGAGAAATGTCGTACCCAACCAACTTTCAAAATGGTCGGCGGAGAAGTTCCAGTAAGAATCAGCAGTTCCGTGGCTGATTGTAAGAAGTACGTCATCAGGCAGTGAAGTGTCCTGTGTTAGTTCTCGTCCCATGGATTATTGCTTGATACTTCTATCCAGTGTCAATTTTGTGAATTTTCAATATGATGGTAACAGTAACGAAAAAATAAAGCCATTCCATACTTTTTTATATTACTTGTTTTTCTCTAGTCACTAGTTGCATAACCTTAAAGAAATCATAACCATTCCTTCTCAGTACTATATAATTTTTGTTGATCGGCTATGTTCCCGAATTCAAACAATGCACCCACGGTAACAGGTATACAGTATAGACAGATAAGAGATAGACCGGATGTAAACAAAAGGTTCGGGTGATTTTCACGCTAACGCCGCCGTCTCGACGTAAAACAGGAGCCCTCATTGGTCAATTTGCAATTAAATGCCTATGCCGAGCGGCAGAGCAGTCGTATCAAGGCAGAGTCACATTCAGGTTCAGACGTGTTACGTATGTCGTGTGCATCATTGCAATTTGATATTTCTTTGGACGTTTTCGTTTGTTATTTTATTAAGTTGTTGAGTTTGTCGTTGTTATTGTTATACCTTGTTATTGATTGTTATTGTTATCAACTGCTTGCGCAAAATGCCCAGTAGTACAGATACTGCCGATGAAGTTGTAAACTCCTGTAGTCCACCTAGGAAACGCTCTAAAAAAAGACACCTGAGTGCAGAAATGAAAGAGGTCATTTTGAATATATACATATAAGATCGAGCGCGAGGAGAACGAGGCATCAACCATCAAAGAAATTGTTGTGAAGGTTTCTCACAAAGTTGGGGTGTGTCGCGCATCAGTGTTTAATGTGTTAAGACAATACAAAAAAAATCACACCTTTTCTGAGCCAATAACCAGTATACATCGCAAAAGTATTGTTAAATCATTGGATGAAGCTGACAAGCATGCGATTAGGAGGAAAGTGCATGAATTCTTCTTTAGGAATGAAATACCTACTATAGATAAAGTACTGCAGGAGGTAAATGGAGATACAACGTTGCCAAATTTCAAACGATCAACTTTCCATGCGTTACTGAAGCATTTAAATTTCAAATGGAAAAAACGGGGTCGTAATAGTTTACTACTGGATAGAGAAGAAATTGTGCTATGGAGGAGGGATTATTTAACAAAAATTGGGACATATAGAAATCAAAACAGGAAGATTTATTACCTTGATGAAACGTGGGTAAACGCAGGACACACTACAAGTAAAGTATGGGTTGATGATTCTGTAACTTCATCCAGGAGGGCCTTTCTAGATGGACTGTCCACCGGATTAAAAAATCCAGCAGGTAAATACGAGTAATAGACAACAATCGGATGTTTTTCAAACCTTGGGAACAAGGTTCTAAACATTAATTTCAAGGGGCAGATAAAGCATATTACAAGTAACAAAACTTTTATAACTTTCGATAAAATGCGTGGATGTTTTATTGTCATTTTCATTTGTTAGAACTTTTTTAAGCCATGTTTTTATGTGTTTTCGATATTTCAATAATTTTTTAATATAATCTTAAAATATGTCGAATATTATAAACTTAAAAAAAGTTACTAAGTTTTATATTGTGTACCGTTCCTAATATTTCTAATCATTTTAATTCATACTTTAAGCTTTATAAAGTTATAATTTGTTAATATTAATATTTGCGCGTATTTCAGGTTCCTGATCATTCATTTTTTAAAGGTTTATAACTTTAAATTAAATTGTGAAGCGCTGAGTAATCATACAACGTTCAATATTCTTTCTTTCAATATGATTAAATAATCCCAATTATAGCAATCTGATACTCATGTCTCAATGTTTTTTCGCTGAATGTGATGAAAACATTTGAAAAAGGTTCGCTTATTGAAATAAATCTACACCAGTTAGTACTTCGATTTCCAGGTAAAGGGAAAAGGCTCATTATCTGCCATATTGGCAGTGAGGATGGATTTGTTGTTAACGGTCTGTGGTGCTTTGAGTCTAAGAAAACTGGAGATTACCACGAGGAAATGAATGGCGAATCGTTTGAACAGTGGTCCCAACAACGACTTCAAGGAAAGTTGATGTTCAAAATTGGCTCCGCTCGAAAAATATCAACTTTGAAGAAGCAATGCTGAAAGTACAATTATTAAGGATTGTCAAGGATCACAAGGCGGAATATCAAAAATACGCCATTGACGAAATGGCAGCAAGTCAAAATAAAACTGAGCTCCGTTTACCTCCATACCATTGCGAGCTCAATCCCATTGAGCTCATATGGGCAGAGGTTAAAAATTATATAGCTAAGCACAATACAACTTTTAAATTTTGTGACCTCAAAGGACTTTTCAAAGAAGCACTAGAATTAATAACAGTGCAAAAATGGGAAAACTGTATTAAGCACGTGAAAGACAAAGTTGAAAAGAGAATGTGGGAACTGGACAATATTTTAGAGGAACAAGTCGAGCCATTCATTATTGACGTTGGTGCTTCAGGCAGTAGCGATGATGAAAGCTCATCAAGCTCATCTTTCCAATAAAAGATGTCGTTCATCAAATTCGGTAAGTTATAAGTAATTATAAAGCTACTGTATTTTTTAATTAATTATTGACATTTTCGAACCCATTTTGGCAAAACCTATTCAAGAATCTACTTTCTGACAATGTTCAACCATGCACATTTTTTTACGTTTTGAACGTTTTAATTTGGTTACATATTTACCTAGAAATCAAAAAATATACTAATCAATATTCTAAAAGCAATTTTGAGAGATATACGATTATTTTTAATTTAGGCTAATTTAAACGCCAGTTTGAGATTATATTCGACTGTATTTCACCAAACATCAGGCGGCATCCGAAGCTGGAAATCGAAGCGAAAATTTTGAAACCCTTATGTATATTTACATCATTATATATTTCTTACCCCACCCCCACATGATCCTATATCCATCACCAATCGTATACACATCGAATTGTGCTAATTTACTACAAAGTTACGCAAAGCAGCATCTACTATCTAAAATATGTACTGCGTGACTCTTAATACGTCCCTGCCGAATGTTACAGCGTTCGATGATCACGTGGTCTTGTTTATGTCCGGTCTATCTCTTATCTGTATACACTTTAGGTATTATAATAACCAACTATGTCTTTTCAGGATTTTTGAGATTAAGATAGAAACATCCAGTGAAGGACGTCACCCGGTAGAGGATAAACTCAAAGTGTATCTAGAGCAACGAATTCGAATAGAAGGAAGCAAGCTTCCTATTATATTGTCAAAATTTCGTAGTTTTATTCCAAACCTTTGACTTATTTGTATACTAATGCCAAATACCAAAGTGACAGCGTTGTATCAACATAAAAATAATTACCGGTGGAAACATCTACCTTTATCAGGCCTATGCAGCTGTTTGCAAATTGTGTACGAAGTAGCACGTCTTGAAATCGTCTAACACAACAATCATCCGCAAAACTACGAACTTAACAACATAACTGCAAAAAAATTGAATTATGTCAAGTTCACTTTGATCCTCACTACTAGGCCAACGAATTCAGACTAGGTAGAGGAAGCCAGTCAAGGATTTGTTTGTCTCCTAATTGTCAGTTTTTCGTCCGGATCAAAGTGCATACTACAAGTGCACTTGACATAAGTCAGTTTGTGGCAGGTCTATAATTATATTCATATTTTTAGTGTTATTTTTTTAAAAGTGCGAATGTTTCTAATCTATTCAAATTCGTTGATCTAGACAGTTTGCGAATCTGACAATTCAAATGGAAATAGGAGTTACTTTCATACATCTACCTCTCTCACACATACATGAGCTATAGGCCTCGATGCGTATAAGCTCAAAGACATACGTTTTTTAGTTTTGCCAATCGCTTCAAAGATTTTCTGGTCAATGTATGCAACGCTTCATCATTTTCTGATAGCAGCAATGGAAATCAGCGGTTTGCTTATAGTCATATCATCATCAAAAGTTATGAAGCAACATGTGACTGAAGTTGGTGTGGAAAAATGGGCCCCTGACTAGTAGACCGGAATTGGTGATGCGACATCTTCTGTGCAAAGCGCAGAACGTGGAGCAGTTATGAGCCAGAAGACCTAGGTTTTAAACGACTATCCCTTACTAAAAGGAATATCAACCTCAAATAAATTGCTCTTATACAAATCCATCATTAGCCTATCATGACGTATGCATGTGCTGCTTGGTCCTTTGACGCTAAGGTGCACATGCTCGCTCCATCAAGGGAACTCCGTGGTATGTTTCGAATCACACGCTACATTCAGATCTCAGTATGCCTGCTCTCCATAAGTTTATCAAAGAACTTGCATAGGCATATACAAAACCAGACAGCCATTCTAATCCTCTGGTAAGGGAGGCTGAGAATTAATTACAGTGTAGCTGATGTTCAAAAACATAAACGTCCAAAGCCATCCTTAAATAATTAATGTATATCTATATTAAGGTTATGTTTGCGCTCCTTCTGCAAAGGCCCTTTCATTTGGAAAAAAGAGCTAAAGACCCACTGTCTGGATGGAAGACGTAGGGTCTCTCAGTGATCTTCATTGTATAGGCTGGGGACGAAGATCAGCTTGACAAACCGTCGGTAGGTCACGTTCGTCACCTACTTGCTCACAAGATTTTGAGTTCTTAAAAAGACCACACCCACTTGTTTGCTTCCCGTTCATCTGTCTCCAAGTCCAGACCTATACCGTACTTATGAGTCACTAATGAGCATAATGAGCAGAAAACAGCGCGTCGTGGTTACCGAGAGGGAAGGCAAACATGCCCTTTTAACCCAAATGAGCTTTAAGAAAAGAGTCTTCTAATCACGCGTGACTTGTTAAAACAGACATTAAAACTGAACAACCAGCATCTGCGGTCCCTAGAAAAACGTTAATTTAAAAGTATTGGACGCCACTTGCTTAGCGTGCATAGTACTGACAGTGAATAGAGCCGTAATTCCTTCAATATTTCAACTATCATAAAAATAGGCAATGTGGCAAGCGCGGCGAAGAAGCAGAAAAGAACTCGACTCGCGTACAACTGCAGGGAAGTCAAGAACCCGACACGAATATTTTCCGCGTCCTAGTTACCAACTAGTTGTTCCTCACTGATGTGTTGTCTTCGACAAGCCGAACACGAAGAAGATAGAGATGATGAAAATGGTTCCTTCCCTGAATCTGTAGGGGCCACCGGGCAATAGCTGATTTTCACAAAATAAGGGACGCTGGTATGTTTAGTTTACAGACGCCTCACGAACAAGGGATTATAAACAGAATGGATCTCATTGTCCTCCGGGAACATAATACAGAAATGTGTGTACAGACAAACAAAAAGCCTTCTTAGCGTGGGTCTCCGGATATCCAAGAACATCCGAGGATTAGGAGTAACTCAGGATCCGCATGGCTATTACGTATCTTGTGTTGATGAACATATGCAACCAACATTGCGTGTAGTTGAGTCATTCCTCCATAGATGGACGCTCACAACGATCCTAGTGAGGAAACGTGGAATGACTGTTTGCACCCTAAAAGCTACCTAGTCAAAAAGATGACATTTTATAGGCTTTTTTGTCGCATGGGTATTACGTATCTTGAAGTGTGGCATTATGTTGGTTTGTTTTTGGAATTATATACGTTTCTTTTGACAAATTTGTTGGGTTTTCTGCAAGATGTCAACTTGGCACTAGCTGTTGTACACTTGTTGTGTACTCGTTCCGTAGCTGTACGTGTTGCCTTGACGTTATTCGCTTTAGCTATCAATGTTTAGCCCTGATGTGATGTAACATCTGCTTCAGAGATGGCATTATTGGAGGTCCAAGCTGTAAGTTGTAAACTATAGCTGGAAGAAAACGGCAGTGCATAAGCGCCTAGTGAGGATTATTGTGCTAATAATCTGTGTTGATGATAATTTCTTGTCTCAAATACATTTATTTGAGATGTATGCAAAGCTAAAAATTAGTTGCGAATCCGCAAATTTGCAATATTTCAAAAACAAGAGCGATAAGAAAAGAAAATGCCTGGTTGGTGAAATAGATTAAAACTAACAGATGAGAAAATATGGGACATACAGGAATATTTTACAGTTATTACATTTCACACCAATTTTTATTTCGAATCATTGAATTTTATAGAAATTTATTCTACGATGTCAAGTAGAAAATACAAATCAGCGCCTAGATGTGAGGCAGTGCGAAAATGTTTTGCATGTGATGCGACATTAGTAATTTCTTTGCAATGTGGCTTAATCACGGACAGACAATGTGGGTGATTTCTCGTAGTGATTCTCAAAGTTTGTGAAAACGCAAAATGAAGAAAATCGTTTTGTAAAACTTTGAACAGAACCTCTCTTCAGAAAGGACAACACAAGTAATCCGTCTGAAACAGCTAATAGATATATTTCATGGGCAGCATAGCATATTCAGTAATAATTCTCCCACATACTAAACTTCACTGATTTTATACACAAGCAGTCCAATACACACAATCATCCAGATGTGTTCTTGCTACTCTTGCTACGTGTGGAACTTCGTACATCCAGAACTGGCCGATACGATCGCTCCTTTATCCCGAGGATGTCGAGATTGTGGAACAATCTACAAGAGGAAGCTTTTCCCAGTTCTACTAACCTTAGGCAGTTCAAATACCGGATTAACAAAATTTCTTTGGGATCCTCGTAGGCTTTTGCCTGCGCGGTTGTTTCGGTATATATAAAAAGAAGATTCTTTTCTCAGCGGGAGGAAATCTGAGGCTTAGAGGCAATTCAATAAAGTCAATGAGATTCTTTTTCTCAGTGAAAGGAAATCTATGGCTCGGAGGCAATGCATGAAAATTTGTGGTAAATCAAGGAGATCCACTGGTATCCAAGGAGAATTATCATCACTCTTAGATGAGATTCGTGGCAATTGAAGAAGGTTTTGTTCACAGTGAGAGGAGATCCGAGGTAGATAATGAGATTCGAGATAATCCAATAAGAATGAGGGTATCTTAAGAGATTTTCTTTGTCAGTGGAAGGAGAACTGAGGTTTGAAGACAATTCAAGAACATTTTCTAGCACAATTGGAGGACATCCGAGGCAATCCAATGAGATTTTTTCGTAGTGGAAGGAAACCCAAGGTTCAGAGGCAATATCAAAAGATTCGAGGTAATCCAGGGAGATTTTTTGCTTAGGGGTGGGGGGGTACGGGGTTCGGAGATAGAAAAAATGTCAAAAATTTGTTTTGGTGCAACCATGATATGATACAAGTGCATATTTTAAAATTATTTATTTATATACATGTGTTCCATAACTTCGTGCCATAGTAAAGATGTATTTTTTTAAATAGAGCAAGCACCCTATGTTTTATTGCATATTTGGATAGAGCGTCCGAAAACAAGAAGTTTTATATCATATAACATATGGTATCGACTATCAACTGCTTAGACATGTAATGAAATGTCTAAAAAATGCCCAATGGCTCACAGCTCCGTCATTTTTGAAGATATCTAGATAAATCTTAATTCACAAAAATTTAATGATCCTCGGTTTTAGGCTGATCTCAAAATAAATGCTAAAATATCTCTCTATTTACACAGGGTAAGTCAAAACGCAAAATGTACCTTATCTCATAAGCCTTAAATGGAATACCCTGTATACTTCTACATCACTAAATAGCTTTCCCTGGAAACCTTTTTTTGTTATTTTGTTATTGCTATTAATTCCAAGAAAAAATATATTCCGCTTTTAGACTTTAAACCAAATCTTTTATGAAAACAATAATTTTTTTTCGCACAACAAGACTCATCTTAACCCAAGGCAACCATTCATTATGAAATTGTTGTAAAACATTCCAAGTAGTTCTGATGATTCCCAGATGTTTACTTCAGGTCCAGGATTTTGTCACAACCACATTGTTTCAGCAACTTCGGCGACACGATTCCCTATTGTATTTAACTCGAACGACCATATATCACATGCTTAATAAAACCTAGCTCGTCTCAACACCGTATCTAGACTACTGGCGCCCTAATAGTTGGATAGGAAGAGGCGGTCCGATCAATTGGCCAGCAGGATTTTCCGATCTGACGCCTCTTGACTTCCTTCTCTGGGGCCGTGTAAAAGGATAGGTGTACCTTGAGAAACCTACAGTAAGCGAGGATGTGAAACATCGTATAAGTGAGTCGTTTAACAGGATTCATCGACAAACCCTTTTAGACGTGCAAAGTAATTTCAACAGGCGTCTGGCCTTGTATACCTTGCACCAAGGTAATACACATATATTCGAACAATTTACTAACGACTGACTGTCTTAGGCTGAGCTTATTTTTTCATGTTATTAAAAGCTAGTGTTTTGATAGAAGAGTTGATTTCATGTATAAATACGGGATATATTTTTGGAAAAAATGTAAAAGCCTTACGTTAAAAAAAAGTTCACCAAAAAAACTATTTAACGATGTATAAATATACAGAGTGTCTTATTTTAAATATTTGAGAAAGAGTACATATTGGGTTTTCAGATACCTTGTATAAATAGAAGGAAATGTCAGCACTTTTTCCAGTCTCAAAATCGATGATAATACAATTTTTGTGAACTAAGATTTATCTTAATATCTTCAAAAATGGCGGCGCTGCGAGCCGTCAAAGCTGGGCATTTTTTTCAAACGTTCGACCAAATATCTAAACAATTGATAGTCGAAACCATATGTTATAAGATATCGAAAATCTTGTTTTTAGGTGCTCTAATCAAATATGCAATAAAATATAGGGTGTTCTATTTAAAAAACATATGTTTGCTATGGTACGAGGTTATGGAACAGCTTGTATAAATTAAACTAATTTTAAAATATGTGCTAGTAACATATCAAGGTTTCCAACTAAACAGATTTTTCATATCTTTTCCAGTTGGCTCATAAAACTACTTTCCATTTTTATTGCTCAGTGTTTTTAATGCATTAAGCGTTTTTGGGCAGTAAAAACCTACATGACACTGAATTCAATTGAATCATTGCCGGTTTTTTAGAACTAAAAAGTCGATGGTCTGATCGCCATCTCTATCAAGAACCAACGATGAAGAAGACGTCATCGGTTGACCGACGGTAGGTTATTGGCCTCCAAGCAGCCAACTAGCGCTCGCGGCGCTGCTCACTTCCCGGTTGTTTCGCTCAATGTTCGAAAGAATGTTCGTATACTATGAAGTCATTCGCTACGCTACGGCTTCGACGTCGTCGTCAACATGGCCGCCATTAAATTGCTATTTTGACACGCAGTCATGCTTCGTTTGTTTTTGTTGTCCTCAAGGAATTTTCCATCATCATCAAGGTGGCTCTATTATATTAGGCGGTACCGTATTTTGTCCCAAGCCAATTAACGAAAAACAAAATACGAGTTCGTATAGGAAATCAAGGGCGTACTTACGGAGGGGCTTTGAAGTTCAAGCCACAAGGGGCTATATTATACCGGTTGTTTCAAATTCGACTCTTACCACTGGAAAACGGTATGAGATACGAAGTTACTCAATTAGGGGCTAAGTTGCGTGCTTAGGTAGCTAACAAAATGCCGCTTACAAAGTTTCAAAATCCAAAGTACTTCCGGAGAGAGACGGAAAAAAACGAATTTTCCCAAAATCTGTTTCCTTATAGGAAATCAAGAGTCAATTCCGGCTTCGAAGCTCAAGCCCACCCAGTCCCACAGAGCTCCAGTCTAATACATTTTTCCTTAGATATATTGAACAGCAATAGTATTTTTCTGAATCTATATCTGTCTGCAATTTGAGACGAAATAAAATATTTTAATCGAATCCAGATCGAGCAAATTAAAGATTGATGTAATGAAAATTGTTCTAGATTATTTAAAGCTGAAAGCCATATTTTGCCATTTGATCGGTGGAGCTATGCTAAGTTGCTACGTAGATGTGTTTTGATTGGCATGTCTCTTTAGTTACTGAAAAACATGCGGCTATAATTTATTTCATCAAAGACAAGCTTTTATGTTTTGTTCTGCTCATGATAGTATCATACATTTGGTGATATCTGAGATCCAGGGTGCTTACGGAACGGAACTCATGAAATAAATCGAGAAAAATAAGTATTTTGGACGAAAAATGGGTAGCTTGGAATATTTTCTCTGAAAATGGAAAAGCAGTGGGGTCCCAACTAGCAAAGTAGTGGTATAAGCTTTTTGTAAAAGAACCGTTCAGCCATAAAAGCTCTCTGTTGTTGTTGCCTGAACACCAAAATGCTGGCTTAATGTTGTGTGGAATGCAAATTTGCTTTCTGCAACATATTTGCTCTAAAATGAGGTGTTCAAAATATTCTTATAGCATAGTTATACAACTCCTTATAGGGCAAATTTTTAACTGTTGCATAAACGATTATACAACTATTTTATACGGCATATTTGCACGTTAGTCAAAATGGTTGTGTTGTGGCATCCATGGTAACGTTTATAAAACCAACCCGAGCCTTGTTGTTTTGCTGTGTAATTTACTACTTTAGCCAACAAATTGCTCCCAACTGAAGCACTTATACAACTGTTGTTTAGTAACTGCTAAAGGCTGTACATATATGCTAAATATGTTGGTATACAACTTCACCATAACCTAACTTTCTGCTGTCATATTTTTGTTAAAATGCCATAACCAATGTTTTAAGACAAACAACGCATGCATATTGCTTATAAGATATAGATCTGGTACAAACTCTGGGTAAATCATTCGACTCTGTCGGTATTTTATTTCAGACATTTGTCAAATTGTTGTATAACACCTGCAGGCAACACCAAAACATTCTAATAAACTAAAGACAACATGGACGATGCCATGATTATACACAACCACCCGCCATATTGGGCAAATATTTATTATTCAATTTAATATTAAATAATTATGTTCGAAATCACAGATATAAAGTGATAAACATTAGTGTAATTGTATCTAAATATAGGATTTGTGGAAGATTTAACGCAGATAAGTTCAGTTTTCCATCTTAAAAATCTAGACATACTTTTCACCATTATCAAAAATGAATCAAATACGAAACCCGTAGAAATTGCGTAACTACTTTGCACGATAATCACAATAAAATTTGCTGCGCAAGTAATTCAATAGCCCTATATCACAGTGTAGAAGTTTATCATAATACCTGTGTATGAAATTCACAATGGCCGATATGTAAGTAAACAATATGACTATAATGTGTTAGTTGCATATTCTTCACTTCGTCTATACAATACATAAGAAATAGTTTGGTTGCAATAAAGTAGAATCACGTAACAGAATAGTTGTATAGTTGACAAAACTGAATCTTGCACTGACGCAAATGTTCTATAGCGGCTGCACTTTTGTTGTATAACTGTTACCTTCAGCCCTTATTCAACCTCTTAAATGACTAGTGTCCTATTAGGTGTGCCCATTCCGCTTGTATAGCTGTTCTAAGAGGGTTTTGCCATGTTCTTACAGTATACAATGCTGTGTAAGGAATACTGTATAATCATTCTTGCAACTCTAATAGGAGTGATAATTGTTAGTTGGTGTGTTGCTCCACTTAAGCGCTGAGAGGGGCTCACTACGTTGTGAGATATCTCAAAATAATGAAAAAAAGATAGCACGAGCATTAGCAAAATGAGTGAAAATGAGTAGTCGAAAAATAACGAGTAAAGATGACCACCCGTAGACAGCCAGCTGAGCCCCCGCCAGAACTGTTTCTTGGATACGCTAGTGTAGAAACGAAATGTCAGAAGACAACGGTTGAATTGTCGATTTTCGTAGACTAGCTCGCGTATTTTTCTCACACATCAATTAAGGATTGAAGTAGGTACTGCCTCTTGACAATATAATATAATAATATTTTTATTACGGCTTGTGCATGTCCAAGGTCAGCTCGAAATTACAGAGGCTGAACGTTTGACATGATACTACCTATATATCATGAAATTTCGTAGATATTACTTTATAAATTATTCGAAGACTAGTGATGTTTGACGATTTTGGAAAGAAGGCGCTTTTCTTCCTAATGTATAGAGCCAACTATTAGCAATACAATCTGTTATTGACAAAATTCCCTATGAAGGCCATTTACATTCAAAAGGACTAAATACCTACATCTAGGATGCACGACTTCAACCTTCTCGTCGTGGACTGGCAAACTGTAACAAAAAAACAGGGTTTTCGTACTGAGTTGCAACCTAACTCATGACCTACTGGATCCACAGATTTAAATCGTCCAGCTTTTCCCATATTGAGCCATCTAGCAAAATTATCTTCCATCGAATGATTGCGAGATCTGAATAAGAAGCGACCCTGGTGTATCTAAAAGGGTTTGACAGCCTTAAAGACTGGACTGTTGCATAAAATTGGATTAGAATTTGGCATATAATTGAAGGTTCTATATTTTCGAAAAACGCTGATTCCTAGAATGATTTAAAAGGTCATCAATTGAATTTAATTCCTTGATTTTGGATACAACCTGCATATCTGAAACCGAAATCCGAAACGTTCATCCTAATACAATACTCCTCTGGCTTAATCATAGTCATGCTGGAGAGACTGAAGATATTTATCCACATAACAGCTAAGTTACATAATAAAGACATAATTTATGGAAAATTAGATCCAACAGAAAAGGCACCCCTTTTCAATGTGCACCCAAGCATATCTACCTGCGTCCTTCCAACCATGACAGAATATCAAGTCCTGGAATCCATTTTAATGGCCCTTGATGGTTATGGTGGAAAGGGAAAGCAATCTGTGTTACCCAAGCATAAATTTAATTACGTTGCTTTGTGTAATCAAGTACCGCGTGGTATGAATCTTCAGTGAAGGGCCGGACTTACGGTTTCTGATTGCTCGACCTTTTCTATTTCTCGAGGCACGATAATTCTCGACGAGGATGTCTCGAGCTTCGCCAGTAGTTTGAGAAATTTTGAAATTTCTACTAAACCAGAATCTTACTTACAAATACAAAAAAGGAGACTAGCGACGACTTCCTCTCTGACGAGAGACCTGGAGGTTATCACTGCTTGGGGACGCAACAATCTTGTACAGATTAATACTTCCAAAACACAGTACTGTTCCTTGGCGAACAAAAACCGTCCTAGCGCTGATCTGGTTTCGATGGATGGCCGATTTCTGCCAAAGAGCCGTTCATTTCGGCTGGTCGGAGTCCAGATCACCGAAGACTTGATCTGGCACGAACACATCTCGTCAATAGCGGCAGCTGCTGGGGAAGAGCTAGTCTATTTGTTTGGGACTAAGAAGTACTTTTCTCCGTCTCACTCTATCCAAGACCCAGAAAAGGCCTAGCATCGAGTATTGCTCACACGTTTGGGGTGCTGCCGCCTCGACTACATTATTTATGTTCAACGCTGTCCAGAGGAGGGCTGTCCGACTGATCGACGACTCTTCTCTAACAGACAGTCTCAGAACCCCTGTACCGCTACACCAACGGGCTTTGCTCCTCAGAGCTCTTCGAAAATGCCGCCGTGCGATGTACCTGCCAGACAGAACCGCCTGACTTTGGCCTGCCATCCTAACCGTGTTGAACTTCGTACATCCAGAACTCTCCGATACGACCGCTCCTCTGTCCTGAGGGTGTTGAAATTGTAGAACAATCTACTAACCTCAAAATCGGATTGACATAATTTCTTTCGGTGTCTCGGCATTCAAGCTTCTGCCTGTGCGGTTGCTTCGGTATAAAAAAAGATGAGATCAATTAAATCAAATTTTTAGTTATTATAAACTATTCAGGCCAATAACGTTACGGTTTGGCTTCTCCAAAATTTAGTAGTTTAGTTTTAGTAGTGCTTGGCCAGTCGCTTATTGATGTTTTTTGAGAAGAAAAATATCATCTCGCTGAACCAACAGCATGTATATTCGTTCTATGAACGATTGATTTCATTCATTGATTAGGGTATTTTATAATAAGTCACTGTTGATATTGGGGTTCTTCAAGGGTCCATTTTAGAGCCTATTTTGTGTATTCTCTATATCACACTATATGCAGATGATGCATCAATATTAATCTCGAACACATTGAAAAATATCTTAAATAAAAGATGCAATGAAGTAATCGCAAAGATCAGTGATTGGTTTTCCAACCATCAGTTGCTTTTGAGCACTGACAATACCAATTTAATTCGGTTTCATAACCCACAAAAGAAGATAAATATCTCTAACGTTAAACATAAGACTGCGTCATTGAAGTTACTGACGTTAAGTTTCTGGGAATATTTCTAGACGATAAGTTAGATTTCAGAGAACATTGCGATTACTTGGTTTCGCAACTTAACTCTATCTCTTATTTGCTTGGTTCTCTCTGAAAGTCGACTGATCGGAATATACTACGGCCTTGTGGAGTCCAGACTCAGATACAGTACTTGTTTTTGGGCACAATACGTTTTTTATTGCTCAAAAGTCAATTGTTAGATCAATGGCGCGGGTAAGTAACACCACAGTTGTAAAGAATAAAAAAAATTAATCTTAATGGTACCTGCTCTAACGATTCACGAGTTGGCCTCATACATATCCCGGAAAGGGACCAAATTTACTCCCAGCAAAGAAGTACACATAGTTACCAGCAGGCAGATTAATCATATACACTCTAACTTTTCTAAATTTAAATTAGGAAATAAATCGCCAAATATACTTGCTACCAAAATCTTTAACATCCTTCCAAAAGATATACAAGAAATAGCAAATGTTGTTTATTATCTCGTTTTATTTATTGTTTCTTATGCCTCTCTATATTTAGCTGCTCTATTGACGATTTCTATACAAGTCAGTGCAAAACAAAAATATACTAGCAGCGCATCGGAGAGCAGAGGGATCTGTCCTCGGACCCTACCTGTGGAACCTATACATTGCTGATCTGTCGGTAGAAAACATTGCAGGGCAATTGATGTGACAATACGCAGATGATTTGTGCATGCTTAATAAAGCCAAACAGCAAAACACAGTCATCAGGAGAGCAAAGAGCAGATAAGCAGAAAGCTGGGTGTACTGTATTTGGACAAGCAAAATTGACAGGAATGGAAACTCCCGTCCTCGATCAAATACGATACCTTGGGCTCAATGAACCGTAAACTCGGACGGCCTCAATGAAAAAGAATCCTTAAGTTTTAGCTCGAATGTTTGTTGTTGTTTGTTGTTATCTACCCGCTACTAACATACGACGTACTGCTGTGCTCTCACGCATAAGCAAAAGTAACATTCTAAAATTAGAGAGGTACCTTAAGAAAATATAAAATAGAGCTGAGCGGTTCCCTTACTGTATCCCATATTACATACCTTGGGAGACGCTTCAGAAGGACAGTGTGGCAACACGCCTAGATCAGAAGCACAAAAAACTTCTTAAAAACACCGAGGAAGACAAATCAGTGAAACGGATTTTGACGAAAGTAGATAATTCAGTCAACCAGTCAAGCCAGCGATGTCATATCCAGCCTCCAAAATTCAAGAGTCCTGTGCACCATATCTCATAATGACAGTAATATTTGAACTTTGTAATAAGGTTTGATCCCACGTCCCCTATTCTACTGCTCGTATTTCACCTTTTTCATAAGTAGAATGTCTACAGAAGCAATATATTTTTGTTTTTCACCGAATATATATAAGCCAAAGGTATCATATTATGTAAGATAAATAAACGTTACAAATTGTGGTATGGATTCAAAAATTAACAACAAACAATAAATTAAACAAACTATACTCGGCTGACGCAATTTTGGATTTAGTAACATGCAGATTCGTTAGAAGATGTCCTTTTCGAGTAAGATTATATAAAAACCGAAGCAGAATGTCAGAGTACTACTTGGTCTATATATCTGTCCTTCCGCGAATAACATACTTGATACAATCTTTTTACATTTCGAAATGGTTAAATACACCCCTGACCGTTTCTGCTTTACGACCATGCAACTGGCCCTTCTGACGACCGTCCAATTTGTCACGGCACAAGGTAGTACGGGCAGTACCGTCTGCAACGCAATTATTTACGCAAACTTGGGCAACCGAAGGTCGTCCTGCAGTTCTGAGAATAATGGGTGATGGGATTTTGAAAGCAAAAGTGACATAAGGAAAGGGAAGGCAACCACCAACATTAATTTATTGCTAAGACAGCTTTAGAGTGTCTTTGGTGTCGTAAAAAGGTTTTCAATAAGGTTTAGTTCGCATGAGAAAGCCGAGCTTATTGGTCGCGGTTTGACTGATCGTTGTTTTTGCATGGTTCAGGCGTAGTCGTTTATTGCATTTTTGTCAGATGTTGTAGATACTAAAATTGTTTTGTGAGAAGTTACCGAAACTTGAAAACAATAATGCTACCCTGTTTCTTACACATCTTATTTTTTTGTACAAAAGCAGTCACAAAGGCAAAAGATAATAAATACTGTTGTTGAAGTGAATTTTGATCTGCCGGAAAAATATTTCAGATTTTCGATAAAGCGCTGTATGCATAACTTTTCACTTGTTAGCTCCTTATTTCGATGATGTAATACAAGTTTTTTAACTGTTCTTCTTTACTATTTCAGAATTTACTTGAAAAATATATGCATTTAATCAACAATCGTAATACAAAGATTCGTTATATAGATATTGAAGTGATAAAAATTAATACTCATTGGCTGATAAAACCGGAGAATTACCAACCAGTAAGTCACGTGATTATATATCTCCAACTGAGTTTGGAAATATCACTTCCGGTAGCTTATAATGTATAATTATTTTTACATGATAAATTACTACTGGAAGAAGAATAGAATACGAACTCAAGAGAAGAAAAGAATAATATCGTTGAGATGGAGAGTTTTAATTTTGATTACGTTTTGTATAGGCGCCAGCTGCTGAGTGAAGTCTCTCTATATATTACAAAATACACTATGTTAACATCAGTCCAAAATTAAAATCTATGTACCACATTATCTTTCACAATTATTGAGTAAGCCCATATCCAATTTCCAAGAGAGTGTATTGTTTTTAGCAGACTCAGACAATGGATTTAATTATTGAAAGCATACGACTTTGAGACTATTTTTTAATTCGATATAATTCTGAAACATATCTCAGATCCTGCATATGCGGTATTAATCGAAAAAGTTAATAGAACACCTTTTTTTAATTGTGATATTCGCATTAAAAATCGTAACCATATTTTCTCGTATTGCTATGAGATAGATACTTGCTTGTTGGGATTGGTTTTGTAAATTTGATAGGCGAAGCTTATTTTCTCGTGTTGGGGGTTCTTTATTTCTTTGGAAACTAAGGGCATGTACAAATTAATAACAGCTCTTCATATTCAGTTGTGTTTAAACGTGTCTGACTTTGATCGCTTACCCTGCAATTTTATCGAAAACAAAATTGAAATATCAGGCCTCCTTTCTGTTTGATAATTTGGAGAAATAGGTTATCAACAATCAAATAAATGAATACTAGAGGTGGCCAATATCGTGTTTTTCAACATCTGTGATATTTGATATAGATATTTTTTGATATCAGTGATTTGAAACCGTAACGTGATTGCGACTTTCAAATAGGGATGAAATTATGGGCATGCGCATCTCACGCACATTCAAACGTTAACCCCGTGATCCCTGATGCCATTTGCCGTTTCCGTGGAGCACCTAGTTGCTTAAGTCATGATCACGTCATGCTTTTACGCGGTATTTTGTTAAAGTCGTGATTCGTGACTTAGAAGTATTAGTTACTAAATCACAGCTCTTGAAATATATGCCACCATTAATGAGTACCGAAATCAGGGAGATTTGAAGTTAACAACCATACTTTTTAAGTGGGATGATTTATGCTAGCTCTCCTACCGCTCCCCAGTGTCAGAAATGTCAAAGCAAATGAGACGTCTTTAGAATAAGGAAACCTTAAGTAAAGCAACGAGACTGCTAAATAAAACCGCGCAGAATTAGAAGGTGTACCAAGGTATCGACCACCAGGAGGTCTTTTGCAAAGTACAACCGTGACAATATATTCTATTATCAACGCCAATGTATTTATTAACGAGACAACCACAAGCAAGCTCTGAATACAGCATCGATGCAACGAGTATTCATACTATACGGCTCTTAGGGAAAGGTGACGTTGAGTAGTTCGCACTCAACCCGGTCATCAGTTCATAAAGGATTATTGTTATAATAAAAAAGTCAACTACGAAAATGTATAACACAAAAGAAGAGTTAAATAGATCAAATAAGCTAAATACACTTAATCCACCGTTCCACCCTTTGAAAACGCGTTTCCGTTTGTTCTAAGCACTTGTATAATAGAGTAAGGGACAAGATCGCATTAATCATCAACAATGAGCTCTGACCAAGCAAAACATCTTGGTGTCATCTTTGACTCTAGTTTAAGTAGGTAAATATGTGAGTCATCTATCGAAAATTACCTACATCAAATTAATTTTAAAACCCGTAAAAAGGTAGTTGCACGTTTGATAATTTCCAGCCCTCCTGTTGACCCGATGAATCGCGGTAGAATCCAAGGAATGAAAAACAACTGCTGTGGCTTTCGAAAATATAGTTATTTCTCCTCTAAAAAAATCAACAATTTGAGAATAACCTTAAGGTGTTTGTACATGATAATATAAACTAAAAAGCCTATATCTTCCGATAATAAACTGACAGCTAGAGAAATCATGAATCTTAGAGATCTGAGGCATAGTAATAACCTTTAAATGCCTACACCGCATTATTTCAAAAGTGTTTTGTACAACCTCGCTGCAGAAAGCATTTTGTAGGCACCGGAGTTTCCAGTGTTTGGAAAAGTATGACAAAGATAAACTTTAAACCCCCTACAACCCAAATTCCCAATTTTTAACCTCCACAATTTTTTTCCGAACATGTTCTCTGAAACATTAAAAAACGTGGCACAATGTACTATAATAGGTACCCTTGGTTCTACTGACCTTAGCCGATTCAAAACATGTACTTATAACAAGTTCTCTTACTTGTTTGTAGTCGGGATCTGGAATCGGAATTTTGGTCCTGCCTTCGTGACTTCTTGGGCATAAAACTAATCATAATTAACCATAGCTAAATGAAATAAGTTATGTTTCCATCCCTGTGTTTATGGTGGCATGCAGCCATAAGTAGCGTCCGAAGTAATATTCAAATAAGGAACCCGTATCTTACATTATACAGAAGAACCGCAGCCACACCCCATGGCGTAGACGAGCACGATGAAGCAGTCCCAAAGGCACCGTTTTGGGCAGTGATTATGGGCCCGTATCTGCCGGTAGATGCCGTCGCTGTTAAGCCACGTCTCCATTACAACAAATTTGTTGCGCAACACATGCCGCTTCAGGTACCGGCACATACTGAAGCAGTTGCAAAGGCACCGCGTCATCCGTAAAAAGTTTAAAATCGGTTTGTTAGTCTGATTTTTATACTGCTTTAGGTAAGCATAACTGGGATAAACCTCCTCAGGCAGATTGTTCCACCATAGGGACAAATGCACTACGATGAACAATTTATTGACCAAAGCAGATGATTAGTCTGAGCTTACTGAGCCCTATCATCTGCCTAACTTGAGTTTGCATTCTTCAAATAGGAAATTCAAAATTTGAGAAATTCAAAACTGAAACGTGAAAATAGCAAAATCTCGGTTAGGCGTCATCTTGAAATAAGCAAAGTTGGATGCCAAGAGGTACCTAATTTTGGCGCTCCTAACTAGCATTTCTTTACTCAAGAATGTAAGTTTATTATCCTGAAAATTGTCGGATTGGAGATCTGTCAAAGTTGAGCGTTTTTCTTTACATTGAATCGCTTAAAACTCAACAACCAATATAACCATCAAAACGTTACAACATGTATCAATATTTTGGAAGGGTCTACCTGAGTGTGGAATAAAATGTGGGAGATTTAGCTAAATAAACACATATTGTGTGTTCGTGCCACATCAAGTTCTCGATGAGCTGGACTCCCAGCCGAAGTGAACAGAGAGGCAAAAAACGAGAGGAAGTCGTTGCTAGTATTCTTTTCGCCAGCTCATGGGCAGAGATCTACTAGATTTCCTGCATGTAGAGTGCCGTCATTAGCAAAGCTGTGGATTGAATTGATCGTATAGGAGAGGAGGTCGTTGATATGAAATGGAAACGATGTTGGATCCAGAGCAGATCCGTGGGAAATACTTGCGTTGTTGGATGAAGAGAAGAACTCCTCAGTTACAACAGATATTTTGCTCCTAGAGAGAAAGTCAGTCATCCACCTGCATATTTTCGCTGTAAAGCCACAGGATGAAGGGTTGCATAAGAGGGCAGAATGCCATATCTGATCGAAAGCATTCGTGATATCAAGAGCAAAGGCATGAGAGCCCCACCGTATGACTGGTCGAGCTTTCAGCACAGTTGTGTCATACAATCTAGAAGGTTCCCCGTTGATTGCTGGTGTCGAAAACCATACTTAAGTTTAACAGACTGGCGGTCCGCCTTTTTGAAAGTTAGTGCCTTAATATTTTAGGCTAATACCCATAAAAAGCTTCAAAACGAGACATTCCAGAAGTATAGTATATAGTACTCATGCACCAATGTCACCAATCCGAATTTTAGCTTCTCAACTTCATAAAATAAGTAAGGACCTTTTCTTGACAGCATTGCAATGGAGTCGTACCTTTAGAGTCGGCAGCAACAGCGGCAGGTTCAACGCACCTGTCGGAATGGCTACGGCGTGACGGTACCACGCCAAGTAGTACCGTTACTTCACCATCGTCGCTGCCAACCTACAATCATATGCCGGCCGCGCGAACAATGTTATTACACCGCAGAATTGAGTTAGATTGTTGTCATGTTTCATGCTCAAGTTATTTCCAGGGGGTACAGAGTGTGCATGGTGTTTACTGGTAAATCGATTGGAGGAGCTTTATCTGGTATCAATATTGCCTTCGATGGTAATATTCTACAAGAGGGCATCACTTACGTGCTAGCTATTCAGCGTTCTTTTGTCTAAATGTACTTGAACAATATTGGATAAATCATGAAACATATTAAGCTAGTTAAGCTTTTAAATGCTACTCAAATCCCATGTAATTTTTTCTGGGGATGGGCAGCCGCGGTAGCGTCCTCGACTTGGATGTTGTGTTGTGTGCTATCCATATCACGTACGTGGGTACCATACTCACGAAAGGTACATCTAGGGCTGGCCCAACTGATGACGAGCCCTACTTTAACCCCAGCGTCTCGTCACATGCCAGTAGGCAGGTAACATTCAGGCATAAGACCGTAAGACGAGTGCTCTTGTCTCTCGTCATCAACAAAGCTTCTGGTGCGGACTTGATTCCTGCCATTGTACTGAAGAGGTGTGCAGCAGAGCTTGCTCCAGTTCCTTCGCATCTCTTCCAGATATATTATGAATCCGTCACGTTCCCAGAAAGCTGGAAATTTGCTCATGTCCAACCCA
This sequence comes from Acanthoscelides obtectus, assembly GCA_963669975.1. NCBI lineage: Eukaryota > Metazoa > Arthropoda > Insecta > Coleoptera > Chrysomelidae > Acanthoscelides > Acanthoscelides obtectus. Next base: position 78,265,932 of record CAVLJG010000007.1, on the reverse strand, counting down.
TCCCAAAAAAGCATCCAAGACTGACCCTTACAACTACAGGCCTAGAGCCTTGCTTTCTGTTATAAGTAAGGAGATGGAGAGATGCATAAATCGCGAGCTTCTGGACTACCTCGAACGTTACAGCTTGATTAGCGACAGGCAGTATGGTTTTCGGCACCAGCGATCCACAGGGGACCTAGCTTACGCCACGCAACTGTGGAGTGAACTCATCCAGTCTTATGGTGAGGCTCATGCCTTTGCTCTAGACATCACGAAAGCGTTCAGTCAGCTGTGGCACGCTGCCTTCTCATCATCCTATAGCCTCCCAGAAAACCTTTGCAGATGGGTGGCCGACTATATCTCTGGTCGCAAGATATCCGTCGTAACTGATGGATTCTCCTCTTCATCCCACAACGTCAACGCAGGTGTTCCCCAGGGATCGGTCTTGGCTCCGAAAGTGTTCCTTTTACATCTCAATGACCTCCTTTTCTGTACGACAAAATCCTCAGCTTCGCTGATGACGGCATCCTACGTGCAGTAATTAAGAGCGACAAGCCGATCTCTGCCGCTGAGCTGGAAAAAAGAAGACTAACGACGACTTCCTCTCTGACGAGAGACCTGGGGGTTATTACTGCTTGGAGACGCAACAATCTTGTACAGTTTAATTCGTGCAAAACACACTACTGTACCTTGATGAACAAAAAGCGTCCTAGCGCTCATCGGGGTTCGATGGATGGTCGAGTTCTGCCAAAGAGCCATTCGTTTCGGCTGGTCGGAGTCCAGATCACTGAGGACGTGATCTGGCACGAACACATCTCGTCAATAGCGGCAGCTGCTGGAAAAAATCTAGGCTATTTGTTTAGGGCTAATAATTACTTTTCTCCGCATGACCTTCTCACTCTATACAAGACCCAGATAAGGGCTAGCCTCAAGTATTGCTCACACGTTTGGGGTGCTGCAGCCCCGACTACATTATTTATCCTCGATACTGTCCAGAGGAGGGCTTTGCGACTGATCGATGACTCTTCTCTAACAGACAGTCTCGGGACCCTTTCGCACCGGCTGGAAGTCGGCGATCTAGCTCTCTTCTACCGCTACACCAGCGGGCTTTGCTTCCATGATGCCGTGGCGCGTGCCTGCTAAACAGATTCGCCTTTGTCCCGAGGGTATCAAGATTGTGGAACAATCTACAAGAGGAAGCTTTTTCCAGTTCTACTAACCTTGGCAGTTCAAAAATCGGATTTACAAAATTTGCGCAACTGCTTCGATATAAAAAAAATCTCATCGCTGGAGCTACATTATTATACTAGTTACCAGTGGATGACTCGTGGTACAGCGTTGGTACTACGGGGTTGGTAAAGAGTCAAAAGTGGCCTAGTTGCCAGACATCTACTACTACCACTACTACTTCTTTGTCTGGGGATGAGTCACACCATTCACGGCTAAGGATACGTTATTCAATGGCCATATTCACTTACCTTATGATTCCGCATTCATAAGATTTGCCCAAAAAGGGTATTCGTTCAATTACAGAAAAATGGTGCACCTTACAAAAAAATTTTTCTACAAAATGTCAGTATTTTGGATTCAAAAAGTGTTCTCTTTTTTCTATGAACGGTTCATGGCAAAACTGACCTGCTCAATTACTAACCTAGATTCTCGCGCCAATGCTGTGACATGATAAGTTGCCCTCTCCTTAAAATGTTGTGCCATGGAGATCAAGCTTCCATCAGATGTGAGGAAAATGGCGTTTACTTTTTGATAGTTTGACATAGATTGTATGACTCTTTGATCGTTTGACATAAAATGTGCGACCACGTTATAAAGGTATAAAACAAACTTATAGTGTCATGTAGGCAGAAACCTTTAGGGCACGTAGACAGGCATTGTCCTTCTATGGATTGAAACATTTATTCAGCCATTCTATGTTGTTACCACAAGCCAACAACGTCTAATACATCACAAAACATATTAATAACTGATTATTATCTTATTATTCGCTCTTTGACAGTTGACAGGTATGGTACGTTCCTCTTGAAATCGTGCTTACGATCCACAACTTAGCTCAGGTCAGAAGCTAACTTTAACTTAGGTCAGAAAATCGCCAGTTCGTAAGCAACTAAAGATACATAGTTGTATATACGAAGAAGTCAAACAGACGAGCAACGAGAAGCGAGAAATGAAATAGAACGGATCGAAGGACTGAAATTCAACAACATAGCAGTGTCGCATTTAATCCCAATCGAGCTGCATTCAATTATGACGTGGCAATCGATTACAGTTCACAACAGATCGTTGCTATTGGACCAATGAACGGTTTGTATCCATATTGCAAGGCTTTAAAGTTTAAAAATGAAGCCTCTGGATTATGTTGCGCCAATTTAAAGATCAAATTAACTCTATTGGTGCCACCACCAGAGCCACTACATTCATTAGTTTCCAGAAATGGGCCAGATTCTACATATTTTTTGACTCCAGCAATACAATAATTGCTTTCAAATGACGTCATTTGGCTCAACAAAATTCATTCCACATAATTTTATGCCTACTTTAAATGTAAGTTGGTGGGGGAATGACAGTGCAGCCAACGTATTTTGCTAGCCACATGGCGGTACAAGCACTTCGCTATACAATTACCTATATTCCATATATTTACACTTTTATTATTAATTATTCATCCCACTTCATAGCTAAGGTATGACAACGTCTGTCGGGTCAGCTAGTAAGTTATAAGACTTGATGAGCTGACAGCTGTCACTGAACGAGATAGGACGCTTAGCGCCGTGTCTAACCATGAAGTCAATAAATTTATTTTTAGACTACATTAGTGGTAAGCACAGTCGTCAAAATACTGCCAGATCCTATTGTGTTCAATAATTCCCTGATGTATAAGTTCAGTACAGAATTCCTCTTTGATTTTCACCCTCAAGCAACCTGAGGACATTTAATGAAATCGAAATTGGACATTAGTGAAGAGTGATGAAGGAAAGGATCAGTAGGCCATGTCGATGTCGGTGGTGTACCGTTGCAGCCAAGTGTTGTTTGTTGTTTTGCTGTTGGGCCATCATCGCACATCAACCACCGTTGCACGAAACGAAACCGAAATGCTTGCTTGAGGAACGGTGCTTATAGTGCAGTCACATTATATACCGCTATCGAGTGAACTACAATTTGAGCTGGCTAGGGCGCAGCAATAAAAATCTGCATATACAGTGTGAGCTTTCTCACCAATGCACAAAGACTGATATGACAAAGTGAGCCATGAGTATCTTGACAAGGCATTAGGGCTAGAATGAGACTATTGCATCTTGAGCACATAAACAGCCAGCTTTATTTGTTTTTCAATACGATTTTGCTTTGATACTGTCTCCTAATAGTCCAGAAAGTATCCTCACATTTCCTCGGAAAAATATTCTAATTCAGTTTTCTGCGTAAGTTTATTACGGCGGTCGCTTACATGCCGGATCTCTCTCACGCTCACAGATAATACAATAGTGCGCCGGATTGATTAACAATTAAAACAACAATGGTTTAAAGTAATAATAATAACCCTAAAATATTTCAAAACTTTGGGAACATTCAAATGTTTTTTTATATGGGTATTGAAAGTGGCATGCTTTGAACTGTTTTTAAATATTAAATCCTTATTATTTCGAAAACTATCAGCGTTAGAGGAAAGGTCATTAACACATTTTTCATTCAGAATGATCTAGAAAAACTATAAAAAACTTTTTCCGAGCCGTAACACACAATTTTTTGATTTGGTTTGGAATAATATTGTTTGACCAATAAGATTATACAAAAAATCGAATCGAAATAGTTTTCTGAGCAAATGCTCGGATACTTCCTGGACTAAGAGAAAATATCTGTAAAGCAAACTACTTGGACATTGTGACCTTTTCTCAAACGTCTGGGACGTCCAACATGAAACCTTAATAGTAGTTATGTTTTTGGTTTCAGTGTTAGTGCCCGGAGTCGCCCAAAAAAAACAAAGATGTCCTCATAATATTACTATTACTACATGTTCCTTATAATTCTTGAAGCTTATCCTGTGGTTTTCATTCATAGGACTTCATTGTCTGCGTCTGGCTGATTCAAACCACATATATGACTTGGTTTCTCATTATTTTAAGACGTTTCGGTCACCACATGACAAAGAGATAACACACAGTGGTTTAATTTGGTCAGACAATGGAATTACAAGTTCCTTATTACCATGGTCTCATGATTCTTTCAGGAACCATGATGACTGCACCATTGCTCCAATGCTTGTGTGTGTTAATGCCTGGAGACGCCAGCACCTGTTGAAGCACAGAACAAACAGTAGCTCCTCATAACAGATTCCACTGTGACTTGACCCAGGTCGTGGATTTACGGGAATCAATAACGAAAGTTGTAGTCGCGGGCATGATGATAGCGAACAGCACCGTTAAAAACTGTACCATACATACATTACCCGACGGAACGGCATTCAATTCACTTTTAATAGCATTAAGGAGTTCAACTTACCATTATTTGTATACATCTTCACGACCGACCGCTGATATGACGTACAGATCAAGCTGAATAGCCGAAAGTCGACCACGTTCTCGAAAAAATTGTAGTAAGCTGAAGGTACATTCAAAATGAGACCTTAGGCCCGTATCGTCAGTCGTCCCTACAATTGTAGGGCGCGTTTATGGCCTCCTTGATTGTCATACTCTTTTCTCTCCTTCAAAAATATCCAAAGAAATATTTTATAAAGTTACAACAGCCTTGAAACCCCATTGTCAAAGATGTCACATACCTGTGAACTACTGAGGTACAAGACAAAGGAAAGATAGATCAGCCGCTGACAAAGAAACCAATGACCATAAAACTCGCCCAGCAGTAGTGATGTTAGATAAATAGATGGGGCAATAACGACCTGGGTGATTGCAAGCAGATCAAGAGGTTTACAACAGGAATAGATAATAACTGATCTCTTTGGTTAGGATCCTCATAGTATTTGTCAGGGCCTACCAAAGCTTCGACTTAAGCCACATTTGGCCAAATATACACCTTTTCACCAAAAAATCAGTACTCACGAAAAATTTTACGGAAATCTCGTCATGTGAAACAGGAAAAGGTGTTAAAGGGTATTGGCATATGTATATGACTAGCGAGTCTTAGTCCATACTTCTTTGCTGCCAATAATTAGGTACTAAGAATTTGCTGTTAGCCTGCCAGTCTGTACCAGTGTCAAATATTTAATGCTGTGGGACAATGCTACGATAACAGAAGAGCCAGTTCACTAAGTGGTATTGATGTGCCATTTTTTGGCTTTGGTCTCCAATTATTGACAGTATTGGCACCTGTTTCATATTAAATTTTAAAATGTTATGACCATCTACTCGTTTGTGTTTTGTCAAAAAGCCACTTCATAATTATATACATGGTCAATTTGTTTTTAAACCTGACTTTTTCTTGGAAGGTATGATTTTGAAAAAGATTCACGGAACAATTATCATTTTACATGTTAAATGTTATGAAACTATACCATCAAATCAAGCATCTCAAATGTAGCTCTGTGAATGTGTCCAATTGACAAACAGTATCATTGAATATTTCATAACCAGATCACTACGAGTCTACCGCTTTCAGGAGTTGCTTTATTGGTGGAAATAGTCCGAAATCTAGAGCTTTTTGCGCTTTTCTTTGATTTACCTAAGCTGACTCGATATTTCGCACCAGTGTATTAAATATCTCGAGTTTTATAATATTTTAATATAAATGTAGCATAACTCAAGCTTCGCGTTTTGATTCACATTAAAACAGAAATTACTACTTATACGAAGTAGGGAAACCAAAAAATCGATAAAATGTCGATTTGAGCACTTGTTAGCCAATGATGTACCGCTTGTTCATTCCGCAGGGATATTGCGAGTCTGGAAAAGTATCATTATTTCGGTTTTTTGACATTATATTGGTTTTTTGTGACATTATGTAGGTTTTTCTACAAGATGTCAACTTTGCACTAGCTGTTGTACACTTGTTGCATTCTCGTTCCGCAGCTGTACGTGTTGCCTAAACGTCATAATTTTTCGGCTATCAATGTTTGGCTCTCGTGTGTTGTAACATTTGCTTCAGAGATGGCATTATTTGGGGTCTAAGCTGTAAGTTGTATAGTATAGCTGGAGGGAGACAGCTGTGAGGATTTGTGTGCTAATAATCTGTGTTGATGATAATTCCATTGGTTTTTTGTCTCAAATACAATTGAAATGTATGCAAAGCTAAAAGTTAGTTGCTCATCCGCTTTTTCTTATTCAACCTGGAAATTACATGTACAAATTTGCTGAATTTCAAAAAAAGAGAGCGATAAGAAAAGAAAATCCCTCGTTGGTGAAGTATATTAAAATTAACAGGTGAGAAAATATTGTACATACAGGAATATTCCACAATAATTTTTATTTCCAGTCATTTAAATTTGATAAAAATTTATTTTACGATATCAAGTAGAAAATACAAATCAGCGGCCAGATGTCAGGTAGTGCGAAAATATTTTGTATGTGATGCATCACTCCTAATTTTTCTGTGATGAGGCTTGATTAGGCACAACGAGGGTATGGTGCTGATTTTCCGTCATGTTTCTCAAAGTATTCTCTATAAAAATGTCTCTTTTCCTTTCTCCTAAAATATTCCTCGATGTTTTTGAGCTCCTCCTCAATTCCTTTTTTCTTTTCGCCCTTAGTATTAACTTGATATATCTTCTTTGCATTCGATAGGCTTCCATATCTTGCTCACTTATTTTGTTACTTTTTCCCGTTCCTTGTCGCATTCATGATCCCACCGCGTTTTCTTGTCATGTTTCATCTGTTTTTTAGGTACTTCTTTTTCTGTAACTTCTTGTACTATAGACTGTAGTATCTCCATTCCTGATCTATCACCATTTGCTTTTCACTTTGTAATAGTATCTGTAGTTCTTCTTCGATTGCGCTAATATATTTATCTTGAATCTGTTGATTCTTAAATTGTTGTGGATAAAAGGGTCTTTTAATACTTCTCCAACTTTTATTTTTTCTTTGCGATTTCACCATATTAATATCAACCCTTACTAAAAAGTGGTCTGAGTCAACATCTGCTCCCCTACACGTTCTCACATTCTGAATCATTCTTTTGTTATGAAAACGTGATCAATTTGGTTTAAATAATTACCGTACCGTGACGGTCAAGTTCCTTTGTGTATGTTCTTTTTTTTTAAATTAGTACTCATTATTTTCATTTGGTTTTCTTGCACAAACTCTATAACTCTTCTTCCATTATCATTAATATTTTCGTGTGATCTCTTTATAAATTTCCAGTTCCAGTTTCACTGTTCTCTTGCACAACGAGTGATAAATTTCCTCAACTTTTCGATAAAAAATGTCTTTTTCCTCCTGCTACTTTTCTTCTGTCGGGGCATGCATACACAGAATTGACATCTTCTGTTCATTAGCCACTTCTAAGTAGCATATTCGGTCATTTGTTATAGTGCACTTAATTACTTTTTCTTTCAGCCTTTCATGCACTAGAAATCGTACCTCATATTGCCTTGTATCTCTCTCGCTATTGAGCAGATAATAGTCCTGTACCTGGATCATTTCTGTCCATCTTAAATGTGTTTCTTGAAGTAATATGACATCCAATTTATACTGGTTCGCTTCTTGATATATTCTCCTTGCATTCCAGGTTCCCCACCTCATTCTTTCCACTTCCTTGTGATTTTTTTATGTAGTTAGTTTTTTTGGTATCCATTTTACTTGCTTGACTCGTCACCTTTCCATCCACGTGGCTTTCATCACCTAGTTTTTTCAAGCTGTAATTTTCATTCTTCCTTGTTCCATCTCCATTCTTGTCCATGAATTATCAGCTGACTAACGCCAATTTCCACAATTGTTACATTCCTTCTTTCGTCGGTTGCTTTTTCCCGTATCATTTACTCTACCATCCTTAAGGTTTCTAAATTTATGCTTATTTTTCATTACGTTTTCTTTGTCTTCTGGCCCGCCTAAACCGATCCAGCATACCCTTCCAGCTAGTTTACGAAGTGCTTTTATTTGTACTTTGATTTCTTGATTTTTTTCTATGAAATAGTTTATTCTGGGCTTTAGGTTTGCGTTTGATGTTTCTATTTCCAGACCTGTCAATACTACCTTATCAGGTTTCTCTTTCCCCAATATTTCTAAGTCTTTTTTCATACTCCCGTTTTCCTTGTGTTTACTTTTTAGGTGTTTGTTTTCCTGTTTTAATGTCTGAGTATCTTCTCGAAACTCGTTTGCTTCTTTACTTAGGTCCTTTATCACTTTTTTCATATAACTTATTGTATCCATTTTTTCATCCCTGCTCTGCTTTACTGGAGTACTCATAATTTTTTTGCTCTTTCTAAATGGGTCATCATGGTCACCGTCGTTCCTCCTTCTCTTAGAACTATCATAAGTTGAATCACTATCCATACTTGTATTTGCTGTAAAGCCGGACCTGCGTGTGACCCTGAAGTGACCTTGAAACGCATTTATGGAGATAAAAATCGTATGAATGCTGTCGAAATTGTATTTTTTGCTGGCTTTTCGTTGTTCTACACCACGGTCTGGCAATATGATCAGTAAATACTGTCAATACGGGCCACAGTAAGTACTGATCGCGTGGCATTCACCTATGCTGTGATAACCCATATTTATACTATACAGGGTGGCGCATCGAAAACGAAACAGACTCATTTACTGGCAGCTCAGTTTTTTTTGAAAAACGCTCAGACCCGTCGATTTTGTTTTCGAGGTGGACACAAGTTTGGCAAAAAATCACGTTAGCACGTGCAGCCCCCTAAGCGGGAGTGACACCACCTCCAAAATCTTAAATGGAAAAAGGGGTCCAGTGATACCTTATTTTAAAGGTCTTTCAATTCCCTTTATAACAATATAAATTTAATGTACTTCAGTTCAGTAGTTTTGAAGATTTATTGATTTAAAGCTTAAATTAAACTATTACATCATCATTAGTGGAGATCAATACATTTGGCAGCAAAGTAATTTAAAAATGAAGAATGAACTGACCCGTTAGGCAAGTAAATGTTGAAAATGGCCACCATGACTCTCCATGCAATAATAAAGATTTCGTTGTCGCACATTTTGCAATATTTGAGGAGTAATTTGAGGGCACTTATTCACAATTCTTTGTTGCAGGTCTTCTAATGATGTTGGCTGAGTAGCATAGATTTTGCTTTTTAAATGACCCCACATAAAGAAATCCAAAGGTGATAAATCTGGTGATCTTGGGGGCCATTCAATGGCACCTCTTCTACCAATCCATCGATCTGGAAACGTCTGATCTAAATATTGTCGAAGACGTAATGCGTAAAGTGGTGGGGCACCATCCTTTTTGAACATCAACCTATTCGCAATGTACCGCCGGCCGATCATTCTGATTTTCAATTATGGCTGCTAATGCAGGATCTATGGCGCCTTTCAGTACATAATTCCAAATACATTTCACCGGTCAAATTTCCAGGTAAGAAAAAAGGACCAACTAAATGATCGCCAAAACTACCAGCCCAAACATTTAATTTTTGTGGCTGCTGTGTATGAACCTCATGATAAATTCAGCGATTAGAATCGGACCAATATCGGCAGTTATGACGATCTACTACGCCATTTAAGAAAAAGGAACATTCGTCGGAAAAGCAAGTGTTGAATAGAAAATGTTCATCGTTTATAATTTGTTCACTCATATCTTCACAAAAATGTAATCGCCGATCAAAATCGTCTTCATTAAGTTCTGATTATTTCCGAAAAATATTTCGATAATTTCATCCCTTTCTGCAGTGGAATATACCATGGTTAATTTATGTAATAAAGCGTTACAAGTTATTTTAGCAATAAAGTTTGGTCAAATCAATCGCAAACTATGTACTAAATTCCTATTTAAAATAAGTACGAGATATGTCCTTATCTTTCTTCAAGAAATAACTTTTTTGCCACAAAAAACGCTCCAATAGCTATTTTCAACAACAAAATCATAAACAAACCATGGGCGTAGTGAAGAAAGGTATTTACTTATTAAGTAATTTCTTTTAGTCAAATTTCTTCTGAAAGTAGTACAAACTAATCTGATGTACCTATTAAAGTCTACTTTAAGCTGATAGGTATCACTCGATCCCCCCCTTTCCCAAGATTTTGGGGGTGGTGTCACCCCCGCTTATAGGGCTGCACGTGTTATCGTGATTTTTTGCCAAACTTGTGTCCCCCTCGAAAACAAAATTGAAGGGTCTGAGCGTTTTTCCAAAAAAAAACTGAGCTGCCAGTAAATGCGTGTTTCGTTTTCGATGCGCCACTCTGTATGTACATAGTTATTACTCTGGCCAGGTTCAATAGTGGTTTATTGCTGACCTCGAAGATAAGCAGAAATAAACCTATTACAAGTGACGTTTATGCAACAATACTTTATACTGTTGGCCCGCAATATTTTTTACGATCATACACTGATGAGTACAGGATATGTGACCTTTTGAGACTACGTAAATACGGCAGCAAGCACAATACGCGTTATAGACGTTTAATATCATATTTTGATTTAGTACACGGTTTCAGTGGTACAGGATGGTACAACCTGCTCTTCTGCAGCGATTTGAGGGTTCACGATATAATTCTACCAGTTCTGTTGGACATTTCTTTAGATCCAGAGCAATTTGGGTATAAGCTATCAAATTTTAATACATGTTAATTTGATGAGAAGCCAATAAGTAGAAATAGAATAAATCAAATATAAATTTTGGATTTCAATTATATTTCCATTAAATCCTCTGACTGACAATATGATCGAATAGTATGACTAGCTGATACATAGGCGTGTAAACTCTCTTCCTGGTCGTATTTGCTCCAGGATTGCAGCCAGGGGCTGGGTTGATTATTTTTCTGTCGAAGCGATTTTGGAAAATCAACCCTTTAGCAGGATCCTGCTTCACCTGAAAAAAACAAAAAGAAATTGGCGTGAAATCAAGTATTCAGGATTTGCTGACATGAAACAATCACTTTTCATTTTTGTCTCAAGATCTACGACGAATTGATGAATTTCAGCAAAGGCAGAACAGTGCAGCTGTAGGGATGGTATGTAGGTACATTTAATGATGTGCCCAGGACCCCCGTTTTCATATAATTTTTTTTTCCAAGATGGCGCCCAGCGGGCCATCTTGACATTTTCATCTGTCAATTTTACTCTAAAATATGGAATCTACGCATCAATTTCATTACCTCAAGTTTTAATTTTTTGAATTGATCCGTTCAAAAAATCAAAGGGGAGAGGACATATATATACATATATATATATATATATATATATATATATATATATATATATACCTTGAAATGACTGGAATCATTGCAAACTACTTTCCCAGATCTCCAGTTATAATAACCAAGATCTATGGTTTTAGGTACCTATTATCTTCTTGCGACCTACAAAGATCGGCTTCCAATCTTCTACGATTAACTTGTCACCATAATCCAGGTATCCAGATATTTCGTAGCCAGCTCTTGTTTCCAGCTTTATGAATATGATCGTTGATAATATACCCACCCTGTTCGATCTGTAAAAATATTCATCTAAAGAGTTACCTTCGAAATAATTCACCACAACAGATAATAATGTTGGCGACGGAAATACCTAGTACATTCACCGTATGTGTAAATTATTTCAATTAATAGTGGATGCGCACCGAATATTTATGATTTGTTTCAAAAGTCTTAAGAGTTATCAAGGTATTTTGTTGTTAAGATTTCAGTCATTTTCATAGCTACTTGGGTTAAAACAAAGTTACAAAATAGTAGCAATACCTTTCTCGAAGAGCCAGTTCAATCTTTAGTGGGTCATCCTTAATCATACCTTCACTAGTTGCATGGTATGGTGTATAGGGTGGGAACAGGTATTGATATACCTATAAAAACACAAAGACAATATATTAGGAAGAACCAAGCCTGCTTTTTTACATCGCATTGTTTGTCGCCAAAATTGTGTAGGTTTAGTGCATACTTTTGGCTATTTCAACTACCATTGCCTGCCAAAGTAACAAACCAATACATCGGCGTGCATTCGTTCCTCTGGAAACGATATTCAAGTAAGTATTCGGACTGGGTGTACTCATGTAGAGCAAGGCAGACATACTGCCTATGTTTCGATGATAATCGCTCAGTTATTATTAATAAACAGGGATAAATTAAATAAGGCAAAGAAACGGAAGACCAGATTCTTAGTTAAAAGCAAACGCCTAGTTGAGCATATCATTCTATTACATCATTGTCACTATATTCATCTAATAAAAAGAATTGGAAGTATTTTAATTAATTCGGTTCTGAAGAAGCTCACCTTTGCGTTTACCGTAAAGAAGATTCTATCAATGCATACAATTTTGTGTATTATACCTTTATATTTATCTCCTCAAGTCATTTTCAAAAGGGTGAAAACATCCCCAATGTTCCAAAATCAGGAGAGTCGAAATAAGGATCATGAATTATTTATATCGCAAAAAGTGCACTTTATGTTTTCGCTACCATTTAGTTTCGCGTTTATAATTGTGAAGCCTGGGCAAAAAAACGGATCTTGGTCCATTTAAGAATCACTATAGTCCTGAGTACGTTATGGAAGCAAGTTCAGATTGAAAGATGGTGATGTGGCCCTGAAAAGCCTATGTTAGTGTGAAGGAACAGTTTAGTTATACATTTTGCTGGAGTATTCAATATTCGTAAATCACCTATTGGTGGCAGTTTGAAATCATATTCAAAATAGCGGCAGAAGGGTATGGTACGTGTCCTTGGTGATGAAATCCTAAATATCAAAGTATAGATGTAACATGCGCTAAAAAAGTTCCTGCTCCTGTGGATGACTTACATTTTAGGGTAGCTAAGTATATATAAGGGCGTATCTACAGGCGCTAATGCAGCAATCTTTGACACTCTGAATCTCAAATAGAAAGCACTTATGGGCTTTGCACTCATTGAAAATTTGGTTAACACGACATGAACTATCCTATACGAATTTTCATTAAAATTGACCGGTGATCAAATTCCATATATTTGTATCTAGTACTCACAGCAGCAAGCCTTTTTTCAAACTGCTCCCGACTCAGTGTTTCTCCTGAACTTCTGTACCCCAACTCGGCAACTTGTCTGGCAACCTCCACGCTTTGTAGATAGCATTCATCCTGATTTGTCCCCAAGGAGTCCAAATAATGCTCGTAATTTTCATATTGAAGCAAACGTCGATCTGCCTCAGTCTGAGGAGATGCTTTCAAGTTCCGATTCATCTTGCTACTGTGGGAGTGCTATGAATAATCTGCTAAGAGGTGGGGGAAGGAGATGAGCATTACAAAGGAGGTGACCCAGAAATTAGGGTAAAATGACACGGATGCTTAATCAAAGCCATCAAAGATCGTATATACATAGGGTGTTCAAGATTGTTTAAGCTTCTTTTATAAACCCTTTACTATAATTCATTTTTAAATCACCAAGAAGGTAAGTAGTCCAACTGATCAAGTTCTGTTCTCGTATTGCTTCTTCCTTTTTTATTCAATGTCCATGAACAAATAAGTTATCATGCTCGCAAGTTTAATGTCTACTAAATATCCCAAGAACTTAGCAACTACGCATTTCTTTCCTGAACAAGTTCCTACTAAAGTGTAAAGTGATCAAAAAAGAAATTTATAAACTTAATTTTAAGATGAGTTCTAGGTCATACCTGACGTCCATCACTATTTTGGTTTTCTGGGGATTTTGTGTGTTGTGTGTACTGAAGCAGCTACCGGTGTACCGCGACTACTATAAGGATCTTAAAGACACTTGGGCATGTCACTAATCCAATTTTTGAGTTTTTTGAGGTTAGCAGTAGGATAAAGCGGGGCTAGTTGAGCATAGGGGTAAATTAGGCAATTGGAATATCTAAAATACTACGCACCTGACGCCAACTCATTATATAGCGGCAAGAAGGTATCAGGAGTGGGGAACACACCGCACGACCATAGCTCAACTAGCCCCCAACAGAGAACCTGATAGTGCTATAGTCTCCATCAGCCATCGTGAGGAGGATGCTGGTACAAGCCTCAAAGCAGGTCCAAGGAAGACGAGTAAAACATGTTACAATAACAACAAAATGAGAAAACTAAGAAAGATAAAACACAGAAACAAAAGATTGATGAAAAGTGTTTGTAAAAAAGTTCTGCTATCAAGTAGTGAAGAAAGCAGTGAAGATGAATATACCTGTCTGGTTTGTTGTGAAGCTTATTCCGATAGCTTATAAACTGAAAAATGGATCCACTGGCAAGTTTGTAAGTAATGGGCACATACAAAATGGAAGTCTTAGTTACGTTTGCATTAATTGTGACAGCGACAATTGTTAATTTGCTATATCGCAATAATGTGTTTTTTATATCAAAACCCCATCACTAGTCATCTGACCACTGATTGATTTAAGGTAGGAAGACTGAACTTACTCCAAATATTAGGTTTAAGAATTGTATGGAATATACTGATTATATTTTTGTGTTTTGAAAAAAAAAGTTTCTGTTTTACTCTTATATCATTAGCAGATTATAAATAAGAAGTTTATTGTAAAATAGCCGTTGTACTCTATGTCTAGTAAACATTCTCCTCAACACATGACTTATTTTCCTTAATGCTCAATATGCCCCATACCCTTGCTCAACTTACCTCACCTATGGGGTAAATTGAGCATATGTGACCTTTTTCACTTAAACCACTGTAGCCCTTAAACTAGGTTTGTGACAGATAAATGAACACAAAGACTTTTAGGAAGGAATAAATTACTTACCCATCAAAATATCTGTAAAACCATTCTGACTTGTCGTTCAAGAGCTATGACTGATCAAGTGAAACAGTGCTCAACTAGCCCCACCCTACCCTACCTGAAAAAGCCTCCTGAGGCAGATTGTTCCACGGACTCTACTCTAGGAACAAAGGAACGGCAGTACGACAGAACTGAAATGGGAGACAGAGCCTGGCGTGTCTATCTTACAGGCTCAACGCGCGGTGGCGTCATATAGGCGAGTTCTGAGGAGCAGAGCAAGATCGCCCACCACCTGTCGGTGCGAAAAAGCCCTCAGACTGTCCGATATGGAAGTTTCCAAAAATATTCGTTATAGTCCAGTTTCCGAGGAGTTCGTGCCATTTAATTAAACCAGCCATCTGAATTAACGAGATTGATATCGAAATGACCTTTGAGGTCATTCTCTAGGTCACAGTAGAGGTCACCGATATATCCCGATATATCCCTTTTCCGTTCTCCTGATACTTTTAGAAACCTACTTTTTTGAAAAAATGCGTCATTGCCAAGCATTTGTGTATTTTGCAGATGCTACAGCTTGACATAATGGTTTGACAGCTATGACCGCCTGTCAAAAATGGTGATTGCAATAAAAAAGGATTATTTCGCGAGTCCCCGGTGTAGCACAGTGCACTATCGAGAACTGATACTCAAATCTTCGCGAAGAACGGGAATAGGGGAGGTCGGATGTAACGTCATCCAAATGTCAAAAAATCACGTGGTACGGGTAGCCGCCTAACGTCGGTGAGGTAGTAGCGGTTGACAGGTCACAGGTCAATGTCATTTGAAATACAGAGATCTCAATTGAAAATTTGTCTTTGCAGTATCGAAAATTGAGTTAGATTATTAAATCTTGAATGGAGGAGAAGGTCATAGAAGATATAGGAACCGCACTTGTAATATCAAATGGTTGATTTTATTGATATATCTATAAGTAAATTGCACAAAAAACGATGGGTATTTTTATTTCAGATTCAAAGAAGGCAACTAAGTTTATCAAGGAGCTTAAAGCAAACATTTTGCATAACATGCGCCAGCTAACCACTCCCGGTGTAACTTGAAACTGTCAAAACTTCGAGAGGAAGGGGAAATTTCATCTGTTCCCGCTACATTCCCTACGGGATCTCTCATATGTATGGAGCTCACCTCCAAATGACCTCTAAGGTCGTTATCTAGGTCATTCTAGAAGTCACCGAGAACTTTCGCTATTGATCTCTAAAATATTTCTAAGGAATTGTTTTTTCGAAAAAATGCGTGGCTTGAAGTTTTTGAGGTAGCCGGATATTCAATGAATACAAAATGCTTGGCAGAGTTAGAATGTCTATGGGGACTAGCCTAGAATACGGCGAAACAGAAATACATGGACAGAAAAAATCCTGATCGCAGGCCAGCCATCAGTTCAAGAGAAACTTGAGACAGGCTGTTAAGGTGCTAATACCTCAGCCAAGATTTATACGATACCATGTATAAAGTTTTGTCGGGATAGCAGCAGCCCAGCCATTGTGAGTAGTCTCCTAGGCTTATCTAAGCTTCGTTCAGATAGACGTGTCTTCCTGAAACACTATTACCATTGATGTGGCATGTTCGGTCCTCAGGTATATCTGAAAACAAATCTATATCAATGTTTAGTCAGTCCACTTGACTCTGTTGTAGCGATGTCACTCCCATGAAGCGAAATAGCTTCATATTTGTACACAAGCCGTAATAACATTATTACTAATGTATTCTACGTCACAAGTAACCGCAGAAAAATGCAGTTTGTTGTTTCGCAACCACCGACTCGACTACATTTCCGTATTCATACAGGCGCTAAACTTGTCCATTAGGTAATCATGACCTTACCTTACAATATCAGTCCCTCTCCACTTTACATTCGTTACACTGCACTTCACACGTACAAATGCTATTAAAATGTGATTATATGATCACACAGAAATACGATAGGTTTCACACCAAGGTGAGGAAAAGAGAGATTTATTGTAGAATTTGAGAAGATACAGAAATGCAGACTGGAGGCAAACATATTCGGTTCAGCCCAACAACAGCAAATTACACATAAAAATAGATTAAGAACCAAGCATTTATGTTTACATTACATTATGTCTCTACTAAAATGCGTAGTTTTAGTGCATACTTTAGACTATTTGTCTAACAATGACAACTAAATTGACGGGGCTGTGTCAATATAGTAATAATACTTGCCGGTGGAAACATCTACCTTCATCAGGTCTCGAAATCGTCTAGCTCTACAGTTAACTGCAAATACTCGCACTTCAAAAACATAACAATGAATATACAAATTTAATGACAGAACTGTCAAAAATTGACTCATGTCAAGTGTACTTTCATCCTCACTACTGACTATGACAGTTAATAGACAATCAAATCCTTGACGGGATTCTTCTTCCTAGCCTGAATTCATTGGTTGACCGGTCGAGTCGTTCATTTAATGTTGTTCAGTAGGTATAAGCGTTTTGTCATTTTGATCGACTGGGCCGACTATTTAGCAAGTTTTGACGGAGTGTTTTTAGGTGGAGCTTATCACTCTTTACGCACAACATACTGAGGTTTTCAATAGACCATACCTGCATGTTCACTTTCTATTTGTCGGTCTCCAACAAGCAAACCTAACACCGTACTGCTATTGCTGGTATGCACAGAACAACTTTGTATGCAAGACTCAGCTCAGCGATACTATCCTTTTCTTTCTCTTCACGTCTTTTCTGAAATTTGAAGCAATTTCAGGAGCATTTTAAAACATATTTTGGGTATATATAGTTTAGATGAAAACTGGTTTCTTGGGTAAATCGGTTGTATAGACCACTAGTGTGATGCCAAGATCTACGGAATACCCCAAGAGGCCTAATTTTCCTACTACTTTTCTGGAAATGTATGATAATGAAAGATTATTCTTCTATTGAACTTTTTTTATATAAATTTCTTGTAATCAATTGGATTAAGGATCTAAAGACACAAAGTTTCCTTTCAAAGAGTTTCCGATGTTTCGTGAAAATTTATTTATTTAAAACACTAAATTTCCTTAACAAGATAGCAATTTCCAACATATACACACATAAAAAAATGATAATAAAACAAAGATAAAATGATTAGATAGTTATTTTATTCTTTCCGCGTTCGAATATCAGAAACTTGGCGAACTCACCCTTTTACTTCGAAGCTGTTGTAGTCGAAAAATAATCCAACGTTTTGCACATCTCAGATATCATTTGGACTGCAACTGATAAATATAACAAACGAACGACTAAATGACACAAAGGGGTAAAATATTTCTAAATAGTAAAAATCTTTTTTATATTTGATGTTTTGCCTTTTTATTGATAAATATATATATACTATAACATCATTAATTTCATGAAGACAAAATAACCACCATCACATAATATTTATCAACAAAAAGACAAAACATCAAATATAACAAGAAGATTTTTACTACTTAGCAATACCTTTCTCCTTTCAAACAATCTGTGTCTAGCTGTACCTCGTAATAGTCTTTTGTATCGGTTGTAGTCTAAATTATATCTAAAATGTGCATAACGTTTGATTATTTTCTGACTACCACAATTTTAAAATAAAAGGATGAGTTCGCTATAGTTTCCTTTTTTCTGATAATTGAACACGAAAAGAGCTTTTCATTCGTTTTTTTTATCATTTTTGCTTTATTTTTAATTGTATGTGTGTACCTATATGTTGGGAGTTGCTACCTTGTTAATGATGATCTGGAATTAGTTTAAGTAGCTCATTTTATATAATGTCTTAACCAAAATAAGTATATTTTACTTGGATTTTATTATTTAAAATTTTAATTACTGTATATATAAAGTTAGTGTTTTAAACGTTTTTTTGTGGAGCCCTGAAGGAGGAAACAAATTTGTCCGAATCATCGGCAACTTTATAACAGAAAACTGTTTCTTTGGACCCCAAATCCGATTAATTACAAAAAATTTAATTCATGATAATATTCATAAAAAAGGGATCCCAAATTACCTCGATCTACCTACCATATTTCATTCTTTTAATTTCTAGGTGCGCAAAGACAGAACTACCGTATCAGATATCAATTAAAATGACAGATATTTAGTCGATTTGAGGCCAGTAAAAATTTAAATTTCAAACTGACAATTCTCTTTTGGTATGATAAACGACAGCGGGATTTTTTCCGCGGTTGAGCCCACATGACACAGCTTTCACCACGCCTATATTCCACTATCAGGCTGATGATATTTTTCTTTTTGTCTGTCGAGTGCGCGGAGTCCGATCTAGCTTCCCCCCACTATTCGCTTCGCTCCTGAAGAATTGTAGCAGTATTCTAGGGTACCTATGTAGTATGACACGAACACTCTGTATAAATGTTGTTATTGTAGATAATATAGGTGGCTGCGGTAAGCAGAGCAACTACTTCGCAATACCCAGCAACAAAGATTAAAGAGAATAAAGTTAACCATAAACGAATTAAGGTATTTCACTAAAGGAGTAAAATCCCACAAGTTCATAAATTTATTACACTTGCTTTATAATTTTTTTGCAATACTTCAAATATTGTTAGTATAATGCTGGTAACGTAAACAATATGCTTATATAGTCATTTCTATCTTCCCACTTGGAAACTTCAGCCGTCTGATTGCTGCACTTCACCTTCAACTTGGCTGAGTTCCATTCTAAGAACGCCGTCATGCCGCCACCGTACCACCATCATAGTCGCTGTCGGTCTCATTACCATTTCTAACGGTACCACTTCGCGTATTATGCTACGTACACGACAGATTGCAACAAAGTGCACTGAGCTGCTATTAAAAATTATATATTATATATATTATATATTATATCAGTGTGTGGCTGGCGCCTAAAGCAACTCATACACTGTCATAAACTGAGTTATATACCCTCTTTTACCCGAGTAAACGAAAGTTAAGCAACTATCCAGAGTGTCCTCCTAAGACCAAGTCACCATACCAGGTTTTTCGGTAGATTAAGACTGAAGATGAACCATGAAGCGGGAGGCCTTCATCTTGAAGTACCGATGAAAATATCCACAGAATACGGCATCTTGTGCGCAGAGTGATAGGAGAAGAGTTAAATTCTACTCACAGCACCGTTCATCAGATCAAGAATAACTGGGTGTTCCATCACGATAACGATCCTAATGTCAATAACTGAGCTTTTGGCCAGTGAAAACATTCCTCTTGCTCCTTAGCTTCCTTATCCACCTGACTGGTGTCTTTGTGACTTTTTTCTATTCCCGAAGTTGACCAATCACCTGGGACAGTTGAAAACATTCAAACGCCTTTAATCGACCAGCTGAAGACCTTACCAGTATCGGAGTTCCAGCACTGCTATGAGGAGTGGAAGGACCATCTCCAGCGCAGTGTCGCTCATATTTTAATGAAAAAATTGAACAAAAACAGTCTCACCACTTAATTTACAGATCTTGTAAAGCATAAAAGTGGATCATGTAAAATTGCCAGACATGGATGTTAGTAATCACTGAATAGGTATTACAAAAATTTAAACTATCAAAGTAAGAACCCTTGTTCTACAAGTCGAGATTTACAACATATCAGATTTTGAAACAGAACCTAAATCCATAAAAATAGTAAGTTTTAGGTATTACTTCAACTGACTGGGTAGCCTTCCTGACAGAAATGTTTAAAAAAGAAAACGAAGAATCTTTACCAGATACGCCAAATATAATAGCTGATGAAAAGACCGAAAACTCCCAAGAAGATGTCAAACAAGGAATAAATAAATTAAAAAATAGAAAGTCACCAGGAGAAGATCAAATACCAAATGAACTCTTAAAATATGGAGGCGATTACCTTGTACAAGAACTGCATCTCTTTATTCAAAAAATAATCACCACGAACAGAATACCAGATGAATGGAGGAGAGCGATCATGACGATGTTTTTTTAAGAAAGGAGATAAGAAAGACCCCAATAATTATCGAGCAATAAATCTGTTAAATACAACATTCAAATTGACAACAAGAATAATAGCGACAAAAATAAACGAACGAATAACTCTGCAAGAGGAACAGCAAAGATTCCGGGCAGGAAGATCATGCACGGATGCAATTTTTGTAATAAGAGAAATAAAAGAAAAATCGCTGGAATACAACAAACCAGCATATATGTGCCTGATAGATTTGAAGAAAGCATTTGATGTGAGAATTCGGGATACATTTATTATATTACAGGGGAATACCACTGGATTTAGTAAGAACTATTGAGAATATATACTAAGTGACATATAAATCCGAACACCCAGTTTAAATGGTTTTATTTTAATAAAATTTTGTATAAGTACTTAATGAAGCATAATAAGTAAATGATAAAAATTTCAAAATGATTGCACTGCTTTAAAGCACTTTGACCTTTAATAATGTGTGGATGCACCCTGATGTGCTACGCATTCTCCAACGCGCGTAGGCATGCTTCTGATCAGGTGGTCAATGTCCTCCTGTGGTATCTCATTCCAGGCAACCACCAACTCCTCTCGAAGTGCGTCTAGAGTCTGAGGAGGACGTTGCAAATTGAGCAATCTCCTACCCATCATATCCCACACGTGCTCAATTGGGGATAAGTCGGGAAATCTTGGTGGCCATGGTAACAATGTGACATCATTATGTTGAAAGAAGTCTATTGTGACTCTTGCAACTTGTGGTCGGGCATTATCTTGTTGGAAAGTTGGATCTGCCAGGGTGTCAAGATAGGGTAAAAGATGGGGTTCTAGAACTTCGTGGATATAACGCTGCGCGTTACCTCTGATGAAGATTAAAGGTGACCTGGAACCATAAGCTATAGCACCCCAAACCATAACTCCAACAGTGTGATGAACATGTCTTTCAACAGAAAACTGTGGATTCCTCCTTTCACCACGTCGCCTTCTAACCCTGGCACGACCATCGTGCATGCCTAAACAAAATCGAGACTCGTCACTAAAGATAATACTGTTCCATTCCTGATCCCAAAGTGACCGTTGTCTGCACCACTCAAGGCGATTACGTCGGTGTTCTCGAGTTAAAGGGAGGATCCAGTGTGGCCGGTATGAAAACGAGCCAAAATTTCTCATTCGTCGGTAAACACTTCGCATGCCAATAGGTCTTCCGTGTTCTGCAAACCATTCATTTGCAATGGACCTGGTAGTGGAGAAACGGTCCCTTAGGCCAATAATCTTAGGCGGCGATCTTTACGGTCTGTTGTTCCACGGCGGCGTCCAGTGCCCCTTGCTCTTTGCGTACGGCCTTCTCGAAGCCATGCCTGACAACACCTAACCACAGTGTCTACACTTGACGAAATCGTACAGGTCTCCGTACTCTAGGCATCGTAACCGATCGTAAAGGATGTCAAGAACCAAAATCCGCCAACGTTGAAATATTCATTTTTAGAGCGTTAGTGAATTAAAAAAAGCAGTATAAAAACAACTGATAAGGCTGAAAATTTTGTCACTTGTTATTTACAGTAAGATAAATACGTTCACCAACTTTTATTAAAATAAAACCATTTAAACTGGGTGTTCGGATTTATATGTCACTTAGTATAGGTATATAAAGATAACATAGGTATGTTGAGAAAAACTCTCGCAACCTATCAAGTATGAAACTGGCATTAGACAAGAAGATTCGCTGAGCCTACTAATATTTAATCTGATAATGGATGAAATCATAAAGAAAGTTAAAAAAAGAAGAGGATATAGAATGGGAGACAATAAAATGCAGATAATATGCTACGCCGACGACGCCATAATAATAGCCGAAAATGAAGATGACCTACAAAGATTAATTAAAGAATTCGAAGATACGGCGCTCATATACAACATGGTAATTTCAACAGAGAAAACTAAATCGATAGTGATATCAGCGGAACCGAGACGATGTAAACTGGTCGTAAATAACAAAATAATAGAACAAGTGATGGAAACGGAATACTTGGGAATCAAACTGTCAAGCTATGGAAAAATGGAAGAAGTACAAAAACAAGTGAACATGGCGAACAGAGCAGCAGGATGTCTCAACAATACAATCTGGAGAAACAAATACCTCTCAACGGAAACGAAAACTAGAATATATAAATCAACAATAAGACCGATAATGACGTACACAGCGGAAACAGGAGCAGATACGGCGAAAACACAAAGATTATTGGAAGCAGCAGAAATGAAAGTCTTAATGAAAAATAACAAATCAAACTGTAAGAGACAGAGTAAGAAGTGAGGAAATACGAGCGAGATGTGGTATAGAGGAAATAAACCTGTGGACCAAAAGAAGAAAAACAAAATGGAATCAACACATAGAAAGAATGATAGAAAATAGAACAGTAAAAATAGCAAGAGACAAATCGCCAAATGGAAGAAGATCAATGGAACGACCGAGGAAAAGATGGTCAAACAACATCAATTGAGGCTAAAAACCGAAGTAAAACAGGCATGAGCCTATTGATAAAGTAGGAAGAAGAAGACTTCAACTGACTAATCATCTTCAGGTACTCCAGGCCACCAGACGTCAGGTCCATACCCCTCAAACTCCTGGCATAATGTATGATGCGAGATACAGTCCTTATCAAGCTAGCAGTCCAAGATATCAAAGCTTGGCGTCCACTGCTGCAGGTTCGAGAACAGGAAGTTATGGACAGTCTCCAGTTGGTAAGCAAATTTTATGCTCTACTAGAACATCTATATTAACAGTCAAATAAGTGTTACTCAAAACGCTAGGTGGTCCTAGATATACATCTGCATTGATCTGAGAATGACAAAAATCTGGCGGGACACAACACAGCGAGATTCAAGAGTTTCACATCCTCATGTTGAACACCCTGTAGATTTTCACTGCCATCTTCTAACATGTATTGCATTTTAATTTTTACCAATTTACCACCTATGAATGTTTTTACCATACAATTTTTCCACGTTATGGACATTCAGTAAAGTGCACGTTAATTACATGCTATTTTTAAAATACTTGTACGAACCTACTGTATAATGCAACAAGACAACACAAAGTGCCATCTGTTACTTGAATCTGCCACTGCAGGTGTGTATAACGTGGTTTCTTATTTCGATAGACGTTAAATCCTGGATAGACCATGCTGAGGAGTTGCCAAATAGCACAAAACTGCAGTCCATGGTTGGCCGTCTGTGGTCTAGGTACTAGATTCACTGTGGAGTAGACCGTATCTACTATAACAGCAGAATCACCGGCATCTAGCGGCCACGGTGGGATACAGTTCCAATAGATAGCTTGCTGCTTTCACTCTCGCTGTGGTCAATTTTGAAGAGGAGTGGACGGGTGAGTGACTGTCAGTATGGTTTCAGGAGCAGAAGAGGCACTCTTGATGCGATTGAGAATTTAGAGGATGTAATTGTGACAGAAAAATCTGAAAAGAAAGATCCATGGTGTTAACATTGAACCTGTCGAATCCATTTAGCTCAGTACGTCGCCAGAAAGTCATTAAAAGCATTAAGAAAATGGGGCTACCAGGAAATCTTGTAAACATCTGTGGTCATTTTTTGAAAGGAAAAACTATTGTAACTGGCTATAACAGTAGAGTGGTTGAGACGAGATGCCCGCGAGGGTCCTGTTTAGGCCCAACTATGTGGATTTGCGTCATGGAAGATTGGATAGAACGAATGATGGGTATAAATGGAAGATTCCGAAGTAAAGAGGATGAGTGGATGTAAAGTCAATGCGTACGCGGATGACCAGCTGATTGTCGCTAGCGGTACATCCGTAAGAAAGAATGAAAGAAAATGGGTGGAGATTGACAGGGAATGCATTGAACAGGAGAACGAATGTGGACTAACATACAATGAAAGTGGAAATGGACGCAAAATTAAGGAGCCGAATATAAGAATGAAAGGTGCGAGAGTGAAAATAAAAGACGTGGTGAATTACTTGAGGGTTCATGCAGATAAGAAACAAAATTACATTCAGCACGCCAAACAATTGAGAGGGAGGATTGTAGGGATAATAGGAAAAATAAGAGGTATTATAAAGAGAAAATTAGGCAAACATACAGAAATTCTAATCTTAGTGTACGATAAAGTATTAAAGAGCGCAATCTCGGTTGTCAAATATGGGGAGCAAGGTAACAGGCAGTAGGGTAATGAGATAACGAAAGGTGATGTGGTCTTATGATATGTCAAATGTATAGAACGACCGCGACAGAAAGCATGAAGGTAATAAACGGAATGAAACCGTTAGAGCTGGAACCGAACGCGAGGTGGATGCAGAAACGTGCTAGAAGGAATGAAATTGCTGAGAGCAAGGTGTTGGGTGATAAGATAAGCCTCACCCAACTTGGAAAACATGTGCATTACATGAAGAAGACAGAGAGGAATAATTTGAATGTGTATGGATCGCAGGTGTAGATGTTAGTATAAAAGAAGTGCATGGAATGGATAGAAAAAGTAGAGGGCGTGTCGTCAGGTACTGCACACGTAGAGATGGTAGCGATATGGAAATGCATCCAAAGGGTCAGATGCATAAATAGAAGAGGGATGAAAGGTAAGATCAGAGTAAAAGTGTATGAACTGACTGTGTATATGAGGGAACTAGGTATGAAAGCGGGGATTATATGGGTTAGAGGAAGGCAGGAAGCAGGAATGATTAAACTGGACGATAATGCAAAATTTGGATCAGAATTACTGGAGATCGAATGAAATATTGCATGAGCGTATGACAAGGGGAAGGCGGAAATTAGAATGGAAGATCAAGTAATTCGAGAATGGCAGCAAAAGTGGGATACTAGTAAGAAAAGGAGGGACGCATTTGAGGCAAGCAAAGATGTGGGAGAAGGCAGGCTGAATCTTAGCTTAGATTGAGTCTCGAAATAGGTGAACGTGAGTGTGGCAGAGGAATTTAAAGTGCAAAGCATATAAGAAGAAGAATGTATGATTGCGGAAAGGATGAATGCGAGAGGGGAATTGATGGTCAGTTGTGAAAGCTTGAAGCCACAACTTAGAGCAACTGGTAAAATTAACAGTTTACGCAATGGATATTTGGAGTGAGTGAGCAAGTATGAGAATAGTATCAACATGTGAGTGACCCAGTATGCTGCTTCGAGGACATGTCTTTTTCTTTGTGTATTTTTCTTTTTCTTTCATACTTGTTTTATATTACATGTTTGTGTTTGTATGTTAAAGCCGCAAGGTGGGAAACAATAAATTGTATCAGTGGTCGATTTTGGTAATAGATGGAACTTGGCGTAGTCTTATTTCGATGGGCCTTATAGACGATAATTGCTCAGCTTTGCGTTCGTTGTCCTACCTGAGACCAAACCTACAGCATATTGAGGAGTTGACAAATAGCACGCTGCCCATGGCCGTCTCTGATATTACGATAGATTATACGACGATCTGAGCTTTTAGAAATACATGAAATTTTCATGTTTTTGTTATAGTTGCTAAGAGAAAAGGGTGTTTCAGGTGAATAGCACACGATCAGTATTGAAGATTCCGTCAGTATCAGTGGATACACAAACTTATAGCACAGCTTAGACGGCCGCCATTTCGACGAAAACAATCGCATTTACATTTGCATAGTACAACCATGAAAGAGATTTTCGTGTTCCGTATCCAGCAGTCCTAGCCGATGTTATGCAATTGTAAACTCTATAATATTCCGATATGATGTCATCCAATAATAATGAGGAGTATGTCCAGAAGGAAGAGACGTGGCATTGATGAACATTTATTTATGAAAATTTATGAAAGAGCTCTATATTAAATTGGTAATTATAAAAGGCTATTTCTACAATAAACGAAAAAATAATTACCTTTGCTATTTACTCTTCGCTGCTGCCGTATTCTCACTCTATTGCATTTTCAATGTAAACACCAGGCAACCACAGCATTTACTGAATAACAAGACTTTCCATGTCTTTGTCGTAGAACAAGACGGTAATAGAGTGATAACCAACGTAATCTAACCTGAAACTTCTGCTTTTTAACTAGGATGCTTCTACATACAGAGAAAGTTATGATATTTTAAGTATCTAAATAAGTTAGTCGTAAAAGTTGTAGGTAATAATATGCTCCTTACTTGGAAAATATGCCGTTCTCTACATGGTGAATCATGATTACGTGAAAACGCAAACCAATATTTTTTTGAATGGAATGCCCTTCTTTTATCCTTCGCTCGTTCTAAACAAAGTGTATATATACACCATTAACGATCAACCCTGTAGACAAAAGCATCCTAGTTGAGAAGTCGTTGTCAGATGTATCAGGCTAGAGTGCGTTGGTTGTCACTTTGTTGGTGGTATGCACCTGTCTTTTCCACGACAAAGACACGGAAATTCTGGTGAGTGAATGTTGTATCTGTATAGTGTTTTAACAGTGATTATATTGAAAATGCAATATCGCAAAAGAGAAGAATACATAACAAAAGTAAATATTTTTCCGTATATTGTAAATACTGATATACTTTACAAATTTATTTTGAAGCTTTTTCAAAAATAAATAGTCATCAATACTTGGTCGCTTTTTTTTGAACAAACATACTCACTTATTTTGCAAAGAATCAATAATTACTACACGGTCAATAAATATTGTATTCCATGATAAATACTGAAGGATGACGGTAAATATTGATTGTGTGACATTCGCATCAGTCTTATTTATGAGAAACTTTTGAAATAGATGTTATGAGTGGCTGGCTTTAGATATTTAAATTATGACCGAAGCATTATGCAATCGTCAGCTGGCAAATGGAGCCACAAGCACAGTCACTCAGCTGATACCTACTGCGTTTTATGCGGCTATTTATTATCGGATTATTTCTGAACTGGGTCGAGATGCATACGTTTATATAAACAACAATCTGCTGCTGCGCTGTAGGTAGGCACATACGTCAGATTAAGTTGATCTAGGAGGATTTTTTGGTTGCCTACATACGCGAGTATCACAAATATTAATCAATTCACTCGTAGTCTTCCTCAGATCCACTACTCAGCGAGCACCCCATAACGTTTAGGTTGGACAGAGTTGCAACAGAATTAAATTTCAATCGATCACTAGATTATTCAAGGAGCATAACTAAAGCTCAACTCTAAGAAGACAAAAGTTATTTATTTTTTCAATAAAAATAACATAAATATCTTAAAAATTACTTTTCATTGAAGATATCAAAAGAAATGTTCAGTTTCTGTACTTCTGCTCGTAACTTAGGCTTAACTACTCGTACTGATCCAAATCTGCATTTCGTTATCCATACTCAAACCCTAGTAAATAAAGCATCCAGTTCTCCAAAAATCACGTATACCTATCGACATTTTCTAGGTAAAAAACTAAGGAAAATATTGCGTGAGACCTTGGTGCTAGCCATTTCAACTATTGTAGCCTCATTTATGGGCCGTGTTTAACTAGTACTGGTATAATAAAAATACAACCGGTTAAGAATAGGTGCTCTAGGCTGGTATATGTAATCAGGAATCACTGAATCAGAGAGTTCGAATGGCTTAACATGAAAAATAGGATACTCCTTCACCTGTGTAACTTATGCATAAATTGGTCAACAAGTGAAATCCCTAAGGTCTGATTGAATATTTCATATTCCACAAAGAAAGATCAAAATTGAACTACACAGTTCTTCAGCACAAAACCGCCATGTTCCGAAGATCATAAGTTTATAATACGATCAGGATTGTATAACAGCTTCCACAAAAATGAAGGCTTCTACACATGAACAAGTTCAAATTAAAACGTTATTTATTTGATATGCCGTAGTACCTTTTTAAATTCAATTTTGTTGTTATTTCTTTATTATTGTTTGTAGATAGTTAGATATCAAAAGTGATTAGGTCTCTTTTTAACATAAAATTTAAAAGTTCAACTCATACCAACTACGTGCCTGACTCTTTGCGAATACCTGCGTTGTTGATTATTATGGGTTTATTCGTCATCTTCCTCTTCATTTCAAGCTTACTCTCCTCAACATATACAACAAGATTTGCCTAGAAGGAATATACCCAAAGGACTGGAAACTTGCAATTATAATTCCCATTCCTAAACACGGAGAGGATCCACTCTTGCCTGAAAGTCACAGGCCCATAAGTCTTACCTGTTGTCTGGGAAAAATATTAGAGACTAAATGAGCGCCTATCTTAGTTCCTCAAAAAAAAATAGCATACTTGCTGATTACCAGGCAGGAATTAGAAAATATATGTCTACAGTAGATCAACTTGTCTATTTGGAGAATATCATCCAAAACCGTCAGCACGCAGTAGCTGTGTGTTTTGGCATAGAAAAGGCTTTTGATATGGTCTCGCGATATGATGTTCTATACCAACTGCACAACTTTGGTTTTAGAGATAATCTCCCATATTTTTTTGAAAGCTTTCCGTTGAGACAGGCGTTTTCAAGTACGTTCAGGAAACACTCTTTCAACAGTCCGCACCTTAGACAATGGAATACCACAGGGATCGACACTTCGCTGTACGCTTTTTTGATAGGTTACTAATTTATAAAAGTATGATCACACTATGTAAGAGATAATACAAGTACCTATATGCATTAACAAAATAATCGCCATAGAGGATTTTCAACCTGTATCGATTTAAATACTTTTATACTTATCGATCAGATTATAGCCTTTGTCTATAAAGCCCACAAATAGCCAAGTTATCTCTATTCGTTTATCTACAAATCGAAACATGACAAACGCATTTGCATCTTACACAAATGCATTAGATTGCTCATATATCATATATATTATCCATATAATGGCCATAAAACATAGGCATGCCTACTCATACGGTAGATAATAATAATACAAAGTGCGATGATATAATAAAACGTAATGTTGCATGAGGCGTTGTAGCGTGTCCTAATTTCCGAGCTAATTTTGACGTCGCTAACGGCACTCAGGCTGACGCAAAGGCACGTGAAGAATGCTACGATGAAAAACAACAATGTAATTTATAATAAATGTGCTTAAGATGGAAAACCCCACGGGTTTGTCGTCTTATCGCCCGTTGATATCCCTGTACTCACAATATTGGAGCTCATAATTCCATACCTTACATAGTTTTTATTCCGACAAAATATCAATATTTTGCATTCAATAATTTAAGAAGAAAGTAAAACAATGGATAGTGACTTTACACGCCAAGTTATTGATCTGAAATATAACTGAAATGTCAAACTGGACAAAAAACTATATTAGATAGTGTCAGGCCGAACTTTCGGCCAGTTTCGGTCCAAAATAAGAGTTTCGGTTTTAGCGGACTTTCTGCCGATACCAAAAAAAAAACTATGCTCGTATGTTTTTGGGCGCCTTCGGGCGAATTTATTCAGACCAAAAATCAAATTTGCTAGAGGAAAATGTTGAAAAATTCTTATTCATGTCGTATAATATCAGGCTGTTTAATTATGATCATTCGATTGCATTCCGATGGCCTGTTTCATCAACATTGAATTTGGTTTTTTTAAGACTACAGAAATCTAGGGACTATATTCATGTAATAGTAATATAAAATAGTTTTTATTTTGGGTCACCTTGTGGTGAAAAAATTTCAATAGAACCTTGTAGTTTTTATATTTTATCAAGTTTTCATGTCGGAAAAATCAGCCTACATTACATCTGCACTCTTTTTAGACTGGCTTAGAGCCCACTATGTGCAAAGGAAACCACCGGGCAAGGTTTTGACAACATGTGTTCTAAATGTGGCCAAAAAAGGAGAAGAGGAGCAGAAAACTAAAAAAGAGCGGAGTAAACTACTGACCATCATTCCTTACGACCATGACCATCTCTCCTGACCACCTGGGGAGAGATGGGCAATCGAGAGTTTTAGTTATGTTCTGTTTTTTTATTTTATTTGACTAAAATTTGTTAATTACTTTGTGTTCTTAATAAAAAAAATCGAAAAAATACTAATAGTTTCATTTTTATAGCGTCTGACAGAACTACGATCATCTGCCCCGGACTTATCCTAAATATTATTATTATTATTGTCGTTACTATTATTAATAATAATATGTTTATTTTGCGTGTTTTTATTCCATTATGAACTTATGATCAAAGTTTGACTCCCAAAGTTCAAACACAAAATTTTACATCAAAGTTGAGACGTAAAGAATTCTAGCGCAAATAATAAGTCTTATTTCACGCCCTGTTGTTAGAATAATAGCAAAAAGGCACTTGTAGGAAATGGGAATTACAAAACATTGATGTTTTTACTTACTACGCCAATTAACGAAAAATTTGTAAAATGAAACGTTATATTTACATCCTACTCAAAATGTTTACCTACCTTCGAACAAATTTCCGTTAATTATCATGGCCAAAGGCCAAAATCGGTACAGTTAACACTTTGAAATATCTTGGAATATTTATAGACTCACATCTAAGGTGGGATAACCATATTAAATATGTTATCAAAAAAATTAGAAATGTTGCCTATAAACTCAAAATGATTGCTAACATTCTTACAGAAAGTTATCTGCGAATCCTATACCATGCCTTAGTTGAAACCCATATAATATACGGCATCACAGCCTGGGGTGCCGCCTGCAAGACATATATTTCTGACCTGAATATAGCACAAAAAACTGTTTTGAAAGCCATTTTCCATAAGCCAAGATTATATCCAACGAACAACTTATATCAAGAAACAGGGATACTTGATACAAGACAACTTTACTTCTTACATGCCACCACCTTATACCATAAGTATTGTAATAAAAATCCTATATACCTGTATATCCTATAAACACGAGCATAACACACGATTTCGAATAGGCTCATCTAATATCCAAAGACCACACAAAACATTATTCAAAAAATCATTTAAATTCTTAGCAGCTAAATTATATAATGTAGTACCAAACGAAATAAAGATACTTAATATAGGAAAAAAATTTAGAAGAAAATTGAAAGGCTGGGTTAGTAATGTGCAGCGAATGACTATACATAATTATATAGAAAACTAAAACTACAAAATTCCAATTACATTAATACCTTTTAGATTTAACAATAATTGTTATACACATATATGATTGATTGTTAGTTATTAAGATATAAACCACACACAGGCGATGCCTTCTGTGGTTTTTTCATATTTATTTGCCCATTTTTTGTACTTTGGCGAATAAATATTATTATTATTATTATTATTATTATTTTGAGGATGTAGTACCGACATTGTACTACTCTTCCTCTTCCTCAAACCATCTACTGGTAATTGATTATTGTTTTGTTTTGCTACCTCAGCATAGGCTGACAGTAACTGAAAAACACTTTTTTATATGTGCGCAATGTTGTATAATACACTGCCTAATTATTTAAAATCGAATCGAACCTCAAAAAACCTGAAACGGGCTTTAGTTAAGATAGAACCAAAGAGCATTTCTGAATACATGAATGCTTCATTTTAATTTTTGGATGCATATGACGTTAGTTCCACATCTATGTCATTTGTACATATTATGTATTTGTGATTCTAAAGTTGGGATAAGTATTATTACTACCATTATTATTATTGAATCATCCAGCGATGCGGTGTACTTATGTTGATCTTGCATCAATCTGGCGTATATCATACACAAAACAATATCTATGGCTTATAGTTAACTTCCGAAGTGGAGATGCCTCTCGGCTACCCAGCCCCCTGTTAAATGAAATATACATCACAAAAACATTTTTCATTCACTTCCTTCTGTCCGTCTGCCGATCTTCCCGCTGATCCTTATCAGATTTATAACTTGGAAAGTACCGCTCGGGGTTTGATCGAATTTTCGATATAAAGTTACTACTATGCCGAGTAAATAAACTGCATCTTGTGACATTTCAAAGACTAATGTTGATTTTCAGACAAAAATTAGGTTGAAAACTAAGGGATGGGGGTTGTAGGGTGTGGGGGGCTGAACAACTTGCATTCTTTTATTAAGAGAATCTCACCTCTGTAATACTATGCACCTCTCATACATTAAAGCGCTGGTAAGTTCAAATCACACTAATTGAATACCATGTTCAACGTACTTGAGTTTTGATTCTCGTGCGATCTTCCGACCATACCAGTAAATTCATTTGTCTTGACGATAAAGGTACACGCATACAGGTTGCGGAAGTTCTAGGAATGCTTGGTTGATAATATTATGAAACAAATAAGTCTTAGGGGATTATGTTTTCTTTTAAAATAGTTTTATGACATTGACTTATGACATATTATACGGTTTTATAATCAGAATTAAAAGCTGTATCGATCCGTCCAAATATCTGTATGCCGTTCATAAGAAAAAGTAAAGTTGATCATTGAGGACGATAGAAGAAACGTCATATTGAAATTCTCATTCCGCAGAGGAGAATGATAGTATGCAATTTATTTTAAAATCCAGCTTTCAATCGAGTCAGGAAATAATAAAAGCTGCACAACGTTCTAAGTGCCATAGTTACCTAAATGCGTAGCTGTTCTGCCCGCTTAATCTACTTCGTTAGTCTTACAATTTCCGAGATCTCATTGACGAGAAATGAATTTGAAACACCCGGATTAGGGTGAAATTCATTGCATTTTAAGAATACCTATAAGTTATCGATAACCCTGTATATATCTAATGTCTTAGCAATAAAACCTGAGCGACGGATCAGTGACGTCACCACGGCATGGCAGTCCAATACAGATAGAAGGTCAATGACTGTTTGTTACCTCGCCAGAAAGTCACAAGGCGTCGCTCAGTTGTTGTGCTTGAATGCTTGGGAGGCAGTTTAAGATCTGCAGCACGTCGACGACGGCAGACATGATGAGCACGTTTTCCTTTACCGTCGCCTGCTTCCTACTGGCCTAATTCTAATCACATTCCCACTTATTCTCGTGCTTTTCGTTTTTACTTCCCACGTCAACATGCTAAACGGTATTGTGCAGATGACTTAATCTGGGGAATTTTTGTGTTAAATATGTGAAAGCACTCCCATTTTTATTCAAGGTTTTAACGAAATTCTTCATAAGGCCAAGTTCTATGTGGAGAGGCGGTAGTAATATTTGCTTAGGGTCTACAAGAGGTTCGCTTAATACATTTTTGTCCCCTGGTACCAATGCGATTCTTGACGACCATACTTTCCTGTTATAATATTCGGTTCGAGCTCTACTGTTCCACTCACAAAGAAAACAACAATATTTTGTATAACCTAGCTGCAAACCAAGCAAGATCGAGATTACCTTTAAATCTCCACAGATTTGCCATTGGTGATTTTTGTACTCTATAGATCCAAGCAGTAGCTTCATGTTTTCATAAGTGTCCTTCATATGAACGGCATATCCAATTGGATGGTAACTTGTTCCCTTTATGTGATAAAACAGCCTTTGTTTCGAAGAATCTATGAAAAGCCTCCATATTGTTTTCCATCTTAAAAAAATGTGTCAAATTGTCTTACCAACTGCGATAAACTGACACCTTCACACCTAGTTGCAATATATACCATTGTTGTAAGCGAGAGGCTAGTGTGGCTGCCTTTGCCTTCGATAGATCCAAATCCCTTATGAGATCACTTAATTCACGCTGGTTAATTAAATTGACTTCTTCACACAAAAAGTCCGGATCTCCGGCTGCTGATATCGATGGCTGGTCAACATTTTCATCCGAATCACCTTCGAACTCTTCTTCAGATACGGCGTACGCATGTAGTGGATCAGAAACAGGTAACTCATCGCTATGAAGAATTGGACGAATTGCAGATTCCAAATTGGGATACTACTTCTTCTTTTGTTTGGTGATACCTTGCTCAATCGGAGCTATTTGGCAGAAATAACAATCCGCGGCATGGTCTTTGGGTTCACACCAAACCATAGGTACAGCAAAGGGCATCGCTCATTTTCTACCAATAATCAAATTACGAAGATTGTTGCCACAATAACTACAACATAAACTTATATCGGGAGCCCAACTCTTATCTTGGTCTCCGATTTTGCAACCAAAATATAAATGGTATGCCTTTTTAATTAAGTGAGTCATTTTGCATTTTTAGGCCTGGAGGGTCACTTCACCACAAACGTAACAAAAGTTATCCGGATACATTTTGGCTGTCGACCAGTGTTTTTAATTTTTTAAGCCACATAGTGCTGGAGACGTCTTTTCCACTCCTCATAGCTGTGCTGAAACTCTGGTATTGGAACAGCCTTCAGTTGGTCAGTTATAGCCGTTTGAATATTTTCGACTGTCCCAAAATGAGGTGATTTTTCAACTCCGGGAAGAGGAAAAAGTCACAAAGACTCAAGTCAGGCGAATAAGGGGGCTGAGGAGCCAGGCTTTTACTGACCAAAAACTCGTTTATTGGCATTGCCATGCGACAAGTAGCATTATGCAACACCTAGTTGTCCTTGATCTGAAGAACGGTGGTGTGAGTCAAATTTAACTCTTTCCTGATCATTCTGACTGTCAACCGACGATGTTTCTCACCCTTCTGGAAATGCCTTAAACCACACAAAAACCTGGACTCTTGACGAGACAGTACCTCCGTAAGCCTGTTTAGCAAGAGTTTCCGCTCCACTATGCTTAAGTCTGAACCAAAAACTCATAGCATACCGTTGCTTGAAATTGATGTCACTCATTTCTAGAACACAATAGAAAAAACTGTTTTACAACATAAATCGCTTCGGACAACCAAATGACTTGAGCGAGTTCAAACTTGTACTGAAGGTGGATCACAGGTTCCGAGGTCTCATCACTTAATTTGCAGTCCTCGTATCATACTGCAATCGTTTTTAACCCTGTTGCCAAACAATTACATTAGAAAAATATAGTTGGTGGGCTTCCTTAAATAACTCTTCGGTTGGATATCTGCGGGGTGTAAAGTTAGTAGTGGGTCCACGGAAGTGAGGTGATAGAGGGCCTCAAAACATATCGAATGAACTGTTATATGTGTGTATAGTTCAGGAGATATTTGCAATTTTGTGAAATTTCGAAAAAAACGGGATAGCGAAATTTCAATCGCAATTACAACTAAACCATTAGGTTTAGGGCTGTGACTTCTTTTTGATGAGCTAAATGGTTAGTTTTAGCAATGGTTATGCCACTTTTTAACAGAGCTAATTAGAAATCAACGCAAAAAACCTTAAAAACATTTTTTTGTGAAAAATCTCTTCCATCCCTCAACTTTGGAGGCCGTTAAAAAAATTTGAGGTTGAATTTTCATTATCCATTTTATTGTAAAAACGGTTTCAATCCATGTAGAATAAACCCTGAAAATGTTAGCTTCCTATGATAAGTGCCTCACCTTAAAAAATCTGTTTGATTGACGCAGGGGTATCTATACATATAAACAAGAAATTCTATTTTACGAGCTACAGTCCAAACGACTTGATGGATTTTGACAAATGAGGTGCTGTTAGATTCGTCCTAGCAATGCGAGTCATACAGTGTGTATTAACATATTCTCCGCGAGATTGTTGCGAAATACATTACCGACTGTCAGGGTAACTTCGACATGCCACGTGGAGGTGTTCGTTTTCTCGGAATGTGTATACGCGTCGTACTCGCTGAGGAATTTAACGGATTAGAACAGGTTAAGACTGTCGAGAGGTTGATAATATTTAGGCTAAAAATGGTCAGAAATTACGTTAAAAAGGTGGGTGGTAGGCGATATCGTCAATTCAACGAAACAAATATGCAGGATGCAATTGCAGCAGTACGGAGTGGTATGAGTAGGAAAGCAGCTAGTATAAAATACAAGGTTCCAAGGACAACCCTTTTGGAGAGAATTAGCGGAAAACATACAAGCAAAGTTGGCCATCCGACGGTATTGACAAAAGAAGAGGAAAGTTTAATTAGTGAAACACTCGGAACTGTTAGTGACCAGAAGTGATATTGCATCCGTTATTTCTGGTTTAGTCAACAAACACAGGCTTAACGTACAAATATGGAAAGATAATAGACCAGGATATGACTTAGTGAGAAGCTTCGCAATTAGAAACAGTTTTTCAGGTTTTCGAACAACCGGAATTTGTCCATTTAGCCCTGACACCATTTTATCCAAACTTCCTGATTTTCACGATTCATCTTCCACATCAAGGATGCTCGATGAGAGTGTATTAGGTTTTCTCAAGGGATCTCGAGGACCTCAAATAGATGAATCCGCCTCGCGGAAAAGAGGAAAAAAGCTAAAGACAAGGCCCAGAGAGCGAATGTGCTTGCCACCTGTTGAGAATCTTCCTGCAGATTCAATTTCTTCAGACGAGGACAACCTCCCATTATCCGTTGTCAGAAAGACCGTTCAGGTTTGTGTTAATTCCCAACCAGGTCCCTCCAAACCTCGACCTACTGCTACACAATCTAAGGCAGAGAAGAGTAGCGACGTGTGTGCAATATGTAAATGCCTCTATTCTGAATACAGAGGCACAGATTGGATTTGCTGTGTCATTTGCTTCAGATGGATTTGAGGCATTTGCAACAAAGCGTCAAAAGAAAATCAATATATGTGTCCTATATGTGAAGATGATAATTAGATATTTGAATTATTTTTGTGTTAGTATTATTTTGTATACTTTTATTTTGTTTTTGTTGCACTGGCGTTTTGTTTTATTTTAATTTTATCAGTTACACGTTTTCTGTTGTTGTTTATTACGTTTGTTTCATTTCTTTTTGTAAATTTTTGAGAAAGTTTTTTTAATATACTATAGTATTTTTGTTAAAAAAAATATAATTTCTATGTGTCGATGTAACCCTCGCGAACCATAAAATCGACATATCATTTAAAATACATATGATGCCGAAGTTACCCCTACCTAGGGGCAACATCAACACAAATTTAAAAATAAAAAAAAATATGTGAAGAAAATATAGGATTTTAATAAAGAGTCTAGCTGATAGCCAAAGGTTCAAATGTTACGTTGACATCTATATAATATTGTCTATCAGCCTACACATGAAAGTACAGAATGATTTATGCCAAAAGTATGTCGAAGTTTACGGTACAATTATGGTGCTGCCCTAGGAAATGCTCGAGCAGCTGCCCGCATGTATCGGGAGTATGTGGTTAGAATAGGTGGCCCCAATAGGCGGTATATCCCGACTACCGCGTTTTTCTAAGCGTCCATAATGCGTGTATGGAGGGCCGCATACTAGACACTCATCGTCAGCTAGGAGCGCGGAGGATACATCCAGACGAAATAGAAGATATACTACAAGCAGCCGAGAGATATCCCTCTATAAGCGCCATAGCCATTGCCCGAAGCAGAAACATATCCCATACTTCAGTGCACACAATACTACGCTCGGAGAACATGAATCCTTACCATGTACAAAAACTACAAGAATTGCTTCCAAGCGACTATTGAATTTTGTGAGAATATGTTGAGAAGGTGCGAAGAGGATGAAACTTTTTCCACAGCATCTTATGGACAAACAACTTTAACCGAAATGGAATATTCAACATGCACAATTTCCATTCATGGAGCGTGGAAGATCCTCACGCTATTCGCCGACACAGCTTTCAACGTCAGTTTGGTGTTAATTTATGGACTGGAGTACTTAACAAAACATTAATTTTACCATATGAATTGCCCGCCAGTCTGAATGGTCAGTCATATCTTGCTTTTCTACAAAGCAGTTTGCATGAGCTGCTAGAAGATGTATCTTTGGACGTTCGAAGCTGCATGTATTTTCAATGCAATGGTGCCCCATGCCACTTTGCACGGGATGTACAGCATTATTTAGACTGTGCCTTTCCTGGGCGTTAGATAGGTAGAGGTAGACACATACGATGAACTCCAAGGTCACCCGATTTAAATCCTCTAGATTTGTTTATATGGGGTTTTATAAGGGGATAATCTATACATCTGAATATACAAATGTCAACCAACTGCGCCAGAAAATTGATGAAGCAAAAATAAAAATTGTGGAATACGCAAATTCATTTCAAAGACCAAAGGCCAATTTTATTAGAAGGTGTCGCTTGTATATAGAAAATAATGGAGGCCATTTCGAACATGTTCTTTAAAAGATATTTAAATTAAATGATCTTCCACATTTGTCGGTAAATCTCCATAAAGAGCGGCTAAACACAATAGGTTCTATACTTGTAGGTGGTAAGGATTATACTGCATTTCTTCCGTTTATCGCATCACAACAACGAATGTGACATGATATAGTACAATCATCGTAGCAAGCTGAAATTTTCAGGGTTTATTCCACATGGATTGAAACAGTTTGTACAATAAAATATATAATGAAATACAACCACAATTTTTTTACCGCCCTCCAAAGCTGAGGAATGGAGGAGGTTTTTCATAAAAAAATGAATTTAAGATTTTTTGCGTTTATTTATAATAAGCTCTGTTGAAAAGTGACATTACCATTCCTATAACCAACCTTTTAGCTCATCTCAGATAAAAAATCACACCCTTAAACCTGATGGTTTAGTCGTAATATCGATTGAAAGTTCATTATCCCGTTTCTTTCGAAATTTCACAAAATTACAAATTAATATCTCCTGAACTATAAAATTTCGGACCACACATATAAGGGTTAATTCGATAGGTTTTGAGGCCCTCTATCACCTGACTTCCGTTAATCCACTGCTAACTTTTATAGACTCCCAAGTATCTAATTGTGTATCAACTGACTGAATGCAGATAAAGAGTTGTTGTTGCTTGAAAATGATACAGTGTTTTACTAAAATTTATTGCAAGCGTACAGTGATAAAACCATGTTTATTTTCTGCTGTTCTTTTTAGATTTTTCCATAAATCCGGGTTATAAATTATGTCTGGCCATCGATGAATCTTATGATCTTCCAATGGTGATCTGCTAGTATATATTGAACAGTATCGGACCCAAAAAATCAATCAGATGAAATCAACACGACCTTAGTAAAAGTTTTGTAGCTTTCGAGATATGGCCACTTTTTTCGAAAAATCTCGACTTTTTGCTCCTTTTTTTTACTTGTTATGGCTCTAAAGAACTTCTAACTTATGTTTTTTTTTTCCTGGGGTATCATTAACACTATTCATCCCATTGAAAACTAGCACGGTATGCTGAAAGTTCCTCGAGGTGACCGAACATTGAATGTGTGAGCGAGATAGTCAATGACATGTTTAGGTCGTTTCATTCCTTAATGATTTGGATACAAATGGCTGTACTTATTTTTTGTAGTATTTCGCAAATATTACGACTTCGATGACAAAGGTTGGGTTTATTCAATTTTTAGTAGAAAGAACCTACAAATGTTATACTATTTTCAAAAAACCATCAAATAGGCTGGTTTTTAAGATAATTTGCCAATTCAGTCTGTTACTTGTTTTTCACTATAATTAGTAAAACCTTAGAAAAAGGTTTTCACATTGAAACAAAATATAATAATTATTTTTCTTAGCATACCGTGCTAGTTTTCAATGAAATTATTACTTGGTTGTTGCAACCAACTATTAATGGTTGCTCAGGAAAAAAAGCTAGAAGTTCTTTGAAAGAGGCAATATCTCGAAAATTAGAATACTTTTACTGAGGTCATGTTGATTTTACCTTATTGATCTGAGGCCAATCTACCTCCCGTGTTATTTCTGGGAGTATATCGCTCTGTATTTTCCAGTTTTCGATATGCCCTGGGTCAAAATGGGGACAAAGGTTAATAAAAACAAAACACAATATAACAGTCAATATCGAATTAAGTGGTACAAAGATTTGCAGTATATTTTATTGTAAAAATTTCAGCCCATTGCTCGGTTGACAGTAAAAGAAAACTGTACACAGGATGGACCTCCATCATGCTTGAGCTTCATTTTTCCCGTGACTGTACCTAAGGCCATGGCAAGGCCATTCTTGAACTGCATTATACTGACTGGTTTCTTTGGATCGGCACAGTATTTTTTCTACAAAATCACATAGTAAGACAAATTTAAAGAAATATAGGCAATATTGCTTTCCATTGTCTTCTCCAGAACTAGACTGGAACCGTACTGCCGATTGCTAATAAGCATGAAACAATGACGTATACTGTTGGTCACGGTCACAGAGACGGAAAGCAAACAAATCCTATTCATACTGAAATATAGGTCTAGAAATAATTGATATTTTTAAAATGACTGATTGCTTAGCTAAGAAATATATTTTTTTTTCACATTCACATGTCGAGCCAGTCGTCTTTCGCAAAACAATTTTCTCATTTTTATTTTTCAATCCACTCTATCATGTGCGGTGGTGAGAGCTATCAAAATTCCATAAAATTAAAAAGTTATTCAAAGGTTATTTAAAAAGAAACATTGTCCAGTAACGACATTTCTTGTGATTAACATGGATCCGAAGGATTGTCCAAAGATTCAGGGGCTACCTACAATTAGTGATTTTTGTTATTAAGAAGAAAGATACTTACATTGTTTGTGATTCTAGTGTTGACCACGTCCATGCTGTGCCTTTGTGAAACCAACTAAAGTGCATAGTGATGTTAAGGTGTACGTAGCCTTACAGCTACATATATAGTCAGTGCTAAAGATTTTCTAAAATATACAGTGTAGCAATTTTGTCTTACATTTTGTAATGTATGTGCGATGACTTCTAAAACTACATGTTTTTCTGGACTCTAAATAAAACCACATATGAAGAAATGACGTTTTGGACATCTCGATGGTCTTTTTCAAAGTACAGATCAAAAATGGCATGGTCGATATCTATATACTTAAGTGTGAATGTCTAGTCTGCCATCATCACGTCTAAACCATAATGCGGGTGAGGTAAAAATCCCATAGGCGAAACGACGTATGAAAATTGCCCCCAAAGGTATAAAAATCTGGATCAATCCAAATCAAGTCATATTGGATCAAATCACCCCTAACTTCAAAAACGTGTAGAGCATAAACACCGTAATTCTTTATAGATTCGCGTATAGATTTTTTAAAATTTTGGTTGGGTCATAAGGATTTCACTTAAATAAAAATCCACTGTAATTTAAATTCGCAGTACATTTCCTTTCATGTGACAAATTCTTTAGTTTGATTTTATTAAAAAATGGCACAATTTATCGATATTTAATAAGAGTACCTTTTTTATGTAGAAAACCCTAAATTTTCAAATTCTAAAATTGAATTTCAAAAATAGAATCACACAAAAATTTTGGAGCTAAAATAACCTGAGTCCGTCCCTGTTACATACCCTTCCAAACTGCCTAAAATTGTCCATCTTCAGGGGAGCCCCTTTAAAAGACCGTAGCGCCCTTAGGGGATGTTTGTCGACCTATGTTTATATAAACTTTTCTCCCTATTTTAAGCTCTAGAAACCGCTGGTAGAATATTTCACACTTTTTTCGGGACACCCTGTATATATTTTTCGATGTCATGTATACTATCTACTGTACTTTGCTTGTACTTCGAGAAAGGCCAAAGCGTTACCCCTGCATATGTGGTTTCATTTAGTAGCTAAAAAAACTTTAGCGCGTGTAAACTACAGGATAAGATTTAGATATTGCACCTTCAAAAGTTATTTTATCTGCGACGGGGTAAGGTGTAGTTTATGAATAGGTTTTCCATGTGTTTCCACTTTTCAGTCCACTTCATGACCTGGTGTATAATTAAACTATGTTGAAGGTTTGTTCCAATAGGCAGTTCTGAAATAGTTCAGAACGAATTCCGAATTATTTTTCTGTGTATGCTCGAGGTAATTACAGTTCAAAACTTTTCTTTTGCTAGACGTAAAATTTTAGATAATTTATTGTTTTTGACGTACTGTAAATCTTTAAAAATTGGGGAAACGTGGTGGCAGATTCAACAAAAGATGAGAGCTCAGTGAAACATTTTAGAGAAATAGTAGAAAATTGTCTTTTTTAGAGCTGGAAGGATTCATGATTTACCTTTAAAGGAAGCATGCTCTGGTACAGCAGCAGAGGAGGAAACTAAAAGGAATGTTAACAACACTTAGCTGTTATCTGACTTGAAAGAATTACAGAAGATTGATATTATAAATAAATTAATTAAAATTATCAATACATGAATATGTAATGTATAATCAGCTCAAGATCTTTTCTATTCCAAAGTAATCTTCATCGTTCACCCATTTTTTGAATGTGTAATATATGCCACGATAGGAGGTTAAAATTTAGGTTTGATATATGAGAAGATGAAAACTTAGAAAAGGCATTATATGACAGCCACAAAATCTAGCTTTGTACCTATTAACAGCTCATCGTCGCGATTTATTCTGTAAACGCGCATTCAAGTTCGAACTTTCAGTTCTCTCCCAGAGTCAAAACTGTAACAACCATTTCTAAACCGGTTCAGAATCCTTTCGGAATTTTTTAGAACTGAGAATTGCCACTTCCATTTTTTTGGAACATTATTTCGATCTACGTATGCTCTATTCAGTTCAGAACTAGTTCAATGGCTTATTGGAACAAGTCTAATATAGCGGACAAGAAAACCGTGCTTATGTATTTGTTGCTAGGCGAGAATATAACTACTTAGTACATAATAGTACGATCAATTTATTTTTATTTTTAATTAGTCTTGAAGCAACTAAGAATTCTTTATTTTAGCCTGTCGCAGACAAAATTTTCTATGTATCTCGAGCGTAATATACGTTCATGTCTCTTGGCACATTTGGCTCTAATTTCACGTCATGTGTCTGGAGCTTAGCGCCCAAGATACATAAATAACTATTATGTGAAAATACAATCATACTAGATATTCATATTCCTATGTATTGGAAAACTTTACAACTAAAAATAAGGTACATGTACAGAATATTGTACAGAGATTACATTAATGTGATTGTATCTATCAGTTATCCGCTTTTCCCTCTAGTGACTGTGAACGTGAACTCTGCGCATGAAGGCCCTCCATCGTGTTTTACAATGACTTTTCCATCTATTTTCCCCGTTATCAGTGCAACTGCGTTTTTGAACTGTGCTATGCTAATTCGTTTCTTTGGATCAGCACAATACGTTTTCTACAACAACGAAGCATGTTATAGAACCATTTTTCAATTAGTCCAGGGCGATATCTTCGCATCTGATGGGGAAAGTATTCAGGTTCGGATTTTTTTGCTATGCCCAAACTTGCGTCAATAACTGTCGAGCAATTTTTATAAACAAACAAACAAGGATTGTTTTCTTACGCTCCAATCAAAGTATTATTAGTTTTTGTGGGACATTCTGAACGAAGTAGGTACCTTAGAGCTTTTCTCTAAAGTTGGTAGTTTTCGAGATATAAGCGATACAATATTTGACAAAGTGGGAAATCTACTATTTTCGACACCAAGAACAATATGAAAAGACGAAAATTTTAATGTAGACAATGTTCCTAAATATTCCCCAAACATCCATTAACAAAATTCGATAACATTTCAGGACGTATTTTATTGTAAACCTTTGTTTTTGTTCTGCAATTCTACATGTTTCATTTCTCACGCACTCAAGCAGACCATACGCTGAGCGCGCTTGGCTAACAATAAAAAAGAATTACAATAATTGTAATACCTCCTGAAATGGTTCGGGATTTTGTTGATGAATGTTTGAAGAATTTTT
Organism: Acanthoscelides obtectus; assembly: GCA_963669975.1. NCBI lineage: Eukaryota > Metazoa > Arthropoda > Insecta > Coleoptera > Chrysomelidae > Acanthoscelides > Acanthoscelides obtectus. The sequence continues at coordinate 78,221,686 of CAVLJG010000007.1, read as the reverse complement.
ATCCGAATCAGAGTATTTTTCCCATCAAATGCGAAGATATATCGCGGACTAACTGAATATAGGACATGTAGGAAAGCAGAAGTGCTAGTTTTTTCGAAAATCCTAATACCAGGTACTCGACTGATTCAAATACTGGGTAGTGATTACACGGTCAGGTATTCATATGCGTTGGTTTATTTCAGCTACTGTCGATAAGATTCTGTTTGAGTTTTTAAAGGTCTCTTTACTCTCAAAATCAATCTACTTTTCCAAGAAATCACACCACAACTAAATGTGTGCCTTGAACATCATTTTTGTGAGTGAAATACTGCATTTAGTGTGCTTACAGTATTTCCAGAAGTTATATTATTTGAATATTTAGAATCTTGTAACTGCTGGGTAAATATTTTTTACATATCTCTACCTACAACGTTGAGTTAAAATTGTAACTCTACTTTGACATTATTTATCTGGAACATTTCTTTTTTGTTATACCCTTCAAACTTTTGTATTACAAGAGGAGGATGAACATTATGGGAAGGTGATTTTAAACTACTGGATGGAAATTTTAGACGTGTTTAAAATTTAACGCTCACCGTTGGAATCTCGTAATTCCGAGTCTTTCCGGAGACAGAGCGAATCAAATTTACACAAACTCGATTTTATTTTTTTTGGCTTTATTTGAGATGGTATTTCTAAATAAATGACATTTTGTCTCTCGTGCCCAATCAAACTTTATTTCTTCTTAAAGGCGTCATATAAGTAAATGAGTTTTATATTGCGCAAGTGTATATGGTCCAGCTATAATAAAAACTGATAAAGGCAAGTTACAACGCCTACAAAATTCTTGTAACCTTTTTTCCTTAGGTATATGGAAATTTGACCACATAAGCCATGTGTATAAAGAAAATTGTAAAATGAACGTGAAGAATCTCAGAAAATTACAAAGTTTATGTTTGGTTCATAAAATGTTTGTGAATAAGAAACGAAAATATATTTTAAATAAACTCAACAAATCTGAAAACATCAATAACTTGGCTACCAAAAACCGACAATTATTAGTTATATGTAAACACTTTACGACTCTCTACAAAAAATGATCCTCTTATACTGCTGCCAAGTTATACATAATCTTCAATACGAATTTCGGAATTATACTCTGAACAATTTTAAAAAGAAGCTGAAGCCATGGTTACTCAGCAGTACATAATCATTCCCTCACCACTCTGTCAGCCAATCTACCTTGACAGCTTTGACATAAATTAATCACATACGAAATCATCATCTACTTTTACAAAAAACATACAAAGTATAGTAATATATCTCTGATCACTATATTATTCATTTTTGGGCCGTTCAAAGAGGTTAAATTGTCATATTAGGATGTACGATTGAGTTGAAAAATACCATTATGGTAACACTCCACCGATTCGATTCTTAAAATTTTAGTGACATATCAACGCCGATTGTTGTATGTTGGACATATACTAAGTGACATATGAATCCGAACACCCAGTTTAAATGGTTTTACTTTAATAAAATTTTGTATAAGTACTTAATGAAGCATAATAAGTAAATGATAAACATTTCAAAATGATTGCACTGCTTTAAAGCCCTTTGACCTTTAATAATGTGTGGATGCACCCTGATGTGCTACGCATTCTCCAACGCGCCTAGGCATGCTTCTGATCAGGTGGTCAATGTCCTCCTGTGGTATCTCATTCCAGGCAACCACCAACTCCTCTCGAAGTGCTTCTAGAGTCTGAGGAGGACGTTGCAAATTGAGCAATCTCCTACCCATCATATCCCACACGTGCTCAATTGGGGATAAGTCGGGAGATCTTGGTGGCCATGGTAACAATGTGACATCATTATGTTGAAAGAAGTCTATTGTGACTCTTGCAATATGTGGTCGGGCATTATCTTGTTGGAAAGTTGGATCTGCCAGGGTGTCAAGATAGAGTAAAAGATGGGGTTCTAGAACTTCGTGGATATAACGCTGCGCGTTCATGTTACCTCTGATGAAGATTAAAGGTGACCAGGAAACAATAGGCTATAGCACCCCAAACCATAACTCCAACAGTGTGATGAACATGTCTTTCAACAAAAAACTGTGGATTCCTCCTTTCACCACGTCGCCTTGTAACACTGGCACGACCATCGTGCATGCCTAAACAAAATCGAGACTCGTCACTTAAGACAATACTGTTCCATTCCTGATCCCAGAGTGGCCGTTGTCTGCACCACTCAATGCGATTACGTCGGTGTTCTCGAGTTAAAAGGGAGGACCCAGTGTGGCCGGTATGAAAACAAGCCAAAACTTCTCATTCGTCGGTAAACACTTCGCATGCCAATAGGTCTTCCGTGTTCTGCAAACCATTCATTTGCAATGGACCTGGTAGTGGAGAAACGGTCCCTTAAGGCCAATAATCTTAGGCGGCGATCTTCACGGTCTGTTGTTCTACGGCGGCGTCCAGTGCCCCTTGCTCTTTGCGAACGGCCTTCTCGAAGCCATGCCTGACAACACCTAACCACAGTGTCTACACTGCTTTGCACTCTAACTGCAATTGCCCGAAAAGAAAGTCCAGCTTCCCGAAGTCCCACTATACGGCCCCTATCAAACTCACTAAGTTGACGAAATCGTACAGGTCTCCGTACTCTAGGCATCGTAACCGATCGTAAAGGATATCAAGAACCAAAATCTGCCAACGTTGATTCTTTACTGCGGCTGAAATATTCATTTTTGGAGCGTTAGTGAATTAAAAAAAAGCAGTATAAAAACCGGAATGTCCAACTGATAAGGCTGAACATTTTTTCACTTGTTATTTACAGTAAGATAAATACATTCACCAACTTTTATTAAAATAAAACCATTTAAACTGGGTGTTCGGATTTATATGTCACTTAGTATATTATGTAAACGAATCGAATAAAGACAGTTTTCTAAAATTATTATTATATTTAGTCTAATCATATTATTATATATACAAGTTTACCTTGCCGATATGAATCGTAAACCATTCCGGAAGATAAATGTTATTTTTATGCGAAAAAGGATGGGTTACGTTTTTTCTTCTAAACAAATTCAGACATTTCGCATTTGTGAGTAATTCGCAACAAAGGATTACACATGCGCCTTGTTTTGAGATGTGTAAAGTAACGTATGTTTTTCGAGTATCGTAGCGCATTTGTTGATTTACTCATAAATACGAAATGTTTGAATTTGTTTAGAAGAAAAAAACGTAACATTTGTTTTTCGGGTAAAAATCACATTTATCTTTCGGAATGGTTTTTCATCCCTATCGGCAAGATAAACACGTGTATATTGCTATTAAATTTTCTTAGAACGAACCCTGTATATTGCTCAATAAACTAGTAGTCATGGCCGGAAAACAGGTGTTTTGAGATAAACAATTAGAAATTCTCAAAAACTGCTTGTAATCCAATTTTGGTGTTGTTATTTAGAAGTATGAATCCTACGGATTTGAAGAAATTGTCGTCGCATTACCAACAAGTGTCGAAATCTGCATTTTGCCTCGTTTTTCGACGAGAACATTTTTGCTATTAGTTGGATCTTTTTACGTGTGGTCACATTTTGTAGGTCTCACAAATACCTAAAAATCTTATATGAGAAGTTTTTTGTCCCTGTCAACACTTTCGATTGAATCTCAAAAAACACGTTTTCTCATTCTTTGTTGTGAAACAAAAAGTTTTACTAGAAAAATTAGCGGTCGCATTTTATGCGTCCATGTTTTATATACCCCCATGAACAACTTGCTACCAATAAAACCAGACTTATTTCGGGGGAAAATTGCTAATATGATTAGACTAATTGGACTTGTGCACGATTCGGTATATTCCCTCTATCTCCAGAAATACTCGGAATTATGAAACTTTGTCAGTTCCATTTCCTTAGTTACCTAAATGCGCAACTTTGCCTCCATTTAACCGAGTTCGATCTCTTACCGTTTCCCAAATCTCACTAGTGAACGTCAAATTTGAAACACCCAGTATGTTAATCGTCAGGCGTCTTTCTACCCAAACTTCAAAAGTATACCTATTCAAATCGCTGTCATGTCATGGCCATAACAAATACGGAATTTAAATCGTATATGCTTCTGGGCTGCCCTTGAGAAGAAGTTACAAAAGAAAAACAAATTAAAACTGCTTAATATCGTGATCTGTAACAGGGAATACCACAATTGAAGCGAGGGTGGGGCTGGGGTGTCCTCAGGCAGAAGTGCTATCTCCCCTTCTATGGACAGTCCTGGTAGATACAGGTGGTGCAGGACGGAAAGCCTAGTAAGGCTGGGCGCATACATTCGTTTCCCGCGTTCGATTTCCGAATTCGTTTTCCGTATTCGGAGACCCGAATGCATCAGACGCTAATAAAATACATTGCTGCACACGTTCGATTTTTTTTTCCGAATGGAACACATTCCCTACTTACGTTTCGGAAGCATGTCCGTGCATTCGTAAAAATGGAACGGCTAAAGTCTAGTGACGTCACGCGGACGGCAGCACTGGCATACATTTGTAATGAACCGCCGCACTCAGTCGGAAATTTCCATCCAGAACCGCGCAGTGACGAGCGTATTGAACGTCACGTCGTTGCATCAAGAGCTCGAATGCATCAGGACAATGTGTGAAGCAGAAGAACTAACATTGGCTGTTGAAAAGCACTCCTGGTTGTGGGATATTCATGAAAAGAACTATCACAATGGAGATGTCAAAGATTTGTCTTGGAAGCAAGTTTTCAAAGAGGTTATACAGGATTGCAACTCGTGCACAAAAGTGGAAACAGAAAACAAGGGTCAAATTGCTTTTCTTTCACTTTTATTACAAAGACTATTGCCTACTGTACTTTTTTTACTTTAAATTTGTAATTCTTGTGCAATATTCTACCAGCGGTTTCTAGAGCTTAAAATGGGAAGAAAAGTTTATATAAACATAGGTCGACAAACGTCCCCTAAGGGCGCTACGGTCTTTTAAATGGGCTCCCCTGAAGATGGTTTTTCCTTAATATTTCCGAAACGTGTTGAAATAAAGACATAAAATTTGGTATTCTAGCCTAATTTTTTATGCTGGATTTAAAAATATGAACAATTTTAGACAGTTTTGTTTGAAAGCATATGTAACAGGGACGGACTCAGGTTATTTGAGCCCCAAAATTTTTTAGTGATTCTATTTTTGAAATTCAATTTTAGAATTCAAAAATTTAGGGTCTTCTACGTAAAAAAGATACTTTTATTGAATATCGATAAATTGTGCCATTTTTGAATAAAATCAAACTAAAGAATTTGTCACATGATAGGAAATGTACTGCAAATTTAATAAATACATAAATTTCTATTGCAACGTAGCTAACATTTAGCCAAAAACAAAAGTAATAATTTTTTTCTACGAACGAAATTGAAATTTGTTTAAAAAAGAAGACATACAGTTGGATATACTTAAAACTAGCTTTACAATAAGTGTTCAAATAAATTTCCATTTTGTTGGATACAGAGTCTCGCTCGACGAAAAACCTTTTTCTTCTTATTTCATTTGCAGCCTGATGGATTCTTTGAAGTAAATCTTCTTGAGTATTTACTTCAGTCGAGTAAACTAGGTCTCTCAATGACCCCCAAAAATAGAAATCCGATGGATTTAGGTCAGATGAACGTGGCTGCCACGCTATAGGATCTCCTCGGCTTAACCACCTGTCTGGAAAATTGACATTCAACCAATTTCGAACACTGCGTCCAAAATGTGCAGGTGCGCCATCATGTTGGAAACACATATTTTCTTGAAACTGCTGGCGCACATCCAATGGTATTATATCCATGAGCTCATTCTGAAGAAAGTTCAGATACACCTCTGAATTAAGACGATTGGGAAGTACAATAGGCCCAATTACTTGATCCCCAATTACTTGATCCCCAGTTACTAAATGCTGATAAGTTCAATGAAAATCTATGTTGGAAATTTGTACGGCGAACAACTTTTGGATTTTCATCTGACAAGTGATACATGTTATGGAAATTAAAAGCACCATTCCTAGTAAATATTGACTCATCCGACCATGATATTCTAGGATTAGTATTTTCATCCACTGGCAAAACTCGATTCGTGGTAAAAAATCTGCCTCCGTTAAATGCTGCACCCGTTTAAAATGATAAGGATGGAATCCTTGCATTCTTGTCATTCTTCCTATCTAAAATTATTATTTTTAGGATAACTATCAAATAGGTATTCATAAATTTTTCTTACTATTGATCGAGGTATATCCATAATTTCTGAAACATTTCGTATGCTTATTTGCGGATTATTTTCAAACATAATTAAAGCGATATCCATACGATGATTTCCCAGTGGCCTTCCTGAGCCCTGCATACGCTGAAAACTTCCGTGGTTTGACAAATTCCGGTGAATATCAGTAAACATTCGACGTCCAGGTGCTATGCGATTGGGAAATCTTCTTTGATATTCTCTTACGGCTGCCAATGAACTGCCATTGCAAGACCCGTACACAAAATGCATGTCAGTCAGTTCTCTGTCTGTAAATCTTGGCATTTTAAATCGATTTAATAAAAATTTTGAATTTAATCTAGTAATTTTACACTGCTAACAATGTCAGCTTAATGTCAAAATAAGTCATAACAAATCAAAACAACTTTTGTTTGCAGCCATGGCTATGTATTATCAACAATTCATTTAAATTCGCAGTACATTCCCTATCATGTGCCAATTTTTTTAGTTTGATTTTATTCAAAAATGGCACAATTTATCGATATTCAATAAGAGTATCTTTTTATGTATAAAACCCTAAAGTTTCAAATTCGAAAATTGAATTTCAAAAATAGAATCACACAAAAATTTTGGGGGTAAAATAACCTGAATCCGTCCCTGTTACATACGCTTCCAACTAAAACCGTCTAAAATTGTTAATCTTTTTAAATGCATCATAAAAAACTAGGCTAAAATACCAAATTGTATGTCTTTATCTCAACACGTTTCGGAAATATTAAAGAAAAACCATCTTCAGGGGAGCCCCTTTAAAAGACCGTAGCGCCCTTAGGGGACGTTTGTCGACCTATGTTTATATAAACTTTTCTTCCTATTTTAAGCTCTAGAAACCGCTGGTAGAATATTGCAGACTTTTTTCGGGACACCCTGTATATACCTAGGTATGATATTTCTCCTAGCGGCTACTGAGCAAACTCGTCTCTTATGCTTCGGCCTCGGTTTGTAGATCTATGTTGTGTATCCAGAGATAATCTTATCCAGGTATCTTGTTTCCTTAATTTATCACATATGCCATTATGAAGATCATCGAAAGATTGTATTGACATCCTGTAGAAATCAACGAATTTATCTGGATGTGCCCGTAACTTTACTCTTTTTAGATAAAATGGACTCTCGTAGATTCTCCGACTGTTTAACGTATGCACCCAATACCGACGTTTCTTTTTTTTTGATAATAATAATAGAAGTGCAATCGCAATTGAATTATCGATCTCCATGGCCAAGCATTCACACAGCCGCCACTGAGCGTACTGGTTGTATAATATTCACTCCAAAAAATTGAACGTTTATGCTAGGCTCACGGAATTCCGAACTGGAATTCCTGATTAGGAAACCGTATACGGAAAACGAATGTATGCGCCCAAGACAACCTTCGTCACTTTCACACGAAGGCGGGTACTAGAAGCCCTTTCGCCACTAACCCTGTATGGTGTTGAGATAAAGATTAACGTGGAACTCTCGCATCAACGGAACAGCACAAAAAGCTACAATAGCCCTAGGAAGATGTAGACAGATGTGCGGAAGAAATTGGGGGTTAAGCTCAAAAATGATCATGTGATTATACACGAGGGTGGTGAGACCCATGATAACCTATGGATCAGTGACATGGTGGACAAAGGCTACACAGTCGGAAGCGGTGAGCCTATCCAGTGGCGTAGAGAGGCTAGCTTGCTTGAGCGCCACGGGGGTCATTTATACCGCTACGACTGCAGCGTTGGAAATCCTTCTTGACCTACCACCATCACACATCATGGTAATGCTCTTTCAGTGGCTCACAGACTAACTCAAGGCCAATCACCGATCAGTCGGCAGCATGGAAAAGGCAGGCAAAAGAGTTCATCAAAGAACGAAGGCCTGCATTTACAGAGGGCCTACTCGGACTCAATAGGAAGACCATAAGGGCCATAGGGGGTCTCCTGACAGAACACTGTCGATCAAATCGCCATAAGAGGCTCTCGGGATCTGACAGAAGAGACCACATGCCGTTTCTGCAGAAAGCATAAGGAAGCCCCAGTGCATCTGTGGTCTCACAAGGTTACGGTTTCAGATAATAGGAACCACAGGTTCAACAGCGGAAAGCTGCATGCAAAGCCCTGTGTCAAGGCTGTGGAGTCTCATAAATGGATCAAGACTGGACACACTGCTTTAGAAATTATACAGGGGTCACACTAGATCCACTTGGGTCTCAGTGACGTTAAGGCTGGCAAGCCAACCCCTTTCTTCCGTAATCTGTAATCGTGATAAGTCCAATTCAGATCTGGGAAAAACCAAAATTATCGAAGAACAGGTGCAATCGAAATATCTTGTCCAAAAGTAAAGAAAGGACAAAACACCTCGAAAAATGCGTTTCTTAGAGATATCGTCTCTCTATTGACTATGACCTTCGAGCTCATTCGAAGGTCAAGACAGCTTTCCTAAACCTCTATTTTTGGATACAAGAAATAAAAAGAACAAGAAACTTTATATTCAAGTATAATCACGGCCACCAGGGCCATTTGAAGATCAATTGAATTTTTAACGGGAAATGTCTGTTTTTCGTTCTTCGTGTGCAAATTGCGAACATGACCTTCAACGTCATCTCGAGATGAGATGAATGTTCAAGTGAACTACTTACTTTTTGTCGAGGATATAAAAAAGCGACGTTGAATTTAATTTATAGTTGCATTAAAGTGTTGGATAAGAAATTAATGTTCATTGTCAAAGTAACTATTTGCATCACTTTGAATATTGCATTTCTTTTTCCGAAACCAATTTAATGCAAAACGAATGACATCTACTTTACATAACTTCCACGCGAGCGGAGCTACGAGTTTAGTCTAGTATATGATGAAAGCAGTAATTTTTGGCACACTATCTGGCAGCATTTGCTTCCTCGAGCATTTATTAACCGAAAACCGATGGTTTTCTTCGTGGTATCATCATATTTGAAATATAAACAGGCATCTACCTTTAAATCTGAAAAAAGAACTCGCAAAGCAATACTTACCGCCGGAATTGGACATTTTGTTGGTAAACCAAACACTTGAAGGAATGTACCTATTTGAGGGAGAGCTGCTTCGCTAAAAACATCGCATATGTCAACATCACCTGTCATATCTGGTAGAGGAGGCTTCTTTATAGAATACGTGGCCTATAAAATAGGAGTTGTCAGTCAAATACATTATCCTAAAGGTGTTATAGAAAAAAACCTTCTCTTGAAATCAAACTGGGACGGCTCATAGTCGGAAACATGTCACATTCATCATATTATTGATTCTTCTGTGGTTTTCGAGTTTTGGTGAAGGTGCATCGAGTTTCTATACATAGTTCTTTCTATACAGGGTGTCCCGAAAAAAGTGTGCAATATTCTACCAGCGGTTTCTAAAGCTTGAAATAGGAAGAAAACTTTATATAAACATAGGTCGACAAACGTCCCCTAAGGGCGCTACGGTCATTTAAAGGGGCTCCCCTGAAGATGGTTTGTCCTTAATATTTCCGAAATGTGTTGAGATAAAGACATGAAATTTGGTACTCTAGCCTAGTTTTTTATGATGGATTTAAAAATATTAACAATTTTAGACAGTTTTGTTTGGAAGCGTATGTAACAGGGACGGACTCAGGTTATTTTAGCCCCAAAATTTTTGTGTGATTCTATTTTTGAATTCAATTTTAGAATTTGAAAATTTAGGGTTTTTCTACATAAAAAAGGTACTCTTATTGAATATCGACAAATTGTGCCATTTTTGAATAAAATCAAACTAAACAATTTGTCACATGATAGGAATTGTACTGCGAAATTAAAATAATTGTTGATTATACATAGTTAGCCATGACTGCAAACAAAAGTTGTTTTGATTTGTTGACTCATTTTGACGTTAAGCTGACATAGTTAGCAGTGTAAAATTACTAGATTAAAATCAAAATTTTTATTAAATCGATTTAAAATTCCAATATTTACAGACGGAGAACTGACTGACATGCATTTTGTGTACGGGTTTCGCAATGGCAGTTCATTGGCAGCCGTAAGAGAATATCAAAGAAGCTTTCCCAATCGCATATTACCTGGACGTCGAATGTTTACTGATATTCACCGGAATTTGTCAAACCATGGAAGTTTTCAGCTCATGCAGGGCTCAGGAAGGCCACTGGGAAATCATCGTATGGATATTGCTTTAAATATGTTTGAAAATAATTCGCAAATAAGCATACGAAATGTTTCAGAAAATATGGATTTACCTCAATCAATAGTAAGAAAAATTTGTGAATACCTATTTGATAGTTATCCTAAAAATAATAATTTTAGATAGGAAGAATGACAAGAATATAAGGATTACATCATTATCATTTTAAACGGGTGCAGCATTTAACGGAGGCAGATTTTTTACCACGAATCGAGTTTTGCCAGTGGATATTAGCAAGTGAAAACACTATTCCTAGAATATTATGGTCGGATGAGTCAATATTTACTAGGAATGGTGCGTTTAATTTCCATAACACGCATCACTGGTCAGATGAAAATACAGAACTTGTTCGCCGTACAAATTTCCAACATAGATTTTCATTGAACTTATGAGCATTTAGTAATTGGGGATCAAGTAATTGGGCCTATTGTACTTCCCAATCGTGTTAATTCAGAGGTGTATCTGAACTTTCTTCAGAATGAGCTCATGGATATAATACCATTGGATGTGTGCCAGCAGTTTCAAGAAAATATGTTTTTTCAACATGATGGCGCCCCTGCACATTTTGGATGCAATGTTCGAAATTGGTTGAATGTCACTTTTCCAGACAGGTGGTTAGGCCGAGGAGGTCCTATAGCGTGGCCGCCACGTTCAGCTGACCTAAATCCATTGGATTTTTATTTTTGTGGGTCATTAAAAGACCTAGTTTACTCGACTGAAGTAAATACTCAAGAAGATTTACTTCAAAGAATCCATCAGGTTGCAAATGAAATAAGAAGAAAAAGGTTTTCCACTTTTCGGGCTACGCAATCATTAGTTCCTCGAGCGAGACTCTGTATCCAACAAAATGGGAATTTATTTGAACACTTACAATACACTTATTGTAAAGCTAGTTTTCAGTATATCCAACTGTATGTCTTCTTTTTTAAACAAATTTCAATTTCGTTCTTAGAAAAAATGTATTTCTTCTGTTTTTGCCTAAATGTTAGCTATGTTGCAATAGAAATATGTATTTATGTAATATTTACCAATTATTAAATTAGTTTTTTCATTGCCATGGCTAATTATTCAACAGTTCATTTAAATTCGCAGTGTGCCAATTTTTTTAGTTTGATTTTATTCAAAAATGGCACAATTTATCGATATTCAATAAGAGTACCTTTTTATGTAGAAAATCCTAAATTTTCTAATTCTAAAATTGAGTTTCAAAAATAGAATCACACAAAAATTTTGGGGCTCAAATAACCTGAATCCGTCCCTGTTACATATGCTTCCATATTCCAAATTGTTAATATTTTTAAATCCAGCATAAGAAATAAGGCTAGAATACCAAATTTTATGTCTTTATCTCAACACGTTTCGGAAATATTAAGGAAAAACCATCTTCAGGGGAGCCCCTTTAAAAGACCGTCCCTTAGGGGACGTTTTTCGACCTATGTTTATATAAACTTTTCTTCCTATTTTAAGCTCTATAAACCGCTGGTAGAATATTGCACACTTTTTTCGGGACACCCTGTATCAGCAATTTGTCGATGACCTCAAATATGATCTACGTATAGACAATGTCCTCAGAGGTCATTTGGATGTCAACTTTGTAAATACAAATCACACGAGGTCAAGAGCGGTATAATTAGCAGGACCTACTGTAACGTCTGAAAAGTATATGAACACCCTGACAACTTGGTATCCGTACATTTTCTTGGAAAAAAGATCCAAAGAAGAGTTTCAGGGTATCAGAAAATAAATTAATCATAACTTCAGATTGTCCTAAACGGAACCTCCTCCGAGGATTCAAACATCAAACTTGACCAACAAAAATGTCTGGAAAGTACATGAAAACCCAGAAATTTTTCTGAAAAAAGATCCAACGAAAAGTTAGCCTCAAATATGACCTCACCGGGGTCTTTCTCGTAGGTGCTAACTTACTCAGAATATATTCTTTTATGAAATAATAACAGCGTTGTTTGGGAAGTTCAGAGTAAACCTACTTGACGTCATTTCTTTTTCTTCTCCTCGTTGCAGAATTGTGCCATACAAGCTACATGCCCATGTTTTAGGTACATATTGATGTAAGCTAATTATGCCTCAGAGTTTGAGTCTTAAAAAGCATGAAATATCTGTTAACATACCTTAGCGAATGTAATCTGTTTAGGTACAATTGCACAACCACTAAAAAATAAGTTGCAGTTCTTATCAGCTGTGACAGTGACCCCTGGGTTCAATTTGATTGCACTGTTATCACATGTTTTCACACTGGTCACCTTTATGTCGTATCCATTCTAGAATTATACAAAAACTATTTGAAGATGAAACACAGTCAATATGTAAATTGAAAAAAAAGACAGTTCATTTTGGTTATTCGACTATTTCCTATACTTTTTGTCAGTGTAGGGTATTTGGAATTTTCTTTAATCTACGACCTTCATGCCTTTGTAATTTTCTTGAAATCTCATTTCACGGGGCCAAAATCTTAAGTATTCACATTTAGCAAAATTTCTAAAACTGACAAAAATGAGTTAATCGCTACTGCACCTAAATAGTGATTGGATTTTTTTTTTCAAAATCAATTATTTCACAGTTTATTCTATTGGCTTTTACACTTTTATGGTTTGCCTTTTATATAGCTAAACATCGCGAAGTCACTGCAAGATGCATATTATAAGCGTTAGATTAAAATTGAGGTATAATCCTATTCATACATGTACTTACACAAGCTTCCGACTTTTCTACGGCACAAGAAATTAGAAAAATAGCAAAACACAACTCAAAAATCCCTATCATGTTTACTGAGCAACCAGCTTCACGATTATTGTCCACACTACCTAGAGTTCAAACTTTTTATAAAGATAAAATCGATCTTTCGCATTGTTATCATCATAGTGGCCTTGACTATTGGCTAGCAATTGTTTGGAATTCATCATCCATACATCCAAATGTAGAAATTCTCATCACAAAATCATTATGTTTAGTCTAATCGCCACCAAATCTAAACGCTATTATTATGTTATTGTATTATTGAGCGAGCATGCTAAATTGATTAGATTTGATCGGTACGTTGAAGTGGCTGGACAGACGGATATAAGTTGCAAGTCAGATTTGTTGGAAATGCATATTTTTCCAAATCAGTGGGTAGGAAAAGGATTTTGATTAATGATGGTTTTTAGTTATGAACATTTACAAGGAGTTATAAAACTGCGCACTAAGGAGGCCGGATGAAGAAAATAATACCTGCTAAAAAGATGAAAGTTTGCATAAGAAGGCAGCAAGTCACAGCTAATCAAACCCTTTTATGATGACAAGAGCAACGACATGAGCCTTACCATAAGAGTGGATGAGCTCACTCCACAATTAGATGACGTAAGCTAGGTGCTCCCCCGTGGTTTGCTGGCACTGCCTGTCGCTAATCAATGAATCTGTGTATATGCTACGATCAGATCAGTTGACTTGCTTTTGCGTTCTTACCGAGGAGAACAGCTAAGCAACAATCAGCCCCGTTTTGAGTGGTACATAAGAGCTATATCTCTCTCGCAGCTCACGCAAAATATACATTGAGCGCGCAGTTGAGTAGCAATTAAAAAATAAATGTGTACAATAAAAATACCCCCTGGAATGCCGTGGGGTTTTGTAAATGGGAATTTGAAGAATATTTGGGAACCTATTTTTTTTTTAATATCATCCCTACCTTTACTAATTACGAGGGATGTCTTTTAAGTTTTGCAAATGAAAATAAAACAACAAGGTAGGTAGTTTTAAATGACTTTATTGTTATTCGAAGTATTCTCCACGAAGATTAATACACATCTGCATGCGCTCGAACCAATTTTCGAAGCACTTATTCCACTCGTTTGCTGACAGATCCAAAACGGTATTTTTGAATGCGTCAACTGCTTCTTCTGGTGACTGGGATCTTTGACCACGCAGTCTGTTTTTAATTTTCGGGAAAGTAAAGATATCGTTAGGATTTAGATCGGGACTATATGGAGGATGGTCCAACAATTCCACGTTTTCTTCCGTTAAATACTGCCTTGTTCTTTGGGCGGTGTGCGAGCTTGCACTGTCTTGGTGGAAGGTGATTCTTCTTTCGGGGTTGATTTTTCGAAGCTCGGTGATGACTTTTGGCAAACAAATGGTGGTATACCAATCCGCAGTATCAGTTCTTTGCTCATTAAGAGGAATTGTTGCAATATGACCCGCTTTTGACACAAATGTCGCGACCATCTTTTTCGAAACACTTCGAGAACGGATGACTTTCGTTGGCTTTTCTTCACCTTGGAACACCCAAACAGCCGACTGTCGTTTATTTTCTGGATCATAACAGTAAATCCACGATTCATGACCAATAACAATGCTGTACACATTTTTTGAGTTTCCGGAATTGAAACGGTCCAGCTTTTTTGACACCAATTAACCCTGGCAGCTTTCTGCTCTTCAGTCAACAGTATCCAACGAGAAACTAATTTTCTTACTCCTAATTCTTCATGTAAAATTTTTTTAATTGAGGCCTTTGATATCTTCAAGGACGCCTCAATCTCGCGATATGTCACATGTCTATCTTCAATGATGAGTTTGCGAACAGCATCGACGTTTTCCTGGGTGACTGCTGTTTTTGGTGTACCCACCCTGGGATCGTCGCTAAGACTCACCCGTCCACGTTTAAGTTATCCATACCAACGGGAAATTGTCGACTGATGTGACCTTGGTTGCCGAAAACAGACAGTAACTCAGCAAGGCATTCTTGTTGCGATAATTGTCTCTGAAAGTTGTAATAAATTATGGCGCGAAAAAGTTCTCGGTTAAGTTCCATTTTTCTAATGACTTGGTGACACTTAAAAATTCACTGTAGTGAGAACACTGCATATTGTTGTGAAACTTTGAATTTAAGCTTACTAAAGAGTGAGGTTAAGATTCAGTACTGACGTTCGATCCGCGCGGCCTACTATGTTTCTATATGCAAAACTTAAAAGACATCCCTCGTACTGTGAAAAAAATGTACCAAACTTTCTCTTTCTCTTTACTTTCTCTTGGAAGACCTGGCTCTTGAGACAGGAAGAACGATGTGGTTACAGAATGATGGGTGCCCTGGAGTAGAAAAGGGGTATCTTGATGAAACATTCCCTAGATGATTGGCTGGCTAGAATCAATTTTGTGGCGGTAAAGATGGTGAAAATAATAATAATAATGATAATAATAATCATTTATTTCAGGCAATATTTACATTAAAATATGTTAATAATGATTCCTAATTCTTTATTTGATCTGAATGTTGTAAAAATCAATGGAAATAAATAACACAACCTAAAGTTCTGTTCATTGTTTTGATGTCTGCATACAACAATGAATAGAAAAAGGTAATAGATAGCTGTTTTAGACATTTGCTAAAATAAAAAGCTATTACAGCAACTACAAAGATGTAATTTAGACCCAAAAAACAGCTGCACTTATTTTTTGCGGATTTTGCCCATTATTTTCCTACTTTTTGTTATATACCTTTCTCCGCATGATCACTTTCTCTCTCTCTCTCTCTATATATATCACAGAATAGAATTGTGAATGGGATACGCATACTGAGAAATTAGAAGTTTGACTACTCTGCGACCGTCTGTAGGTACCAGTTGAGTTTTATTGCGGAGAAATTGATATTACACATATTTTTCCACGCACAGATCCATTCAGTCCTGGCTTATGTAATCAATGTATGGGGAGCATTATTCAAAATACAAAGACTTTTTGATTTACAAGAAAGGGCTGTTTGGACAATCGCGAGAAGGCGCACTAGTTGCAAAGATTAATTTAAAATTCTACCACTGAACATTTATCGAAAAAGAATTAATGAAATTTAATTGAAATCAGCTTTTTTCTCTGATGGGAAATTTTGAACGAGTAATTATATTGTCTAATTGACTTATTGTTATTTTATATTATTTATTATATTATATTCTTTTTCTTGTTTGTCGCTTTATTATTAGTCGAATTTTTTATTGTTTGTCCTTTATTTAGTCTTTTTATATTATATTTATACATTTGTTATCCTACATCACATATGTGATCAAACAGAACTAATAAGTTATTATTATTATTTCTCGGGATCGAAGAGAAATACTTAAATGATTCAAGAAACCTGGAAAGGTTTTCTCTGAATCTGCTTTTTTAACTGTTGGGGAATTTTTAACGAGTAATTATCTTGTCTAGTTGACTTACTGTTATTTTATATTATTTATTATATTATCTTCTTTTTCTTGTTTGTCGCTTTATTATTAGTCAAATTTTTTATTGTTTGTCCTTTATTTAGTCTTTTTATATTATATTTATATATTTGTTATCCTACATCACGTATGTGATCAAACAGAACTAATAAGTTATTATTATTTTTCGGGATCGAAGAGAAATACTTAAATGATTCAAGAAACCTGGAAAAGTTTTCTCTGAATCTGAATATTTTTTCGAACAGGTGCGAAGATACTTCCTGGTCAACTTTTTGACCCGTCGATCTGCTAGCCAATGTCCAGAGAAGAGACTATTGGGGTCTTTGTATTGTGCTGGTCTTTGGCATTACGAACAGCTTCACTATACCTGCTTCTAGAATATCAACTTCTCTCTGTTCTCTTAAGTATGCAAAATTAAACATCTCATATTTCACTTAAACGGTATAACGTTAAATTTTCAATATTTTGTAACGAAGTATATTTCTTAAAACAGTAGTTTTTAACAAGACACTTGCATTGAGCAACAACATGATTTTGATTGCGGTGTCATGCACGATCAAGTCTTATTAACAGGCAATGTAAATACAATAATTATTTCGGCAACTTTCCTTGATTATTTCAAAATGTATTCGAAAAATTTCTTGTTGACAGGGTGATTCGACAAGAATCGGCATATCAGCAAATCTTTTAACATCGTACAAAAATTCGTGAGAATGTTTTGCAGCCGCAAAGATTTCCAAATCTTGATATACATTGTGGATTTTTCATGACATGTACGAGAAACCAGATCAATCATTTACGCCAGTCTATTTATACAAGCTCACTCTTCAGCCAAGCTCAATAGAATTCGATAATTGGACGGTCCAGTGGCAACAGAGTTTTGAACAGTAGAAAAAAATTGAGTGCGACCTCAAACTGAATTCTTTGATGCTAATCGAGTTTCTAAATACTCTTATGGATCAGTTTCTTTAAAAAATCCATATCTATATTTTAGACGTTTTCGCGGTCTCTTTATTGCGTAGGGCAAAAAATGGCGTCAAGTAGGTTGACTCTGGACTTCCTACGTAACGCTGTCAACAATTTATAAGGAATTATATTCGGCGCAGGTTAGTTCCTCTTAGAAAAACCTTTGCTACGAACATGTATAACAAAGGAATTGAATGCATCATGTCAGTCAAACAGGCTCATACAATCAGGCCATTATCCAACAATGCGATCTAGTCTACTGCCCTACAAGCAGTACCGACCACTCGACCACACAGCATCATGGCAATCCAGCACGGAGGGTGTCTGTGAAAGGTTGAGAAACCTCGAAACTGGAGATACTACAGACCAAAGTATGTGAATTGACCTGAACATACCTCAGTCCAAAATTTACAATTTTATTTACTATTTTTCCTTATTGCTTGAGAAGTATTTCAGATTTTGGCATAATACTCGGTATGCTTTTGTTTTGATTTGCGTGGATCCCGCCGTATGCAAAAAAATGGCGCATTAGCAGTGGCGTGCGATGTGTTTGTTATACGCTCATCTCTTCCATTTTGCTTCCCGAGTATAGCTACCTTTTGGCAGTTAGATCTATGTAATTATAGATTAGATCAGGTATATTTCATATATCATAGATTTCCCCGTGAATTTCCCGTGAAAGTTGAATTATAAACGTGTATCTTCGACATACACATACCGGATAACCCAACGAGCGTTCGCGTGTCTGCTTTGAATATTGAGGGATAACTAAGCGTTGATGCATGTGTTCGTGTGTGCGAAAGGTTGGGAAATCTTGAAATTGGAGATACTACAGACCAAAATATGTGAATTGATCTAAACATACCTTAGTCCAAAAGTTGATAGTTTGCGAGATACAGGATGTCAAAGTTAAATTTTATTTCTTATTTTTCCTTATTGATTGAGAAGTATTTCAGATTTTATCATAAAACTCGGTATATGGAGGTTTTCTAGTATGAGAAACAGGAATCCGTCATTTTTTATGGCCAAACTTCTAGATGCGCCACTTACAGCACTATTCCGGTAAATAACTTATCATAACTTTTTTGTGCTACCCTGTATACAACAACTGACCAAAAAATCTTATTTTCTCGTATTTACACAACAAAAAAGGTTTACTTGTTAGAAGTGTCTAAAGCTAATAGTTTTCGAGATATTAGTTTTTAAAGCATTACGTCTTGCCAATCCGTACATTAAATGCATATCAGAATATTCATCAAACGTAAACTCCATGATGTTTAAAAACTTATTGTCAACTTAAAATTATTCATGAAGTTTAAAGCAATATTATGACAAACATTAAGAACCATAGCAACGCCACTGAGATATTATCCAAAGCAACTTTATTATGTTATAAAAATGTTTTGTCATCATGGTACAAATAATGCATTGGAACTTTAAAAAAATGACTTCGAAAACTATTAGCTTTAGACACTTCTAACAAGTAAACGTTTTTTGTTGTGGAAATACGAGAAAATAAGATTTTTCGGTCAGTTGTTGTATACAGGGAGCACAAAAAAGTTATGATAAGTTATTTACCGAAATAGTGCTGTAAGTAGCGCCCTCTTGAAGTTTGCCCAAAAAAATAACGGATTCTTGTTTCTCATACTAGAAAACCTCCCTATGCCGAGTTTTATGATAAAATCTGAAATACTTCTCAACCAATAAGGAAAAATAGGGAATAAAATTGTAACTTTGACATCCTGTATCTCGCAAACCATCAACTTTTGGACTGAGGTATGTTTAGATCAATTCACATATTTTGGTCTGTAGCATCTCCAGTTTCGAGATTTCCCAACCTTTCGCACACACGAACACATGCATCAACGCTTAGTTATCCCTCAATATTCAAAGCAGACACGCGTACGCTCGTTGGGTTATCCGGTATGTGTATGTCGAAGATACAGCTTTGTAATTCAACTTTCAAGGGAAATGCACGGGTAAATCTATGATATATGAAATATACCTGATCTAATCTAGGATTACATAGATCTACCTGACAAAAGGTAGCTATACTCGGGCAGCAAAGTGGAAGATATGAGCGTATAACAAACACATCGTACGCCACTGCCAACGCGGCATGCCTTTGTTTTGATTTGCGTGGATCCCGCCGTATTCAAAAAAATATGGCATTAGCGGTGGTGCACTATGTGCTGTTTTCCACGTTGGTACCAGACTACAGTAGAATAGAGCAGGTACATAGCGGGCACCGTATCTAACGAAGCTACAAAGTAATCGTAAACAGTGGTTGATTCGTGATCAACGCGTGATCGGTAGCCATGGCGCTCTGTCGGCCTCTTCCTGATTGGCTTGTAGCGACGAGCCTCCAGGCAAAGTCGCACGGTTGCCACGCTCGGCGAGTTTTCGCCAGAGTGGTTGATCACATTCGCATGGATCACAAATCAATCTGTTGGTGCAATACGTGCAATAACTGTTGTAAAGGACATTATATAACAATAAATGGCATCACAAAGGTAAATTCCAATTTGATCTGCAGCAAATTATGAACGGCATATACGGAGATGCGAAAACAAGCTCAAAAAGGTGAAGAAAATTTTTGTGCAATCCTTATAGTTAAATTTTTCCTAAGAGATAGCATCAGTGAGGGAATTTTTTTCTATTGTCTTATTTTTCACATTAATGCGATGTCGAGGTATGTGGCCCTATCGCAATTGAAAATAAGGTTTCGATAATCCTTCCATAAAGTTTCGATGAGTACATCTGAAATAACCTTGAGATATTCTTCAGGGAAATACAAAAATCTCCTTTTGTGTTTTTTTGTGCAGATTTATCTATTAAAGTCCTATCCGCAATCTATTTTCCGTGCACACACCTTCAACCGAATGTATGCCATATATGATATTACCGTTTCCAACTTTCACCAAGGTTAATAGGAACCATAACAGCTCCCTACCCTTCCCCCCTATAAGAATATCGATTTGTAGCCTCACATTTCAAGGTTAGACTTCTTGTAATGTTTCTGTTCAACATTCGGCGATTTCTGACAATTTTCCCAATAAAGCATGATCATTGTGACATTAAGCCTGGCAACGCTGCATAGTAGAGGGAACTTTCAGCGTCACGTTGATATTTCGTCACCACGCACAGGATTGTAATCAGTTACGGATACCCGTTTATGAGCGCGAACGTTTTATGCACGTCTTGACTTGATTTTTCTTGAGGAAATTTAATATTAGTCTAAAATGTCTGACACAGATACAGCTGATGAAGTGGTTGAAATCAGCTTAACGTCACCCAGAAAAAGGGCTAAAAAGCTTCATCTTAGCGCAGGTGAAAAACAAATTATTCTAAATATCTACAAGAACCAGATGCAAGAAAATAGTGGATTGGCTATAGAAAATATCGTATGTAAGGTTGCTGAAATTTCTGGAGTAGGTCGATCAAGTGTTTACAAAATCTTGAAGGAATATAGACAAAATCACTCACTATCTGAGCCAAAAACATATCCAGCGAGAAAAAAAATCATCGAAAAAATAATGACAAAAGTGCCATTAGAAGAAAAGTACATCACTTTTTCTTCAGGAATGAAATACCTACAATAGATAAAATATTGAAGCAAGTGAATGATGATGAGGACCTGCCAAATTTTAAAAGATCTACGTTCCATAAGCTGTTGAAAGAACTAGACTTTCGATTTTTGAAAAGAGGAAGGAATAGTTTATTGATAGAAAAGGAGGAAATTGTTATCTGGAGGAGAGAATACCTTAGAAAAATTAGGCAATTCCACGCTGAAGGAAGAAAAATTTATTATTTAGACGAAACATGGGTGAACGCGGGGCATACGCAGGGAAAGCTTTGGGTAGACAGATCTGTGAGGTCCTCAAGGCAGGCTTTTTTAGATGGCCTTTCGACGGGATTGAAAAATCCTGCAGGTAAGTTTCGAAGTATATGAACTTTTTTGGATGCAGATAATTCATTTTCTGATCGAATTAATGATTTGGAAGCTCCGAACTCAGTTTTGCTATCTCATCCAAGTTTCTGAGTATTTCCTTCACCCAAAAACTAATCTAAGACCCTATCCTACACTAACCTAAAAAGAGTAAGTTGCTTAATTTCGTCATTTAGTGCGCTCGCTGGGAAGTAAAATAACTAATTACTTTCAGGCAAGGGAAAACGCCTGATCATTTGCCACATAGGTAGCGTAGATGGATTTGTTCCTGAAGCATTGTGGGCATTTGAATCCAAAAAAACTGGAGACTATCACGAAGAAATGGATGGTAACTCATTTGAAAATTGGTTCAAAAAAATTTTGCCGACACTTGATGATAACGCAATTATTGTGATGGATAATGCCCCGTACCACTGCAGAAAATTGGAAAAAATTCCAACAATGGCCACCAAAAAGGCAGACATTCAACAGTGGCTTGTCTCAAAGAAGATCGACTTCGACCAAACAATGGTCAAAGCTGAGCTGATAAATATAGTCAAGCGACATAAGTATAAATATGATTTAAAAATTGTTGACGAAATGGCCAAAAACCAAAATAAAACGATTCTCAGGCTGCCTCCCTATCACTGCGAACTGAATCCTATCGAGTTGATTTGGGCCGACATCAAGCAATACGTGGCGTCAAATAACAGCACTTTTAAGTTTTCTGACCTTAAAAAACTATTTGATGTTGCTGTCGATAGAATTACGCCAGCAAAATGGAGAACATGTATTGACCATGTCCAAGAGAAGGTTGAAACCAAAATGTGGGATATGGACAATATCATTGACACCCAAGTTGAACCCCTTATAATTGACATCAACAATTCTGATGATTCAAGCTCCTCGGAATACAGCATATAAATCGATTGATACCATTAAGACTGGCAGTTTAACGGGCTTTTTGGCAAGACAGGTAAGTTCATTATAGACTGCAATCCAAGTGTAAGTTTCTAGTTATTAATGTGGAAATTCCAAATTTATAATTACACAAAATTAGGGTTAATTTAGGAGTTCCAAAGCATAATAGTGCCATTTTGACCTTCTTCCTATTTCTCATGTAAATTTTAATAGCAATCAAACTAACAAACTTTATGGAGTCTGTAATAAACTTTTGTACTACTACTACTACGTCTGTAGTTTCTATTTGCTCAAAAAAATTTGCTCTGCATTGTGAATAGAAGGTTGATTTGTAAATATTATTGGGTATATATGTAAGTTAATAATAAAATATGAACAATTTCAATTGAGATGGTCCACAAGTTTTTTCGTGTGCGTTTTAGTAACATTTTGCTGAAATGGTGAATACAGAATTTTTTGCACTGATTCCTAATGTCGAAATATGATTAGAAAGGCGTGGTATATTACTGATAATTTACTATGCTTTTGATAGAATTTACAGCAACACATATCTTGTACGACATTTTTTGATAGAACAGTCACAATAGCTTGATACGGCCCTGTAGCGTCTCCTACGGTTAAGTTCTTGATCACGTGCAATACGGGTGTATATGTTTGATTTTACATTGTTTCTTCGATGGATACAGTTTAGATAAAGGTATAAAATCGCTCCATATTTTGGTTCGGATCTTACAATGTTGACTGTACAGTCGCCTGTCCCTTCTAAGGATGCAAACAGATTCTATCTGCCCCATAAGCTAGAATGAGGACAAGACATCGTTCTAATTTCCAGGTATTTGCCTAAGGGCTGGTATATTCGGAACCATGAAGTTATAAAATGAAGTTTCATACTCAGCGGAATGGTCGGACATCCAGACCTTTATTAGGAGAGCAGGAGATTCGTTAGATCGGGGGTTAAGTATGTGAAGCGGTCGGCAGAAAGTCCAAAGGTCCTTTCCACCTATAGTACTACAATACAGTGTAGCTTCGTTTGAAGATAAGACGGAATTCAATGAATCAGATAAGGTAAAAAACAGTCTATCCTTGATGAGAAATTAGATTTGATACAAAGATACGTATACACTTTCTGCCACTCTTTAAGTAAAATTGAATCACCCTAGACGTTCGTTCAGAATGAAACTAGCATTTTAAGGTTTGCATCACCTGTCATAGCCATCAAGGTAAAATTTCGAAAGAAAGCTAAAGCGTGAATTAATTCTCATACACAAATAACCATTGACCGATAGATAGCTGTAGTTGATAAATAAAGGTTGGAGTAAAGATGTGGAAGACATGTGTTGTATTTGTATTTCTGGGGATTTTGGGCAGCGGGAATACATGTGTGAGTATACGTTAATCAAGCAGTACTTTTGGCTTCATTAATCCCCCTTTTCTATGTTGCTTTCTTCTTTGTTCTTTTCTCCATTTTTCCTTCAATGTCTGCTTTCTAAATAACCCAAGCCATGTAAATCCGACTAATCTCTTTGTAAATGAGTGACACATAAGTTAAGGTCCTACTGACCGCTCAGGAAAATAATAAAAATAAAATAAATACATTTATTATCTGTTTCATATACCTATTTTTAAAGTTTTTCACTGACCTAGGAGTCAGATATAAAATTAAAAACTATTCGATAGTTTGATCTAGGCTAATGTCATACTAGGATTTTGTCTAATTTGCTTTAATGGGCATACGTTTTCTACTTTTATCTAAGTAGAATTTGTGACAACCAAAATTTCGCCTACTTTTACCTAGCAGTATTCTCAAAATACCCATCTGGGTTTTGTGAAACAAGGCAGAAACTTTAATTAAGGTACTTATGATTTTTAAAGGAGTTTTTAAGCATTTTTGGATCTTTTCAGACACTGAATCGCTTATAACTCAAAAATGGTCAGCTTTAGAGACAAGTTAGTGGAAGCCTTTATTGTTTGGAATAATCTGAAAAACCGGGACAAATTTGTCTGGGCAAAAAGAAAATAGTAGTATATTTAACAATTTGATCAAACAAGTTTGATCTGGGATACTATGTGGGTATATTCAATACTTAAAAATTCGGTTAAAAATTATAATTTTTGAGGTCGCCAAGTACCTAAGCCTTGCTCTATAAGATGTTGAAGAGTCTTTTGAGATTAGTTTATTTTAAAGCAGTTTTAACCTTGTTTTTCTGGTCAAAACTGGCGAACTTTTCGTTTTTGCAGACTGCACAATCAGTTCAGAAAATTGTATTTTTGTTCACAATAGAATAAACTGTTAATTTTTTAGGGGCAGTTCAATGTAAAACTGGACTATGTAAGAAACTGCGGCAGCAATAACGTCGTGGTCGTTGAAGGTATAACAGCAAGTACTGACAGAGCTTGTAATCTATTTTTTACTGGATGTGCTGACGTTAAAAGATCTTTTAGCAACGCAAGGGTAGGATAAACATAAGGCAAAGTTGAACATGTTAAGTATAACTTTATTTTATATACCATGATTAATTTGAAATTGAACAGTTTTCAGGAACTGTAGCTGGTCAGAAATTCGCCTCGGAGTTTTGTGAAATCGCAGCAAATTACAAACCGGCTCAACAGGTGCTTAACATATATGGGTTTCCAAAGCAATGCCCGATACCCGCGGTAAGACTTTCAAACCTGTCTTAAACTTATATGCTTAGCAGTCAGTTCGTCACGTACTGTGATCCATATATGTAAGAGATATCAACAGCCGCATAAGACAGAAACCCGAAATTTTCGGTTCAATACCTCGGTCGCATTATCGTAACTTATTGTAATGCCGGTTTATATAGTAAATCACGTGTATTTTATATTATCCAGGAGTTCTGTCCCTCAGTACTAGAGCATCACCTACCTCAAGCTATTTGTTCTTGACTTGGCGGTTTTTAATGTTCCAATATTAACACTGACCCATATGATCAATCATCAATTTTCCTGTTTGTTATTGGGTCGGTTTTTGGGTAGTTAGGATGTCGTAAAATATTTTATTTGACGTTTCGCCAACACGAGTGATCGGCATCTTCAGAAGGTGTTCACAGTTCGGAGTCCAGTGCGCTGCTGACATCTGCGCGGCCTTAGCTCATATTTATATGTGGTCACGGACCCGAGAAACTTAATGAACTCCTCACTCATATCAATAACATGCATAATAACATCAAATTCACTATGAAACTAGAGAACAACGGCGCACTATCTTTGTTTGATGTATACTAACCCGCCGAGAAAGACCACTAGTACATACGGTATATAGAAAGCAAACGCACACAGACCGATACTCGTATCTGCATTGGAACTCCAATCACCGCCCTTGTCAGAAATATGGCATCATTAAAACACTAACAGAAAGAGTCAGGAGAATCTGTGAACCCGAAGAACTGGATTTAGAACTTCAAGATCTAAAAAGCCAATTGATACTCAGAGCTGGAAATTAAAAAGTGCATGACTTCAAGTAATGCCAGAGCCAACGAAAACAACCAACCAGTTGCCAAAGCGTTTCTGCCACATATTCCCAAAGTCACAGGCAGATTTGGACGTCTACTTCTCAAGGAGAACGTCAAAACAATATACAGACCAACGACAAAAATAGGTGAAAGTCTGAGATCGAGAAGATAAGAGAGGCCCCCTGTCGTCTTCGGGAGTCTATCGCATACCTTGTACTTGTATGAGTGTGTACATCGGAACAGCAAAACGATCAGGGAATACCTGAATTAAAGAACATAAAGCGAAGTGCCGTCTGGGTCAAATAGAAAAATCTGCTGTAGCCGAACATACACTCACCAAAACGGACCACCGCATTAAATTTGAAGCAGCCCAGGTCATTGCTAACACACCAGCATATCATGCCAGATTATACAGGGAGGCTTTAGAGATACACAAACACAGGGACAACTTTAACAAAACAGAGGAATCACTGAAAGTACACAAAACCTGGCTACCAGTATTAAAAAACACAAAAATTGCGTCATCCAAATGAAGAGCGCTTCCCACCACTCGAGCCGCCACATATAAATATGAGCTAAGACCGCGGAGATGTCAGTAGCTCACACGACTCCGAACTGTGAACACCTTCTGAAGATGCCAACCACTCGTGTTGGCGAAACGTCAAATAAAAATATTTTACGACGGCCTAACTACCCAAAAACCGACCAAAAAACATTGGATGATGGCCGTGAAAGCCTTTCGCATTTCAATTTTCCTGTTTCTTATTAAACTCATAACTCGCTCACATCATCTGATCTGTAGATAGGTCACGTCATGGCCTACTAGATGGCGAAATTTTGTTTTATTAAAAGTCTTATAGTTTTCGAGATTTTCAGCATTCATTTTTTTTTGAAAGTTGGATCATATTCAGTTAATCCCGTGCCGTACAAATATCAACTTTTTTGAACCAGGTTTAGATAACACTCGTAATTAAGCATTGCATCGTCCAATATTATTCTTCCTTGAATGGCAAAAAGTCACATAATATTAATGTCAAAGTATAAAATAATACTGGACGAGATAAAATGCTTAATTCTGAGTGTTTTAAAGCAAACCTGGTTCAAAAAAGTTGATATTTGTAGAAACGGCAGGGGATTAACTGAATATAAGCCAGTTTTTCGAAAAAAACTCTAAGACTTTTAATAAAAGAAAATTTCACTATCTAGTAGGCCATAATGCGACCAATCTACAATTGTAGGACTATCCTTTAATATCGGGATACCCTGAACTTACAAATACAAAGTGTAAACGTTATGGTAGTCATTATTGAAATGGGTAATAGGGGGTCAAAGCAAGTTAAAAAGTTCATATGACCCATGGTCCAAAAGTCAATAGATTTTTGTCTAAATGGCTTTATAGTTTAGAGCTTTAAGTGCTTTATATCTACCACAGTCACCACAATCTTACTAATGTTTATAATCTAATCTAAAACGTTTTTAAATTGGGTAATTAACAAATAAATGGCGTTAAGTTTTTCTAAGTTAAACCAAAATTTGTAGTCAGTAACTAAGTAAGTTTCATTAAATTGAATACTTTAAACACACATGACAACAGAGCGTCGGTCATCATCACTCTTATCGTACCAGCAATCGATCGCAAACGGTAACAGTGGTTAGTATGTTGTTTTGTTTTTGTTCGCGGACGTCGTCGTCTTGATTTATAGAATTCAAATCTTGCAGCTCAAATTTATCGCGACAGATTTCGCCAACGGGTACACCCAGACAGAAGGGCATTTGTGCAAGTGTACCAAAGACTTCAAGATACAGGAAGTGTTCAGCCCACTAATATTCGCACTCGTTTTCACGACAGGTTACTGTAGAGTAGGAGGAACAAATTTTAAATATCGTGAGAATCGATGCAGATATAAGCACTCGGGAATTAGGCCGCCGCGTAGGACTATCGCATATCATAGTCCATAGAATCCTACGGGAAAATTTGCTTTATCCCTACCATGTACAATGAGTGCAGGCCTTGTTACCAGAAGACTATCCTCACAGACTAACATTCTGTCAGTGGTTTTTGCACAAAAACATTGAAAATTCGGATTTTTTTAAAAACATTCTAGCGACAGACGAATGTACTTTACTTACACGCAATACGGGATATTAAATTTCCATAATACACGTGGGCCCAAGAAAATTCTCATACCATTCGTGAAGGCCGTAATGAAGCATGTGTGGAAAGTGGAGGACGACATTTTGAACACCTTCTTTAAGTACAAAAAAAATGCAGTGTGGGATTTAAAAAGTGTTTTTCTTGTATGTATCAAAATTGTGTTCCCTATTTATAAGTGGATTTTTTAATAGCTTCAATAAACTTTCACACACCAGGTAAAGCGCTTAGACAGTTACTGGTAAGTTCGTTTATTTAATTGTTTGTATTTTACGAGTACATTATCAAATAATTAAATAAGACCTAAGAGCCAAAAATAACAAACTCAATCTTTATTTACACACACATTGCGGCGTTGTCAGATTTTATTTTACTTTAAAGTCGCTTTTCTCTAAAAAAAATGCCGTTTGACCCCCATGTTATATGAAACTTTTTGCTTCTTTTAACTCCCTCTCTCAACCATTTAAATAATGACTATCATAACGATTACACCCTGTATATGGACCTAGAACGTTCTCTTTGGGTCGTCCAGCATTTATAACCAGAAGATCAGAATGATAATCGTCTTGATTGATGTACTTTCTTAGAAGTAAAACGCTTACTTTATTAATAAAAATAATCCATGCCAAGCTATGCCGAGTAAAAATATCATGAAAGAAAGTTAGAAGTCGTGTTTGTCATGTGTCTTCATGAAAGCAGTACCTATGGTGATGTTGGTTGCATATCGTGAGCCATCATTCTAAGAAATCAAGTAGAAACATAGTAGAATTTATAGTATAAGAGAATTACCGTGGAAAATTCTTAAATCGTTTAATTCCTTGCCTTTTTTCAGAAACGAGGATGTGCAAATTCTTCAAAGTCAATTAACATCTCGAAATATAGAAGGTATCTAAGATTTATCCAAGGAACCTGGAGAGGAACTGTGCATGTAGATCACGATACTGGGACCAGTTGCTTCCAGTTTAGTATCACCATCAGCAGAAGATAATAAAATTATTGATGTAATTTGACTCTTTCAATCGAATATAAAAAATAAATCTTACATAATAATTAAGCGGTTGTTGCTTCTAGAACCTAACTTCTGTGTGAGTTATTCTTTCTTTTTTACGTATAGAGATATGCCGGATTTTCTTCTTCTAAGATCTCCTACATATACGAGCCCCTTCCCACTTCAGTTGGCCCAACTATTGAAATCTTAGTTTTTTCTTATCAAACACAATTAATAAAAATGTAGCAGGGTGTAGGTTTAAAATATTAACAATGAATATTTTGATAATATATAGTAGATAACACCAACTGTATCACTCCCTAATTAAATTTGCAGCATAAAAATAACACATGTTGCAATTACAGCATATCAACCTATTTTCATTTCAATGCAAAATAAGTCTATAACGCATAGGTGGCTGTGAAAAATAAAAGCCATGACAATTGTTTTTATTAATCACAGCTGTCAGAATACGTTTAAAATAGTTTTGGGTAGTTAAGGTTTTCAAAATGGGTAGAGGAAATGTTATTAGTAAGAAAATTCGGTTACTGATAATTAAATTTTTTAATTCTGGGAAATCAAACTCAGAAATTGCAACTTTGTTAGACTTATCGCGGTACAGTGTGAGAAATATTGTTAGAAGATGTATCGTAACTGGTTCAGTTAATATTAAGCCACGATATGTGAAAAAAAGTAATATCACAAATGCCGACCGAAGAGCATTAAGAAGAATAATCGTGAAAAACAGACGTGCCAATTATTTACAATTAAGTGCTCTGTGGAGTGACGCTGTTGGAAGGTGAATTTCGAGGTCCACAACTCAGAGAGGCCCACAAACTGGGATTTAGCACTTGCAAGGTAAGTTTTCTTATAAAAAAACTGAAGTAAAAACCCTAAAGTTGCACAACTTGTTTATAGAGCAAAGAAAAGCCACTATTAACTCCACTGCAAAAGAAAAATCGGCTTAGATGGGCTAAAGACATAGACAATGGACACCTCAACAATGGTGTGCAATACAATGGAGTGATGAGGCCCGATTCAAAGTTTGTGTTGGTGACAGTCGCAGTAGAGTTATTCGCAAAAAAAATGAAGCATTCCATGTTGACTGTCTGAAGAGAAAAGTGAAATTTCCAGCATCCATTATGATCTGGGGCAGTATGTCATCAAAAGGAGTAGGAAAACATCATTTTATTGATGGAAATGTGGATACAAACAAATATTTGGCAATTTTAGAAGAATCGCTTTTACCAGTGATGGAAGAATGTTTGACATCCGGCCAAGATTTTGTGTTTCAGCAAGATGGTGCAGCGTGCCATACCTCAAAAAAGGCTATAAAATGGATGGAAGAAAATAATGAACCACTTTTGAAATGGGTTTCTAGCAGTCCAGATCTGTCACATATTGAAACTTTGTGGCATGAAATGAAAAAGTTTCTACGACATGCTGCTCGTACAATCACCGAACTGAGACAAAAGCTTCAAGTAATATGGGATTGTTTTACACCAAATTTTTGCCAAAACTTGGTTAACAGTATGCCCCAAAGAATTTCAGCCGTAATACAAAATAAAGGTGATGTTACCCAATGGTAATCTTTCAATTGTTGCTTTGTTAACTTCGCGCATTTATTCGCACATTGTTTATTTGTTCGGATGTTATATTAGTTATAGGTCTAAATGGTTTCAAATATGTATTTTTTATGACTAGAGTGTATCTAAAATGTTTTTGAGAAAATAAATAGTTTTAGAAGTAAATAGTTTCGTCATGTTTAGTTTATAAAGGCATATTTTGGTACAAATCTTGAAGTGGGCCAACGGAATTGGGAAGGGGCTCGTATTGCCATAATTCAAACTGGACAACATACCAAAAGAGGTTTTCTCCAGTTCTCGTAGTCCTAGAAGCAGCTCAATAATCAGATCAACAAGATATCTAAGGCACAGTTCTCACGAAAAACCACAGCGAATCTCGACTTTAACCTGATTTTGGCTTCAGTTACGTTGCTTTTGCGTTCTCACCGGAAGCAACTGCTAAGCAACTGGCAGCCTGCTTTGTGGTTGTGAAAAAAGTCATTATTATGTACTTACTAATAGGAATGGGGAACATAAATGTAGATTATTTTTATTCTCACAAACCTTGACTGAAGAAGGATATAAGCAAGGCATTTCACAAATAAAATCCAGCCAATCATGGATCATTCATATTTACGAAAAACTCTCAATTTATAAAAAATATAAAATGCAAAGTAAGAATTCTCGGGGAAGCAGCCAAACGCAAAATGAAATCCCGCTTGAAAGAACGTGATTCTTGATTTGAGTTAAGTTTTGAAAATGTTTATTTTCATCAGGATTTACTGCAAAAGATACTGTCAGATGAAGCATTACAATATCAATAGCCAACAGCCAACATAAAGCAGTTCAGCGGTGCTTTTATGCTAAATAACAGGAGCTGTGGAATAGCTTTGACAGTTTACAACATTGATCGCAGTGCCCAGTGAGAACTGCTGTCATAGTGATAAAGTAGCTCCACGTCAACTACTATTCAAACTTTAAGGGCAAATGTACAAGGAAATCTATGATGTGTGAAATATGCGTAATAGGTACGTGTAATTACAAACACTGGAAGCGTATAAATATACTAACATTAAAATTGAGATATACTCTCCCCACATCTCTACAACTCCCAACCCACATTTTTTACACATGAAATTTTCTCAAAAATGATCTAATTCCCCTGAAACGTCAAAAAACGATGTTGGAGCTATTTTTACTTCGTTTTAGACCTTTTCTTTTTCTCTGCCACAACTGAACCTATTTCCAAAGACTACAAAGCTCTTGTGCCCTTGATATAGTAGTAACATTGTGTGAAAATTTCACCGAAATCCGAGCGTTACTTCTCAAGTTATAGCGGACAGACCGACAGATTAACCGACGGAAATGAGTGACATGGTTTTTTGTGTTTCATATAACATGCAAAAAACATGATACTATATATCATTTTCGAAAATTTTGGCGATTACAATACTTCTATGTCAGCAGGCGTGGGGAGTAAAACAAAGTCCATCTGCACAGGAACAATTGAGCTTCCTATAGTTTTAAAATTTTATTTAACAAAACGAGTTATTCCTACTATCATTAAATAGATCACATATAAACTACACTAAAATTTCACAATATAACAAAATATGTACAAACACTGGGTAAGAAGAATCAAGGTACGACTATTGTCCCTTTGGTAAGTAGAATGCTTCAAGTGGTACGTGGGAGAGCAACGAGTTAGCTATGCTCATAAATAGAACGGCTAGCTTCTTCCTCAGCTGAGGTAACATAACTTTGAAGACTTCCATGCCGTTTTCTCGAAGGAAGAGGTTGATTGCTTGAGCTGCAAGGGAGAAGGTATACACGTTATTTATTAACAAATTAAAAATAGCCCGTCCTTGTACACTTGGATAATTTTGGTCGCTGAATACGAATATGTCAAAAACATAAAGGGTCGTAAGATCGAATATGCTGTGGAAAGACTGGAGTCTTAGTTTGGGGAGCACCAACCAAGAGAATACGAAACTAAGTATTCGAAATGCGTGATTATATACAAATGTTTAAGAACATTGTATCCTCAGCATGGAAAATATCATCTCATTGTTTGAATAAAGAACTCCTAATATACTAGTTTAGTTTTGAATTCTCCTGGTTGGTGCTCGCCACCTTTAGTGCAAAAAATAACCCAGAAAACGTATCTCCATCAAGATTACAGATATGCAAAGGATTTTGAAACTGTTCTCATATGACACAATATACGACTTTCTTCTTTCAAAGCATATACAATATAAACAACACGTATACAATGATTTACACAAAGTATAGAATAACAAAAGTGAGGTTAGGCTTACGAGAAAAAATCGATACGTTAGTGAAGGCACGGGTATTATATAAAAAACCTTTAAAAGGTAAAAAAAACTATGAGATGTCATTTTGCAGACTAGGTAGTTTTTAGGGCGGTCATTCCACGTTTGCTCACTAGGATCGTTGTGAACGCCCATCTATGGAGGAATGACCCAACTCAACTGGTTGCATATATTTTGTGAAGCCGAGTGGTCTATAGTTTTTATCTCTGAGAAGAAAGTTTTGTTGAATAGCAAGATCGCATCTGGATGATTATGTGTATTGGTCTGCATCTATATAAAATCAGTGATATTTGCTGTGTGAGAAAATCATTACTGAATATGCTGCTAATGAAGTATATCTATTAGCTATGCCCGACGGGTTATTTATATGTTGTCCTTTCTGAAGGCAAGTTATGTTCAAAGTTAGAAATTACGAAAAACTTTGAGGGAAATTACGAGAAATCGCCTGCGTTGTGTGTAATTACTGCTAGCATATATATATGACTTGTAATTCGACAGTGTACAGTGAATATAATTATTTCGTATCTCTCTCATTTGTTAAATTCATCAAATTTGTATATGTAACTTCCAGCATGGTTAGGATAAAGTGGATGCGCAACTAATTTCTAGCTTTGAATCTCAAGTAAAAGTGTATTAGAAACAAGAATCTAATGAAATTATCAACAACACATACAACTTACAGCTTAGACCTTCAGTAATGCCATCTCTGAAGCAGATTTTATATAACATCAGAGCCAAACATTGATAACTGAAGCCTGTTGCTCCGTTTAGAAACACGTACAACTACAAAACGAGTTCACAACGTGTCTATCATCAGCTAATGCTAAGTTAACATCTTATAGAAAAACCTACATAATCTCAAAAAAAAATCGACATAATGTCACTTTTCAAGATACGTAATACCCGTGCATGGTTCATTTTGATCAAAGATGGAAGAAGATATTCCGTCGAGTGCTGTATCTGTGAAAACAAATCTGATTTAGCATCTTGTCGCTTCAAATCGCACAGGTGAGTTAACTTTTGCATATGCGTCTACAGGCATCTTACCAATTTCTACTTGCCTAATAAAAGAAATTTCAAATCAGAAAGTACAGTAGGAAGGGGTAGTAAATACATGTTTATTCTTCTTACGGATGACAGATAACAACCTCGCCAATCTAATTGTTGACGATGCTGATGACGCCGAATGAATTTACTCAAATGGGTGGATTTTGTTTCCAGTATGTTTTAGTTTATTTTCGAAATGCTTCTAATTCAATTAAAACTAAATAATATATATAATATTTATATATATATATATATATATATATATATATATAAATAAATCGTTATTTACAAGCCAACCAAACATTTATGTAATTTAAGGTGCTGATTATCGATCTGATGATCATTAAGTATTGTGGGCTAAAAACTAAAGGCGTTTGTGTCTGTCCTCGAATTCTTGACCTTTTTAAAATACAGTTATAATCCTCCTTCTATTCGAGAAACAAGGTAAGAAGGGAGAAAGAGAGAAAGGACGGAGACCAAAGAAGGGGGAGTGCGTCCATTCAAGGGGTGCATTGGCATTGCTGACTAGTACTCAGGAATTTCAATTTGATCCTAAAATTAATTTAGAAATTGGTTGATGTAGAAAACTTGTAATTTGTTTAGACCTAAGGCGTCATGATTTAATTTTGTGTGAGCCGTGGTCTTGTGTGCTTGTGAAATTACTCGAATATGTAATCTACTGACTCACGCAACAAACGGTTGCTATGTAATTCCGCTTGACTATAGCTGTGCTTGTTGTTCGATATAGTCCCTTAGGTAAGGGATGTCCAGTTAAATAAGGGTCTCATTGGAAACAGCATGAGGCATTAGTGATTATGCGAAAGTTCTGTTCTGCAAAACCTGCAGACTACGCAAATGCGTTTTGGCGAGGAGCCGCACACGCGAAAGTGACTGTAGTAATAAACCTTTACTCATTCTTCTACTTTTTTTACACAATATACTTACTTAAAATAGCGTTATTCTTGTACACGTTCTTGACTAGCAATCGAATATTCCTCACGACTAGATCGACATGTAGAGCATCCACATGGAGGTATTTCAGACTTTCTTTCTCTTTGATGCTTGTCCTTCCTCTAACTGTGGCCTCCACACCCTCTGTAATGATAAATATACACTGAGAACAAAATTTGTCTGAAAGCTTGAGTTCAATATGTACAGAAAAGAAGTGTGTATAGACACATTATGTTACAAAGAGCCGCCTGGATAGTAAGACTCCTCACCGCGTTAACTAGCAACACTGCTGCGTTTCCAATATGTTACACCAGTTCCTTAAAATAAGATGCATATTGAATATACGTACTTATAAATACAAATAATGGTTTTATTTTGAGCATACATATTTTTGAATTGTGAATGAGTGGGTACATCCAAAAAGTATTAGCTTGTCTTCTCATAATAGAGGAAACGGTGTGATTAGAATTATGTGCACAAAACATAATAAGTGAAAATTAAATACTTTTGTTACATTTAACCAATTCAGCTGATCAAAATACAAGCTAATGTGATACTCGTACTTTCGTAGGTAAAAAGTCAATCTAAAACAGGAATTCTGTGTTTTTTGCAAACGTTTCACGGATATAGAATGTAAAAATAGATGATATACTAAGTCGCAGTAAGTAATTTTTGATATTGTCATAGTTTTACATAGATTTTTTATAGTATTAAGATCAAGTGTTTGACGTAGGACAACAAAGCATCTTTTAGTAATGTTATTCACGTAAGGTATGAACCTATAGTCCTCGTCAAAAAATACCTTTAATTTTTTTTTTTTGCTGATTCCTCAATTTAAATAACACTGCCGTTTGGTCGTAAGATGAAGTGAGGTTTAATATGACTTCCAAGACCTTTAGGAGACAAAATTAATACTTTGGATTTACATGAATTTAACTGAAGGTTATGTTCGGCAACATAAGTTTCAGTAGATTCTGACATCTGAACGTCACCGTAGGCCGCATCACCAATCAAGATCGTAATACTGCTACATGTCGTTACGAGAGGTCACAAATAGCCGTCACCTTCGGTTACTAGAGCATACAGCAGAAGCATACAGTTATACATCGCCCTGTATAGGGCACTGATAGCAGCTGTCCCGTGATTTCGATCCGGAAAGTTTTTTAGACGAAAAGCGAGATAACCGAGGTATTTACTATGGAAACTGACCCAGGGGGGTCAGGAAATGGCGCTTCCACCATGGCAATGGAGATGGAGTCGAAGGAGCAGACCATAGAGGAGTTGAGAGCCGAATTGGAGATGGTTCGACAGGAGCTGTCAAAAAAGGACGATGATAAGAAGACCAATGAAAGATTGATGATGATCATCGAAGCCCAGCAGCGGACAATTACCGACCTAACAGTTAAATTAGACCTCCTACTGAAAACCCAGGTACCTTCCCATCTAAATATTCTTCCCAAACACTTCCCAAAAATCCCAGTAAAGACAAATCTGTCAATCTTAAGAGACCGTTAAATAATTCAAGCGATCTTTCCACAGACGACGATACACTCCCTGATGGTTTTACCAAGGTTAAGCCCCGTAAAACGCGACGAAACAAGACCGACATGACAGGCTTTCCTCCTCTCCCTCCACCAAAATCGCAGTCTGAAACGTCTCATTCAACTGCAAGCGACTCGAATAAACAGCCTGTGCCTAATCTATCGGTTACTTCCACGCCTTCGACATCTCTGGTACCAGAAGACACGACTGCACAGCTCCCATGCAAGGTACGTGTTACCCCCATCGTTCTTCGCGATGCTTCGAGATGGCGAGGCGTAAATCACAAGTTTATTTCTTTGAGCATCAAATTCGAACGCGCGGTTGCCGTCGATGCAGGAATCAGGATAATTTCCAAGTCCGAGGATGATTACCGCAGGATTATTCGTCTCTTCAGGGAGGAAGAGGTGCCCCATCACACTTTCCCTCTTCCCTCCGAGAGGAACATTCATGCTGTAATCAGAGGAGTACATGCGACACTTTCGGAAATTGAGATCAACGAAGAGTTGCAACAGAGGGGATATTCCCCCTTGCACATAATTCGCCTGAAACGCGGTGGCGGCGTGCCCATGCCTTTGGTGGTAGTCATACTGCCCAAGATAGAAAAATCTCAGCAGCTGTTCAACGAACACGAGCTGCTAGGTTTGGCTATCCGAGTCGAAGTTCAAAAGAACTCAAGACTCATCGGGCAGTGTCACCGCTGCCAAAAATATGGGCATGCGCAATCTTACTGCACTGCACCACCTAAATGTCTAAAATGTGCTTCTGACCACATGACCCACTTATGCCCTCAAACAGAACAAGAGAAACGAAAGTGCGCGACCTGTGGAGGGGGGCATCCAGCGAATAGCCGAACTTGCAGATTTGCCCCTAAAAAGCAACACAGGCTCTGCAGGCGATCTTTCCTGCAAATGGCTAGGTACAATCGTCGACAGCCTGCATTTATCAAAATTCTTTTTTGGAATTGTTTGGGTCTAAGGGACATTCCCAAAAGACGGGAATTTCATCAAGCTCTTGTGGACGAAAGTATAGATGTGGCCTTGCTGCAGGAAACATTACTTAATCCGGGAGATCGTCTAGCTTTCCCGAATTACGATGTTATCCGGGCTGATAGATTGACTGAACGGGGTGGCGGCTTGGCAGTGCTAGTGAAACGCGGTATTGACTACCACAGAAGCACAGACGCTGAGATGTAGAGCATCGAAGCGGCTTCCATGGTGGTCAATATGACGGGAGGTGTGCCGTTAAAAATCACATCGGTGTATGTCAGGTGTGGTAACAGGCTGCAAGAGGCGGATCTGGAAGTCCTTTTAGACTACTCGGGTCCACTTATTGTGGCAGGGGACTTCAACTGCAAACATCGAGCATGGCATTCCAGGTTGAATTCCACCAGTGGGATCCGACTGTACAACCATGTGATACGAAATGGCTACCTCATACATAGTACTGAGGAGCCGACGCACCACCCATTTAATCACCTTCAGGCACCTGATGTTCTTGATTTGGCATTATCCAAAAACTGTAGCTACAGTATCACTTCTCGAATCATGTATGACACCTCAAGCGATCATCTTCCCGTCGTTTTGGAAGTGGCTAATGAGCAGATCTTGGGGGATGAAATCCCTCCAAGGAAACGCATTGATTGGGAGCTATACAAGTCGCTCCTCAAAGAGTTCCCCAATATACCGATCATAGATTATGAGAACGGTACAGATGCGGCTCAAGCAGAGTGGACAAGTTTTGTTCAGCAAACTCTGCAGCGTGCAGCTGTACTTCCCGTGCAGCGACACGGCAGACCTTTTCTGCCAGCAGACATTCGTCAGAAAATTTCTGATAAAAGAGCTGCAATTAAGCAAGCGAAAAGGTCTTGTCATCCTGATGACATTTGCAGAGCGACGAATCTTGTTCATGAAGTAAGAAATGCTCTTCATGAATTCCGCAATGAACAATGGAACGACTTTCTGGCGGGGATGCTTGACTCAAGCATTCCTCTCTGGAAGGTGGCGAAGTCGCCCAAAAACGGAAAGCGTGAACAAATCCCACACATTCACGGTCCTGGAGGCATTGTCTTCAGGACAGATGAGAAGGTTGAGGTTTTCGCCGATGCCATGGAAAGACAGTTCTCTCCCAACTATGATCTTGATAATGACCTCGACGAGGAGCAACACATCGTAAGATCTGTCAGGAGATATTTTAGGGCCAACGGCGTCAGTGACAGTCGCGCATTCGTTGGTGATTTTTCTTCATCAGAAGATTCTTCTTCAGAAGCTTCTTCAATCGAAGATTTGCTTAGCACATCAGCGGTATCTCCTGAGATCCCGCATTGCACACCAGCAGAGATTCAAGGTCATATTAAAGACCTTAAAGTGCGTAAAGCACCTGGGGAGGATCAAATCACTAATAAGGCGCTGAAGCTGCTTTCGCGGAAGTCCTTAACTTATCTCGTGGCAATAGTCAATGCCATGCTAAGGATCCAGTACTTCCCATCCGCGTGGAAGACCGCTGAAGTTATAATGATTCCAAAGAAGGTGGGTTCGATATTTCCCCAGGATTATCGTCCCATTAGCCTGCTGTCAGCTGCGTCTAAGCTCGCTGAAAAGGTGATTCTACGTCACCTTGAGAATTTCTCGTCAGATCACCATGTGATTCCTGACGTGCAATTCGGTTTTCGGTCTGAACATAGTACGGAGCTACAGGCGGTTAGGCTGGTGGAACGTGTAACCAGAGGATTCACCCTTAACGAAAGTACTGGCATCTTGCTTTTGGATGTCTCAAAAGCATTTGACAAGGTGTGGCACGCGGGCCTCTTGTATAAACTCATCCAAAAGGGCTTCCCTTTTTGGCTTCTAAAACTACTGAAATCCTTCCTTGAAGGTAGGAAATTTCGGATCACAATTGACAACGTCCTGTCGACAACACGGCTGATTACAGTCGGCGTCCCTAAGGGTTCGGTCCTTGGACCTATCCTTTACTCACTGTACATCCATGACGTCCCTAGTCCCAGCAACTGTGAAGTCTATCTCTATGCTGACGTTACTGCATTGGTGGCTCAGTCGTGGTCTGGTGACCTAGTCCATGACAGGCTGCAAAGTGCGGTGGAAGAAGTATTAGATTGGGCGGATCGGTGGCTAATTAAAATAAACCATTCGAAAACGCAGGCAATCTACTGTACAAAAAGACGTCGCGGCGTTCCGTCTGAAGTTTCAATGAATGGACTTCGTATACCATGGGAATCCTCCGCTAAGTATCTCGGTGTCATTCTGGACCAAGGGATGACTTGGCGGAACCATATGGAAGCGGTAAAAACTAAATTCCAAAT
Organism: Acanthoscelides obtectus; assembly: GCA_963669975.1. Classification (NCBI taxonomy): domain Eukaryota; kingdom Metazoa; phylum Arthropoda; class Insecta; order Coleoptera; family Chrysomelidae; genus Acanthoscelides; species Acanthoscelides obtectus. Next base: position 78,181,874 of record CAVLJG010000007.1, on the reverse strand, counting down.
TACGTTTCGGCAGCTTTACCCATTATTATGTAAACGGTCAAAATTAAGTTTGATTAACAAGATTCGACTCTATAAGGTGGTCATAAGACCAGCAATGACTTACGCATGTGCGGCTTGGTGTTTTATTGCTAAAACACACATGCGAAGTCTGCAGGTTCTGCAAAGCAGGACGTTGCGCACTATTGCTGATGCCCCATGGTATGTCTCTAACGAAACTCTACATAGAGGCCTCGATGTCCCTTACCTAAAGGACTACATTAAGCAACAGGCGCAGCGGCGCTATCGCCTATCGGAATCGCACAGCAACCCTCTGTTGCGTGAGTCAGTGGACTACACAGTCGAGCAAGTTCGCAAGCACAAAAGGCCGCGGCTCGCACTGAAATCAAAATTAACTCGTGAACTTAGAACAACCAAAATTGGAGCATTTTTACACAATCTTTAGAAAAAATCAAATATTTTTAGACCATATCAAAATCTGTGAAGTGATTTTAACAATGCCTAAACGCTGCCTATCCTAAAAGAGTATCTTCTTCCCCTTTGCTCTCGTTCTTCCTTCTCTCCTTTCCTTCCCCTTTTTTCCTTAAAATTGTCTGGTTTCTGGGTTACCAGACCTGACAGACTTACAAACTGTCACTGTGACTCAAGAGCTAAGGTCCCACGGACCGCTCTGACAACCAACGATGACTTGACTTGAGCATACAGTTATGAAAATCCCTTTTTAGCTGGTTACAGGGTAAAAGTTGATTAGGGTATTTTCTGGAATTTTTATTTTTAGGAAATATCAATAAATAATTTTCGGGGCAAAAAATTGTTGTCTTTCCACTTTTTTCAATTAACAAGAGGTGGCATAACTTGCCTTGCACCAAAGCTGTGACGTAATAAGTTCGAGCATACCACTCTGTCCTTGAAAAAACATAATTTTGATTTTCTGACGATGGCAAGGACTTAATTGAAATCTTGTCCAACATACGAGTGAAAAAACGAGGAATAACTGCAACATTTTTAAAAAAGGGGTTGTGAACAATCTGTTTCAGTTATTGAAAGTGGAATTTTTAGTAAAGGATACTCCATTTTAAAATTGAGAAAACTATATAGAACAGAATCTGTGCCTTTGCGTTGGTTCAGCAAGCAAAATTATGTGAGAGCAATAAATAATAATAGACCATTTGTGTTAATTAATAATTATTGTACGCCAAGTTATTAATTTGAAGCAAAATACCTATATTTTAGAGACGTTTGAAACACTGCGATGAATAGCAAATACTATAAGTGAATCCATCAAGTAAGCGTGTCAAGGAACTTGAAACGCACATGCACAATCATGAAAATCGGATTTTATGTAATAACGTGTGTGGAAATATGCGTTCGCATTGCTCGTACTCGAATTATATGTGAGGTGGATGCCTTTACGGTATTTTGCCTAGGTACATAATAAATATAAATGAAATATGAAATGGCGAAAGAATACTTTGGAACGTTTGTAATTGAATTTTCCTTTATAAATAAAGAATACGTAATCCTCAGAATGAGGTATCTAGGTGTTGGTCAATTATCTGCTCAAACTTCAAGTAGCGATAAATAACCTACAAGTTCTTATAAATATATACCCAAAAATGTTTCATTACCTACTAAAATTGATGTAAAATGTAATCAAGAGGGCTCAGGTTTGCCCGGCTGCTAGAGGCAAACATTTGTTTATCTATTAGACATAATTTCTAAGTTTCAATAAAAGATTCAGACGAAAAAGATGGACGTATTTTATTCCATTTCACAAATATTCAAGATACAAACCAGTCAGTTACATAGCGACCGCCTTGTATATGTATGTTTCAGCAAAGTCTATTATCTACAAAAATGCCAAGGTATTTTATAAGTTGCTTCTGTGAAAGTGTTACTGTTTGATTTTCAGTTTTGTAGATGGTTAGAGATTGACAGTTAGGCAATTTAGTGTTGTGTGTTATAAAAGGCATGTAATATGTTTTGTCATAGTTGATGGTCAATAAATGTTCATTAAGCCAGTAAATTATAAGTGTGAAATCGTTTACAGCGATTATTTTTAAGTCTATCCAATTTTCGGCTTCATATATTATACTTACGTCATCAGCAAAAGCTAAAATGGTACCTATGGTGTGTAAATTAAACAAATCATTTAGATATATGTTGAATAGGAGTGATGAGAGAATTGTCTCTTGACGAACACCGTAAGTCACTATACTTTCTTGACTATGTATATATCACCTACTTTGGCCCATTGTTTTCTATTAAACATGTAATTTTGCAACACTATTTTTGTATTACATCTGATAGCAATTCGATCTGAGAAATGTATTAGTAGTGGGTGATCTATGCTATCAAACCCTTTTCTTAAATCGATAAATATGCAAGGTGTCCAGGAATAAATTTCCCTTTTTAAACTCGAATAACTTGCCAACAGTGTAACTTAGCGCAATAGGCCTAGGGTCCTTCGATAGTGGATAGATGCGGATTATTTAGTAAAAATGGAGCCTTGGTCTGGTGCGTACCTTGTGTTGATTATTGAGGCATATTTCAAGAACAATGTCTTGTTCACAACTGAAAGATAAAGGTTTTTCAATATCAGGCGTGTGGAGGACGCTCCAAGTAAAAATTTAGTGAAATCGTGGGTGAAGAGGCTTAGAGAAACATCGTCAGCTTTAAATATGAAACGCCCTGGTCCTCCAAGGACTGTAACTACTCCTGAGAACCAACGTGGCATAGCCCAGACTGCAACTAGTGATCGTTATTGTGCAATGCTTCGGGAGTTTTTGGTACATCAGCTACAAGAATTTGATGTCTTCGATCAAGAAACATGGTTTTAACAAGACGGCGCTAGCGCACATACAGCCCGAGCATCTATGGAATTCGTTCGAGAATAATTCCCGGAAAAGACCATTTTTCGCTTTGGAGACCTAAACTGGTCAGCTAAGTCTCCAGATCTAACCCAATTGGACTTTTTGTGGACATACCTTATACCTTATGTTAATCGGCCTAGGACTTTGCTAGAATTAAAACAAAAAATACCAGAGGAAATTAGACCAAGTAAACCTGAATTATGTTTACCACTTTTTAACCACTGGAAGACGGCTTTGCAGGAGTGTTTCAACCGAAATAGAAGGCACCTCCACAATATAATTTTTAAAACATGAAATCCGCCTATATTGTGAGTATTTTTGCTTCAATAAATTAATTTTAAAACTAAAAGGGAAATTTATTCCTGGACACCCATTAGTTAAGTATGGTTTATTGTTATTTATGTTAGTGATAATTTAAAAAAAATTAATAATTCTCTAATCAGTATATTGAGGTTTCCTGATTTCTAAATTAAATTCGAAAAGAATTACGCAAAATTTAAAGATGAATCCCCAACAGATTTAGACCTGGCAATCTAGGTGGTCATTTGTGGTTCTAGTGGAACATTTTTCTTAACTGACTTTAGTTATATTTCCGTCAGCAATATATCTGTATATGCTTAATATAAATAAAATAAAAGGTTGTGCAAATGAGTTTACAAAAATGTAAATTTACAGAAATTATATCTACAGTGTTTTGTTGAATCAAACCTGTTTTTATGAAAACTTTCCTTACGAGAATCACCCAAGAAACTACTGCATAGTCTGATCAGGTATTTTCTTAAAACTGTATGTAAATACGTACTATGGGACAATGATCGAAGAGCTTATATGGCTGAATTAGATTTCTTGTTTTTTGCTAACTAGAAAACCCTTTTATGTTTTTGAAAAAAATCTAAATTATCAATAGTTAGTCTACTTTTCACGGTTTCGACATTATCAAAAAGCTGAAGTTCCCAAGTTACTCACCTAATTGTCCATTGAAAGTCCCATTCCCACTTGCTGGCAGGATGATCAGAACTCCGCTACTTTCGTACCGTGAATTGATCCGTAATACAGGAATATTGATTACAGACTCGAATGGCCTATTCTCATCACTCAACCTAAAAATAATATAATTTTATATGTATAATTTTTGTGTTATACAAAGATAGGTTCTGATCCTGACATCAGAAAAATATTAAAGAATACCCATCGTCTTTCTTGTCCGATGGTGAAAAAGCATCCGACATTATCCCATCTCAAATCCGAGCGTTATCTGATAGTTGATTACAATACGGAGTTGCGACACTTGATCACACATATCCTATGCCTAGTATTTATATAGTAATTCTGAATCCACCGTCTTATCAAGATTTTTTCAAACGCAAACATGCCTCGATCTCACGGTATCAAGAATCAGTACAGAATAGATTATGTTACAATGCCAAATAGAAATGTTTAAGTACAATTATCATTATAGGTGAAGGTAAATTGGCAGTTTGGAAAGCAATATTATCGATATCGTTAATGAAACTAATTAGTGCTTCATAACAAAAGGATATTAGTGAACAACGTATGTTAAAATTGGGATATTAAGTCATATTAAGTTCAATGAGCACTAATTTTCTTACGTATATTTTCTAGTTGTCAATTGACGAGTTTCTCAGTATGCGCATTCTGCTATTGTCCATTGTTTATACAATATAGTTCAAATGGACCACGTATCTAAACAACAAGTCATCAATTTTCACTTTTCTTGGGTACAATCCTAACTAACATTTTGTTTAAATGGGCTACCACCTAAGAAAAAGTTACATATACTGGTCAAATTTTAGTTATGTCCTTGAATGTCTTCAGAAGTTAAATTGTCTTGAGAGTTGAATTCTTTGCTAAAAATTAGGAACTACGTGTCAAGTTAGGGCCTAGAATTTTTTCCTATCGCATACACGCAATACGAAGTGGGATTGTAATATAATTCTTACACACGTCGCCAGCTTCGGAAAACTAATAAATAGAGACTACATACATCAATCTGAAATATTATTAATTATTAAATTGGTTGCACAAAACTGAAAACAAGGACCCAGTAGCCCCTTAAGACAAAGCGCTCTTATAATTTTAGGTTATATTGTTATCAGAGTGTCTCGTTATAATTGTTAACAAAATTCGTTTAGCTTATTTCTAATGCCTCTGAATTTTGGCTAACTATCGTGGCCACATTTGACAAAAACTTTCATTGCACTTAGATTCTTCTGGTGTTATAACCACTACCACAAACGGAAGCCATTTCTTTGACACACTGGACTATAGACAAGTGCATAACCATCTAATATTATTTTTAACAAATAGGTTACCAACGTATGAGTAAGAAAGAGAGCGAAATATAGTCTGATCACATTTCACGAAAATACCCCTGGTTTGCGAAATAATTGTAAAGTCTGCTTTTATTGATGCAAGTTGTTCAAGGGGGTATTTAAATGATGGGCGCATAAAATGGGGACCCCAATTTTTGTGTGAAAACTTTTTACTGGACAACAAAGAATTAGAAAACGTATTTTTTGGGATTTAATCGAAAGTGTTAGTAGTAACGAAAAAACTTTTAGGTTTTTATGAAACCCACAGAATGAGACCAAACGTAAAAAGATCGCACTAATAGTAAAAAAGTTGTGGATGAAAACCGAGGCAGATGCAGGTTTTACCACTTGCTGCATATGCTTGAAATTCTTCAGATTCATAGGCCTCGTACTTCTAAATAACGAAGACAAAATTCGAGTCGATTGATCAAGTAGTTTTTCAGAATTTCTAATTGTTTATCCCCTTCATTTTTTGCATAAAAATAACAATTATCTTTCGGAATAGTTTGTGATTCATGTCGGCAAGGTAAGCTCGTGTATTTTGCTATGAAATGCCATTTGAATGAAACTTGTATATTGCTCAGTAAACTAGTAGTTATGGCCGGAAGACAGGTGTTTTGGGATAAGCAATTATAAATTCTCAAAAACTACTTGACCAATCGACTCCAATTTTGGTGTGGTTATTAAGAAGTATGAAGCCTACGGATTCGAAGAATTTCAAGTAGCTGCTTGAAATTGTCCTCGCATTAGCAACAAGAGCCTTAACTTTTTTACTATTAGTCGGATCTTTTCACGTGGAGTCTCATTCTCTAGGTCTCGTAAATACCTAAAAAACTTATTGGAAGAGTTTTTCGATTCCTGACAATACTTCCGATTGAATCCCAAAAAGCACGTTTTCTCATTCTTTGTTGTCGAGTACAAACTTTTCCCCACAAAAATTGGTGTACCCATGTTATGCGTCCATGTTTTAAATACCCCCTTGAACAACTTTCATCAATAAAACCAAACTTTACAATTATTTCTGGGAAATTTGCTAATATGATTAGACTAATAATATGTTTTCTTTATTGTTAAATTTAGGTCAGACTCATGTGATTTTATAAGGCAAAATTACTACGACTTTACCACAAGATAACCTAAATAGTCGTTTATATCCTTCGACTTATTAGTAATAAATGTCTCATCGACCTAATACTGACTTCTAAATTACTCTAATTTTATTCCCCACTTTGGAAAAAAGGCAAACGCTTGGAAGTAAATACATACGGTGAGGTTCAAATTTGTACGGGAGAGAAGCGTATAATATGTCTGAGTGCGCCGATGGCGTCCATGGCCTCGACACTCGGGCTGCTAAGCTACGAGGTGCTGCTATCTCTTTCTAACACACGTATTGTACGCTCATCGCGCTTCTCTCTCGTTCACATTACGACGTTAGCACTAAATGCTTTTCAGTGTATAGTATACCCTTTTTTAAATTGGTCACGCAATCTTTTGTGCTCGAATTAACGTACTTATAACTTAAAATGTTTGTTGGGAAGTTAAATGCCTCTAAGATTCCACAAACTGTTAACCGAGTGCCTAGCTTTAACGGATGAACAGCTCTTACTAAGAAGTCATTAACTCAAATCTGGGCGGTTAGAATTAACTCTACTTTAAATATCCGGATGTGCTAACCTCATTTTCCTGACGGTGAAATTACTAGCTCCAAAAACGTCGATGTCCTTCAGAGAAACTCTGTATCCATTTGGTCCAGTCGTGAGAGATAAGGTGAGTTCTTCCATTTTGAAAGGTTCTACTGAGGGTAGTTCTATCTCAGGAATTCCCTGCGCCAAGTATGGCCTCAAGTGGTGGATGGCTCCGATGAAGCATTTTATCATTTCTGAGTCTCCCTCTCGACATTGTTTTATGTAAGGAGCTGCAAAGAAAATGAAAAATGGCATCAGGTAGATTGACTCCATACTTCCTACGCCTTCGCTGGAAGTTTAAAAAAAAAAGGATGAGTCGACTCGTTTCAAAAGACAAAATGGAATTATGATTAGGTAGGTTCACTTAGGAACGATGAATCTTTGACCCCTGCATATCAGACTATGGGTGTTTCACAACTTATCCGAACAATTTTAACCACATATCCACTGTTACGTCAGAAGTTGATTTCTCAACAAAAAAATACAATAAAAGTCCTACAGAAATTGTTATAAACCCGAGTTTCAATGATAAATTGAAAAATAAATATCTTATTTTGCGTTCATCGTCGCGATATTAGAACACGCATTAATAATTTATTCTAGCAAATGTTGTACCAGACAACTGATGAACATAAAATACCAGGAATTTTTTGTTTTTTCATACTGATAAGTACGTGTAAATAAGGTTTAATCTGTATCGAGGGTGATTTGAATGAAGAACGGTCGATTTTTGTGAAGTTAAGTAAGAAAGTTATTTGCGAGTTTATGTTTTTAGTTATTTATTAATAAAAATGGCACATGTGTACACTAATGAGGAGTTAGTGGACCTTGTTTTAGCGTACGGAGAAGTAGAGCAAAATTTAAGAGCGGCTTCTCGTTTGTATGCACACCGATTTCCGAATAGGCACATACCACATCATGAAACATTTAGTTCAATTGTTTTACGTGCACGTGTTAGTGGAGATTTGCGCGCCAAACGTGGAGTGGATGGGTGTCGGGTTCGCCCACAACGCGTTTTAAATGCCGAAGACGAAATGTTGGATATTGTGGAAGAAAATCCGGAAATAGGCACAAGGCAGTGAGCCAGCGTGGCGCATATTACATGAGGCCCAACTGTACCCTTATCACGTCCAGAGAGTCCAGGCGTTGCTACCTACAGACTACCCCCTAAGAGTAAAATTTTGTGAGTGCTGGTTGCAAGAAAATGCTCGAAATGTCCGTTTCACAGCTGATATTTTGGCCACCGATGAAACTATTTTTACTCGTAATGGGATAATCAATCTTCATAATACACGCGTTTGGTCCTTTGAGAATCCTCACGCCGTGGTTCAGATACACGTCCAACATCGTTTTTCTTTAAACGTGTCAGAAGGTGTTGTCGATGAACCTCTAATTGGACCGTTCATATTTCCAGATCGGATGGATGGTCACCGGTATTTGGAATTTCTTCTGAATGATTTGCCAGTCCTTCTTGAAGATGTGCCATTGGCGATCCGAACACGGATGTGTTTTTTGCACGATGGGGCACCTCCGCAATTTCGTTTAGAAATTCGTGATTTTTTTAATCAGGTATACCAGATACGCTGGATCGGAAGGGGTGGACCAATTGCATTGCCTCCATGGTCTCTGGATCTAAATCCTATGGACTTCTTTTTATGGAGATACTTGAAAAACGAGGTATACCGTACTCAAGTTCAGAATATTAAAGAATTGCCTGACCGAATCACAGTGGCTGCCGATAATTTGAGCCTTCAGGCACAGGCACAGCAGGAAGGAGGTCTATTTGAATTAGTGCGCCGAAATTGGTTGAGATGCGCCCAAGCTTGCATTGCAGTCATTGGAAACGATTTTGGACAGCTTTTATAAGTAAGTGAACTGTTAAACTGTATTATTTTATTATCTCGATTTATGTATGACTTTTATTACATTTTTTTTGAAATCAACTTCTTTCGTAACAGTGCATATATGTGGTTAAAATTTGTCGGATAAGTTGTGAAACACCCTGTATAAAGCGCATCTATCATATGTCTGTTTCCGTGGCAGATGTAGGGAAAGTATGTGTGACTTATTAGGCCTAACATGTGCATAGTATCGCCAATATCAGCAGCTTCTTAATAATAGAAGGTATTTCACTGACACCAAATATGCAACAATTTACAAACATTTACCGCACACAGCTTCCTACCTACAATTTTCATATCCTCCAATTAATGTCTGAAAATGAGCATGAATCTCTGAACCGTTGTAAAATACCATATGTACCAGCGATTTTATTTTTTGTACGTAGTTCCGCCTCCTCTGAATCAATTTTCAAAACCTACGACTACCTCAACGATGGAAGGCTCAAACTCGCGATGATGTTCGAACTTCGGTTCACAAATTTTTTGTCGCATCACACAAGTCCGTATTTCTCATTTATGTCGGTTTGTCAGTCGGTGTCTGTTGTATATCAATGCGACATAAGTAATGAGTCGATCTACTTGACGAAATATTCTGAGAACCATCATAGGCGGACTAACAAATTAGATGTTACCCGAAATGGGTGGTACATTTAAGGATCGGAAAACAAAAACCTTGGCATAAAAACAGTTAAATTATCATTTACACAAGCAAAGTTCTCGAGTAACGGTGTGTCCGTGACGACACTACCGCAGAACATTTGGAGTTTGTTACCTATTGTACAGTTGGCAGTGGTCTCCATGACCATGCAGCATTGCACCGTGTACACAACGCCAACGATTACCAAGTTGTTACCTGGATCAGAAGCTGCTTAATGATAGAAAGTTTTCGACTAATACCTAAGACGTTACGTTTACATCCCCTACCCCAGTGGCGGATTTGCCAATAGGCCCTGTAGGCCTGGGCCTAGGGCGGCCAGATATTAGGGGTGACCAGTCGTGACAAAAAATTCACTGATGATATCAAGAAGTAACTGAATACCTAGATATTTTAAAGACTCGCGCTCATTATGGCGAGCCGCACTGCAGTATAATCTTACTAAATCACTTTCTACATTTTATTTATAAAATATAGATATGTATATCAACGGTATAATGTACTGTATAATAAAATATAAGGTATTTTCGTACATTTAAGTGATTTAGGAAGAATATTGTTATACGCGCCAGCTTAAAAACACTAGTAGTGGTAATCGCAACGCGACGTGTACTCGAATACGAGCCCCTACCCACTTCAGTTGGCCCAACTATTGAAATCTTAGATTTTTTTTTTATCAAACACAAATAATAAAAATGTAGTAGGGTGTTATAGGTTTTAAATATTAACAATGAATGTTTTGATAATATATAGTAGAAAACACCAACTTTATCCAATTTCCCTAATCAAGTTTGAAATAACACATGTTGCAATTACAGCATATCAACCTATTTTCATTTCAATGAAAAATAAGTCTATAACGCATAGGTGGCTGTGAAAAATAAAAGCCATGACAATTGTTTTTATTAATAACAGCTGTCAAGAATACGTTTAAAATAGTAGTCAAAATGGGTAGAGGAAAGGTTATTAGTGAGAAAATTCGGTTACTGATAATTAATTTTTTTTAATTCTGGGATTTAGCACTTGCAAGGTAAGTTTTCTTATAAAAAAAAGTGAAGTAAAAACCCTAAAGTTGCACAACTTGTTTATAGACCAAAGGAAAACCACTATTAACTCCACTGCAAAAGAAAAATCGGCTTAGATGGGCTAAAGAACATAGGCAATGGTTATTCGCAAAAAAAATGAAGCATTCCATGTTGAGTGTCTGAAAAGAAAAGTGAAATTTCCAGCATCCATTATGGTCTGGGGCAGGATGTCATCAAAAGGAGTAGGAAAAATTCATTTTATTGATGGAAATGTGGATACAAACAAATATTTGGCAATTTTAGAAGAATCGCTTTTACCAATGATGGAAGACTGTTTGACATCCGGCCAAGATTTTGTGTTTCAGCAAGATGGTGCAGCGTGCTATACCTCAAAAAAGGCTATAAAATGGATGGAAGAAAATAATGTACCATTTCTGAAATGGGTTTTTAGCAGTCCAGATCTGTCACACATTGAAACTGTGTGGCACGAGATGAAAAGGGTTCTACGACAACATCCTGCTCGTACAATCACCGAACTGAGACAAAAGCTTCAAGAAATATGGGCTTGTTTTACATAAAATTTTTGCCAAAACTTGGTTAACACTATGCCCCAAAGAATTTCAGCCGTAATAAAAAATAAAGGTGATATTACCCAATGGTAATCTTTCAATTGTTCCTTTGTTAACTTCGCGCATTTATTCGCACATTGTTTATTTGTTCAGATGTTCTATTAGTTATAGGTCTAATTGATTTCAAATATGTATTTTTTACAACTAGAGTGTATCTAAAATGTTTTTGAGAAAATAAATTGTTTTAGAAGTAAATAGTTTCGTCATGTTTAGTTTATAAAGACATATTTTGGTACAAATCTTGAAGTGGGCTAACTGAAGTGGGAGGGGCTCTTATACGGATTTATTAACAAGCAAGCAATACAAGGCCTACAAGCTAAAATAAAGGAATTATCTCCTCTTGACAGGTATGTTCCCTGTTCAGCACACTCACTCAATTTAGTAGGTGAATGTGCAGCTGAAAGCAGCCAAGAGGCTTGTTTGTTATTTTCTCTACTCCAAGAGTTGTATAATTTCTTTGCAGCGTCAACTCAGCGTTGGGAGCTCCTCCAAGCCCATTTCACCGTCAAAAGTCTATCAACGACTCGTTGGTCAGCTCGTGCAGACGCATGCAAAGCTTAGGCGAATCGTGGAATGAAATCCATAACGTATGTTTAGAGTTAGTTATATACGAAGCAAGAGGTAATTAGTCTGGAACTGGAATGTTCTGAAACGGCCATCATGACTGCGTTTTGAGAAAACTAAGCGCGTCTGAAGTCGAAGAAAAGGCCAAAGCATTGCAAATGGTTTATTCTACTGACTGATTGAAGTGTAAAAAATGAGGATCGAAAAAGTTTGTTGAAATGGTTACGAACCGAAGGTCTTCAAACCATTTACCCAACCGTGAATATTGCTCTTCGTATGTGTGTTTGAATATCCGCCAGTAACTGTACCGGAGTTTTCTTGTTTGCAACGAGTTACGAATTATTTAGGCATGGAGCAAAGGCTGAACAATCAGATTTTTTTAAGAAAATTGGATTGTGAAGGCCTAATGATTTTTTCTGCGTTTAAGTCTAGACGAATTTTGTAAAATTGTGAAACAGTTATTTTTTATTGTATGAGAATAAACCTATAGTTAACCTAGTTAAATAAATAAACCCTAAAGCAGTTTTAACTGTTTTATTTAAATGTGTAATTATCCTTGGAACCTTGGAAGGTATTACAAACCAGCAACTATTATATTAATTTCGATCAAAGTTGGCAATAAAGTAAGTTATGTAGTCTATATAATGAGTACAACTGAGGAAGCGGCGGCTACATGGTCTTGGGCCTAGGGCGGCCAAGACTGCAAATCCGCCACTGCCCTATCCTCTACAACCTCCAAGTTTTAAGCCGTACAAAATAATTGATCAGTAGCCTCTGAAACGTCAAAAATCTTGAGTGAAAATTCCATCAAAATCCGAGTGGTACTTCTCAAGTTATAGGCGGTTATAAAATTAGCGAATAGACCGACAGATCGAAGGAAATGAGTGACATGTTTTTTCGTGATGTACATGTATAACAACCAAAAAACATAATATATCAATTTCGAAAATTTTGCGATTTAAATTCTTCCTGTCAGTTTTGACATAGGAAGTAAAAATGGCATTAAGTAGGTTGACTGTACTTCCGACGCAATTCTGAAATCATGTATGTGTATAGTGTCAGTCAAATTTTGTACGCTTTGGTATCTTTATGGTTTGCTGGCTATGAAATTCCTTAGACCCAGGCATAGGGCCGTAGAGTAGAATGAATATCGGTTGATTTGGTACAAACTGAAATTATGGGCTTTCAATACGCATGACATTTCAATCAACTTTCTTACATTCTGGTAGTTTAACTATTGGTCGGCTATAGAAACCCTTACAGATGGTCATGTAATATAATATAGTGGATACCAAATAAAACCCGATGCACGTCATCGATCTGGAGCTGTGCGCTGTTGCCAGAATTTGCACATTTTCTTTTAAGCAAATAAATTTAATAAAATAAATTGTTTATATATACCTACCATTTACTATAATACCATTATATTAAAAATAAATAAACTTGTTGTAAAATTAAATTCCTTTCTGAATAAAAACACCTGATGTGGTAGATATTCAAAAACACAAAATATTTAAAGAACATAAATTGTTTTCTCGTATTTTAATTAATTTGATTATTTATTTATGATATGGGAACTACAACACTTTTTCAATTCACATCAAAGAGAAGAAAGAACTCGGGTGATGCGATGTTACACAATACCGGCAACTAGCGGCAAGGAGTACTCTTTATCGAGCCTGATATTAACCGCATGGTATGGTTCAGTTGTATATCAATTCCGGAGTTTGATTACATTATACAGAATATATTTTGATGTTTTAACTATTCTGAATCACTGGAATCAAAGTCATCGTTAACATGGATAATAAGGGGAAGAATTTCCTGTCTATCCATTACTTGTTCCCTTCTATACCATTTCATAATTATCTCCTCTGTATGTCTAATGGAGTTCTTCCACATATCAGGGTAATAGTTTGGAGTGCCTCTTGCCACATTTTTAGGCAGTCATTTTCAGTGTGGCCCTCTCTTCCAATATGCCGATTATAGTAATTTTTTGCAGTCCCCCAAATTAGCTCAATTGGGTTAAAAATACAGTGGTATGGAGATAACCGTAAAACTTTATGTCCATATTGTTCTGCCAAGTTATCGACCACATACATTTTGGTTGGTGTATCCCAAAAAAAAAAAAAAATAGGAACAAAATGCATAAATATTGGGTATTCTGCTCACTGTGCAACAATCGTTAGAAGTTCAGATTTGAATGCTTCATGTGGATACTGTATTTTTTGTTCAGTTAACCAATTCTGAATTTCAGCCTTTCTCCATGAGCTATTGGGAGTTTTTACTAATAACATGCTATGGTATGATGCATTATCCATAACAATCACAGAGGGTTGGGTCAAGCTTATTAGTAATTGATTTTCAAACCAATATAAAAAGTTTTGCTGGTTCATTTCACCATGGTAATCATTAAGCTGGGTTTTCGATGAAAATATGAGCGACGCACCTTCAACAAATCCATTTTCAATGCCAGCGTGAACTATGATATACCTACAAATGCATTTCATTTTTATATAGAGCTTATTTTTCTATACATTTGAAAGCCCACCTTTTTCCATCAGCTTTGGTACTTCTAACACTTCGCTTGGATACTTTACACCACTTCACAGTAACTGTTGTTCTGAAAAGAACAATTTTTAATTGGCAAGGCAACGATTCAAAGCTCAAATAGCGCAAAACTCACAAACTAAACAATAAAGAACTAATAGTACGACAAAAGGACAATGGCAACTGATGTCAACAAATGAGCAGTAGCAGCAAGTAGAAATGTCACATTGAATGTAGTCAACTGTTGGTAACCATGATTTTTATGAATGACATCACCTATGACGTGCATCGGATTTTATTTGGTATCCACTATAACTATGAGCTTTATGAGGTACTAAAATAATTGAGATTATTCATTCCACAAAATATCTGCATATTCACATAGGCCTGTTGTACGTCAATTCGTTATTTCATGCCAGAATAGCTACAGCTCTAACGTTGTAAGCCTATCTGATTATTCATATTCAATAAATTATATTGCCCTGGTAGTCGCAATTGTTATATCGCCGAGGCATCGTTGACCTCTTCTCAGCTGGGGGCAAATATATACATATAGGATGATTATGTGTGAAATATTCCTAATAGGCGCGTAGAATATCCGGCATTGGAAATTCATAAATGTACTGCCGCCAAAAAACTGTAATCCATCCCCTATCCCTAAAATATTTTTAAAAAATGATCAGGATCATCTGAAACGTCAACACAGTTTGAGCGATTTTATTTCTCTTCATTTCTGGCCTTTTCCTCTGCCGTCACTGAACCGACTTTCAAAAACTGCAAAGCTTATTTGTCTTTGGCATAGTAGTAACCTTGTTTAAAAGTTTCAAATCCGGAAAGTAATTTTCAAGTTATAGACGGTCCAAGAGCTAGCGGACAGACAGACAGACCGACGGAAATGACTGCCATGGTTTTTCGTGATGTACATGTCATATAACATCCAAAAACCTTAGTATCTCATTTTCATTTCATTTTTGAAAAGAATAAAGAACTGAGTATTTTCTACCTTCCCACTTTGGCGTCTTCCAAGGCCGCACATGCCTTTCACTGTTTGGAGGAATATTCTTAATACGACTGCTTCTTGGTGTGTGTGGAGATGACTTAAAACAAATATAATTTTTTGTATTTGTTCCTCTACTTCCGTTGATCCATAATGTGTTTATAATTTAACTCAATCAAGATGTTTCGAAAGCAGCATTTCAACACTGCGGTCATAATTACATCAATTGTTAGACCTAAGGCAAATTACATCTTTTTCATAATAGCATGTTTTCGCCTTGACTATTATAGTGAGGTTAATGACACCGCACAAGTATAAAAAGTACCCTACGTATAGATTTTTCAAGAAAAGTCGTGCTTTCACTAGATGCTCGTGCGATAATCGAATGATGGAAAGTTTACAAGTGTAATTGCATAGTTCAGGTAGTTTATGTGTTTGCAAAACGAAAATCATTGTTTCATATATATAATATTCGTATCCGCATTCACATTCGCGAATATTTGCATGATTCTTCTCAGAACCCTTCGAATATTTCGCAAATGTGAATATCACAAAACCAGAATATGAAAATAATATTATGTACTTAAACAGAGCAAGAAATATTACTTCATTTTTAGGTTTGCTAAATTAGCATATTGTAAGAGACAAACAAAAACGTCATTTTTCACATATTTTCCACTTCTTTTGGAGTTACAAGCGATTGGGTATTTTCCGTTTTGTTAGGGAGGTCCAAATCACAAACAGCAATGATATTGTGGATATCTGGCTCACTTCAGAGTCCAAAAAAGACGATTGAGCTAACCTTGCTCAGAATATAACCTAAAAAATTTTTCAGGTTATCATGGGTATCCATCACGCTTTGACGTCTGCCGAGGTGAACAGCTGATCGGCAAATGACATTTTTGTGTTAGTCTGCGACGTTGGCAATAATGAATTGAGTGTAAATCTAGTAAAACTTGTTTGTAGCGTTTTGTTTTTTGTATGCAAATGAACTTTTCAAAATAAAAGATCTGTTAGCAAGGACAAACTGAATCTGTAGCGTACAGATAACCAAAACAAAATCGGCTCTGACTACCTGACATCGGATCGGTTAGAATTATATATCCTGTGCCGATATGGGGAATTTTGAGATATTACTAGATATTCTGCTGTCATTCTACCGGGATGGATACTCGTGAAATAGGGTATACACCTAAGACTAAACATTTTTGCAGTTTGCTGATATGGATTTCCGCAAAATTATAAGTGTAGGCAAAGTTAAAAGTCTCACAATCTGAATTCGGAAAATTTTGCACGTACACAAAATAAAACGCTAAGCGCTGCACAGAGGACAAATTAATGGGCACATTTTTTATAGGCTCTCCCAAAAGGGGAACATAATATAGCATTTTTGGATTAGTAGAGTAATAAGCGGGTCAATTTACAAAAAATATCAGCTTTGGCAGCCCGTCAGTTAACCAGTTTGAAAGATATTCAGAGGATCCCCCCAATTAAAAAAAGTTCAAAACCTTCAACTGTTATTCCTCCAATCTACGCACCTTCATCCTCTGCACTTTATTTTCCTTCGTTTCTGTCTTTTCCCCTTCTTTTTCCTTATCTTGTATATGGTGAGATTCAAATTTGGCTGACGTCGTAATGTGTACGTGTAAGAGAGAGAAGGACAAACATGTATGTTAGAATATTTTGAATTTGAATTTGAATTTGAATTTGAATTTGAATTTGAAAGAATGCGCCGATGGATTCCGTGACGTCGTACTTGGGTTGCTAGGCAACGAGGTGCTTCTATTTCCTTCTAACACATGTATTGCACGCTTATCGTGCTTCTCTTTCGTACACATTACGACGTCAGTGGTATTTGGTTTTCACTGAAAGTGGGATTATAGCCGGTCTTACGGACTTCTTTGACAAATAGAAGAAAAAATAAAAATATATGAAACAAACCAAATGTGGTCCTTGTGAGTCTTTCTGTGAAGCTGTCACAAATTGATAATCGTTGTAACTAATTTTTGTTATTGTAATAACTGAATTATTATACTTGATCACACAGTGGTCATCAATATTCTTGCAGCGATTATTGTATTACGCTAATTACACAATGCTTGTAATTATTAATTGCAGATATTATTCATTTGCCAATATATAAAACTATTGCGTAGTTATCTACTAGCAAAAGACAAAAGAAAACATACACAGAACCACAAGTTTATAGCAGTATGTCTTGTTTTTGTAACGGGTAAACAATGGACGGTGAAATCTATAATTGCTGTTGAATATGCATAGTCACCAGCTAATGCACTTATAGGGATAGGGTACCATTAAGACAGTGTGGAAGTTTTCGCCCTTAAACATGATAAAAGTATGTGCCTTTAACTCTAGGTTAATATGTGTCAGTCAATATATGTGTATCTGATTCTTAAAATTAGCTTTTTCGTCAAAAAATACAAAATCATCCAGTTGATTTTGTTTACGTTTATTACCGCTACAGACGTATTGCCAAAAATCTATAGGTTACATGGAATAAAAAAACGCGACAGTAAAACCCAAACCCTCGAAAGAAAGACAGCTTTATCAACATTTTGTGTGCGGTCTGTATTTGGTCTCAGTTGACAGTAATACTTTAATTCGAGGTGAAAAACTGGATTTGACTGATGGTATTGGTATTCTAACAATAACGGCAATTAACTCCAAATCACTTCAAAGGTGACCTAATACTTTTTTATTAGATATACGCTTAAAATTTCCTCTGCACAGGAAGCTGAAAGGTATATAGCGTGACTGTTCCTTATATGTTTCACATCTGTCCATACACCGATCAATGTAAATGACAACTATCGCAGATCATTGATCCATATCAAATTAATTTCTCGTATAGTGACTAATAATTCATTATTCGCGAGGTTGAGGTGGGCGAAAAGCATTTTACAGGTTATTAAAGAAGATTCAGTTCCGAAAAATAGGTATTGAAGTATCATGGAGAGATAGACTTTGATATTCTGAAGACTAAAGGTTCTTGTAGATACCTACAGAACATAATGTTCACCGTTCTTGGTGAGTCACAGTGAAACGACAAGATTGACTGTCATACATCCATCTCCATGAAACATACGTACGCAATCGGTCTCCTCTATTGCCCAAGCCGTGTCTGTGTACAAGAGTGAGTAGCAGCTGTGTTAAGGATCCCCTTGCATGGTACGCATTTTCTCTTACGGAAATTAAGCTCTGTACACGCTACAGTCTACTTATATTTGTCAAAGTGATAACTTACTTGACATCGGCGTGCAATTTTTGAGTTGTCCTGTTATCAATCTTCAATATAAAATTTATTAGAGTAATTCCGGGAAGAGAATGAAAACATCGGTCGCTTGTTACCCACTTCATGCGTAGTGGAGAGTGTAGCAGATGCTCTGAAGAATTAGTCTGCGCCCATGGTACGGAGACTCAATCTGTTTTCTTATTTCATATGACGTTGATGACGTAACCGACAAGAACGGTGACTATAACTATAGTATATTTGCCCTATTTTTCATTTAATTAAACAAAAGGTTTCTCGTCTGTACTACCTCCGATCTCCCCATGTAGAACGCAGAAATGGGAACATGTTTTTTCGAATATAAAGAATAAAACGTCAAGTAGGTCGACTCTGCACTTCCTACGCAACGTCGTCATCAGTTCATAAAGGATTAAGTTCAGCACAAGTTAAGCCCTCTGATAAACAAGTTAATTACGAACATGTACAACAGAAGATTCTTAGTATAGATTGTTTCCCTGCCCTCCCCCAGTTACCGTACATCTGGCACTGTTGTCCTTACCCATATCGTCTGATGAAGCAGCGCCACCGAAGCTTAGGGATGCAAACTTTTTATAAATATCGATATATCGATATCGATATATATCGAATTAAGTCGATATCGATCTATCGATATATCGGTCTATTAAGCCGATATATCGATATTTCATATTTTTTTTTGAAGCTTACAGAAATCAGAAATTCAATGCAGTTTCAGTTATATCAAATAGTTATCGATTATGTATGTATATAAATTTTTATACTTATGTATGTGAAGTGAAACAAAATTTGGATAGGTATATAATATGTGTTTTTCTTTCCATACATTTATTTGCGAAAATTAATTCCAGTATTTTGTACTAGCTATTGAACTTAAAAATAGTAACTTTGACAGTCTGCTTCCTTGTAGCCGGTTTCTGCTCTAAGTTATAGTGGCTTTTAAAAAAATACGTTCGGAAGGAACGCTTGTTGCCACAATTGGTTTCATATCCAATTTCACATTCTTCTGGATGATTGTGTTTAATATGTGATGCTAGATTGCTTGTATTTCCAGACGTTTTAACTCGTTTTTGTTACAAATAGTGCAAACGGCAGTACCATCTTCTTTTTTGAAATATGAACATAATCTACTTCTCTTCATGTTTTGAAATTAAAATTGAGTATTAATTCATTAGTAACCAACAGGTACAACACGTGTACATGTCACATGTCATATCACAAAACATATACACTTGTCACTTGTCATATCGTAATATCTCATTTTCTAGAGAGTCAGTGTTGTCACGTTGCCAGTCAAGCGTTTTACCCGTTTTTGTGGGTATTTTAATTTGGGTGGGTTTTTCGATATTTTGATACGATATATTGAATTTTTCGATATCGACGATACGCCGATATCGATAAGTATCGATATTTTTAGTTGTCGATATATCGATATTTATCGGTTTTCCGAAATATCGTTGCATCCCTACCGAAGCTCCGCCGCAGTACAAGCAAGACAATCAAGCATGCGCTGAGCTCACATAGCAACAGATGCATATATTCATTCAAATGGTAGAAAATAATAAAACGTAGACTTTAAAAAATAAAAGCTTAAAAGTACGATAATAGAATATACAGCATATAGTAGTAGTGATGGCAAATCTTATTTTTTTTTTAAACATTCTAAAGCTTAGCATATTACCTAAAATGAGTTACAAGTAGATGATACTGGAAAAATAATTGACGGATTTTCGATTTTAACAAAAATGATACAGATTCAAAATGAAACTAGAGCTAATAAAATTTTGTTTAGAAATGTAAACTCAAAAGCATCCAAATTTTTATTTAATCTTGCTTGTGGATTCATATATTGGAACCTATATAGAGTATTAAAAATCCGAATCAAACAAATACATAAACCCTCAATCGAAAATGGAGAGTCAAGAACGGTTTCCTATGTCATCTGCTATGATTTACATGACACAATGATCAGTATATTCTGTATAAATTCACAAAAAATTACAATTTTCAAATTGTCAAAGCACGCTGAAGAAAATGGTAGCGTATAAATAAACATCAAAAACTTCCCTCTCCCTCCCACACCCCCTTACCACCCTTTAATTTTTCGCTCGTTAAATAATTTTTCAAATATGCTGAAGATCATCTGAAATATCAAAAAACAAAGTTTGAGCCACTTTCATCCTTTTCTTTTGCGTTTTCCCCTCCGCCGCTGGACTGATTTTCAACTCATAAATCGCACTGACACCCTTCGCTAAATCAAACCACTGATACTTTTTATTGAACAAGATAGAGCCTAAATATCAGAATACTGTTCTAAAAAAAAATTAAGGAGCTTTTTTATAGTAGATGAGTATATGTGATTAGATGAAAAAGATCCACTTACGGACGTTATCAGCAGTGATCTTATCAGCTGTGGCATATCCGAAGGATACCGTCGCGATCACAATCCATACTTTGAACATAATTAATGAGAAGGTACTTCCACACTGAATGCAAAATCCGACCGGACGGTATCGCGGTATCCGGTGAGCTGCTGCTGAGAACACTTTCTCTTTCAACATGCAACTTAGAATGGCACCGCGATGTACTACCACGCTCGCACGAGTATCGTAGTAGTACCCTTCTGATTGATTTATAATTCAGTCGGGAGGTTACGTTTTTTGAGTATCACAATATTTTCGTATATCGTATAATATATCGTATAGTATTCGAGAAATGCAGAGAAACAAGTTCCTTTGGACCTAAAAGTATAAATCAGCTCGAGTAGATATCTGCTGCAGGTCTCTGGTGTGAGGGCAGTTTTTTTTACTTCTCACGCCTACTGAAATCGCAAAAAACGAAACTGAGATACTATGTTTTTTGGATCTACATCGCGAAAAACCATGTTAGTTATTTCTGTCGGTCTGTTTGCTTGCCTATCTAACGGTGTATGCCTGTCCGCTAATCCTTGGTCCGTCTATAGCTAGGAAAGTACCGCTGCGAATTTTTCACGCAAGGTTATTATCAAGGATGAAAAAACTTAGCAGTTTTTGAAAATCAGTCCACTGGCAGTGATGCTACGGAGCAAATATGAATAAAACAAAGTTCGCTAAAATATCGTTTTTTGACGCTTTAAAGGCTCCTGGCCATTTTCGGAACAACTACCTTAATTTCTTAACGTCTATATACAGGGTGGCGCATCGAAAACGAAACAGACGCATGCACTGACAACTCAGTTTTTTTGGAAAAACGCTCAGAAGAAATCAAGTTAACACGTGCAGCCCCCTGAGCGGGGGTGACTCCAACTCTAAAATGTTAAATGGAAAGGGGGGGCGAGTGATACCTTATTTTTAAGGTATTTCAATTCCCTTTATAATGATATAAAATTGATGTACTTCAGTTCAGTAGTTTTGAAGACTTATTGATATAAAGCTTAAATAAAACTGATACATCATCATTAGTGGAGATCAATACATTTGGCAGCAAAGTAATTTAAAAATGAAGAATGAACTGACCCGTTAGGCAAGTAAATGTTGAAAATGGCCACCATGACTCTCCATGCAATAATGAAGATTTTGCTCAAAACGTTGCCGCACATTTTGCAATATTTGAGCAGTAATATCAAGGCACTCATTCACAATTCTTTGTCGCAGGTCTTCTAATGATGTTGGCTGAGTAGCATAGATTTTGCTTTTTAAATGACCCCACATAAAGAAATCCAAAGGTGATAAATCTGGCGATCTTGGGGGTCATTCAATGGCACCTCTTCTACCAATCCATCGATCTAGAAACGTCTGATCTAAATATTGTCGAACACGTAATGCGTAATGTGGTGGGTCACCATCCTGGTGGAACATCAACCTATTCGCAATGTACCGCCAATCATTCTAATTTTCAATTATGGCTGTTAATGTCATTTAAAATACATTCCACCGGTCAAATTTCCAGGTAAGAAAAAAGGACCAACTAAATGATCGACAAAAATACCAGCCCAAACATTTAATTTTTGTGGCTGCTGTGTATGAACCTCATGATAAGTTCTGGGATTAGAATCGGACCAATATCGGCAGTCATGACGATTTACTACGCCATTTAAGAAAAAGGAACATTCGTCGGAAAAGCAAGTGTTGAATAGAAAATGTTCATCGTTTATAATTCGTTCACTCATATCTTCACAAAATTGTAATCGCCGATCAAAATCGTCTTCATTAAGTTCTTGTACTAGGTGAATTTTATACGGATAAAAACTATGTGCCTTTAGAATCCGTTGGACAGTACGTACACAGTCTCCAATTTGCGGGTACTGAACGTAGGATCTACATAAACTTGCCATAAAGCCCCCACTTCTATTGCTTCGTACCTTATGGGATTTTCAATGTTGCGTTTTTTATTGGCGACTGACCCAGTTTCCCGAAATTTAGCTTCAAGTTCTAGAACATATTTTCGATGCACGTTACTGTTCTCATGTCGCTCGTTAAATATTTCTGCTGTTCTATTAGCGCACTGATTATTTCCGAAAAATATTTCGATAATTTCAACTCTTTCTGCTGTGGAATATACCATGGTTAATTTATGTAATAAAGCGTTACAAGTTATGTTAGCAACAAAGTTTGGTCAAATCAATCGCAAACTATGTACTAAATTCCTATTTAAAATATGTACGAGATATTTCCTTATCTTTCTTCAAGAAATAACTTTTTTCCCATAAAAAAACGCTCCAATAGCTATTTTCAACAACAAAATGGTAAACAAACCATGGGCGTAGTGAAGAAAAGCATTTAGTTATTAAATAAATTATTTAAGTCAAATTTCTTCTGAAAGTAGTACAAACTAATCTGATGTACCTATTAAAGTCTACTTTAAGCTTTAAATCAATAAATCTCCAAAACTACTGAACTGAAGTACATTAATTTTATATCATCATAAAGGGAATTGAAAGACCTTTAAAATAAGGTATCACTCGACCCCTCTTTCTATTTAAGATTTTAGGGTTAGTGTCACCCCCGCCCAGGGGGCTGCAGGTGATTTTTTGCCAAACTTGTGTGCCCCTCGAAAACAGAATCGACGGGTCTGAGCGTTTTTTCCAAAAAAAAAACTGAGCTGCCAGTAATTGCGTCTGTTTCGTTTTCGATGCACCACCCTGTTTTTATGCTTCCAGCCCCGGTAATTCTACGCTTTTATTAGAGGACGTGTTATAATCGCTAAAACAAAATTGTAGATTGGATATATCTGGGATGTTACTCCACAATCATGTGCAGCACCAAAAATTCAGTCGGTATGTCTGTCGGCCAATCCTTGGCCCCTCTAACACGGAAAACACCGCTCGCATTGATAAAACATTGACAAACGGTTAATTCGTGCCATGGACGAAAGAAGTTTCAGAGACTCCTGCTCCTTCTCGGTATTTTGAGGGGTTGAAAATTGAGGGTGGGACATTATAAATGGTGAGTGATCGTGGATGTTGGATCTTTTGTATCAATAAAAAACGTTCTATTTATATATAAAAGGTTCTGATCACAGTAATATTACGGATCAGTTAGACCTAGCCTCGATTATTGCTCACACGTTTGGGGTGCTGCAGCCCCGACTACATTATTTATGCTCGATGCTGTCCAGAGGAGGGCTGTCCGACTGATCGATGACTCTTCTCTAACAGACAGTCTCGGCACCCTTTCGCACCGGTGATCCGTCAGCGATCTAGCTCTCTTCTACCGCTAAAACAACGGGCTTTGCTCCTCAGAGCTCTCTTTCATGATGCCTCCGCGCGATATGCCTGCCAGACAGACCCGCCTTATTTCGGCGTGTCAAACATCGTACATGCAAAACTGGCCAGTACGACCGCTCCGTTGTCCCGTGGGTGTCGAGACTGTGGAACAATCTACGAAAGGAAGCTTTTCCCAGTTCTATTTGTACTAACCTTAGGCAGTTCAAAAACCTGAATAACAAAATTTCTTTAGGACCCTCATAAAAGCCGCGGTGTCCTGGCATTTAGGCTTCTGCCGGTGCGGCTAGATTCAGTATATAAAAAAACAATAGTCACAACATATTTTCCACATATTTGGCATTAAAATAGAAACATGCGTAATCAAGTTCGAAGAGGTGATCCTTATGAGATCGGTAGTAGCCCGTTTGGTGGACTGTCTCCAATAACTAGATCTATTCCATCCTGATATTGCTTAAAAGCATGAAACAACATTGTATACAGCTGGTCATAATGACTGAGACGGAAATCAAACAGATTCTATTAATACCTTAATGTTTATCCATTCTTTACATTAAAAGAAGAATATCAAACAACGTACCTACTCAATATTTCATTGTTTTGGGATAAAACCTAGGTTTTTTTGACATCGCTGTATATGAATGGAATTACTACATGCAAGACGTGAGAAGTGTAAAGTCAATCTGCTTAACCCCATGTTAGTAGGGCAAAATAATTTAATATTTTTATCCCAATCAACTAGAATATTAGATTGTGTTAGTATCAGCATGATGGAGGACTTGATATTGAAAGTTGTTCGGCGATATATAAACACAACTAAATGCAAGTCACTTATGAATTAACCTTCACTTTTTGTGATCACTGCAGATAACATGAGTATGAGGTAAGCTTCACGTAGTTTATTGCTGATTTTTCCTTCTTCTAACTGAATAAGTACTGTCGCGGCAGCTCGTAAATATGCAATAGACAACAGAAAATATGTTTAAAAAGTTCCCTATCACGCTATTTTGACTTTTGAATATGTACAGCGTGATTCAAAAAACAATATGTTTTAAGTATAAAGTGCATCCAAAAATAACGTAAAAAGCTCGTATAACCATATGTTCCAAAATATCTAATCTAATATATGAAAATGGCGTCTAGTAGATTGACTCTACACTTCGAATGCCTTCGAAACAACTTCTAGTACAGATTTCTATTTAATGCAATGGCATCAGAAACATTAGAGCACTATTTGGGCATTTCATGAAGAAAGTGCCCTCAGATTGCAGCATTGAGCGTGTCTGTACGCGGTGGACTCATTTATTTAGCGTTCTGGAGTAAAGTTATTTGTCAACAGTGTTTGATACAGAATCAAATGCTATATAATAGCATATCACAAAATCAAGTAACCTTATTAAATTACACTTCAAGCATAATGCTCGTATATATTGTATCGAAAACACCGTTTTTACTACTTGAACTGAACTTTGTTACTCTAAGACTAATTTATAACAACTTTTGCAGCTGAATTATGACAAATTCATAGCCATGTTGTCTGGACTATCTCCAGCGCTGTCGACTACTCGACTGTGTCTGACCGTTTTCGCCTTCTGGTCGGTTATTTAAGTTCAATCGATGCATTCCAGAGCAATCCTGCGCTTTATCGAAGTTCTCTAGATTGACGCTGATGGGGTAGATTCCTCTCGATGGATTTCGAACGCTCCCGATCTATCGCGAATATTCACGTATTCTGGCTGCAAGATATACCGCTCTCGATATCCGGCGGTGCCACTCTGGTCGCCCAAGCGTCGACGTTAGGAAGGTGTCACATTCCTCTAGTTTCTAGGGCGTTACAATATACAGGGTTTCCCGATATACCGTGGACATGGTAATCTTAGACTAAATTAGCCGATTGGTCATGACTAATTTCTATGCAAAAGTGATTTGTTTGTCGTTAGAGGTCGTCAAAGGTTTTTTAAACACATTCTTTAAAACATGTTAACAAGCGAGAGATCGATTTGAATGAAATTTGGAACACATGTGTTCTACTAGTCGTTCTAAATCTTGACTATTTCAAAAGAAAAACACCCCTACATAAATTAAGGTGGATTTTTTCGCAAGGCTCCCAACGACTCTGACTTTTTTTATTTAAAAGATCCTTTTCTTTACTGCATTTCTTGTCTGTTGTGAAAACAAGCCATCTCGCATGGTTTTCGAGAAAACAATGTTTTTCGGAGCTGGTTTATAAAAAATGTTCCTATTACATAAAGTGTTGAAGTCTATAATATAATATAGTAGTCACTTAGTTCGCAGAAATGTGGGATTTTAATTCAGGGTCAGATTATTTTTGACAACAAGATTCATAACTAATGAGTTTTAACTTTGGCCACCTCCAACGGACACACTCAGCAATTTTGCATAAAGGTAAATCATGTCCAATGGACATATACTGAGTGACAAAAAAAGGTAAACACCTACGTATGTTTATTAGAATTCAAGAATCTTATACATATCGATTTATCTTCCCATGAACAACAAGTGATAAAATGGTCAGGTTTTTCTGTTAAGTTTTTGTGGTGGCTGCGCGTATTGTTTGGAAGTAAAGAAGTATTTTGTTTTCGAACATTTACGGTGTCAGTTAAATGTTAGAGTAGCTTATTGAGAAGCCTTTTTGTAATTGCTCAAAATGCCTAGGGTGTGCAGAATTCGCCGGGTGTCCCAGCTAAGTGACTTTGAGAGGGGGCGAATTGTCTGGTTGCGTGAAGCCGGTCTATCGACAAACGAAGTTTCTAGGAGGACCAACAAATCCTTACGCAGTATAATGTAGTGTGAACGAGCGTGGACTCAGGAAGGTCGAGGACAGCGAACGAGAGGTTCTGGACCTCCCAGTAGGACCACAGAGTTACAAGACCGCCGGTTAAGACTTCTGGCTCTGAGAGACAGATTCAGTAGTACTCGAGCCATCGCTAACCGGTGGTTTGAAGAGCATGGAAGGATGGTTGGTATGCGTACGGTATATCGCCGAATACGATAGTTTGGCCTTTTTTCTTATCGTGCTACCTCTCACAAATGAACATCGGCGTAACCGTTTGCTCTGGTCTAGAGAAAGAATTCTATTTGACCGTGAATGGAATCAGGTGGTCTTTGGTGACGAATCCCGCTTCTGTCTGCATGATGGTCGGGCAAGAGTGAGAAGGAGACGTGACCTATAATTTGACAGAGAGCATCACGTTCACCACACCGTGAGATTATGGTATGTGGTGCTATTGTTTATGGTAGCAGATCACCACTAAATTTCATCAGAGGCAATATGATAGCCCGACGCTATATTCAGAAAGTAGTGGAGCCTCATCTTAGTCCATACCTAAACATTATCCAAAACCCGATTTTTCAGCACGACAATGCCAGACTGCAGGTTGCCAGAGCATCGTTAGCCTTCATGGATCAACATCGTATCAACCGTTTAACTTGGCCACCACGATCGCCTGACCTATCTCCAATTGAACACGTCTGGGACATGATAGGTCGCAGGCTCTTGAATTTGCAACACCCTCCCCAGACTTTAGCAGCTCTTACTCACGAAGTTGCAGTAGCCTAGAATGAGATACGCCAACAGGATATCGACCACCTTATCAGCACTATGCCCAGGCGTGTCAATGAGTGTATAAGAAGTCGTAGATCCTCAGCACATTATTGAACCAGCTTCTGCAGACAGTTTACGAATCAAGCTGAAAATTTAGTCATTTTACTAGTAAAGGACAATGAATATATGTACAGGGTGCGGCAGAGAGGATAGACGGTTTTAAAAAAATCATAAAATAGTTAATTTTTACTCGAAAACAAATTTATTGATGGAATCAGGTTCACAAGGCATTTGAGACAGTCAAGTGTGGAAAATTACATCAGGCATGTGGTGGCCGAAATCGTTGATGCAGTGCTGGAGGCGTTCTTGGAAGTTCGCGTAGACTCTCTCCAACATCGCTCTCTCAACTTGGGCGACTTCCACGCGAATTTCGCCCTTCAATTCAATTCGCGTATACTCTAGCCTTGAGTTGTCCCCATAAGAAAAAATCGCATATGGATATATCTGGGGACCGAGGAGGCCAATGAATATCGCCAAACCTGGAAATAAGGCGACCAGGGAAGAGAGGGCGAGTAACGTCCATGTATGCTCGGGCTGTGTGGGCGGTCGCCCCATACTGCTGGACCACACACGTCGGATTGGA
Source organism: Acanthoscelides obtectus (assembly GCA_963669975.1). Classification (NCBI taxonomy): domain Eukaryota; kingdom Metazoa; phylum Arthropoda; class Insecta; order Coleoptera; family Chrysomelidae; genus Acanthoscelides; species Acanthoscelides obtectus. The sequence goes on along the minus strand of CAVLJG010000007.1, from coordinate 78,153,470 downwards.
ACACGTCGCCGTCGTAATTCAGGGAGAAAGAAGTTGGTAATCATGTCGACGTAGTGCTCTGAGTTCACGGTAAGATCACGACCATTACTGTCTTCGAAGAAGTAAGGGCCAATGATGCAAGTTTGAGATACAGCGCACCAAACCGTTACTTTTGGGCTGTGCAGCGGTCTTTCGTGTAACTGTTGCGGATTTTCATTAGCCCAATAACGACAATTCTGCTGGTTAACCATGCTGTTTAGGTGAAAGTGGGCTTCGTCACTCATAGGCGAAAACGCGGTGCTCCACCGTCCAAGGCTCCATAACGACAACTGGTAAAATAATGCTAGGATCTCACGAGCCAAACGGCACCCTCCCCACCTCTCTCGTAGACGGGGGCGGAGAGTACTACCCATCCCAAAAACGTCCGTCCTCTCTGTCGCAACCCTGTTATTAAAATCTGATAAACGGGTGATTCTCTGTAAAGTCGTAAATCCCGGTCCATGTCTGATATTCAATTGAGTATTGTTATATAAAACATAAAGGATGCTTATACAATAAGTTTAACAATATGCCTTCCTTGTGCGATTGATATAATATTGGTAATAGTTACAGTTTATTTTTTATATGCTCCCAAATATCATGAAACACAGTCCCCTGGGCTGTCCCATTCCTATGATATCCACTTTGTGATATTATTTTCAATGGATTTATGAATGTCATGCTATGTGGCCAATTGTCCTTTGAAAATGAATAAACCAAATTATGACAATTCTGTCAAATGATACTATAATTTAAATTTATCAAGTTTCTAAAATGTGTGTAATTTTGTCCACATTTTTTCCAAACAGTACCCTGTACAAATCTCTAACCTCAAATAAAAGATGTTTGCGCCGGTCTCAAATGATATTCGGCATTAAACGGAACGCACCTATGGTCAAGGTCGCTCCACTGCAGCAAGCGACTGCGCAGCGCCATTTTGGTTAGTATTAGCGCGTCGTTTCTTGTGAGAGCACGTGTCAGGGCCGTTACAGCACACAGTCCTCTGGTAAGTATTAAAGTTTATAATATTCATAATTAACCATATATGTATTATGTATTGCTCCTATAATTCCTGTGTTGAGTGATCAGTTGTCGTGAAATTGAATCCCTAGCAGCTGTTTCGTTGATGTTGAATGATTTAATCGAAATACACAGTCCCCTGGCCTCCAAGATGCCAGGGGACTGTAACCCATTCCAGGGGACTGCTGATATCAGTTCTCTGTTGATATTTTGCAGTCAACGCTATTATATGTATCGCACTAAACATAAGAATTTTTTACAGATGGCTTCGAAAAGGAAAAAGTTATCCAGAGAAGAAATATTACAGAAAAAGAGGGAAGCTGAACGTTTGAGGTACCAACGAAAAAAGAATGACCCGCAAATGAGGGAAGAAATGCGAATAAAGGAGAAGTTGAAATATGAAAGAAAAAAGGAAAAAGGCTTGAGAAAATTAGCCAAAGACATGACTTCACGTGAACATAGGGCTGCCTTAAAAAAGTGGAGGGAGCATTGTGCTGCTTACCGGGCCAAACAAAAGGATGCGACAGTGGCTCTCAATACACCACGTGCAAACATGCTTTCATCTGATCAAGGGAGCCCTTGTTCATCTGCAGGATGCAACACTTCAGTTTCCATTGACTTTCCTAGTAACCAGATCCCTACGGTAACGGCTATCAATTCACATCGAAGAAGCCAAGCCAAAAAGCGGAGAGAAAAAGTGAATAAGGAAAAGGATGAGAAGATAGAAGCTCTAAAGAAAAAAGTAGATAAATATAGGAAAAGAATAACAAGATTACAAAATAGAAGTAAGAAAAATAAAGCAGACACACCCAACACTAAAATGCAGAAGATGTTGAATGAACCTGGAGGTAGAAAAGAAGTGGTTAAGAAAGCGTTGTTTAGCGACGTTTTAAATGAACAACTCAAAGAAAATTATTCAAGTTTAAAATGTATTAAAGATAAACAAATATTTACGAAAGTCTTGTCTGGAGTTCGATTACAAAAGTACAGGCGCTGTATACCCAGAGACTGTGGTGTTTTGTATAGAGGTGTTCAGAGTACAAAACGTTACAATACTTTGACCGTGCCTGTGATACGGCGGATAAGAATACCAATAAGGTATTATAAGCAAGCTGTTCGGTCCTTTTTTGAAGATGACAGTAACAGTCGCATAGGAGCTGGGAAAAAAGAATACGTTACAAAACAGAATGTGAGAAAGCAAAAGAGATATCTTCTTGATACGATTCTTAATTTATACAAAAAATTTTTGGCAAATAACTTCAAGATTAGTTATCAAACATTCTGTCGGTTGCGTCCATTTTGGGTAGTAAGACCAAGTACACAAAATCGTGACACATGCTTGTGCGTAACTCACAGTAATTTGGACATGAAGATGCGGGCTCTATATGATGCAAAGATAATTGCCTACAACAACTACCAGAAGTTACTGGAACAGCTATGTTGTGACCGGTATAATGAAAACTGCTTATCAAGAAGATGCCTTCTTTGCAAAAATAGACTTCCTAAATATAAAGAATTCAACGATAAGAGAATCATAAAATATAAGATGTGGGTCCAAGAAAGACAAGAAATCATAGATTTAAAGACGAAAAAGCCAAAGATAGTGACAAAACACCTGAAAATGGTGTACAATGGACATCCCCGTCAAATAATATCACAATTACACACAGATTTAGAAAAATTCTTTGTACATCAAAGAAATATCATACATCAATACAGTGCTATAAATCATTTAAAACAAAATCTACAAGACGACGATGTCCTTATTCATATCGACTTCAGCGAAAATTATTACACAAGTATGCCGAAGAGATACAAGCATTTCATTTCGGTGGATCTAGAGCGCAATTGAGCCTGCATACAGTAGTAGTTTATTTAAAAGGTACAATACATTCCTACTAAACGATATCAGATAACATAGCCCACTCACCTGCTGCTATTTGGGTGCATCTAGGACCCATTTTTCAATCACTTCCATGTGGCATAAAGCATGTACATTTCTTGAGCGATGGCCCCGTTACGCAATACCGTAACAAAACAATGTTCTTTATGATGGCAACCAAACTACCGCAAGATATTCCAGGTATAGAACAATTCACCTGGAACTATACCGAGAGTGGGCATGGGAAAGGTGCACCAGATGGAGTTGGTGCAACCTGTAAAAGAACTGCCGATTTTGTTGTAAATGCTGGTGGCGATATAAATAATATCGAACAGTTTGTACAATGTATCCAAGAAAGATGCCCAAATATAACTTGCATCACAATCGACAGTGAAGATATTCAGGAAATGTCCAATAAACTTCAACAGGAGGCATTTAAGCAGAAGGGCATCAAAGGCACGTTAAATGTGCATCAAGTCACAGGGGTCTTTTCTAGCTCCATTTCTGACCTCCCAGCAAACTGTATAACCTTAACAATGAGGAGCCTCAGCTGTTTTTGCAACACAGGCATCTGTGAGCATTTTAAGATAGGTAACATTACTTATGACCTGAATCCAAGATTGAGAGTAGAAGATGTGTTTTCAGAATCGGATTCGGATAGTAATATAAATTTAAGCGAGTATAAGTCAAATATGCCTGTGAATGTCGTCAGTGATGAAGTCGCTGGAACTAGTGGTCGACAGCATTCATGTTATAGCACTGGAGACTACGTTCTTGTTAGATTTTTGGTAAAACATGTGGAGTATCGATATGCTGCCGTGGTTAATAAAGTCGACGAAGAGGAAAATGATTTGCGTGTTACATTTTTAAAGGTTTGTGATGACAAGGTTCAAACCTTTAAAATAGATGAAAGTGACATATCAGATGTATCATTTGACCATGTAGTTCAGAAGTTGGAGAGTCCTGATTTAATACTGAAAGGGAATCGAATATTTTACAAATTTGAGTCTTTGGTGAACGTGTATGAGAGATGATTGTTTCTTTCAAGTTACGAAGTCATCTGGCCGATACTCAGAGAATAGTTTTTTTTAAGTTTTGTTTGTAAGTTCAGATTTATTTTGTAAACTACAACAATATTGCATATATATGTCGGTAGGGGCATATTAAATGAATGACGTTGATCTTTTGTGATACTATTTTTATGACTACAAAACTACAAAATATCACATGGTGATGATGTTGAGTTTTTATATTTTCTGGATGTTCCATGCCTGGCTTTCTAATGAACCATCAAACGTATAAAAATGTTAGTTTTTCTATAAAAATTTGTAAGTGAAGTTTTATTTTGTTACTGTACTATCATAATAGTGTTAGTGAAGGTTGTTGAGTTTTTTTTTTGTGAAACTAGTTTCTTGATCTCATTTGTAGTACAAAATATAGAATGTTATGTGCCTCTTGATGAAACTGAATATTTTTGTATGACGTTATATGTTTTTGTATTCATTTTTACTGTACTACTATTAAGTGGTCATAGAGGTACCACTGATGATGCAAAATAAAGAATATTAAGCACATGCCTACGATTTTTATGAATTTTAAACAGTCCCCTACCTCACTAGGCAGTCCCCTGCCCTGCTTGAAACAGTCCTCTGTTACATATAACAGTCCCCTGCTAAGAACTTTTAGAAGACAGCTAATATCGGAGAAAATAGCTATTTCTTCAATGGGCATTTTCGTGTTTAAGATGTATGTGTCGATTTCGTACGCCTTAGATGGTGTTTCTTTGATATATATTGCTATAAAATCTCTGGCCAGATTTGTATGGTGCGTTGACGAGTTTACAGAGAATCACCCAAACATACGTAAGTGTTTACCGTCTTTTGTCACTCAGTATATTTTGACTCTAAAAATACATGGTACTTCGCACCCACCTCGTTTGTTCTTATCGCGATGCGTCGACGGCTACCTACTTTTAGTAGTCCCCCAGATCCACTACCAAAGATGCAATATTTACAACTCCAAGGACACTGCAAGTGCGGCAGATAGATACGCAATTCGTCCGCCAAAATTATCTTTCTTTTAAGAGCAAATGTACGGCGAAACCTATGATGGGTGAAATATGGCTAATACGTAAGTAGAATTATCGGGGTTGGCAGCGTATAAACATACTAATATGAGCATCGTTGACATACACTGACCCCCTACAACCCCCACCCCTTAATTTTTTACCCCTAAAATAGTATAATAGTGATCAGAATCTGAAACGTCAAAAAACGCAGTATGAGAGTTTTTTTTTCGTCTTTGGTATTTCTTACGTCGTGTGAAAATTCCATTCAAACGGGAGCAGTACTTTCCAGGTTATTGGCGGGCCAAGGATTTGCGGACAGACCGACAAACAGGCAGACCAACCGGCAGACCGTCGGAAATAAGCGAGATGGTTTTCGTGAGGTACATATAACATCCAAAAAACATAATATTACTTTCGATTCTCCGCCAATAGGCGTGGGAAGTAAAAACGAATATTCATCAAATAACGCCATGTTGAGGTGTCTTTACCATCACCTTTCTATCAAATCTGTATTTTTCCCATCTACGTTTAACAGCTTTCCCCCACCGCAGAAGCGCTGCCTAGCGGGAGCAAAATCGGACATCGCAGCCATTAAGATAGGTCCCAACCGCAGATTTCCCAACGTTGAATTCACATCGTGTTCTGAATATACGCACCTGCCAAATTGATGAAACGGGGCTTTTTCAAGCTCACAAGTACGCAGGGTTTTTGAAAATATGTATATCTATAGGAATTCTCAATAAAATTACCGTCACCTACTCACGACTATGTAGGCAAAGTTTCTAATTCTTCCGTTATTATAAGCGAAGAAGACTTGAAACATTTAAATAATTCTGAATGTTAAATTAGTATACGACCTTCGAAAAATAATGGAGCCGATACTCCGAATTTTAGCTAGAAAATATGTCGCTAGGATCTTTGTTTCAGATTGACATTTTTATGCAGCAAGCATGTTTTTGTTCAGTACACAGTTAAGCGAGGGTTTCTAAAAACCTTGAGGTAATATACATTTCCGCCACATTATCGTATTCGCAAAATCTACTTTTCCACCGTCAATGCAAGATCGTTACAGATCTATGAGCAAAATAGTTTTTCGGAAAGTGAAACCGGTCGGCAATTCCTTATCGCCTGATCAGCAGTTTTACCAAATCAAGTGGGGAATCTCAAGAATATCATGCCAACCGCTTTCATAGCCATTATTGTCCAAGGCGTCTGCAGAAATTATGTAAGAATCTAGTGAATTGCCTTACATGTTGAATATCTCTAGAACACTCATGTGCGGTCTCGTGATTGCAAGTCAAAATGGGAACGAATGTGTTGTTTGTTGTTCTGCTTAGTGCCGTAATTGTACGTTGTCAGATTGACTTGGGTAAGTTTCGCTACTCCTCATTCTATAACAAAAAGAAACTGCCTATGGACAAAGCATTCAGACAGCATGTTCGTTGATCAAAAATCAGCACTGCTCTCGAAGCAGTATGTGTCGCTGCAGCCACCAACTGTCACGTCACCTACCTGATTCTATTTTCAAAGACTGGCTATTATACCAGGTCTTTCAAATTCAACTCAGGAACGGTAAAAAATACGAAGTAGATTACTAAAAAATGGACCATAGAAACGAAAACGAAGAAAAGTTTTTCCAAAATAGCCTTTATTTCTTACTGGCTTTATTTGAGTTGAGATTTCAAAATGAAAAGTACACCGACGGCGACGTTATCACTGTTTCTCCTTTACAAGATGATTAGAATTTTAATATGATGTTTGATCTCTTGTCCTCACCCACTAACTTTATTTTTTCCTATAGATGACATATTGGATTTTTGCATGGTTGAATGAGATTAATTCTGATTCTAAAAATAAAAAACTAATATTGTCATAGTTGGCTTTGAAAATGACATGTTCATCAAATATTTATCCGATTATAACAAACGTTATTTTACCACGATGGAGGCACTCTACATGAGACCTCAGCCGTAGATCAATAGTATTTGAATGTGTGCATCAGTTTAGATATGACGGATACTTATTCCTAAATGTTTTTTTTATATGAAATTCATGCAATACTACCTTTAAATAATATGAAAAAGTTTTAGCATCAGGCTGTTCTTTATTCGACGAGTTAAGAGTTAACTATAGGAAGATTACTTTTACAGATATTTTAAGTTTAAAATCGAAAACACGGCCTAATTCATATGTTATTATGAAACAAATGACTACGTGATAATTTTAAGGCCTATTTAGTAAATTATGTTTTTCTTTTTGTATTAACTAAGATTTGGCATTGTCAATGGATGTCATGACACACTTTTGGAATCACAATTAAAAACTTTATTCAACTGTGCAAAAATCCAATATGACGTCTATAAGAAGATGTACGTTTTATTATGAAATCCCATCTCAAAGTCAGTAAAAGTAGAACAATTATGAGAAAATTCTGTTTCTTTCGTCTATCTCCGGAAATATTCGGAATTGAAAAACTTTGTCTTAGTTACCTAAATAAGCAACTTTGCCCCCATTCAAGCGGCTTCGTATCTCTTAACTGTCTCCGAGATCCCAATGGTAAGATTCTATTTTGAGACACCTTGTATATGTAACTAATTTATTTTCTCCAATCTTTGAAATGGAACGAGATATTTTTTCACATTAATATTAGCGTCTTTTTGGTCTTAAAATTCGATGAGGATGAAACAGTTAGAGACATGATTAATGTTTTGCGAAGAATAATTTAATGGACATTAAACTCGCCATTAGACGTTGTTATGTGACTCCCAAGATTGCCAGATTGAATGGCCCCACACGTCTTTCTATGTAGATTATTAAGAACTAAAGTTTATGTCATTCTAAAGCGGGCATTTATGTGATACTATTTTTCATAGATAACTCCCAGAGTATTAATAAAGTCAGGATATGAAACTGGGCATATGTCAATTTACACAAAGGATATTGGCAATGCAAATCAGTCAGATGTACTGTGTTTTTCCAAAAGCTCCCTTAACTAACCTTTCTATAGATTCTGGGATGTACCAGCCCATTTTCCAGTAGTTTGAGGTGGTTATTCAGAAAGTCAGAAAAAATAAAGTTTCTTCAAGACTCTTGTATAGTATAGTGATGAAGATTGGTATAATTTCTTCCGAAATAATTATATAACGTTGTTATAACTGTATATGTAACACTAATGCAAATAAATTTATGTTAATGAGATGGCCATGGTTATAATAGGGAAAGTGGATATTTGACTCGACGATTCAGAGAAAGAAAGCAACGAACTGTGCAGAAAAATATGAAATGATTATGTTATTTAATAATTCAATAGCTCGCTTTATGTTCTTTTATTCTTTGAAATTGATGAAAGAGTTGAAAGGCTGAAGTTAGGCGTCCCATCTAATTTTTGAAAATAAATATCGTTCATTGGAATTACTATAAAATGAATAAATGCAAACGGGCCTCATACATATTTTTTAATTGTTTTAGTTGAGAATCTATTGTCAAGATAGATACGGAGTATTAATTCACGTATATATTATTTGACAGAAAATAATCATAAAAGCAGTTGTAAATTGGAGCCCTCTAAGATAAAAATGTTATTATCGATTGTAGAATTCACCAAAGAATTATGTGATTTGTTGAGTGTTGAAGTGCTCAATTATATTACTATATCTACATTTTATAACTAGGTTTTGAGAGCGTTTTGACCCCAACGGGAGAAAAAATAAAATGTTTACAACTATTGTTGATTAATGTATTCAATTTTATGTGAATCACCTTTCTCAAAAATAATTAAGTTTAAATATTTGAGCTAAAATCCGTATAAAAATATTCAACCCAATCTACTTTGGAAATACGCTAAGGTTAGTGAAGTTTCACATTGAAAATTTCATTTATGGCATTAGAAGAGCAATCCTATATCATCATAGTCATGTTTTGTACTCATTCAGTGGTGTATAAATTTGCAGAACCCTGTATTTTGTTGACGGGGCATTTTAGAACATACGTCTGTAGAAACCTTTTGTTATCATATGTATTTTTTACCATAGAAATATTGTCATGTCTTTCTGAATCATTGTATATAAAATATGGCATGTGTTCGACCTAGAAACAGAATATTCTATAAAATGAAAATATATTCTCACATAGATGAATATCATTAAAAAGTATACCTACTTCGAAAATGCATAAAGTGTTTTATACCTATTTTCTTAGACACCGCACATTCAGTGAAATTAGATGTGTTACACCCAGAAAACATGATTTTTTCAACTTGATTTTTTGGCAATGAGGTCGTGTTACATCAAGAATGAAAAGATAGTATCCTCACGAAACTTTATTGACAAGTAATAAGAAAAAAAATTTAATAAAGTGTTGGGCGACACCGCAGCAGAATACACTCCTGTACCTATGAACCTATACGTCTAGGCATCGATAAAATGAGACGATCGATTTTTTGTTGTGGCACCTGATTCTAAGCAACTCAAACTTCGTGGATTAGCTATGGCAGAGTCTGTGCGGATGGTGCAACGTGGATGGGGTGGGAGTAACACTTCTAATGTCATACACACATCATCACAAGTGTTGGACCCCTTGTATAAATCCGTCTAGAGGTACGTTATCTACATTCTGTTTGTGAACAAAAAAAATCTATATCTATATTTAGCAAGCAAAAACGCAAAAAACCGTTGAGATAAAAATGTGTTTGGATTTTTATAGAAATAAGTCAGTTTAACGGTAGTGTTTGAGCAAAAGGTATTAAAATAAAATTTTATACTGTAACTTTTAAAATGCTGCGAGCTGAAATTTCTGGTTTTGATAGAACATGAATAGTAGCCCTCTTCCAAGCTGGATTTTCAAATCACCGAATAGCACTGGATTTGAGTATCCCAAGAAAGTTCGGTTATTCGAACAATTCAAAGATTCCAAGAAACTGGCTCAGTTGAAAATCGGCCACGCATTGGGCGTCCTCGAGTAACAGATGATAGGGAGAAGCGTTACATTGCTCTATTTGCCCGAAGGAATAGATTTTCAACAAGTACAGCTATCAGAGCGCATATTCAACATCGAAGAGTTATTTCCACTTCTACCATCAGAAGAAGATTGCGAATGGCAAATTTGCAACCTAGAAGACCTTTAAGGGTTCCACGTCTCACTCGTAGACAAATTGCTGCTCGTCTCCAGTGGGCTAGAGAACATTAGGAGTGGCTTTTACCAGAGTGGCGAAATGTGGTATTTACAGATGAGGTTAGGTTTGGAGTGGTGAGTGACGACCATAGAATAAGGGTTTGGAGAGAACCAGGACATCAACAGCGACTAAATTTGGCCAGAGAAGTTTTCCCATATCAGGGCGGATCAATACTGTTTTGGGGAGGCATAATGTTTAACCACCGGAGTCCTTTAATTCAGATCCAGGGGACAATGACTGCAGAAATTTATGAAGAAAATGTCATACAACCCATTATTCAACCTTTGCTAAATGAATTAGGTAACAAGTTAATTTTTGTGGATGATAATGCAAGGTCACATAGAGCTAGAAGGGTCCAGCGGGCTCTAGAAAGGGGCCAAATAGTGAGATTGCCGTGGCCTGCCAACAGCCCAGACACGAACCCCATTGAAAACATTTGGGACACTAGCTCGAGTCTTACGGAACAGAATAGATCCACCTACAACCCTAAATGAGCTGGCTGCAGCAGTAAATGAAGAGTGGAATAATTTACCCCAAGAAAACATTAACCACCGAATAATAGGAATGCCAATGCATGTTAACGCACTGCTAAGATCTAGAGGACACCGAACTGGTTATTAATTATGTTTTATTTTTCTTTAGAATAACTATTTTTCTTTAATTTTGATTTTTAAAAATTAAATCTTTGGTACCTTACTTGTTCAACTTTCTTTTTCTTTTCATAATAATGAAATTAATTTAACGTTTTGTTAAATAAATATAGTAAAAATATCCCCAATTTAAAATATATCAAAGATTGAAATTAGAAGGCTATAGTTTCCCAGTACGCCAGGGGTCCAACACTTTTGATGATGTGTGTAGTATATTTTGTGAATAGACGGTTTCCAGTCTGTGCCAGCATTGATGTCTCCTTCAAGAATACGCACCTACCTTCTCAGAAAATATAGAAATTATACTATCGTTGAGAAATATTCTAACTAAGTTTCGACCCTTGAAATGATACGTCACGGTAAATTTGATATTGCTATTAGGGTTTCGATATAGAAATCAGGTCTAAAAATTGTCACAGCGAACAATATACAGGGTTAGTAGAAAAAACCGGAATGGTGGATTATCTCAGCAACCGTCACATATAAATGCACTGAATTTTGTAACTCAACATGAAGAATTCAAAAAGTATATTTGCAAGGTTGCCAAGTTTATAGTTTTCTCTCTAGGTTATCGAAATTTAAAATTTTAAATGGAATACCCTAATTTTTATTATTTTAATCAATCGCCTGTGTCAACTTTTATGACCTGATATTATCGATTTTTTACTCCTGTCAATTTCGGAGATATGGCGTCACGCTTTGTTTCATTCCTTACACTTGCATCTTAGTAATAAATCATCCGTTTGTTTGTTTTCCAAAATAAACAAGAAGGCGTGTCATTCATTTTCAAAAGTGACAAATGTTGCGGGCGTTATTATGGCATTTGTACTTAACTAAAAACAGCGAATTGGAATTCTTATTTTTTGAGGATATGAAGTGTGCAATTTGTTCAATGCGCTCCATCCCGAAATACAAATTAAAAAATCGACCATCTGCAGGACAGTAAGAAACCGGCGGAGTGGAAAGAAAACCGGGATCAGGGAGACCGAAAACTGCTACTAGTGATAAGAATAAGTTAAATGTTCTTTTACAACTCGAAGAGAAACCTAGGACAAGTAGGTACCACACAATTAGCCCTTAATTCGCGAATAAGTCAGAAATCGGTCAGAAGTATCGTAGCCGATGAAAAACTCAAACCTTACAAAATAATTTACCTCCACCAACTGCAAGAAGATGATGCAGACCTCAGTTTGCAAAAACTATGATGGAAATGATAAACAATAACCCCAATTTGAAGTTACTTTCTGTTTAAATGGACAAGTGAATGAGCACAACTGCAGATTCTGGAGTGGAGGAAATCCTCACTGGATATCGAAACTTCACACTCAATACCCGGAAAACGTTAATGTTTGGGCGGGAATTTTGGGCGACCATGCTATTGGTCCATTTTTCATAGATAGCAATTTGATGGAACAAAAATGTCTGGATCTCATACCACGCATAATACCCGAAATTAAAATATGGACGAAATTTGGTACCAGCATGATGGAGCTCCAGCTCATTTATCCAGAGGGGTCATCGAGTTTTTAAATAACCAATTTCCAGGAAGATTAATTGGAAAACGTGGCACTATGGAATGGCCACCTCGCTCCCCAGCTATAACTCCACTATATTTCGTCTTTTGGGATTTGCTGAAGTGCGGAGCTTATAAAGATCGGCCCAACGATTTGTTGTTTTATAAAGTATCCTCCCGACAAGTATTTCAGTGCGGACCTGTATTTGATCGTGAGGTCTTGGAGCATCGGCATGCAGTCCCCTGTGAGGTCTTCAGTCACCTGATTCACGAGCCCGTTGTACTATATTAACAAAGGCACGAGGGGTTGGTTGCACTCGATTGGGAAACCGATCCGCATAAATATGTGCCATTTTTTATTTCGTTTGAGCCACGCAGCAAACACCACTATTCACTCACGCGTTACCGACTGACACAGACTGAATAAAAACATCGTGATCAGCATTCCAAATTCTTTCGCTTTTTTGTTTCCAATGCGATGAACCGATAAGGCGGAGTATATCCGTTGTCGCCAAACACGAGCACATAATATTATTATTGAGACAGGGCGGTACTCAAACTTCTAAAGGGCTATAACTTTGTTACTTTAATTTTACCACAAAAATGTTAAAGGAAAAAAACATTTCTTCTGATCAGATCTACTCACTGTTAAAATAAATGACTCAACTTCGAAGTCACCCTGTATATATATATATAGACAATGAATCAGAAAATAATAACAAAAAAAAAAGAAAAAATCATCAGTGATCTGAATGAACACATAATATTTTATTCTTCAATTTTTTTGGTGCCTGTATGATATCATGTTCACTGATATGATTTAATAATATGTGACAATTTTCTGAAGCGATATTTCTAAAAGTCGACGGATCTGAGGTAGAGAACGCACACGAAAAATATTGTAAATAATAAAATAAACAATAGCTTGAGGGGTATCAAAAACGTTGCCTTCAAAAGACATAGAACCTGGTATTCTAGACTGATTATTCTTTGAATTTAAAAATGATCAAAACTTACCCGGATCATGAGGAATTGAGTCTTCAGCCTTCTTGGTGTAAGCAGCATAAGCAATTTCTATTTGAGCCGTGATGTTACTACGTAGCTGCTTGAATTTATTTTCGAAATGAATGAGTCCTGTTTGCTTAAAACAGTTTCTGGTCCTATCCTTCTCCTTTTATTTCAGTCGTGAACCATAAAGGGTAACGACGCTTGGGCCTTTGAATATACAAATTAAAAAGTTCATTCAATATTGAATATAAGTATGAGCAAGCATTCTCTTTTTAATATTGTTATTATTTTGCACTAATATTTACTTCTTTGATAATTAAATTTCCTTGTTCCCTTTCCTTGACTTTTTTTTAAATAGAATCTTGGAATCACCGCAAATGCAATTCATGAATGTAGAATGTCCAGTTACTCCCCTGTACTATTTTTGACGAATTTCGGTTAGATCGTCGATATAATTGACCATACCTTGTCGTTTTTGTATTCATTTCGAAAGAAGTATGATGCCATATTTCCGAAATTGACAGGAGTAAAAAACGATAATATCAGGTCATAATAAAGTTGATACAGGCAATTATAAAAATTAGGGTATTCCATTTAAAATTTTAAAATTCAGTAGCCTAGAGAGAAAACTATAAACTTGGCAACCTTGGAAATATAATTTTTGAATTCTTCATATTGAGTTACCCCTTCGCACAAAATCTGGTTTATTTATATTTGACGGCTGAGATAATCCACCGTTCCTGTTTTTTCTACTAACATACTAACCCTGTTATATATACATAACATAATGACAAGGCGACATGAATTTCGAAGGTCGAGATTCAGATAGAATCGGGCCCCTGAAGATAGAGTAAACCCGACTCAAATTTTGAGTTCTATGAATTAATCTACTTATAGATCGTTGGGAAGCAAAAATCACGAGTAAAATGGTGATAAGTCCAAGGTTACCAGATTTAAGGTGAAAAATAAATGAGGTTTCATTATAAGGATACATTTCCAGGATGTTATTTAAATTTTAAACGGTACTTTTGTTACAACAGCCATATTAGTCTTGACATTGATTGATCATAAATGATATAATCAATTGTTATAGCTAATTACAAATTACTGTCTATTTTACCTTTTGTTTTTCAAGCTCCACCGACGTTTTACTCTAGATATTGATAGTTCAGAAACCACAAAATATTACATGAAAAACAAAGTGACAATGACCATCAAGTAAAAAAAGTTCAAGCAATTTTTCGAACTGAAAATTTCTGAATATATAAAATGTACTGGGCAAAACAGTGCTTTTGAAGAATTCACTGAACCATAAAGAAATGCATCATATCCAGAACATTAGAAGGACTGGCGTTTTCATTAACAATCGCATTTTTTATAGCACAACATTTTCAACATTGTAAAGTCGGCACAGCAAACTTTGACGATTGCGTTAAAGATGCTATGAACGAACTAAGACCGTTCTTCAAAGAAGGTGAGTTTGTAACTTGTTTTCAATTGCTATTTTAATCATATTTTCAATTTTCAGGCATTCCAGATTATGGTATCGGTTCTTTTGATCCCTTTCACGCAGCAGTGGTCCCACAAAAAGTGAACAACCCGATTTTTAGTTACAAGTTGTACCTGAGGAACGTTTCTGAACATGGTTGGACATCTTCACAAGTGACGAAGCTCAAGTACGTATATGGGGTGTTCGAATTACACAGCTCAACAAAATGAAAAAACCTAGTGCCAAAGAAGTAACAAGTGACTCAAATATATCTAATGTGTGAAAGGTTTCTAAAATGTTTTTCATTTTTCCGTATCAGTTCTGGTTTTCGAGATATAAGCGATATAAGATTTGTTAAAATGCAAAATGTGCCATTTTAGATCTTGAAAAACAATATAAAAAAACAAACATTTTAATTTTGACAAATTTTCTTCAAAAATCATTAATAATATCCCAAAGCATTTTAGGGGTAATGGCATCGTAAACCTTTTTTTAATTACAGCAGACGCTCGATAACGTAAACACGGGATAATGAAAACTTGCGCTAATGTAAACACAAACTTCGTTCTACAGGATCAAACGGAACGCTCGATAACGTAAACAACTCTCGGCGCACGGAAACAGCGCGACGGTAAAATGCTGAAACCTCGATGATTTATGTCGGGCGTCGGGGAGTCCCCGATATATGATGTAGAGTGTAGGGGATTCAAAATCGGTCAGTCGTATGATCGTTTAGGATACGTGTATACCTACGTATGTATTTCATTTTTGCACTCAAGTGAATACATTGCACGCGTTAATATATTTTACTTCTATGGCATCCACAACATATAAAAGAAAGTGTTTAAAGTTGAGTGAGAAAGTGAAAACCATAGACGAAGTTGCACTAGGTGCGGGAGTGATACAGTTAGCAAAAAAATATGGAGTATCGAAAGCAACAATCTGTAAAATTAAGCGTATGAAAACTCAAATTTTACAAAGAACGTGCAATACATTTGGAGGTCCGGGAAAAATAAAAACTTTAAAAAATGCGAAGGCACCTAAAATGGAAAATTCCCTGTATAAGTGGTTTTTAAAACAACGGGAAAATCATGTCCCAGTTGGTGGCGAAGTACTTAAACAGAGAGCAAGACTGTTAAATGAAAAACTGAAAGAAACTAAAAATTTCGTAGCTAGTGATGACTGGCTACGACGATTCAAAACAAGATATGGAATTCGACTGCTGTCTATATCTGGTGAAAAATTATCAGCACAACCACAATTAGTGCAACCATTCAAAGAAAAATTGATGAAAACAATTACCGAGCTAGATTTAAGAATGGAACAAATTTACAACGCAGATGAAAGTGGCCTTTATTGGAAAATGTTACCAGAGAAAACCTATGCTGCATCATTTGAAAAATCTGCCCCGGGAAGGAAGCCGGAGAAACAACGAATAACGTTTTTAGCCTGCACTAATGCTAATGGTTCACACAAAATAAAGCCACTGGTAATTGGGAAAGCAAAAAATCCGTGCTCATTTAAAAATGTTAATATCCCTGTTCATTATGACTGTTCAAAAACCGCTTGGATGACTAGCAGTATATTCCTGAAATGGTTCCACAGGTGCTTTGTCCCTCAGGTATGACAATCAATTATTACAAATGCTCTATTCATAATTTGAAGATGTGTTTTCAATTTGTAGGTAAAAGGTTTCCCAAAACAACAGAAGCTTCCAATAAAAGCGTTGTTACTATTGGATAATGCACCAAGTCATCCTCCCGAGCAACAACTGAGGAGCAGGGATGGATCAATTTTCGTCATGTACATGCCGCCCAACGTAACACCGTTAATTCAACCGATGGACCAGAATATAATAAGACTCACCAAACTAAACTATAGGAAGTTTCTACTTTCGTCTGTCTTATCAAAGAATCCTGAAAACTTATCTGAGGCTTTAAAAAAGTAACATTACGAGAAGCTGTTTTAGATTTACATATGGCCTGGAATGAACTTAACCAGCAAACTATTCAAAAATGTTGGAACAATCTCTTTTGTACCAATATTGAAGATGATGAAGAGGACGATGTCCCCTTAAGCGTAATTAGAGAACGTTTGCGATCCAATAATGATAATGTTATTAGTGTGTCATTGGATGTTGTTGATTTATTGAAAACAGTGAATCCCAGCATTGTTTGTTCTCCTGCTGATATTAATTTATGGAACGAAGATAAGCAGACGAATGATGCTGATAAGGAGGAAGATATGAACAATGAGGATGATGAGAACGATCCAATTGAAGTCAGAAGTGTAGTGACTGACGCGCAAGCTATACAAGTTTTTAACCAAGCTTTAGATTGGGCTGAAAGAAAAGAAGATACATACACGGATATTTTAGTTCTTAGTAAATTACGGGCGCAGGCATTGGAAGACAATGCTAAGCGCAAATTTACGCAGACAAGAATTGTTAATTATTTTTCTTCTAATTAAAAAAATACTTATCGATGTTAGAATATTTGTTTATTTTGTTATAAATAGTATGTATTAAACGTTTCTTTTAATAAATCAAATATTATATAAATCACGTTCGCTAATGTAAACATTTCGATAATGTGAACCACACTTGGATTAAATTAGTTTACATTATCGAGCGTCTGCTGTACTTATAATTGGCTTATTATGTCAATGATTTATATTTTTTTATTATTTTGTGGGTCTGTATGCAGGTGGAATAGTTATGTTAGATAATGGCATAATAAAGGGGTGTATCTTTTGATCCATGTTCTGGATGCCAGAGAGGTCTCGCGCAATTAAGTTTCTTACTTCAGCTATCCTGATCACTACTTCCAGCTTGTATCGTATGAGGTTACCTCTCAAAACGGTTATTCAGATAATTGTGAATCTCGATACACTTTAGCAATACGCTGCTCCGCCGTTCATCCTTGGAAATGCTAGAGTTTTTTGACAGGGGAAAGCTTTTATAGACACTCTCTGCCAGAAAATCTCGACAGTATAACCCTCCCGGCCCTTCCTGTCCGAAGTGTGAGATTCTCCAGAAATGGCATACTCACTAAAACTCATCAGTCGTTCGGTAAACATTCTACCACGG
The DNA here is from genome assembly GCA_963669975.1 of Acanthoscelides obtectus. Lineage (NCBI taxonomy): Eukaryota > Metazoa > Arthropoda > Insecta > Coleoptera > Chrysomelidae > Acanthoscelides > Acanthoscelides obtectus. The sequence continues at coordinate 78,135,564 of CAVLJG010000007.1, read as the reverse complement.
TAATGCTTGCAGCATTTCTTTATAGTGGGTAGCGTTGGGCTAGGTTTTCACACCGAAGGTATTAGTCATCTATTCTCTATCCACATACGAATACGTTCATTTATACCTATGTGCATGTACAATCGAGCATAACAGAAACCTACTATTGATTTCCTGATCCATGTTTGTTCTCCCGTACCTTACTCAGCATCTTTAGCCTCACTATTGGTTGATTATCAACCCATTTTCCTTCGCGTATATGCGTGGCAAAATTGTCATTTTTCTCATGCCATCTGAAAAGTACCTCTATTTGGTCGCTTGTAGCTTTGACGCTCTTTTTATAGAGTGCACATCTCTCCTCAGCCAGAAAATCAATTAGCGGGATACCAGCTACCGCAGCCGTGCATCGATCGACACCATTCTGTAACCGCTTATCACGCGTAGCATTACTTTTCTTTGGGATCTCGATTTTAGTCTCTATTTATTTTTCCTAAAGGCGAAAATCCTGCACCTCTCACTACTGGGGCCTCCGTCAGATGGCATTAGCCGTATCAGAGATGCAACGACCTTATTTACCTTGTCAGTATTGCGCCTTATGCGCTCAATTATTTTCAGTTCTTTATCAAGCCACACACCCAGATACATAATTGCAATTTAGCTCCGAATCTCATTATCAACTTTAACACCTGATGAAATTAGCTTATGTGCTGCCAGAAAGTATAACTAAATACTTCCGTTTTCTCAGTAGCTAATTTCGAACCATTTTCTTCCATCCATATAAAGGGTTTTCCATTAAGGACTTGACAACTTTCGTTTTAAATAAAACGCAAACCATTTGAGATATCTCGAAAATTTTATTATTGGATTGAAGTATACTCAAAACATTTATGTATGGAATTCGACGTCGTTCATATACAGGGTGGCGCATCATCATTTCTTGCAACGTTTCTAAAGAACAATTCGAGAGCGTTCGTCAGTTCATATCATCGAAGGGCATTAGTTCTTGAGTTAACTTGATCTTATAAGGGTGCGGGCCAAGATCTCCTCGCAAAATTAGCCATAGTGTGGTCTGAGCGATGCCTAATTCTTGAGAACGCCGTGGAATTGACGTGTTCTGTTCGTTTGAGACGAAAGCTTGAACGGCACTTCGACCAACCTGTTCTCTCACTGGCACGGGAACATCCAGCAGCGAATATATGGACTCAATTTTTGTTCATTCGTGTACTTCCCCATGATGAAAGTATTTTCTTTACTGAATATTTTGACACTGACAGTTCGGTAATTGATTTAAAGGTGCATTCACAGTGAAAGTTCAAAGTTGTCAAGTACCTATTGGAAAACCCGATAGTAATTATCGTGATTCCTTATGCCAAGAGTCCTTCAAGTGTACTTCTCTCCTTCCTAGTCACTAATATCGTCGTTCGCATACCCTATAGGTAAATTTCCGGCAGCATCTGTAACCGAAGAACCCCATCGTAGAACACGTTCCAAAGCAACGGGCCTAGGACGGAGCCCTGTGGTGCTCCCATGGTTATCTTCATCGTCTTTATCATGTTCAATTGATAGCTAGAACTATAGCGGGGGTCCAGACATCGGATACATCGTTAAGCTGGTTAAACCAAACATAACACCAAAATATCATAATAACGAGTCTTGCGCCTCAAAGCATCTAACAGCTAGATCTCTTGTATAATGTTGTATAAGGATAACACCAAATGGTTGGAGATACAAGACACGACGATAAATAAATTATATCTGTATAGAAATGCATAGTTCATATTTGTACAATGTGAGATAAAAAATATGCAGCATTTTGTATTTACTTAAAATAGTTCCTTTTTTTCAGTATTGTTTTGCTTCCTGCATAAACAAATGTCCTATCCTGAATATACGTGATTTCTGGTGAATTTGCGTAAAACCTCAAGTCTTACGTGAAGTGGTAATAATGTCTTCTCGCTTTTACACAAAGTTACTTTCATTATATCGATAACATAATCAACTCCAGAGCTAATATTTTTACTCATACACTGTATAATTTAAATAGCAGGAAGCATGTTTGTATGACATTTTTTCTCATTTCCAGGACAGATTTCCACAGAAATCAAATCCAAGTCACCCAATTTTTCCCAGATAAAAGACTGAATGGGTGGTACGACTTTGAAGGTAGCATTCTAGGACAAAAAGTACGCAATTCGGGATCATGGAACTTATCCCTTTTTGATTATGTTCAAACGTTGACTGTTGCAAGACCCGCCATGGATTCATCATCATCAATCAGAGTGAAGTGCAGTATACAGTCTTGCAAGAAATTAGAACTCCATATTGGCAATTTGGTTGGGGGACGAACCATATTAGGTGAGTATATTTAAGAAGAGTACTTCTCACAGATACGTCACACAGAAACAAGGAAGAAAATTCGTCGAAAGCTGATCTCTAAGTAGGCGCAAACTTTCATCCTATGGCCAGAGAAGCTTTGCACATGGGTGGTGGACTTCCTTTCTAACCACAAGATACCCGTCGGAATTGACGGGTTCTCCTCTCCATTCCACAATGTCAATGCGGGTGTTCCCCAGGGATCGGTCTTGGCTCCGACATTGTTCCTCTTACATATCAACGACTCCTTTACTGTACGATCAATTCGCTCTACAACTTTGCTGATGGCAGCACTCTACATGCAGGACTTCAGAGTGACAAGCCGATATTTGGCAGTGAGCTGGACAAAAGAAGACTAGCAGCGACTTCCTCTCTGATGGGAGACCTAGAGGTTATTTCTGCTTTGGGATGCAACAATTTGGTACAGTTTAATTCTTCCAAAACACACTGCTGTACCTTGACTAACAAGAAGCGCCCTAGCGCACATCTCATCAATAGCGGCAGCGGCTACGAAAAACCTAGGTTATTTGCTTAGGGCTAAGAGGTAGTTTTCTTCACACAACCTTCTCACCCTGTACAAGGCCCAAATAAGACCTCAAGTACTGCTCACATGATTGTTGTGTTGCCACCCCGACTACATTATTCATGCTCGATGCTATTCAGACGTGGGCTGTTTGACTGATCGATGACTCCTCTTCTCTAACGGACAGTCTCGGGATGATTTCGCACCATCGAACCATCGGAGATCTAGCTCTAGTTTCTTCAAGCTCCTCATAGCAATCACGGTACACATCTGCCTACGCGGCAGTTTCGCTATAAAAAAAGTAGAAGGTCCTTCGAATTTGTTCAAAGTACTTTTGGTGCATTGGTGTTCTATATAGAACTATCTCAGAACCGTTCTGATTCTGTGCAGTGATTGGCTGCTGGCAGTACCCGGTACTTATATGCAATAGTGCCAACGTTGCAATACAATTTGACAATTACACATGATCTTATTAAATTTGGGATTTTGAACAGGTATTTCAACTAAGCAAAATATCCTAATATGTGACATATAACCCTACTAAGCGGGGCCGTGGCAATGCTTGTTCCGGAAGTTGGTGTATTCAGTATACAATTTCGTACCATTCAAGTGATTATACACGTGTTAAGGAATACCTCAGTACCGATTGCCAGGTGGCGGTGCAAGTCCGAGAAAGGGACACTTTAGGTCTATTTAACATCATTAACACGCAAAGGAAGGTGGTAGACAATGACCAGTCGACCGAGGAGGTACCACCCGCTAGCTTTTCCCAGGGCGTCTTATAAATGACCACATGTTTCCACACCTAAGCTACGCAGTCGGTTATATTCCCCAACAAAGAAATTGATAATGATGGGTCCTTCGAATACTAACACTTCCGGCTCACTCCACTATCGGAATGCCCGGGTGGAGGGTGGACTTGAGGGAACAACATCGAAGATAAAATTTGTTTCCCGAGCATCTGCGGAATTAACAGCAACATTGATGCTGTTCATCACTACTTGCAATCGAATCGTCCCGCCATGATTTTCATGGTGGAAACAAAAATCTCAGAGTCTGCACCGATTAACCATATTAGCTTTCCAAATTACGAGGTAAACTCCAATCTGAGAAAGAATGGGGGAGTTGTGGCTTTTGTCCGCAGCAGTCTTTCCTGCTCCAGAGACGTTTCTTTGCGATCAGACCGGAAGGACATTCTTTGGCTTCGCCTCAACTCCAAAACATCACCCAAATTTATTTGCTGCCTTTAGCGTTCTCCCTCAGACCCTAACTGGGATGACCTACTTGCATACCTCGCCGTCAAGACCGAGTTCCTGAACATCAATCACCCCGCTTCAGAGATAGTTCTCCTCGGTGATTTCAATGCCCATAATGAGCTTTGGTTGGGCTCAAACAAGACCGATGCAGCAGGTCGTGCAGTTGAAGCGTTCGGTCTTACTCAAGGGCCGACCTCGCTGATGACGAGCACTTCTTTTTCCCCCGTGTCTCGTCACGTGCCAGTAGCCTGCTGGGTCTCTTTCTGACCACGCATCCTGTCCCTTACAACATTGCTGTCCTGGTCCTGTCCTCCCTGGATAACTCAGACTACGGAGCTGTGGTCGTTGGGTTTCGGTCAGAACCCGCTGTGGCACCAGAAACTCGCCCAGGCCGCAGAATTTGGCATTACGGTCATGCCGACTGGGAGGGGCTCAGAGGCTTTTTCTTTCCTTGGTGAGATGTTTGTTTTTCTGACGCGGATAATCGAAATAATCCACTTTGGGATGGAGGAATACATCCCTCCTACAGTGAAAGTGCCGAAACCAGGCTCCAACGGCTGGTTCAGCAAATCGTGTGACACTGCTCGCCAGCAGAAGATCAAGGCACACAGAGCCTTCTTACAAAATCCTACTGTAGAGAACCGTCAAGCCGACGTCGAGTCCAGAAAAAAATATAACGAAGCGGTTAGCAGTGCCAAATATCACTTACGTGTCAGGATCGAACGATTGTAACCGACTTAAAGGCCAAGTCGAAAGTGCCTGCCAAGATCTTTGCAGCCAACTCCACCGTAAGACGGATGCTCTTGTCGCTCGACATCAACAAAGCTTCTGGTCCGGACTTGATTCCTGCCGTTGTGCTGAAGAAGTGTGCAACGGAGCTTGCTCCAGTTCTCTCGCGTCTCTTCCAGATATCTTATGAATCCGGCACCTTACCAGAAAACTGTAAATTTGCTCACATCCAACCAATGCCAAAAAAAAATCTAAGACTGACCCTTACAACGCCAGGCCTATAGCTCTGCTTTCTGTTATAAGCAAGATGATGGAGAGGTGCATAAATCACGAGCTTCTGAAGGACCCCGAACGTCAGGGCTTGATGAGCTGGAAAAAAGAAGACTAGCGGTGACTTCCTCTCTGACAAGAGACCTGGAGGTTATCACTGCTTGGGGACGCAACAATCTTGTACAGTTTAATGCTTCCAAAACACAGTACTGTACCTTGACCAACCAAAAGCTCCCTATCGCTCATCCAGTTTCGATGGTTGACGGAGTTCGGCCAAAGAGCCATGCATTTCGGCTGGTCGGAGTTCAGATCATGAACACATCTCATCAATAGCGGCAGCTGCTACAAAAAACTAGCAGCCGCGGTGTCCCGGCATTTAGGCTTCTACCTGCGCGGCTGCTTCGGTGTAAAAAAGTCTTAAGGTAACAGCGGCTCAAAAAAAATCTCACTCGCCGTGTAGGTAGCCCGAATTGTTTGTTTATAAGTCGGATTTTAAAAAAATCGCAATTCCAATAAAGGGAAGAAGTTAACTGTAACAGGCTAACCTAATGTGGAGAGCTAGTTTACTGTAAAAAGTTTGGAAAAGCGGCGTTTTGAGATCTACTTACCTAGACAGTATTCTCGGTCAGACGCAAAGCTTGAGTTCTGGGTGTAGCGGTGCTGTCGAAGCTTAGCAAAAATTCTGCGGAAATGCGAAGTTACGGATCCAAGCGATCTGTAACTTGAAGAGTTGCTTTTTGTGAAAAAAAATTAATTATTTAGTGAACTTGTTTTTGAATAGTACTTCAAATTTCTTATCAATGCTTAGTTTGCCCGTACATTAGCTTTGTCAATTCAGAAGTACTCGTAATTGTTTCTGAAAAGGAGACGTGCAAACTTTCGTAACTGCTTGATATGGCGTGGACAAATTTCGGTGATTCCTCGACAGCTTGCATGTACTCAATATTTTACCTTTTGCAGAAAATACGTTAGATTGGATAATCAACACAGCCTGGCAACCTGGATTCGTCGTTCTTAGTCCGTTGATCAACGATCTGGTAGGAACAGCATTCACCAAGATATTCGATGATTATTTCAACAGTTTTCCATTTGAACAGGTATTCCGGTAACAAATAATAAATCAGAGTCATCAATAACATTCTAAAATCGTGATAGGTATACGATTTTCAAAATTTTTGCGATTTTTATGAGATCTGTAAATTAAGTGATGAGACTGATTTTTTTATTCAAATATAATTACAATTTTAAATTGTCACCCTCAAAATAACTTCCTTCTGAAGCCACTCAGCGCTGAAGATGGTTCTTCCACTCCTGATAGCAGTGCTGGAACTCCGATACTGGAATAGCCTTCAGCTGGTCGGTTGCAACCGTTTGAATGTTTTCGACTATGTTCCATTGAAGTGATTTTTCAACTTCGGCAAGACTCAAGTCGGGCGAATAAGGAAGCTGACAAGCCACTGTCTAAAAACTCGTTTATCGACATGGACAAGGAGCAATATCGTAGTGTAACACCCAATTGTTCTTAATCTAATGGATTGACTCTTCCCCGATCATTCTGTCAACCGTTGAACTGAACGCACAAGATCCCGGTTTCTGTCGATATTTTCATCGGTTCTTGAAGATGAAGGCCTTCCGGTTCGTTGTTTATCTTCAATCGACTCTCTCTCTCTCTTCTGAAAATACCTTAAAGCTCCGAAAAACCTGGGCTCTTGACAAAACACCATCTCAGGAGGCCTTCTGAAGTTTAGCAAGAGTTTCTGTTGCACTGTGCTCAAGTCTGAAGCAAAACCTGATAGCTCACCGTTGCTCGAAATTGACGACTCATTTTCAAAACACAATAGGAAAAACTGTTTTACGGACAGCCAAATGATTCGAGCGAGTTCAAACTTGTACTGACGTTGGATCACATGCTTTCCTATCTCCACTCCAAGCCCGGCGCCTCCAGTGTTGCCAGATCGAACGCTACGTTGCCAGTCTCATCACGTAATTTACAGACCTCGTATTTTATGTGTGTCCTTGAAAGAGCAGTCCTGAGCATTTACTCTCGTAAAAGCCATATATTATTAAGTGATACCTATCTTGGTTGATATATACAGTATGTTACCATTAATCATATATCACTCGAATATCATAGGCAGTGTGAATCACTGTTAATCATAGCAGTACACAGCCAATGTTGCCATTTACGATATCTGTGTTACATATTATTGATGGCAACATACAAAATGTTTGCAAGTATGGTTAAGAAATAAACAAATTGTTATGCTTGAAATGTTTCATTTATTCAGTCGATTCGCAGATTATAATAGAAATCAATATGCAATAGATCGCATTGTCTCGAATTTACTTAAGATTCCCACAATTCATTGTAACTATAAAATCAACATAATAGGTTACATTCTCCTCGTTGTGCCGCTTTCAAAACAGTCCAACTGTCTGAAATGCTCGGATTGCAATGTACAGCTTTTTGGGCAGCAATTATTGCTTGTTTTCTTTTGCCGATCATCAGATGTGACATTGACACGAGTGTCAGGACCTGAAGAAAAAAATCATCAAAATATATTTATCCTTAAAACATTAAGTCGGCTGAACTAATAATAGAGGTCTTTTTTCTCCATAGGTTGGGCGTGTGTGTTTAAGAGAAAAACTGTGTTAAGTAGGTTAGCTCTGCACTTTCCACGCAATGCCCTTATCAGTTCATAAAAGATTATGTTCAGCACAAACTAGTCCTATGAGAAAAAAGTCAATCGAAAAGGTCTACACAATTAGTCCATGGACATTCTTTACCTGCCCCACTGGCAACGCCGCCTCTCCCCGATACATGACCCGGTCAGACTTGGCAGCGCGGAAATGAATGACATGGTTTTTTGTGATATACATGTCATAATTTGCCATCAGTAGGCTTGGAAAGTAACAATAGGAAATTTCCGACACAGTTGCTTATGAAAAATGACAACGTCGCACACCTGAATCGAAATAATGATTGCGTTGTCCGAGTTAACAATGAGTTAAAGAAAATGTATGCTACATTTTATTATGTGCTCAGATACTATAGTATAGATGAAATAAACTGTTGATTTTACCTTTGGTACATCTACATTCTTCCTCTCAAGTGCTATAACGGTTTGAGCACATTTTGCCGCCGCTTCTAGCCTCACTTTCATTCGCAGTAATAGCAAAGTCAACGTCAGCCAAACTGACGCGTTATATGGATGTCTATGGACAATCTTGCTGATCTCTTTTACTGCCCTTTCGTATTGCTCCTGAAACAAATTCAATTTGATATAAGGTTGTTCAAACCACTTGATGTCCAATATGTCAGATTCGATACGTATGTTTCTCTCTTCCAACCGACCTTATTTGTCTGTCTCAGGATGCTCTCAACTTTCAGCGTAATTTGGGCAACATATTCAGTAATAATTTTTTCACATATCATAGGTATCAATAAGAAAATATCACTGACGCTATATTCATGCAGACCAATACACACAAGCATCCAGGGGCGATCTTAACACTCGACCATATTTTCTTTGTCAGATCTTGTTCTTAAGTATACCGTATAGACTAGGGAGCTTGCAACCCAAAAAGCATGCTGGTCGTTGAGGCATTCCTCCACAGGTGGCGCTTACAGCAAGTAGGCGCGGAATGTCGACTACTTAGTAGACAATTTTTAATGACATTATGTCGATTTTGAGGAGTTAGATACAATGTTAACAATCCTTACTGTTTCGGGTGCCTTGACAAGCAACGACCAATAGAGTAGAGAGTACTGCTTTGATTTTGACAGATCATAGGACTGCTTAGCAGAAAAGGCCAGAAGGAGTGGCGCCCGAGTTAGCGTCGACTTCAGGCGCTGATCCAGGAGGGGTCATGGGGGTCATGACCCCCCAGGCGAATTTAGTTCGACCACCAATTTTTAAAGTTCCAAATCTCTTAGTTAAATCGGTAATGCACACATATTAAATAGATGCCGTACTGCTATTTTATACTAAACACTGGCAGCACTGCATCCGTCAGCTTTGATTTAACTGTAAGCTCATAGCGCAAGACTGGTTGCCTATGCGATCAGCTGGATGTACGAAAAACTTCAGCTGTGAGCAAATTTGATAAATTTTATGACGGACCAGTGGAGGATTTAGGGGAAAGGGCCCGGTAGGCAATATGCACTGGGGGGGGGGGCAGTGGTATGATCGGGGACAGACGGCAAATAGTGCGCACTATAACTGTTTTGCGATTAACATAAATTACTGCAATTATTGACAAATAAAATACGGCAATGGAAGATTTGAAAGTTGCATCATAACTCAGAAATTAATATCAAAATTTAATGCGTAATGTCATGTTAGTGTAGACAGGTTGTAATGCGCATCGTAATTTTTTGAAGTAAATCAAACTTGATGATGCACCAGAAAACTTCTTGTACATAATAGAGTTTAAAAGTTATCACGGATGCTACCGATAAGTAAAGGGTGTCGATTCAAATTTGGAGTGCAAGCTATTTATAGAATTTGCATAAAATTATAATTAAGAAAAAAAAACAAATATGATCGATAGTTGTTTCCTGTTTGCCGTGATTAATATTTCATTGAATAGAAACTTGGTGAACAACACTAAAATACGTTATATATACTGGGCACTATTTGCGAAAGTGATATTCTCCACATTTATCGCTATTTGCAAATTAATGACGGCAACTGAGAATAAACAAATTAGAAAGACCTGCACAAGTAACTGAAACAAGCTAATGGATGGTGCAAAAGGTTTTTTAATAGTAATTTGATGCAAAAGGTTAATCTGATGCTGCTTCAACGTGCCAATAAGCCAGATAATTCAACTGTTTCAATATTCACGCGGATCCACAATTTTTCGATAACCTAAAATCCATTTAAATTATTCAGGTAAAGTTCAAACTACAGATTTTGCTGGCAATAAGGATGTCACATATAACAGAGGCTTACAATTATATGCACAATAGTAGCTGCTACGCACTGTTACCTCTGTTTTTACGATATTCAATACAAAATAATAGAATTATTCTTATTTGAATCGGCGTCTACAAGGGTAGGATTGTCTGGATCCGCCGTTGGTCGACGCACGTATTGAGATACTGTGTACGCGCGTACATTTTCGAAGGAGTATTTCCATGTCAACAGCAAGTATTTATTTTATGTAAATTAAAGGCCGCTGAACTTTATTCTCCAAGTTTTGATGTATATGCACGCGGTCCATAATTTTATCGAGGTTATATTTCGGAATACATAAACCCTATTTCACTAGTTATCATAACCTTTTGACGTCTACTGAGGTGATCAGCAAGTGACATCTTTATATTGATCTGTAAGGTTGCCAATAATGTGTGCGAAATCTATTAAAATTTGCTTGTAGCGTTTTTTTTTGTAGACGAAATGAATCTGTAGCGTTCCAAAAATCAAAACAAAATACGGCTCTGTCTACCTGGCTTTGACGGATCCGTCAGAATTATGTCTTTTTTTTGTGGATATGGGGAATTTTGAAGTATTACTAGGTAATGAAGCTGTTATTCTATCGTAATGGATACTCGTGAAAAAGACAATAAATCAGGTGTAATGTTTCACTAACCTCTTTGATGTAAAAATATAACAGTAATCGAGAGTAATGTGGTAGACATTCCTGTCTGTCCTTGAAGAAGTCCAGCTCACTAAGGACAAGCTTGGCAAGCTTTTTGTCGTCGTGCAGTAACGCTAGCGATAGAGTAGCGTACAGTCCCCATGGCGATGGCGGTTTTAGATTTATACTAAAAAAAAAGTACGAGGGTCATTTTTTAAGTAAAAACCGTTTTGTTAGAGTCAGAGTAATTTTATTTATGAATGTAAATTGTGTCGCGAACTAAAATATGATCATTTTTTTATTCACTATAGTCACCACAAACATTTAAACATTTGTAATGGCACCAACTTTTGGATCCCGCCGGCAAAAAACTGCCGCCTGTCCGCAAAACCGGTTAGTAGGGGAGATGCGGGAAAGACGCGGTATCTAACGTTTAAAGGGCAATAAAACTGAAACCATTGCACTTAAACAATCATATTTATTATGAAATCTTCCTTTGGTAATAAGTCTTTAACATTTTTATAATTTTAGGAACAACCATAGCATAATTATTATTCTAGAGACAAAAATAAAAAAAGTCCCACCCTCTGGTTCGGGTAAGATGGGGTACCCCTAGAGGGCAAGATGGGGTACAGCATTTCAAGTACTTGTCTAATTCGCAGGTGAATGTTGCTTCATCGTCCTCGTGATCCACTCCAGTACAAGAGCAATGTGCCCACGTGCCACAGAGAGAATATTCAATCCAGCCTTCATTCGAATCTAAATAAAGACCGCTGCAGTACAAACAAGGGGTATTTTCAATATCCGTATCACTCTTGTTATCGGATGATTTGCGATTATCTATCGTTTGTTTCTTTTTTATGACTCCTGTGTTATTTAGTCTTCCTTTTTATACTTCTTTTTCGTCATCTCCAACTTTAATTGTCTAATTTCATTTCTTTTTTGTTTATTCTCTTCCGTGACCTGCTTTTTTTTAATCGTTCCTTCCAGTTCTTTTTTATACGGCGACTCAGTAATAATGGCTGTCCTTCCTCGTTTACGAGTCACGCGTGAAGTTTTACGAGGGGGTAATATTTGCTGTGGAATAACAACAGAAAATGTTGACTGTTGTGGAGTATTTGGTCTCCTGTCTATTTCTATTTCATCAAAACACGTGGAACATCCGGGCTGAGGACTCGACGAGGTAGCAGAAGCCACCGTAGGTGTCTCGTGAATAGTAGCTGATACAGGAACATTATGAATGGATTTGCAAATCGCAACTGTTTTAACCCTGATAGATAGAAGTGAGGCACGAGATGTAGTTGCATTAGTAATAGCAGCTTCACTGACATGCAGCACAGGTAATACGTCAACCTGCTGCGTTTCTAACTCAACAGGTGCTGTGACTGCTACATTTTTGGTGGCTGTAGTCAGTGCTTGAGTGAGCGGAATATCACTCACCAACGAAGGAGGAAAGTCGGTTTCAGAGAAGACCGTCCGATGGTAAGGCCAAATTCCGTACTTTTTGACGCCATTTACAGCTGTTGCCATGGTGGATGTTTCTATGAATGCCTTTCCAAAAATTTCTGCTACTTGCCGCATTGTTACAACCATCCCTGAATTGCTGCGAAGCCAGGTCGTAATTTGTCGATCATAATAATTGCTCAACGGTCTCATATACTATAAATAGCATCGGCGACCTGAAAGCGATGAGTTGTATGTGGGGGGAAACATAAAATAATTACCCCATTGGCTCGATGTTTTTTGTATGGATGCTATGGCCATCCAATAAAAGCAAAATAGGTCGATCTACTGTGGCTCCACTAAATTTCACAAACTGGTTAAACCATCCAAGAAACAACTCTGTGGACATCCAGCCTGAGTCACTAACAGCTCCAGGGGCAGCATTAAGCATTAACTGTAGGTCCATCTTCTTCCTGGGAAACACCATCATAGGGGGCATGTATTGTCCGCTGGCGCTGAAGCATATCTCTACTGTGATTGTAACACCTCTGTCTGCAGAAGTTAATGCCCCTATTTGTTTTCGACCTCGTTTTGCTACCATTTTGGATTTAGTCTTTGGTACAACTGAAACACCAGTTTCGTCGCAGTTATAAATGCGGTCTGGTGTAAGATGATGTTCGTCATAGATATTGCCCAAATAATTAAAAAATTGATCAACAACTTCTCTGTTGAACCCGGCAGCACGCGCAGCAGAGGTGCTTTCGGGTTTTCTTATTGACAACTCAGGGTGTCTGTTCAAAAACCCTTGAAGCCAATCTTTGCCGGTTTCTTGTTTTTAAACGTTAAAAGGATGGACTTTATTATTTTTTACTGCTAAATTGTACGCTAATGCCTTTAAGTCTTTGGTTGTAAGTCCGTAAAGTCGAGTCTCCATGTCCAATATATAGCTACAAAGCTCGTTCTCTTCTTCTTCTGTGAAAACAGAGGTTGCTTAGGGCCAGGGAAACCTTAATACTTTTAGATGAAGATAGGGCCGAGTTCTCGCGAGCTTCTTTTACTTTTCTTTCTACAGTATTCTGAGGAACTGAAAATGTCTTTGCGGCTAGCATATACCCCATTTTCCCTTCTACAACGGCTTCAACAGTTTTTTTCATGTTCTCTTCCGACCACTCGCCTCTATTTGTCTTTCTCTTGTATTTTTTCGCCATGCTAAAACAAAGAAATCCGCCTATGCATTACACAGCCAAGTCACATGCATATATACACTCACAAACATACTTATATAGAGAGAGATACATTAACATTAATCAACACAGAAACTTAAACCGTAATCAAAAACTTAGGACGGGCAAGATGGGGTACACATACCCCATCTTGCCCTCCTAGGTCTCGATATATTAAAAAAATAATCAAAATAAATAATACACAAGACAGAAATAACGCAGTTTTTACCTGCTAGCGTAATCGTCGGCGGATGAGGATAAACTCTTATCTAATATACACAACTATTGTATAGTAAACACGTACTAAACGAATCGAGAAAATAAGACGAAAACGTGCTGAAATCACTTTTGTTTCGATAACATAAAAAATAGGTGTCGCACGAATCACACACGAGAGTGCACTGAGAGCCGTCATGGCGCCACATCGTCTGTGCAACTTTGAAAATGTTCGCTCGATTAGAAGGGCATAATAGAGCGGCTGCCCCGTCTTGCCGCCACCCCGTCTTGCCCGCACCTCCTCTAACTGTTTCTTTCAACATGACATCATGTTCCAAGCGCTTTCACCAACAAATTCCTGAAGTTTTGAAAAAAGATGAAAGTCTGATGGTGCATGATCCAGTAATTCCAGACGAAAATTGTCCAGTTGCATCTGTTGCATGTGTGCAACGTGAGGCCGAGCATTGACATGAAACAGAAAACGACGCTGGAAATCAGGTTGAATAGCAGAATAGCGCGCCTAATTCAACAAGCTGCAACAAGAATTTTAACAAGAGGATTTCTTTTTGCTTTTAAAAACCGAATTACTGAGCGCATTTCACAATCAGCGGGTTTACTGATTGAGATGTCGACATACAAAGCAGTACAGCCACACAACCAATACCGAAAGACGTGAATGGCGGCCAAGAGTGTCTGAGGTTGAACAGATTTCACGTGACAGGATGCGCGGGCACAATGCGCGGTTATTACTCTAAAAATGACTCTCGTAATATATATGTGATTCAAAAATGGTAATCTTGGTACCTTTGGAAGAGTAAAGTTTTAGCTGCATTTGCGTCTTGAAACATATACGCCATCGACGCTAACGCGACTAAAAGTTCTGACTGGTTCCTTTGTTCTTCAGTCAACCAATGCAAAGCTTGTTCATATGCATTATAAGACTCCTCATACTGCTTATCTACAATGTAAGAGATATGTCATATATGTTTCCAAAAAGAAATTGATCAAACCTTTAAAGTACGCCAAAGCCAACCCAACACCACTCTTAAAGTTAGCCTCTTCGACTTCTCGGAACATACTGATAGCCCTAGCATAATCTTCAACCTTGTAGAGCATACGACCATAATTGACCCTAGCTTTATCTCGAGTCTGCTGTGAGGAAAGTTGATAAGCTTTCTTAAAAGCGTCTAATGTACCTTGTTTCAGTTGCATTCTTTCTTTTAGTATACCCAACATGTTCCAGGCGCAGCTATCCTGCGGATTATTTTCTGAAAAAAAAAACATTTTTGTTTTGACTAATATGACAATCGTAGGGATATTTTCCTACTTTTAACAGAAGCCTAACATCAATGTCAGAGGTTAGGCGTGGAAAAACTTATTACGTCACGCTAGAATTTATTACGTCAGAACTTAGCGCGAAATTTTACGTTTGAAGGACAAGTGTTGCCCCTTCTCGTAGAAAGAAGTGAAAACATTTTGGATGCAGAATATAAATACTCATTCGATTTATTTAGGAAAATACTCCAAAATTTACTGTTGACTGATAACAAGTTTGACAACCCTTACAACGCCAATTTCGATGTTTAGTGGATGCCTGCGTAGATGATATCAGAATCAATGAGTGCATTCAGGGATGCAGAGGTTTTATGATTGAAACACCTGGAACAAATTATTACAGTATATTTTGGTTATTCTTCTATCAAGGGACCCCATCATAAATGACTTAATCCATAAATCTGGTAGGTCTTTTCCCCAACATTTTGGAGCATAGGAGGAATTCCAAACAATGAACATGTTACTGTTCCCCCTCGTTAAGCAATTCATCACCGGACAAAGGGAGGCTTTTCAACAGTTCTTCACAAATAACTAACAGTAACAGTTCCCAACAGATTTCCGACTATTCAGCCCAAGGATTTCCAAGGAATAGTCAAAAATTGTTAAGTTAATTTACAATCTGTTTGTTTTTGTTCATATGGCAGATCTGTCAAAGCACAGCGTTGCAAGATGGGTCTGAAAGAATCTCCCCAGAACAAGCAAAAAATCCCTCAGAATTGCTACTTTTTAAAAAAATCCCCCTAATCACCGTTAATTAACGGAAAGGGGTAGGCTTGATTCAAAGAGCGAGAGGAATGCTTTTTATATCCCCAAAAAATTCCCCAAGTAAAAATCTCCCAAATTTGGGAGAAAATCCGCCAACATGGCAATCCTGTTAAAGCACCACTGTTACTCCAGGCATCAAGTTTCGGGGTCGTTTTTACACCACGAACAGCATTTCTGCCGTTTCTTCTGACATAAACGCTTCATGATTTGAATAATAAATTATCAAATCGCTGACGGCCAAACGAAAACTGCTGCGAACTAACAAAGCTATTCCACGGCTGGACCGCTTTAGGTTACCTGAATGCACTCATTGTGTCTGAGACTTCAGTTTTTCTGTAGCACAAATTATTCTTGATTTAAAACTATTCTACATACGAACAGAAAGCTCGATAATACACCTGTAAAACGTTACACTGAAAGCTGACCCATATATTTCTGTGCTAATCATTTTCCAAACAGAGTGCGATCTCACACACAACAAGCACTTTCTTTGCTCTCTTTTATCCAAAACATCGAAAATAAAAATAGTGATAATTGATGAGTAAACCAAGAATACCTCAATAATATAAAAGAAAAGTATAGAGTAGCGTCAGTTTTAGTGATGAGCGTTTAGAAGGATGAGCGTGCTTAAAACTGTCGTCGTGTTGTGCGCCATATTGTCGTGCTGTGAGTGTAGGAATGTTACTCGTCATAAATACAAGAAACATGACTACTACTATTACAAATATTTGCTATGTAAGTATATAAATTAAATATGAAATTCGATCTACCTAAATATATCAACTTTTTAATTTTACGTTTACGAATAAGGATTCCTAGTTATTTAAGAATCACTAGAACCTTTTTCTTCAAGCAGTAGGCTTTTGAAAGAAGTTAGTCGTTTAAAATCAATTTTCTGTTTTTAGTTCACGAGTTCAAATTCTTCGTATTTGTCCTGGTGAAAATAAAGATTTTGGTGTTATTTGGAACATTCTGGACAATCGCACTGCTAATAGGAAAAGTATTTGCCATTATTAAAGCTTCAGAATATATGAAAAGTAAGTATACACATTTGATAAAGTTATATAGACCCTCGCCGAGCTTTCTCGCCAAGAGTACAGGTCTAATTTTGTGTTTATTTATTTAGCAACTTCCCGCGCCTCTGCCAATTACAGGATGGGTAAACATGAAAATAAAAAGAAAACAATACATATAACTGGGGGATGTGTTGTAGGGAAACCTCGAGCGCTGAAAAAAACCTCATAACAGAACTCTGAGGAAAAAAGCGTTCTAGCCTTACCCGCCCAGTACTCAACAATCAAACCGGAAACATTTATGCAAGCGTTAACAAAAATAAGTATTAATGTCTCTGTAACTGAATTATAATGCTACACATTATATAGATAGGAGAACACTAAAGTATGTCAGTCCTAGGCCTGGCTAAGTAAACAATTGCACTATTTCGCGACGTTAGACTAGGAACAATGAAGTTGTTCCAAGATGACACTGAAGCCTATAATACCAGGGCTAAGCTTGTGAAGAAACTGAAGGGAATTATTTTTGCATCGTCTCTCTAAACTACAGATGTTATGTCTCACCATCAACTCACTATGAGGAAAGCCAATCGCAGGGTATTTCCCATCCTGTTTGTATGAAATATATATTTCCAGTGTGAGAGGAGAAGGGAGGTTTTCTGTCAAATATGACTCTCAGGGTCATTAATTGTATTAGGTTTGTCAAGTTTCCTGCTCCAATACTATATACATACCTACATCATGACCCCTGTTTTTAAAGTAAAAGACAAAACATTACACCTAGCAGCATTCGAAACCAATCTGTTTTCACGGAACCAGTTGTCGACTCTCACAATGTTGCATGGTAAGCAATGACAATCTTCAATGTGAGAGATTCTACAGAAAAGTTACATATCGTCAGCACATATAAAAAAATCAATATCAATAACTGTGTGTGTGTGTGTGTTTTAAATTGTAGAGGACCATGATTACCACCATGAAAAAATTGTATATTCGGCACCGCCAGCATATAGTGACCACTCATTTGGTTCCCCACAAGACCATGGTTACGCTTCAGATCCATCGGTAGATGATTACAATGCACATCGACGTCACAATATTCCAAAATATCGGAAATACAAGGATACTGGCATTTTTGAACAGTTGAGAGGATTCGTCACTCGGTAAGTTCAATACTATACGATACGATATTCAGAGATTATTCAAATAAATGAGGTCAAGTAGATTGACTCAATACTTCCCACATCTTTGAAACAACTACTAGTACAATTATTTTAAAAGGAGCAATGACATCAAAAAGAAGTAGATTTTGTAAAACTGGTTGTCAACCATGTTTGATAACTGATTATAATAGCTCTTGATACATACTCATATACTATACTATATAAAATAACTTGGATCGCGTGCTAAAGATGCATTATTTATGAATAACCCCGTGGCGCACGGCATGTGCGACCGATAAGCAATCCGCCTGCTGGAGATATTATTCTCTTTTAAGGGCAAATGTACTGCGAAATCTATGAGGTGTGAAACATGTCTTATAGTAAAATTACCGGGGTTGGAAGTGCATTAATATACTAACAGAAAAAAAGTGAGATATACCCAAACCTCACCCACTACAACTCCTCACCAATTGTTTTACCCAAAAATTTTTTTTTCAAAAATGATCCGGACTGTCTGAAACGTCGGAAAACGAAGTTGGAGAGATTTTAATTTTTTCGTGTTTGGCCTTTTTCTTCGCCGACACTGGAAAACTAAAAAGCTCTTTAATCATTGGCATAGTAGTAGCCTTGTGTAAAAATGTGATCCATCCAAAACCAGTACATTCCAAGGATTAGCGAACAAACAGACCGACGGAAATGGTTTTTGGTGATGTCATATCTCATTTTCGAAATTTTCCGCGATTACAATACTTCCTCCACCAATAAGGCGTTGAAAGTAGCAATATACCTTTTTTACATTATGCAGCAATTATTTGATGATTTTTGTTTAATATTTTTAGTTTGAATACAACAGAGACAGCCTTCAAAAAAATGGGTGTTACTTCTGATAATTGCAAGAAGAAGCTGATTTGCGAACTTCAATATGCAGCAAAACATAGTTCAATTCTATCATATGCCTTGAATATATTGAGGTAATTTTTTATAATATCTGGTGAAAGTTTGAAGTTTTGTATTATAGGAAATACGTAATTTTTTGCAGATCATATATATCTTCATATTTATTCTAAAATTCAGTGTATCCCTACAATTTTTACAGAACAATTTCGACTTGATCATTAATGACATGCGTTTTTTATATTTTTCAGGGACTCAAGTTTCGATAATTACAGAACAGATGGCTATATTCCAGATATGTCTTTCTGTACCTCGACAAATATGAGCTGCAAGGAAGATGTTACGTAAAAAAATCAGCGTTGTGTTTGTCAAATGACGAAATAAATATGATTTTTCTGTATAAAACTATGCTAGTCTGATTGAATAACCGAATATGAGGCGTCGGTAAAAGTTGCCGTGATTTTTTTACTTTCCACGTCACTGGCGAGGAAGTATTGCAATCGCGAAACATTTCGAAAATGAGTTATGTTATATGTACATCACGAAAATCCGCTAATCATTATCTCTAGGGATGCACTGAGTATTGCTTTTTCAAAAAGCCGAGTAGCTGATACTCGATCAGATCCTAATACCGGTGCTCGGTGCATCGTAAGTGTGTATTATCGGTATTTACAGAAGTTTTGTTATTTAAATATCCAGTTTGGTATATGTTCGACATCATGGAATTCAGTAGCTACAATCTTAAGTTAAAATAGGAACCAGTTTTTGAACATTTGTTTTTTATCTTTTCAATCCTTTCTATTACAAAAAAGCACATTTGTAAGACATTCGAAAGGATATACTCGGTCTCTTTAACCTACATTTTTGTTAATGGAAGGCTGCGCGAGGCCTCTATCTGTTAGAATCACTGCGGTGTCATAGTTTTCAGGAACACTGAACAAAAATCTTATATGTTTCTAAACATTGGGCAGTAGGTTACAAAAGAAGCAAATTAAAGCTGCTCGATGTCATAGCAGGAACAACTCAGATTTGGGAAGGGCTGAATGTGAATTATCCTTACATATGAGCAAAGGTATTCTTTGCAAAAACATTATTCACGTAACTTTTCGTCTTTTACTGCGTCTTGTTTACTTTGTTTTATGGTTTTTAGTTGTTCTTTATACTGGATAACACTAGAAGCTTACTACTATGTCAAACACGAAAGAGCATTGTAGCTTTTGAAAATCCGTTCCAGTAGCGACTGAGATAGATGTAAAAAACGAAACAAAAATCGTTCAAACTAAGTGTGTTGACGTTTCAGAATCATTTTCAAAAACTGTTTGAAGAGACCAAAAATTTATGTTTGTAGGGAGTGGGGGAGAGTATACTCGTATCTCAATTTTTTGGCTTTAGTATATTTATCACCTTCAGCTCCCAGTAATTCTACGCACCTATTAGACATATTTCACACATCATCAATTTCCCCGTAAATTTATCTTTAAAACAAAGATAGAAACCTATTTTCAACACTCGCCTCGTAGAGGAGCATAGAAATCATTGTACTCACAATCAGTGGTGGTTTCTGGTTTCAGGATTCATATTCAGGGGGAGAAGGTTATAGAGATGTGTGAACGTGAATGGAAAGATGATAAGCAGGTTGGATTTAGAATGATGTTTGTAGCTAAAGGTCGTATCGTCAGTCGTTCCTACAATTGTAGGACGTCTTTATGGCCTCCTTGATTTTCTTAGTCTTTCATCTCCTTCAGAAAAACTGGGATATTTCTAGATTTTTACTGATCCGTGTTAGCGTCAGCACTCTCCTATTGTCAGGCTATTTTTTCTTCTTGACTTGTAGGATATATCAGATGATATAAATTAAAAGAATGAATAATTTGATGCAAATATGTATTTGTAACATAACCTCAAAATACAGCGCTGGCACGGAAGAGTAGAAAACTATGAAAATCAAGGAGTCCATACAGGCTGAGGATAGGGCCCTAACTATCAGAGAGGCTAACTTGTACCGAACATAATCCTTTATGAACTAAAGACAGCATTGCGTGAGAAGTGCAAAGTCAACCTAGTTGACGCCATTTCTTTTCTATCAAAAAGGTGTCCCATCTTCAAAAAAAAACACAGTATTAGTACCTGTATAATAAGTGAGAGCATCACACGCAACAGGGATAGCGTGCATATTGTGAATTGCATAAATGACTTCATGTGGATCAGAGTCAAGCAAAGTCTGACACACCCAATGCCCATAACCAATACTACTCTGCTGATGATGGGCTATCTGGGTACAGTGCCTGAAAAGGTCCATCGCCTCTTCGTGACCTAGAGATTCCGCTATCAGTGCCTAAAAACAAACCATCAGTAAAAATAGGACAACTATTAGACATTCGCGTATCTGTGTTTGAATTTGAAGGCAAAAGCCAAGTAACTAAAGGGTGTCTCAACAAGAGCGCCATTTTTTTGTACAATTGGTATAGTGTTTACCTGATGACAGCTGTCATGTCCAGACCACGCGATTAGACGTCATGAAGCAGTATCCAAACAAGCAACGATTAGTTATTGTGAAAACTCACTACAAAAATTGAGAACATTACGCGGAAATAGTTCGCAAATTACGTACAATTTTCGGTCGCAATAATGCGCCAAATGAGTCGACAGTTCGCTGTTTAATTATAAAATTTGAGACAAAATTCACGTTGCTGAATGTGAAGACCACTGTTCTTCGCCATCCTGGTCGGTTCCTCGAAAATATAGTCGCAGTGGCCAAAAAATGAACCTTACCAAGACTCACTATGCGACGAATTGTGACAAAAGATCTGTACTTCTAAGAAGACGGTGCGAGCTGCCACACAGCACGCGAAACAATGGTGTTACAGCGGACCAAGTTTCCAGACCGTGTCATCTCTCGGTTTGGCGATCAAAATTGGCCACCAAGAACGTGCGATCTAACGCCAATGGACTTCTTCCTCTGGGGCTATGTAAAGGAAAAGGTGTACGAACAAGCCACAAACAGTTGAATGCCTTAAAGAAGAGGTACGGCGCGTTATCGACGAAATAGAGCCACAGTTGTGCGAAAGCGTTATCCAGAATTTCAAGTAAAGACTAACCCTGTGCCAGAGGTTTCCTGGTAGCCATTTACGAATGTCCTATTGCTTGTTTAATCGCAACTATTCCTCTTCATGTTGAAATATAAATACTCGTTTAATTCGAAAATAAATTGTTTTTCTTGAAAATCAAATCCGGCGCTCTTATTGACACACCCTTTATATTGGATGTAAACAATAAATGGCAACAGTGCATTTGTCACCTGTCCAATCCAGCTTTGTACATGACTCGGATCTGACCGTTGACCTTGTGCAAACGCCTTATTGGCTAGCTTTATATCGTCCATGATAAAATACAGTGTCCCTAAATTCGCCCAAGCTACTGCATAGTTATGGTCGGCTATCAAAGCTTTGATAAACGCATGCTGCGCCAGCGATAAGTTCGGCGGTTCTACAAAAAAAAATCAGAGTACATGTTTGAGAGATTCATTTACTATCAAAAAAATGTAAAACAGATGTTAAAAGTTAACCTTGATGCATTGCGATGTTGCCCATGAGATTCCAATGTTGCCAGTTCATCGGATTTATGGAAGTGCAATGTTGACATGCTGACATGGCGTACGAAAGAAGCAGTTTCTTTTTCTCTGATTCTGTTGTATTGAGAGCATGTGTCATGTAGCACGTTGCTAGATCGTGCCATATTAATATATTCGTTTCAGTTAGATTTATAGCTTTACAGTAGAATCTAAAAAATACATTTATATTTTACATGGTCTACAAAAATATTCGATGAACCTGTACCTAGTAGCAGAAACAAAAAGTTGTTCCTTTTCGCAAAGTTGATTTTCATCTTGATCGCCACCTTCCAACAAAAAATTGGCCATGAAAAGGCAGCAATATTTTTCTGAGAGTTTTGTAACAAACGTACAACTATCGCCTAATAATTTCCATAAACATGAGTAAGTACCATCTTGCTTCATAGCTCTAAAAATTTAAATATGTTAATAAAACAATTGACTGTATTTTAAAATGATGTATCAAATAATACATAGTACCAATTAGAGAGCTCAAAATCAACTACATACTGCAACGGCATTATTTTTGCATAAAATCCTAGTTCGATTGAATTATGGATTTTTGTCGCTCGAGAGCGAGAACAGACAGCTGTATGGTGATTGGGCAATTTAAACGGTCCGACGAAACAATTTAGCGTAAGTAAGAGAATGGGCATCTAGTTTTAAACTAAAACAGTAAAAATAATTCTGTTTCCTTTACTAGCAATAGTAAGCTTTGGATGAACGAGTGAAGGGTCGCCTTCAGCACCCTTGATCTATAACAAATCAGGTATATTAACAAATTCCACTGACGTGCAACGAGATGACTTACAATGTCAAATTATTTACTGCACTTTGAATATGGTCTCTTGACGTCCCAAATCGTTGAGTTTTGTAGCACTCTGTAGCTTGCCGTATATAGGTCTCTGCAAGACCCTTCAATGCAGGTATATACAACCCATTATCTAAAAGAAGTTCCTCAAAGTCTTCTATAGCTTCTGGATATTGTCCCAAAATCTGAAAACGACAAATGTTACCCATAGTACAATTTTACCAAGCGAAGTTCAAAATTATCGAGCATTATGAAAGTCTTGGAAAAATCTTGTAACATCCTCTTAAACTTGAACAATTAGGTACCTTCGTAATATCGACGCTCAGGCAACCAATCGTGCAATCAGAATATCGGTAGCGTTCGCGTGCATCGAGAGCGTTCGACATCCATCGAGAAGCATCTACCGCCAACTTCCAAGAAGACTCGATTTCGATCGAGAAAACGCGAGAACATGTTTCTCGAAATCATCGATTGACGACAAATATTCCAACAGCGGACGCAAGCAGACAGAGTCAGTTAGTGGTACAGACAGCAAGCGCAAACTGCCGTAAATTAGTTACAAGTGGTGTTATGAATTAGTGAGAAGGTAACAAATTAGACTTATAACAGTAAACGACAGTGTATAAATATCCACATGCAACTTTAGAAAATTGGCTACCTTTTTTATATTTGCAATTTGCAAAGATGGATATAAGGCTTTAGGAGTGATCTCTAAAGACCTCTGATAACATTTCAGAGCTGATGTATATGATCCCCTGGCAAAATAAGCATCTGCCAAAGCTTCCCAATAATGCCTGAAACATATCGAATGCATTGTGACATCTCGTAATTGTTATGAACATACACATTGTCACCGTCTATCCTCACGACATATCTCAATCTATCTATGGCGTTCTCATAATCTTCTTGTTCTAAGTAACTGAGACCTAGCTGTAAGTATGCCCAGCAGTTTTTCTTGGTTATTGGGCCTGTGGTAAGACTTTTCAGTAAACTTTGTGCTGTGTCCTAAAAATTGAATATAAAATAAGTCGTAACCACAAATTAAACATCATACACAGGACCGCATTTTAAAGGGGGTCTTCTATGTAACATTTTTTCCTCGAAGGCCTCGTTAAAAAGATACGGCAACATTTTTTTTAATATCTTCAAAACCGTCAACTGGAATGACCCAAAGTTTGGTATATGGATTTATCTAAGTATTGTCCACATTCTACAAGTCTTTATTAAAAATTAATAGGCACCAGTGGCGGAAATACAGGGGATTAGTGGCCTTATTTTTCCAAATAAAAATAGTACGCCGCCGTTTTTGTTTTTCGAAACGCGCAATTGTTCGAATTTTGCCTTCAATTTGCTACAAATAATTACTCTTGTGTTTTTTCCTAGAGTTGCACTGTTTTCGTAAAAATAAAAATAAATTAAATTAGATCATTCCTGAAGAGCCGAGATACAATTAGTTTTCAACCAAATAAAAGGCATTAATACCAACTTGAAGTTTCTTGGAAGATAGTTATGTGTTATGCGGTTGTTACAGTTACTACCGTCATTTTTTTTAAAGTCAAGTAAAAAGTTTCTTTTTTCCATTTTTGAGTGTTGTGAAATGGAATTTAGCAATGACGAGTTCGCCGATATTATTTTTGTGTATGAGTCCTGTAATGGAAATTCTTTAGCGGCTTCTCGGGAGTATCAACATAGATTTCCTGACAGACGCCAACCTACCTTAAAGGTTTTTACGCGTTCATTTCTAAGACGTCGGCAATATGGAATTGCCAAACTTACGGGAGTTAGAGGCCATGGTATCCGGCATACTGTTCAAGAGGAACTGGAAGTGATCAATTTGGCGTTGAATCATGCTAGTACAAATACTAGGCGGATTGCAGCCCAGTTACCATGTTCACAAAGTCTTGCGTGAAGAATTTTAAATCGGGAAGTTTTATATCCTTACCATCGACGAAGTGCAACGGCAAAATTTTTGTGGGGAGCTTTTAAACAACTAGTATAATGCTGAACAAATTAATACTGTTGATCAGTTACAAGAAAGAACAGATAATGCGCTTCATCAAAGTCAAGCCACAACAAATTTTGCGGAAATACGTTTTTCTTCTCTAAAAAGATGCCGTACTTGTATCCATCAGAAAGGGGCCTTTTTGAACACTTATTGAAATAAAGCTTTGATTATCTAATTTGTTTTTTTTTTATTTTACGAAAGCAATGCACTCTAGGAAAGAAACACAAGAGTAATTATTTGTAGCAAATTGAGAGTAAAATTCGAAAAATCACGCGTTTCGAAAAAAAACAGTGGCGTACTATTTTCATTTGGAAAAATAATGCCACTAATCGTCTGTATCTCCGCCACTGGTGCAGGTTAATTATAAGTAAAGACTTTTGAATGTGGACAATACTTAGGTAAATCCACATACCAAATCTTAGTTCATTACAGTTTTGAAGACGGTTTTGAAGATATTAAAAAAATTGTTTTTTATTTTTAAACTTCAACACCCCGTATCTTTTTAATGAAGCCCTCGAGAAAAAAATGTTACATAGAAAACCCCCCCTTAAAATACAGTCCTGTGTATGATATTTTATTTTTGGTCACGACTTGTGAATCACTCTGGATGCAGGATGTACCTTTTTAATCTACCCACCTAAATATTTTGAAAACTATCCTAGAAAAAGTTTCATACAAAACATCGTAACTGAAAAGAAGAGTAAATTTTACGTCCGAATATGACGATTACATTGACCTTCTCTTCAAGGCCATTTCAAGGTCTAATCAAGACGTTAAAAACAATTTGATCTAGCAAGAATAGTCGACAACGCAGTTGTGACCAAAGATGACCTTGACCATGACCTTCAAGGTCAAGTCGTAATTTGCACAGATAAGCTCTCATTTTCACACTGGAAATGGAAAACGCAGGAAATTTTACGTATGTCAAGGTCGATCTTGAAATGGCATTTAAGGTCGTAGTTAAGGTCAATGCCAAGGGCACCATCATTTTGCCTCCTCAAAACCCTACAACTTTTGTTTGAAATTTTTTTTATAAAATACACAGATTTCGAAATATGTAGGTGGGTAGATTAAAATGGGACACCCTGTATAACGATGGTTCTTTGGAGTGACTAATTTGTTAATACAATTGCTTACAAATTTTTTTAGCTGGCGGTATACACTGCTTAATTCAGTCACTACGTCTAGTGAATTTGGACTAATTTTGAATGCTTTTTCATAACACCTCCTAGCTTTTTCTGTATCATTTGCTTTTTGATAATAGTTGCCCAAATAAAAAAATGTCAAATAGTTATTAGGATCACATTTAGCAGCCTTCAAAAAAGGCACCAGAGAATTTTTGTGCTCTCCCATCTTCCAATAAATTTGACCTATTTCATTCCACCAATCAGAATCCTCAGGTGTATTTTTCTCCAATAATGACAAAGCATCATTGTATCTTTTTTCCTGAATATACATCTTTGCCTTCAAAAACTGTATCAGGCTGTCATCTGTCAATGTTTGTATTTGTGATTTTGCTTCAGCAAACTTGCCCAGATGTATGTAGGCAAGTATGGCATACTTTGAATACTCATTTTTAGTAGATTCATTAGTAATCTGCAAAAAATACTTTTATTAGAATGAAAGTGACTATTTGTTATAATGTAAGAAGACTCCAAGTTGATAATTACGAAGTATGTGAATTAAGTAATAACATTGATTCTTTTATTCCAATAATTATAATTAAAATTTTATATTGTTACCCTCAAAATAACTTCCTTTCAACTATCACAAAATAAGTTCTCTTAAGGTGATTTTTCAACGTTGAGAAGAGAAAAAAGTTACAAGCACTCAAGTCAGATGAATAAGCAGAAAGAGGAGATACAGGAATGTTTTTACTGGTAAAAAACTCATTTATTGACATTACTGTGTTCTTGAACTGATGAATGGTGGTGTGAATCAAATGTAAAATTTCAATTGACCATCTGAATGCATACGATCCCGGATTCTGTCGATACTTTGAAGATGAAGGCCCTCCGCTTTGTGGTTCATCATACAATCAACCTCTCCATTCTGAAAATGCCTTAAACGACCAAAAAACCTAAGCTCTATCGTCATGGGCCTGCTAAAGTTTAGCAAGAATTTTCATTGCACTGTGTCCAAGGCTGAAGCAAAACACTATCGCTCAAAATTGATGTCACTCATTTTTAGAACACCCTAGGAAAAACTGTCGCTACGGGCAACCAAATGACTCGAGTGAGTTCAAACTTGTACTTAAAGTGGATCGAATGATGTCCTGTCCCCCCTCCAAGCTCGGCACCTTCAGTGGTGCGAGATCGAACTCTATGTTGCCGTCTCATTGCTTAATTTGCAGACCTAGTATCATTATTCTAAACCCTATGAATTTAAAAGAATATTTCAACTACCTTATTATAAAGTTCTATAGCCTTCTGCCAGTCTTCTTTATCTGATGATATAGAGTAGAGCTGTATTAAGGAACAATCCAAAATTTCCTTCAGTTTTTTGTTTGAGTATTTGATTGACTTCAATAACTTTTCAGATGCTTCTGATGCATGGATTGCCTCTTCATACAAGCCTAATCTCACCAATAGTGTAGTAAGCATAATCCAAGCATGTAACAAACCAGGTCTCATTCTTGTAACTACAATAATAAACAAATATAGACCATATTCTAAGCTACTGCAATTACAATTCACTGTCACACCAACCTTTTGTCAATACTTCCTTAGCTTCCAATAATTTCTGATCTTCCACCAACATAATGCCATGAGTAAATAAGCCGATAGCATCATTTGGATCATTTTTCAACAATTCTTCACAACTTATTTTTGTTAACTCAGCACAATTTTGGGCAAACTCTTTGTTTTCTAAGTATGACTGATTAGATATTTTACAGATCCATACTAAAGGCATATTATCATTCTCAAATAGCTTGTGCATCACTTGAGCATGCTCTAATAAATCTTTATATCTATTTTGCTTGTATAATACTGACAAGTATGCTGAGTATTGGGTACTTGTAACAGTATTGTCATTTGATACTAGGCAATACAGGCATTCTTCATACTGAAAATTGTGAAATAGTGAGTTTGAAAATTGATAAAAAAATGCACTGTGTGGGTAACTCAGAAAAATGTGGCATTACTAGGATGGAAAATCCAAATTGCCATGTATCTGACAGAAAGATGTATTCATAAAAATAATTCATATAGTTTTACTGTGACTCAGCAAACATCTATACATACACCTTTCCAAGTTTACATTACACTCTACTTACTATTTGAAGTATCTCTGACGGTAGATCTGTAACCTTAGAACTTAGAAGATTGACTACAACTCTATTTATAGTAGCTTTATCTTCTACTTTATCCTTGGCATTGTATACTGTTTTAGCAATATCATATATATCAGAATTATTTTGACCAATTGAGGCTAGTTTCTCACAAAATTCTATGACTTTCTTTTGCTCACTAAAATTATACAATATCAATAACAGGTGTAAGTGAAGTACAATTAGTGGTTTTGTACTTAGCACGTTGGATGCCACTGTGGCTTAAAAGCGTCGGTTACCTATTTGCGCAGGTGCCGGTGTCGCTTATAAGCGTTTTGTTCGCATCCATAGCTTTCGTAAGCCAGTTTGCTCGGCACTGCCGATAACTTTGTGTGTGTTGGCAGGCACTCGAGTAAAGGTATTTCAGACGGAAAAGTGCACGCGGTCTTAGAATTTTTGTGATTTTGATATATTCATTGAAAATGGAAAGTGACAATAGTGTGGCAGGCCAGAACTGAACCAGCCGAAGCCTCAAGATCGACTTTACAAAATATGGCCAATTATAAATTTTTTCAATAAAAGAATGGCTGAAGTATATTCTCCAGGATGTGAACTTTCTTTGGATGAATCAATGGTGCTTTTTATGAAAGACTCATATTTAGACAATATATCAAAAACAAAAGGCACAAATATGGAATTAAGTTGTATATGTTGACTAATGCTAAAGGTATTGTTCAGAAATTTGCTGTGTATACAGGTATGCTAGATGATTTGGGTGGCAAACGACATTCACAAAAAATTGTGCTTCATCTACTAAATGATTTGTTGAATCAAGGCCATGACATCTACATGGATAATTATTATAATAGTTTTGATTTAGCCAGAAAACTTTCAGAGAAATCTACACACTGTGCTGGTACACTATGATCAAATGGAAAAAAAAATACCAAAAGCTATAATTTCTACCAAGCTAAAGAAAGGACAAACAGCTGCAAAATATGCCAAAGGTGTAATGATTGGGAAATGTAAGAATAAGCGGGAGGTGCTTTATATTTCTAATAAATATACCAACGTAATGGTTAAAATAGAAAACAAAAGCAAAGAACATGCTTTAAAGCCTTTGCAAATAGCTGAATATAACAAATATATGTCTGGTGTCGACCACCATGATCAGATGTTGTCCTACTACCTTCACGGAAGAAAAACTATATGCTGGCCCAAAAACTTTTCTTTCATATTATTGAAATGATGCTGACTAATTAATTTCATCTATACAATACATTTTCTGGGCAAAAAAAGAATTTCTTTGAAATTCAAATGGCAATTATAAAAAGCCTCCTGCCTCCTACGCCTAAACAAGGATCAATTCGTACACCGGCAAATTATGAACATACGCTAATAAAAAGAGAACCTACTCCAGGCAAGTAGCAGATACTTAGAAAAAGATGCAAATTGTGCACAGAACAACATGAGAAATGCACTGAAACAACTTTTGAACGTGTAACATGTCCAGGGAATCCAGGATATTGCCTCAATTGCAGAATTATTATTCACAAATAGATTGTACTGCGTAATTTTTTATTTATTTTATATGTTTGATGTTCTTAGAATTATTTTTTTTTGTATATTTAAGATTTACTTTTAGCATATTGCCCAAGAATTTGTTATTTTTTGGTATTTGTTTGATGGAATTTATAAATAAATTAAAATTTTCGAAAACGCTTATGAGCGTCGACGGCACCTGGAAGCAATCTTCGAGGTTCAGTGCCATCGCCACTTATACGCGTCAGATTTATTTTATAAAATAACATATTTTTCAAGAGAGGTGTTGCGTATTAGGACCACTAACAATTTATTTTAAACAGTGTTATAACCTCACACCCAAAAAAATATTGAGATCAGGCTAAGTGTATCTAAATTAAAATGGCATCCAACGTGTTAAATAATTATAACTAGATTGGATCAAAATAATAGCGTCACATTAGGCCAAAAAAACTCACATTTCCAGTTCTAAGATCTCTGTGTACAACTTTACAAGCTCCTTTTTAGCATCTTCATTGTCAATTTTCTCATAATAGCTTATCAGACCATTATAAGCTAGCGGATTAGTAGAATTCAGCTCAATAGCTTTTTTAAATGCCTTGGGTGCTTGATCTTCAGGTCCAACTTCTTGTAAAGAAAGTCCCAGGAATATCAGTGCCATATAATTCGTTTTATCCTCTTTCAATATACTCTAGAGTTTCAAACATTATGTTAAACGACTTGTGTTCATAAAATATCCTTATTCTTGTACAAACCTTGGAGACTTTCAAAGAGGTTTCATAGTCTTTATTTTTTATCGCATCTCGCGCCTCTTTCAGCAGTGCCTTTACGTCTTTCATTTTAAGGTTCTGCCCGGTATATTTTGAGCTCTATATCTCATATCAGTGTAAAACTGCTTTAGAAAATAGTAAACATCCAAATCACAGATGTAACATGAAAAGTCGGGTTTTGTTGATTTGACGTTTGAGTTTAAAAGAGTGTCTTGACAAACGCTATGAAAAAACGTCAAACGTAAATTACATGGTTGCCATCACTCCCCATAACTCTACAAATTCACTTCATTTTCAACTAACAGCTTGATAAAAAACACCTACTTTTGATACCACATATGTTAAGTTGCCCCATGGATCGCGCTTGCCTTCCTTTGCATCCCTGAAAATTATTAAAAAAAAACGCGTTAAATGTTTGCTTTCATACATGCTGTTACACAGTACACAACTGATAAATTTTATATAAATATATCAAAGGTCAAATGTTGCAATTTAATATTGTAACAAGAATTAATGGTACTACTAGCGCCATCTGTTGGGAATCGCGTCAGGGACTCTCCTTCGGTGCGAGACTGACCCCGAGTGTTACTACTAGCGACATCTGTTGGGAACCGTGCTAGGGACTCTCCTTCGGTCCTTTGGTATCGACGCGAGGTGCACTCCGGTCTGGAATGACCGCTATGTGGCGTACCGGAACTTTCTCGAATTAACAAGTACCTGCGATGCGGAATATATAAGCCGACAGCCGGGAGAGGGAAGCAGAGTTGAGAGAATGGCGCGACATAATAATTCGTAAATAAGTAGTCAGGCATAACTAGTGGTGTACATACAAAATGTTCTATCTAGTTAAGTTAAAGTTAGTTGTGTTGTGTTTTAAATAAATTAGTGCATTTTTTGTGTGGAATCGAGTGTTGTAATTCACACCAAAAAGAACAAAGAAAAACGATACAATATATAGGCATTAATGAAATAAATTCCAACAATTCTCAACTTACTCTATGAACTTTTCCATGAGTTCATTTAATTGAGGAATGGTTATAGGTTAGGATCAGCAAATTTTGCTCTCAGCTCAGCAGACAACCTGGCATTATTTCTGAGGAGCGGAAATAGCGCTTCACACACCTGCAGAGTGGCAAAATAATCAACTTTCACTGTTTCTTCCGCTTGAGTACCAAATGGTTGTGGAATTTACCTGAAAAGAGAATGATCTTTTATGATATGAAATCAAATAAAAAATAGTAATAGAACTAGGTACTTAGCTTAAATTCAATAGCAGCATTATTGATTACTACATCTAATCCTCCCATGGGTATTTTTGATATGATCCCTGAATTCATTAACACTCTGTTGATCAGTGATATCTAGTTGATTGAATACAGGTTTCAATCCCAACTTATTCAAGTCTTCTACAGCTGTCTGTCCTCTCTTAACATTTCTAGCAGTAAGGTAGACAACCCCATCATACTTTTCACACAGTCCTTTAATTATTCCAGAGCCAATGCCTTTATTACTACCGGTTAACTTGACTAGAATACAGTGAAAGGGTAGGTATTTCGGAAGCAAAACAGTTATACCCTATTTCACGAGTATCTATCTCGCCGATTATCTAGTAATATCTCAAAATTTCCCATATCGGCACAGGACACATAATTCTGATGGATCCGTCAACGCCAGCTGGACAGAGCCGTGATTTGTTTTGGTCTTTTGTATGCTACAAATTCATTTTGTACTTGATAACAGCTCTTTTATTTAGAAAAGTTCATTTGCATACAAAAAACAAAACGCCACAAACAAGTTTTACCAGATTTATATCCGACTCATTATTGCCAACGGTGCAGACTAACACAAAAATGTCACTTGCTGATCAGCTGTTCACCTCAGATAAAGCGTGATGGATACTCGTGAAATAGAGTATATACCATTGATAAACGTGTGGAAATGATTATACTTACCACAGCAACTTTTCGAGATGCCATAGTACTAAATTCTTAAGCAAATAGACCTGTAAAAATTGACCTATGCCACTGGCGGATTTAGAAGTGGGCGCGTCTGACATTTGCTTTTGCAATCTAACACCATTGTGTTACCTTCTGTCACATCATGGTGACAGAAGCATACTAACTACTCGTATAAGTTATAGCTATAGGAACTGAGCATTATGATTTTTTGGTATCCTTTGGTATTCCAAATGCTGTCCCTCATTGACATCACTTGTTTACAGCACAACTCTTACGATTTATACGTATATACGAGTATTGTGAGTTGTGACAAATCTAAATCTAAGTAATATAAAGGGTGTCCCAAAATTAACGCAAGATTTGAATTAGATAGAAAATGCCATTTTTAGTCTTTTAATAGTTATATTTTTATTGACTCATAAAGTACATAGGATAGGGTTATGTATGGAATAACACATCGGACAAATGGCCTCCACGCTTTGCATGCACATGCGCACTCTTTTGTCGAAATTTTCCATGACCCTTCTGCATAAATGTGGCTGAATTTCGTTGATGCAGCGTTGAATCTCCTCCTTTAATGCACGGGTGGTTGTGGGCTTGTTGACATAGACTTGTGATTTCAAATAACCCCATAAAAAGAAGTCTAATGGTGTTAAATTACACGATCTAGGAGGCCAATTTTGATCACCGAAACGAGAGAGTACACGACCGGGAAATGTCTCATGCAGTAATTGAATTGTTTCACGGGCTGTATGACATGTGGCACCGTCTTGTTGAAACCACATATTGGGTACATCAATATCATTCAATTTTGGCAGAAAGAACTGTGTAATCATGTCGCGATATCGAGCACCAGTAACAGTCACTGCTTGACCAGCATCATTTTCAAAAAAATATGGCCCAATTATGCCTCCAGCCCAAAATCCACACCAGACAGTCACGCGTTGTGGGTGCATTTCTTTTTCGACAATCACACGTGGGTTCTCCGAACCCCAAATGCGGCAATTTTGGCGATTGACAAAGCCATCAAGATGAAAATGTGCTTCATCGCTTAGGATGATTTTGCTTGAAAAATCAGGGTCCATTTGTTGATGTTCAATAATCCATTCAACAAACTCTCTTCTCTCTGCATGGTCATTAAGCTTCAATTGTTGTGTTAATTGAAGTTTGTAAGCATGAAGACACAGATCTTTGGTGAGTATACGCTGTAGAGAGGTTCTTGACATTTGCAATTCTTGTCCACGACGTCGAATTGAGGTTCCTGGATTGTCCGCAACACTCTCACGCACTGCTTCGATATTCACATTTGAACGGCTTGTTTTTGGACGACCAGTGTGTTTGGCGTCTCCAACGGATCCAGTCTCCATGAATTTTTCAATTAATCTCTTCACAGTTGACGAAGTTAAAACACTATTCCGGCCATATTTTGTATGAAATTTTCGAACTGCAGCCGCCAAGCTTTCACTATTTTTGAAATATTCTTTAATAATGAAGACACGTTGTTCTATCGTGTAACGCTCCATTTTTCATAACCCTATACTGTTAGCTGTCAAATTGCTTTTTTTCAGGGTTGCCAACACTTCACTGCACAAATGGCGGCAAATTCAAATCTTGCGTTAATTTTGGGACACCCTTTATTAGCTATACAGATTGCACTTAAAAAGTGATCTATGCTCCGTTTGTTGCTCAATAGTAATTTGAAGTGTGTAAAGCTTGACTGATTTTGTGCCTAAATTGGAAATAGACATTTATGAGATTTGTTTAGCGGTGCGCCTGTGGCCTGTCTAGAAACTGCGTCGATCGATGCTCAAAATCAATACCACACAACCCGCATCTCTGCTCGCATATGTGTCTATTTATGTTGCTACATTGAATTCGTTTAAATCACAGAGCTGCTGCACTACACGTGAATATGTACAGCCCTCTGTATTCCTGTACTTGTTTAGTACAAACATACATTATGAAAATAATTACGATCTAACAGATAAAGTTTTTTCTAAGGATTTCCAACATTTCTACATGCGATCAACACCGGTTCGAAAACTGAGAAAACAACTATGGCGTAAATCTAAGTTCGACAACGAAAGTCTGAAAAATAACTTTAACATCTATATTGAATTTCAAAAACCTCAACCCCTACTGAGCGGGACCGTGGCAAATGCTTGCTCCGAAAGTTGTTGTATCCAGCATACAATTTCTTCCCGTACAAGTGATTGTACACGCGTTAAGGAATACCTCAGTACCGATTGCCGGTACAAGTCCACCAACGGGCCACACGTTAGGTCTATTTAATATCATTAAGACGCAAAAAGAAGGTGGTACACAGGGACCAGTCGACCGAGGCGGTACCACCCTATATCTCTTCCCAGGGTGTCTTTTAAATGTCCGCATGTTTCCACACCTAAGCTATGCAGTCGGTTATTTTCCAAAACAAAGAAATTAATGATGATGGATCCCTCGAGTACTGAGAATTCCGGATTTAAGCTCACTCCACTCTCAGAATGTCCGGGTGGACGGTGGACTCGAGGGAACAACATCGAAGATAAAATTTGTTTCACGAACATCTGCGGGATTAACAGCAACATTGATGCTGTTCATCACTACTTGCAATCCAATCGTCCCGCCATGCTTATTTTTTTGGCGGAGACAAAAATCTCAAGAGTCGTCAACGATTAACCATCTTCGCCTCAACTCCAAATCCCCCAAATTTATTTGCTGCCTTTATCGCTTCTCTCGGACCATGACTGGGATGACTTTCTTGGATACCTCGCCGTCAAGATCGACTTCCTGAACATCAATCACTCCACTTCAGAGATAGTTCTCTTCGGGGATTTCAATGACCATGATTTGCTTTGGTTGGGCTCAAACAAGACCAATGCAGCAGGTCGTGCAGTTAAAGCGTTCGCTCTTACTCAAGGACTGACCCAGCTGGTGACGGGCCCTACTTTTTTTGCCCCGCGTCTCGTCACATGCCAGTATCCTGCTGGATCTCTTTCTGACCACGCATCATGTCCCTTACAGCTCCGCTGACCTGTCTCCCCTGGGTAACTCAGACCACTGTGTTGTGGAGGTTAGGTTTCGGTCAGAACCCGCTGTTTCAGCAGAAACTCGCACAGGCCGCAAAATTTGGCATTACGGACATGCCGACTGGGAGGGGCTCAGGGACTTCTCTACCTTTCCTCAGAGAAATGTCTGTTTCAGTAACGCGGATGCGTCGGCTCCCTGTTCTTCGATAACCGAAATTATCCACGTCGTAATGAAGGAATACATGCCTCATACTGCTGATATAATAGAAGTGCTTGCACCATTTACTTCTGTTGTTTAATGGGCAGTTCAGAGTCTTAATGATCAAGCTTATTACATACTAGTACACCCCGCGCGCAATCTCTCTATAGGCAGTTTGGAGACTGTCCCAAGACACGATCTATAGATAGTCTACAGACATCCTCCTTTGTCTTGTCTAGCGTCCATACGATATTGTACATTTTTTGGTCTCATGTTCGAAATCAAAGACATTGTTTTGTGTGGAATGGACTGGGATATGTCTCGGAGTCCCTCAGAATGTTTTATTAATTTTTTGTCGGTTAACAGAGCAATGAAGTTTTTTATGTTTGAATCTTTAATATTATACACTAGATAATTTTAAATGCCACGTACTTATTTTGTTCTCATATAATAAAATATTAGCTTTCCGAGGATTTCTGAGCAATATCCATGTTTTTTTTCAAGCTTGCCTTGACCAGATAGAACACAATGGATTTAAGGAGCAATAATAGGATAAATTCTAGAAGTTCTACTGAGGTTAAAAAAATGACCAGCCCCAAATATCGTTTGCGCACCCCCCTAGACGAAATCCTGAATCCGCCCTTGACCTATGCCGGGATTAATAATGTCCTCTGCTAAGGTGGATGATTTTTTTGACGAAGAAAGCTGATATGAAACGTTAGATGAAGCATACATATGACCGCATGCTACATGCTCTACAAACACAATATAATACTTGTTTACCAACAAATTAATTTCCTGGATAACGGGTTATGTTTTCATATACAAAAGCCGCTTTCAGTGCTTTTGAAATAAGAGTTGTATGCACCCGGAGAGTAATGCTTCTCTAGCAAATATGCACGGGAACGCGACAATAAAAACCTAACGTGTTTGTTGATGTTTTGCTTTGACGTTGACAATTTGTATCACACTGCCAAACAATTGAAAATGTAAACACATTTTGCCTTTATTTTCAGAAGCATTGTCATGACTATCCAATTGATGCCTGATGATGGCGCAACACGTTAGATGTCTGCATTTTTATTATAAAGCTTCTGGATAAATGTGTCGAATTCATATTTTAGTGTAGACATTCAAAATTATTTTCAGTGTCTATAGTTATATATGAAGCCAACTACAAGCCACTATGAACCTGCATTATTACACTCTCTTGTGATCTTTATTATGCATGAACACCTCAAATGTACGTTGTGACTCTGGGTCATGACATTATCAGTTTTTTTTTGTCTAGTATCGGTTTAATGCGAGTTTGATGCAAAAAAACAAAAACGATGAAAAAGCATAACTTAACAATCTTGACACAATTATCATTTTCGTTAACCCCACTATTTCGGAGCGATAACACCGCATAAAAAGCAGAATCACGAGGGGGCAGGGATTTCAAAAATGAGTAGCTCAGGTGCATGACACTAGAGCATAGGAAGGGTATTGACAGGTGGTGGATAGCTCCGAGTAACACAAATGAGGAAGCGGCTAAGACGTAAACACACGACGATCCTTTAATCCAGGGTTGCCATGTTTACTTTATAGCATCTCTGAAAGGGTACCTAATTTTCTTTTTGGAATATTCAAAATCACACCAAGATGCAGGACTGCACTTGATCATCAGTTCCTCAGCTTGCCTTATTGTATTTTATCACTAGTTGTTGTATCGTACAATTAGAAGAAATAAATGCCAGGTGTCCTAAGGATTTTATATATTCTGCTTTATTTATAATTATAGTAAAATTAATAACAATATATATTCACATTATGGGTTACAGCGATTCGCCTTATAATTTGTATGGTTACTGAGGGAAGGGACCATACCAATCAACAACTCGCGTATCTTTCCAAACATATTTGCCTTTGAAATCTGCCTCAAGGGCACAATAAAGGGGTGCCCTAGCGCCCTGTTCTATGGTCCACTCTCCTTTGTGACTTGTCATGTCAGTATCCACGTAGCCAGGGTGAACTGCATTGACAGCTATGTGTCTGTTAGGTTGTTCCGCATCAAACTGTCGTTGCTGGATAATGGTAAGAGCTGTGACACCTACTTTTGATACCACATATGTTGAGTTGCCCCAAGGATCGTGCTTGCCTTCTTTTGCATCTCTGAAAATGACCAAAAAATAGTTTGAAAGTGAGGCTTCTTTAAATCTGGTTAAACAAAGAACATCAAAAATTCTCATAGGATAGGAACAAAGGGGTAAAACATGGCAACATTGTTCTCTGCCTTGCTGTGGATCAGTGTTTATTGTGTTCATTGTTACTGTTGTTATTTCATATTCTTATGAATAATCTTATGATCTTTTTGATAATTGGCTCAGAAACCTAAAAATTGTAACATTGCCAAGTCAAAATCTTGCAATTTAATGTGTGGACAATGATAAAATCAAGTTCAACTATATTTTATACTCACTTAATAAATTGCTCCATAAGTAAATTCAATTTGGGAATGGTTAAGTTGGGATCAGCAAATTTTGCTCTTAGCTCAGCAGATGGAATTCTAGAGAGGTGTCCAGCAGAACTAGACACATTGACAACCTTTGCATTGTTTCTTAGAAGGGGAAATAGTGCTCCACATACTCGCAGGGTAGCAAAATAATTGACTTTTACTGTTTCTTCTGCTTGTATACTGAATGGCTCTGGGGCATCTACCTGCAGAAGAGAATGATTGTTACAAAATACAAAGAAAAGCAGTAGTAAAACCACTCACCTTAAATGCAATAGCAGCATTATTTATTAGTAAATCTAAGCCTCCATGAGTGTTTTTGATGTGGTCCTTCAAATTATCAACACTCTGTTGATCAGTAATGTCTAGTTGATGAAATAAAGGCTTAAATCCCAACTTATTCAAGTCTTCTACAGCTTTCTGTCCTCTCTCAACATTTCTAGCAGTAAGGTAGACAGCTCCATCATACTTTTCGCACAGTCCTTTAACTACCCCAAATCCAATGCCTTTATTGCTCCCAGTTACCTTGAATAGAGAAATTCAGCACACATTCCTCACTATACACATGACTATGTGGAGGACATGCATATTTTGATAATAGCCTAGATCTGATCAACACAACTGGTCGAACCAATACTTTAGATTGAACTTTTTTTCATTATATGAATATATACAATATTAAGAAGATTCAGTTAAAGCTCAATTGAATAATTATACCTACCACAGCAACCTTTTGGGATGCCATAATACCAATTTTCTAAAGGAATAATGTACCTGTAAAAATTCACAGTATAGGAAGAAAATCTATGTCAGTGACAATTATTCTTAACAAAGTATATTTATACTAGAGGCGTTTGACAAACATGACTTTTTAAAAAAAACATGATTACACCTAAAAGCCACCATAATATTAAAGTGCTGATAACAAAAAACCACAGTAAATACTGAAGGTAAATGTAAACAGTTAAATAACATTATAATATAGAATTAAAAACAAATAGTTTGTTATCTTTAACTAGAGATATCAAAAATGGAATAAATACTTGTGGTAAAAATACTACCAAACCACTAGAAACCTAGAAAGTGCTCAATATTGTTTTCCCAGTGAAATGCGGCCAGAGCCAAGAAAGATACTTGCTCATTGAAAACATCGAACAAGTGGTCAAAACAGAACAAATCGACAAATTTCCAGTCGTTGCGGTCTAGTAAAGGATGTTATTCCCTTTTCTTGGTTATGGCATGGAACGTGGCACAAATATTTACAAACGTGTTTACAATTTTACACTTACAAACCACATACCACAAAAACGATTTTTTCGCGAGTCCACGGTGTACGGTGTACCACAATGCACTACTGGCACACTACCGGGAACTAGGGATGCACGATATTTATCGATGTATTTAAAACATCGATATATCGGAGCAAAACATCGATATTTACACATCGATGTGTCATATGGTCGATATTTAATTCATCGATGTACAAAGAACCCGGTAATTTGAAACATCGATGATTTTACATTGAATATCGTTATGATAAATTGCAAAATTTCTAACAAATCAATAGTAATTGTGCGAAATTTTCTACGAATTTTGTTTTCTTGGCCTGGTTAACTGGTAACGTAACACATAACACTTAACACTGCGAGCGATTCGCACTCAGCCGATGTTGCCGATTTTCGACCGCGGGTCGTTCCATTGTGAAGGGGAGTCTCGCTGTCCGCTGCCTGCCGAATTATTCCATCATCAGGGGAAGTCCCGAGTTGTTATTTTGTTGTCATTTATTGATGTTTACTGTTTAGAGTCGTTTGTATTTCGGAACCAAAGACGTTGTATTCTTAAAGTTGTTCAATATAATGGCTCCAAGTGCATTGTGGCAGTATTTTAGTAGAGTTGAGAAGAATTTAGCAAAGTGTAATATACAGGGTGACTTCGAAGTTGAGTCATTTATTTTAACAGTGAGTAGATCTGATCAAAAGAAATGTTTTTTCCTTTACCATTTTTCTGGTAAAATTAAAGTAACAAAGTTATAGCCCTTTGGAAGTTTGAGTACCGCCCTGTCTCAATAATAATATTATGTGCTCGTGTTTGGCAACAACGGATATAATCCGCCTTATCGGTTCATCGCATCGGAAACAAAAAAGCGAAAGAATTTGGAACGATGTTTTTACAATTATTTTATTCAGTTGTATACAGTCAGTGTCAGTCGGTAACGCGTGAGTGAATAGTGGTGTCTGTTGCGTGGCTCAAACGAAATCAAAAATGGCACATGTTTACGAAAATGCTGAACTTGTGGACATGATTCTTATTTACGCGGCATCACGGATTTATGCGGATCGGTTTCCCAATCGAGTGCAACCAACCCCTCGTGCCTTTGTTAATGTAGTACAAAGGGCTCGTGAATCAGGTGACTTAAGACCTCACAGAGGAGGGCATGCCGGTGCTCCAAGACCGCACGATCAAATACAGGTCCGCACTGAATTTTTTTTTAATTTTTTTTTTATTTTTACACATATATTTTGATTTATCTTCCTTCTACAATCATTATCTGAAAATTAATGACTCAACTTCAAAGTGTATACTAAGTGACATATAAATCCGAACACCCAGTTTAAATGGTTTTATTTTAATAAAAGTTGGTGAATGTATTTATCTTACTGTAAATAACAAGTGAAAAAATTTTCAGCCTTATCAGTTGGACATTCCGGTTTTTATACTGCTTTTTTTTAATTCACTAATGCTCTAAAAATGAATATTTCAGCCGCAGTAAAGAATCAACGTTGGCGGATTTTGGTTCTTGACATCCTTTACGATCGGTTACGATGCCTAGTGTACGGAGACCTGTACGATTTCGTCAACTTAGTGAGTTTGATAGGGGCCGTATAGTTGGACTTCGGGAAGCTGGACTTTCTTTTCGGGCAATTGCAGTTAGAGTGCAAAGAAGTGTAGTCACTGTGGTTATGTGTTGTCAGGCATGGCTTCGAGAAGGCCGTACGCAAAGAGCAAGGGGCACTGGACGCCGCCGTAGAACAACAGACCGTGGAGATCGCCGCCTAAGATTATTGGCCTTAAGGGACCGTTTCTCCACTACCAGGTCCATTGCAAATGAATGGTTTGCAGAACACGGAAGACCTATTGGCATGCGAAGTGTTTACCGACGAATGAGAAGTTTTGGCTTGTTTTCATACCGGCCACACTGGGTCCTCCCTTTAACTCGAGAACACCAACGTAATCGCCTTGAGTGGTGCAGACAACGGTCACTCTGGGATCAGGAATGGAACAGTATTGTCTTTAGTGACGAGACTCGATTTTGTTTAGGCATGCACGATGGTAAGGATCAAATCGGTAGGAGGAAACAATCAGCGCCATCGCAATATTAGCGGTAGATCAAGCACCTTTGCGTCACGCAGCGCCGTCTATGAGAAAATTATATTTTTGTATTCTGCAGGTACGTACACATAACACAGGTTTGAGAACGTCTTTTCCTAAAATAATATTAACGCATTTATTACAACTGGTACGAGGAGCATACTAATCGCTCTTCAAACTACTTTGCAATCATTCTGGAAACTCCTATCTCTATTCTTGTTTATAAGACTGATAATTTTCTGTTTTACCCCGAACTTGACACCTCATCATCTGCCATCTTCATTCAATATATGTATAGTATTTAATTAAGAGCAGACGAGCTCTGATTTATTGCTTGTCCGGTGATGCGGTAATAGGCCGCTTTACATCTACGTTCCAATCTGTCGGTTTTGGAGCGTCGTCTGGAGCATTTAGAGTGCATACGCGTGCTTGGAGCGTACGCGCTTGGCACGTCGTACAAGAAATGTGTTAACGTTTCTAGAGCGCGCTCCAACTCTGTGCGTTTGGAGCATACACGACAAAAACCGTACGTCTAAACACAAACGGCCACAGTTTTGGAGTGGCGCGTTAGATTTGTAACTGGCTGATGACTTCAGGGCGACGCTCCATTTTCAACAACATATTTAATATTATCATTTATATATTTTTATAAAAAAGTTAGAGATCATGCTATAGCTTGTGCTGCAATACACGTATACCTATTTTAATATGGAAACCAAAATAAAAGAAGGTTTTGGGTAAAAAAGTGGAACGAAGAACGTTTCCATTGGAAAATTACACTAATTCTTGATAAGCAGTGTTTTTAAGTTTTTTTAATAGTCCTCACTTTTTATCTTCCATAAACAAGGATGGTCTCTAGATATACTAATACAGTTTTCCAAGATGTCTCTC
The DNA here is from genome assembly GCA_963669975.1 of Acanthoscelides obtectus. Taxonomy (NCBI): domain Eukaryota; kingdom Metazoa; phylum Arthropoda; class Insecta; order Coleoptera; family Chrysomelidae; genus Acanthoscelides; species Acanthoscelides obtectus. The sequence continues at coordinate 78,092,850 of CAVLJG010000007.1, read as the reverse complement.
GTCCACGCCATTATAATACTTCAAATTTTAGAATGCACCAGAAACCCAGGTGCCGGACTTGCGAGTCCAGACGTGCTAAATGCTGGCCGGCGCGCGCTCGACGACTGCATTGCGTTCTGGGGACCCACGCGACCTTCCCGGCACCAGCGCCCGAGCATTTACACACCGAGAGAATTGGTCCATATGCGCTAAAACTGTCGAAAGAACCGTACATGTAAAGCGGCCTAATGGCGGTAAATTACCAGTCTGCATCTGTTGTACGCACAAAAACCAATATAGGGAAAGCGATGTGCGTACATAATCCTTCATGTGCCCGCTTGCTTAAGTCTAGACATTTGTATGATTGATGATATTGGGAATAAAACTACATAGACCACATAGAATTGTTTAGCTCTATTTTTGGTGCATATCTTTTTCGGTAAAAACTGGAAATATCTTACTTATTTTAGGGTCGGCAACACTGCATTCACCTTATTTTTGCATCACCTTCCCCTCACATTGCGCATTTGACTATCATCTCACCGCCACTCGTGCCGGATGCCCCGCTGTTCGATTTTCGTCCGTCGACGCGCATTACGTCACGCGGAGAGGGATTATCATTTGGGTTGATATGGAAAACGTCCATATTTTCACCTACAGACCAAACGGCTGGACGGATTTTCACATATGAAGTGTCGTTGGATTCGTCTTAGCGTTGCGAGTGACACTAGATACATTAAAATTTTATACAAAACAAAATGGCGGAATTTAATAAAAGATTTCAACCTTGCAATTCATATTTCATAGGCTACAGCTCAAACGGCTTGATAGATTTGCACATATGAGGTGTCGTTGGATTCGTCTTAACGGTGCGAGTGACGCAATCTACATTAAAATTTCATACAAAACAAAATGGCGGATTTAAATAAAAGATTTAAACCTTATAATTCTATAGCTTAAACGGCTTTCTAGCTCCACAATAGAGCGTGTATCGTCACTTTACTGTAAAAACATTTTTCTACATTACCTATATTTTAGTATGTTCTGTGGAGCAAGATTAACATGGTCATGACGTTAATACTGCACTACATTTATTCATCCTTATTTCACAGAACATCCTAACTACTAACTACATGCAAGTGTGAAAACGTACGCAGCTCGAAAAGTAGAAAAATGGAGTTATCATCTTTTTGCAGTAAGCTGGCGGTATAACAATAAATGGAAATTACTTAGTCTAACCCACAAATTTTCTCCATTTTCTTTCACGATTTTTCTGGTCTTTCAAACTTTTATTCAGTTCTTTGATCCGGAAGAACATCCTTGACCTGAAAAATAAATAAAAAGCTTTTTCAGGGCAGTCAATGTTGCTGCTCTTCAACAGAAGTTCGCCCATAAAATTTTGCTTTTCTGTCACTATTCCGTCCCCATGGAATGTAGTAAACACCTTATTATTATTAAGCTTCTCACTTTGATTCGTGAAAGCTGTGGAAGGTTTTGATAATCCACTCTCACTAAGATGGTCTATACAAGAGCAAGTTTCATTTGGGGAACTTTTCAACCTCTCATCCTGCAATTTATGACAAACAAAGTCGGCCAAATTTTTCAGCTCATCATACTCGAGCTCATCCATTTCTTCCACTAAAACTTCCTCATATAGTCAGCTGATACTTCAGGTGCATTCAGTTTATTCGTTAATGATGCGGTTAGTGGAATGTCCGGAGTATCCTCTTCCTCTACGCTACAATACTCTGAGTATGCGCCTTCGTTTCGCCCAAAAATATATGACCTTATTCTATACTTAAACTCTAGGGGATAAGTTGAGCCTTTGCTTTTTGTCGTAAGCACTTTCCCGCTTTTCCCCATCAACAGATGTAGATGGTCCATGTGATGATAGAGACTTGGGTAAATTTTCCATAGGAATGCCATCATCTTTTAGAGCACGATATCTTTTAGGGGTGTAACCCAAAAGGGTATGTTTCAAATTGACCTTATAGGCACTTTCATAAAAGTGCTTCGAGCAAACCCTAGCTCTTTTTACATTGACTTTGATTTTTCTTTGTGTATGATGTAGCCATTTTTTGCTAAGGTTTGCGTCTTGAGGAAAACTGTAGAACTTCATGTCTTTCCAAGGATTCCGATTGGACTGGTTGTCGGAATTACATCCCGCAACAGCACACCGCATTTTTAACAATTTATCAACCACACAGGCTATATAAAGTATGTATAACTAATAGAACAGGTCACAAAACTACCAACAAATCGCACTATATAGTATTATGCACGATACACGTGAACTGCAGTAACGTTACGACAATCCTGCTGCTGGTAACCACGAGCCGACAACTCTCCGGGTGACGTCACGAAGCTCCGCTCACATGCGCAATATCCTATCTTCAGTGTATGTGTATCGTGCACTAGTGATGTGCCGAGTCGCTGTTTTGATGGATCGAGTCAGTTTATACGGTATTCGAATCATGACTCGATTCCCTGATTCGCGACCAGTACTCGAATTCTATGTTTGGTATTCGAATATTGACTCGAGTCCGGCTTGGCTCGAGTCTAGAAATTCGAGTCCAGAATTCGAATCTGAAAATTCTAGTCCAGAACTAGAGTCCGATTTTAGAACAAAAGGAAAACATGAAAAGGAGTTAACTTCAACCAGCGTGTAGGTTAGGTTAAGCATAATGACACAACAATAATAAATCAATAATTTTTAATGAAAGATAATTATAAACACTAAATAAAAACATAGAGCATAGGAGTTCTATGGAGATAAACAAAAAAACATAGAACATAATCAAATTATTATTATTTATTTATTAGTAGAGACAGCTTTAAGGAATCCTATACATCTAAACACTAGACAGATATAGCAAGCATTAAAATCAAACCATTTTAATTTTGCAAAAGTAGGTACACAAACTCAACAGCTCAGAATATAACATTTGGGATGGTATTCAGATCCACCTAAGCGACCTAAACCGTACTGACAATAACGTACATAACTAAATGAATATATAAAAAAAACAAAATAGAGATAAGGGAATAAAAGCTATTTGAAATAACTGTTTGTATTTGGTAAACCTTCTTTTACTCCAGTCTATTGCGGCGTTTATTGCATAAAAGACCAACCTTAGAGAAAACTCGTTCCGAAGACACAGAAGTGGCTGGAACACATAAATACTTCAAAGCTATTTTATAAAGGCCGCTGTTGGTGATTTTGCGAAGTTCCCAAAATTTCAGTGGATAGACTTTTCTATCCAAATATGGTAGCTCTACGCCTCTACCTACTGTTTCACCTTGATAATTGCCGATGTTGTGGGGTTTTCCATGCTTGAAAATTCTAATACCCATTTATCTAGATGCTCCCATAAATTCTCGCCAGTCACCTCTAAAGTTATCTGCTGGGAATCTGAAGATGAAGTTGTAGATGTTTCGAGACGTGAAGTAGATGGCAGTAGACATCTATTTGGAGTATTTGGCACCTGGAATTGAGCTTGAGATTCCTGTGTTTCCAACATCATCAACTCGTCAACAACAAATTGTTGAGCATTATCTGTAGAAGAATCTCGAATTTTCGATTAAATATAAATTATTAGCAAGAGACATTTTTCCGTAATAACAACACCACCGTCACCTGGGCTCTGTACTGTTTATGGAATTTGCAAATTAAAATACGCCTCCAAACCAGCGACATGTGAAGCCAGTATCCGAAGTTCGAAGTACTCTCCGTCTTCCTCTTCGCTACCTTCCCCGCTAGCAGCTTTATGTGTGGCCCTACACTAAGTAAACAGTTTGCGAGTACGAGTGAGTTAACCAAACTCGAATACGAGACTCGAGTCAGTTGGACTCGCATAAATAGAATCGAGTTAGCGAGTACGAATCGATTCTTCATGACTCGAGTACCGGGAATCGAGTCCGGCGTACTCGAATCACAATAAATTGGTATTCGAGTTCTAAAGCAGGAATCGAGTCTGACTCGAGTCAAACCGTACTCGGCACATCGCTATCGTGCATCGTCACCTGGGTCTTAGATGGCAGGCAACCATTCGTACAGAACGTGATACTCCAGTTGCCGACAATGTAATTGTTAAATTGACAAAATTGTTCTGCCAAGCTGCCAAGATGGAAGATGGTGAACAATTGTTGTGGTCAAAAATATCCCAAGTGTTTTTTTGAAGATACTGTGAAAATGTTAACAATATCCGATAAGAAAACATTCAAAAATTGGCCTCATGAACTCTTAAAAATGAATGCATCAATGTTTATTAGTTAAGACGTAAGTTACACCTCAATTCAAGATGTTCAACAGTAGCTTGTTATACGAAAAGAGGCCCCTGAAAAGACCTCGAATCGGTCCTCCTGATGTTTATCCTCAGGAGCCTAAGCAGAAAGAGGATGAGCTCACCCTCACAAGCGTTAAACATGGATTTCCTACCATGACACACCTCAGTGATGAGTTTGGAACTGCCAGAAATTGCAATGTAATTGCAAGCAAGGCAAGTATGAAAGTTATTTAAATTACATTGATCAGAGGAACAAGAATCCAAGATACACTTATCTCACATAGTGCAACAAAGTTGACAAATAATTTGGCTTATTGATGGAATCTGAAAGAGTTGTTATCTCAAATTTGGTTTTCTCCATCTAAATATTTGAGTAATATCTTCTAACCCTTAAAGACCTGATTTCCACGTAGTCCTTAGTATGATCTTAGATGATAAGAAACTTGTTTATTTAGGTGGGAGCATATTTCAATGCTATCATTGCACGCAAAGAAGAATTGTCCATGCTCCCTGATTCAGGAAGAAAAAGACAGCAAATCAATCCTAAGGACAATTTTTGGCCAGCTACAATAAGGACAAAAAATCATATAGAAGCATGGTTCAAAGATCTTGCAGGAAATAAACCTCTTATGAATCTATCAAAAAAAGCTCCAAACTTTAACAAAAAAGAAGAGATATTCATGATGCTAACTGAGCACCAGGTTCCTATGATTAGAGCTGCATGGTTCATCAAACTTAGTTCAGCATATACTGTAGCTGTATCTGAAGCAAAAATAAAAAAAAGACAAATGCCAGATCCTACAACAGGTACTCCTTTATCATAGGTTTCTTATAATATAAAATCTGATATTTTATGACAAATTTTCATTTCATGATGAATGTACATTTCTGGCCAAAATATTTAGAATAGATTGTGTCGATAACAGCTATACTTAATTCATTTTTGAGATGCAGTAGATGTAAACACACACAGTATGACATCTTATTTTTCATGGGCAGCAGATTTGTGTTGCACCATGTAATCTTTGATATAAAACATAATGTCTGAAGATATAACTACAATATCAACAGTCTGGGTTAGAAGTATTTTTTGAAGGTCAGTGAAAACAATTATTCCTTATCACCCAATTCAGGTATGTGCAAGATCGAGTGACAGTTGTGTTATGGCTTGCACAGTGTGCAATTTCCTTTAATAGGGAAGTTAAGCTATGCACATGGTACCATTAGGTCACATATTTCATATGACATTGCGATCTAACTGCCACAAAAAATGTGAAAACCGTGCAAACCGCTTATAATGAACTTGGCAGGACTGTAACAAATAGTCTATTATAGGCGGATGACCATCTTAAAAGACACTTTTTTTTAATGAGAAAAGCAGCAGAAATAACATATTAAAAATGTGTTTGCTTAACATGTATTACATAAATAAAGATACATACAAAAAAGTTATATGAAATTTTGAAATTTGCCTTTTTTCTGAATCTGATACACATATTACAGGCATATGTACTGTGTAGGTATATGTGAAATGTAAATTATTTGGTAAAAAAGCTAGTAATTTTCATTTGAATAGATAGATAGATTTAATTATTTAGAACAGCAAGTTGAATTTTATTTAATTTAGTAAGTGTGGCTGTATTGTCTTCTTCTTGCTGAAAATAACGTTGCAACTTTCTCACACAGTCCAATGCGTCCTTATTTGTCACTGGAAGCTCTTCTTCATCGTTCGTCTTCCTGTTTGTTATCAACGGATCCTTCATTAACCAAATTGGAGTCTGACAATTCCTGTGTTGCTATTAAATTATTGTCAACATTTACATACTCATTAAATTTGTCTATATTCAGTAAACTATTAATTTTCAGTAAATCACTTAATGGAATTTCATCTTCTGGATCAAAGTCATTGACTATTTCAGTTATGTTTTTCAATAAACCAGCATGGTGAAAACAATTACGAATCGTTTCTGGAGTAACCAAATAGTAAGCAAATTTATAGCATCTAAAAAGGTGACAGCTTTGGTAATGTTGATATCTTCTTGAAGCTCGATCATTTTCATCAACATATGTTTCCAATAAATTTGAGACTTCAAATGACGCCCTAGTTCATTTTTTGCAGAACTGATGTCACATTAGGTGGAAAAAATTGAAGGTTGATGTTATTAAGTGAAATATTCGGATGAGCAGGGCAGTTATCGAGCAAGAGCAACATTTTACGATTTTTCTTAACAAGGTCAGAGTCCCACTTTTTTAAATATTCTTCAAAAATTGATGGAGTCATCCAAGCTTTATTATTGCCAACATAATCGACGGGAATTGTTTAAAATTTTTGAAACATCTGGGATTCTTAAATTTTACTGAAATAAAAAAAAGGTCATAAATTCTGTGCAGCACTGCCATTGAATATCAAAAAAATTAGAAAATGAATTTCTATTCATTCACTTACCCATTATCAATAGTTTCCGTTTTTCAGTACCAGAAGCATTAGCAAAAATCATAACAGTTATTTGCTCTTTTATAGTTTCCCTGCATTGCAAGTTTCACCTTTTACTTTGTGAGTTTTATTTGGTAGTATTCTATAAAATATCTCCGTTTAATCTGCCTTGAATATGTTATCATCTGAATAATCACTGGATATTATGGGCCAAACTTGAGAAATCCAGTCGTTGGTAACATTTTTGTCAACTGAAGCTGACTCACCACACATTTTTCCAAAAACAATGTTATGTCTTTTCTTAAACCTGTCTAACCAACCGGAACTACATATGAAGTAATCTTTAATCGATTTTCCAAATTCTTCAGCCTTTATTTGTGGCATAGGTCCACTTATTGGAAAATTATTAACACGCTTTTGTTGAAACAATTTAAACAGCATATCATCGATTTGGGGATGCAGCGATAGCCGCTTTTTTTTCTTTTGACTAATTGATTTCTAGTCGTGTTTAATTTTGTCACGGTTTTTCCAAATATTTGACACAGTGGATTTTTTTATAGCCATACGAGCACATACATTTGCTTGAGATGAACCCTGTCCAAGCTCACTAACTGTTGTGAGCTTTTCGTGTAAAGTGAATGCACGTTTCGCACTTTTCGACATGTTTATAAATACAGTATAACACTGGTGGCCAAGATCGAATGCTTCGGGGAACTAACAAAATAGCTCGCATATAATGGATTAAAATAGTCCGCTATAAGCGAGGGTCTATTTTAGGCGTGTCTCTAATATCCGAGGATTTTACATGCAATTATTTATAGGACCTTGAATTGTGTCCATTATATACGGGTTTCAATTATAAGCAAGTTCATTATAAGTGGATTCCACTATATATAATTGAGCTCATCTTATTTTTGTATAGTAGTGAAACTTTGATAAACTATTATGCTATATTTCCAGTTTGTGACTTTTAAATATACTGTGATTGTGATTTTTAAACACTGTCATGTAAAGACATCTTGTATGAACATTTATGTCCATTAAATATTCAAATATCCTAAATTTTTCAGTATAAAATGGTTTACCATTGAAATAAATAAGTGCAGATCCAAACCTGTTCTTTCTGTTATCAACCAATCAGTGTGCAGGATCTGTGCAATATGATGGTTGCCTCATCATTGTTTTGACTGTCTGCACCTTGAAAATGAATTTAGTATAGGATATAGGGCGAATTTGCTATTTCTGCTAATATTTGTCAACAAGTGGGACAGGATGAGCTAATATTTCTTTGGAGGCCGATCTACTTTTATGTTGTGTTTCTAGAATGGACTGGTACATTGCTGAAGTTCCTCAAAGACCAAATACCCAAATTGCAAGAATTCTACTCTCAGACTGAAAAAACACCTAACCCTAACACACCTTTAAATTCAGTACATGCCAATGAGACAGAACAAAAACTAGCCTTAAGGCATTGGAATTATTGCACTAAACTTCTCAAGTATATGTATGAGGAAGGTAGGAATGTGGTGCATTCAATTTTCAATATAGAAATCATGAAATCAGTGTATAAAATAATTGGTTAACATATTCTTCTTGAAGATACGCAATTAAAATCGGTATTATAGAGGTGGTAAAAAGGGATTGAGGATCCTAACACCATCTATGGGGCAGTAGCAGAACTAAAGACTCAAACTCTTTCCAAAGTAGACTTCTAAGTATATTTTTGTGCTCTGCTATTGTCTCATAGATGGCAGGATACTTTCAGGTAAAATATGTTACCCAATGATATAATTTAAAGTATAGAATATAAAATATTTTTTGCCATAAAATGTGAAATAATATCAGTGAGACTAGTGTCTCAAAAAACTTGAAAATATATATAATTAATGTCCAATATAGTTTTTTCATATATAACATTGCTTTATACTTAAGAATACATTAGGTTTATCTAGGAAAACCATTTACTATTTTATAATATCATTAACATATTCTACCTGAAGATAAACAACCTATTGTTTTATGCCCGCGTCGAAGAAATTAACGGAGATACCAGATATCTCATTTTATCTCGGATATTTTTGTAGACGCGAGAATATAGCATATCGGCTATCTTCAGGTAGAATGCGTTGATTAATGATAATATGTATATCAAACTTGCTTCACAGGTCTGATGGATCGCCAAGAGGTCCTGACTTGGATCATTGAGCTTCTAGAAAAACAAAAATCCCAACCATCTGATGATGGCATTCTAAGGATTTTCTTACCATTAACTTTGCAATATCTGGACGAATTTGTGCAATCAGAGCTGCTTTCACGGCGTCTAGCAAACCTCTGTACCAAAAGACTGAGTCAGATGTTGAACAATGTGGCTGATAACAATCTCATGACATCTCCAGCTAGTGATACCAAGAGTGAACAAAAAGATGGTGATAAGGAGAAAAAGGAGAATATACCACCTAATCCTATTCAAACATCTTTGATGGAGTACCAAAACTGTCCACATCATCGAGATATTAGTGAGTATTATTGATCCCCATTCTAGCTCAACTTTGAAAAAGAAGCTTCTCAGCACTTGGAAAAATATGTTTCATTGCTCGCATTTGTGCACACAACATTTTTGTTTGTACCCTTACAGCTCTTCCGAAATATCAAGTGTCTCGAGCGGTAGATTATTTACTTACACGCCACCCAGAAAAAATAAGTACCAATGAGGTAGTCTTACACCAAGAATGAAACGATAACATTCTCACTAAATTTTATTGGCAAGTAATAAGAAAAAAATTAATACCGTGTTGGGCGACCCTGCAGCTGAATACACTCCTTTATACATCTAGGCATCGACAAAATGAGATGATCGATGTCTGGTTGTGGCTCCTCATTCCAAGCAACTCAAACTTCATGTATTAGCTGTAGCAGAGTCTGTGGCGGATGGTGCAAGTGGATAGTCTCCTCCTCATCATATCCCGGTTCTTGAAGAAAGTCCCGTAGTGGGACGAGCAGTATGGGGACGTGCGTTGCCTTGCTGAAGAAGGTCATGTGGACGGCAGTAAAGTGGTTTGTAGGACATCATCAACATAACGCGCAGCAGTCATATTGCCTTGAACAAAAAGAAGGGGTGATCGGTTACCATAGGCAATAACCTCCCAAACCATTACTCCAACAGTCCTGTGTACATGACTCTCAACAGCAAATCCAATATCACGCCATCCTCCACGGCGGCGTCTTAAGGCGCAATTCCACTGAGGCAACAATGAACGACATGTGGCATGCTACCTGTTTCCAGTGTTGCCTCTTGTTGACGTTCGACAGTGTTGCCCAAAATTCTATTAATGCCGTATGCGGATTTTGTTCCCCTATGTGGCATGCGGTTTGTCGTACATGAGTGTAGCATGCGTCTTCACGATTCAGTTCAAGCAACTCCAGTTTAGTACGTCGTGTCATTACAGACAGTCGCGGCGGCTGCTTATTTAGTAATTTCTTCGGATCGGAAAAGAAAAACGCCAGAATATTGGAGAAGAAATATATACGTAGATGGTCAAGAAATTCAGTACAATTTGTACAACAACTTGGTGGCCCACGATGATGCTTTATTCCGAAATTTCACACGGATGAGTAAAAACGATTTTCACTACTTACTTGAAAAAATCTTACCAATGATAAAAGAATGTGATACCAACTTTTGGGAAGCAATAACGCCCCGCGTGAGATTGCTAGTGTCATTAAGATATTTGGCTACGGGTGTTAGTTATCTATCGCTTATGTATCTGTTTCGTTTATCTGAACCAAGCAATTTCCAATATCGAACAGTTGTATTTTCCTATTTAAAGAAATCAACCGTTAATAAATAGCCAACTATGGACAGAAAATGAGAAGATGTTTCCTTCTTGTCTCCCTGAAACTATAACCAACCGCAGACAGTACTGTCAGTGCGGTATAGGTCTGCTCGTCTACTACTGGTAAGTCAAGGAGACAAGAAGCAAACAATCGTATACGTCTAAAAAACTGAAGGTACTGTACGCAAGCAAGTGGCCGTAGCCACCAACTATTTTAGCCTACTGTAAGTTATCTTGCTTTGGTCGTGCATCTTTATATATTTCTGATTTGTTATTCCATAATTCATCCGAAAGATAATGATTCTTCATTGGTCCACTCCATTTTGTCGCCTGCTACAAGCCGCACCGACCCGAACGGGTTTGGATAGCGGGCGACATTGATCAACACGTGGATTCATGTCGCTGACGGCGCCCTCGAGAGGCAACAACGGGCAAATTGTGGCATGCGGCAAGGAGACATTTTTTTGTCGCTTTGTGTTGCCTCCATGGAAAGACAGTGTGCCGCATGCGTCAATGCCGTATGCTACATGTTGCCCAAAAGTTGCCTCAGTGTAATTGCGCCTTTACCCTCATACGACCATCGTGCATACCTAGACAGAATCGCGATTCGTCGCTGATAAAGCCATTCTACCTACCAATGTTGCCGTTCTCTGATCCACTTAAATGTTGACGACAGTGATCCGCAGTCAGATGAAGCACTAATCGTGGACGGTATGAAAAAAGTCCAGAGGCTCGGATGCGGCGATAGAGTGTACGCATAGTAACTGGTCTACCTTCTCCAAACCATTGGTCAGCTATCTGACGCCCAGTAGCAAAACGGTCTTATTGGGCTAGTGGTCTGAAGCGCCTGGCTTGAAACTGTGTGGTACGCCTCGTTGGACCAGTTGGCCTTCTTCGTGTTCGTATACCTTCTTCTATCCACACACGCATTACCTTCACTTCGCGATAGGACAAACCAACATCTCGATGGGCAATAATTCTACCACTGTGAAATTCGCTAACATGGTGATAATTTGGACATCTTCGAACTTCAGGCATTTTGTTATGCTTAACACTAGTAAATGAAAGGGCAATAACTAAAAATATCTGTACTACTCAGCTCTCAGAAACTGCTTTCTTAACAAACACTAAGAGATAACGTTTTAACAAAGGTAAACAAAAACAAAGATAAAACATTGACTTTGTTGGGGCAGCATGCTTTAAATATAGTCGTTATGTTGCCAGAACTATAAGTTGAAGAATTTATTTTTTCTGGGTGTCACACTTCTAATGTCACTGAGTATACAGTCTAGTATAATTGATGTGAATAAATTATTATGATTATTATCATGATATTAGCAAATTTCCCTGAAATAATTGTAAAGTCTGGTTTTATTGGAGCAAGTTGCTCAAAACATGGACGCATAAAATGATTACACCAATTTTTGGGGGAAAACTTTTTATTCAACAACAAAGAATGAGAAAACGTGTTTTTTTTATTCAATCGAATGAACAGGAACAAAAAACTTTTCGAATGAGATTTTTAGGTATTTATGAGACCAACAAAAACCGAAAAACTTATTGGTAATGCGACGATAGTTTCATGGAGATACTTGAAATTTTTCTAATGTGTAGGATTCGTGCTTCTAAATAACAACAAAAAAATTGGGGTATATTGGTCAAGTAGTTTTTGACAATTGCTAATTGTAACACCTGTTTTCCTACCATTACTACTAGTGTATTGAGCAATATACAGGGTTCGTTCAGGGAGCATTTAATAGCAAAATACACGTGTTTACCTTGCCGATATGAATCACAAACCATTCCGAAAGAACATTTCGTATTTGCGAGTACATAGTTGAACAAATGCGCTATAATATTCGAAAAACATCGTTGCTATACACATTTTAAAACAAAGCGGATGTGTCGTCTCATCTGTTGTTGCGAATTACTCACACATATGAAATGTTTGAATTTGATTAGAAAAAAAAACGTAACCCTCCATTTTTTGCATAAAAATAACTTTTATCTTCCGGAAAGGTTTGCGATTCGTATCGGCAAAGTGAACTAGTGTATTTTGCCATAAAATTAACCCTGTATACTGCTCAATAAACTAGCAGCGATGACAGGGAAACAAGTGTTTTGAGATAAACAATTAGAAATTCTCTAAAACTACTCGACCAATCTACTCCCAATTTTGTTGTGGTTATTAAGAAGTATGAATCCTACGAATTTGAACAATTTCAAGTATCTTCGAGAAACCATCGGCGCATTACCAACAAGTGCCAAAACCTGCAGCTTGCATCGGTTTTCGGCCGTAACTTTTTTGCTATTAGTTGGATCTTTTTACCCGTGGTCTCATTTTATAGGTCTCATAAATATGTACCTAAAAATCTTATTTGGGGAGTTTTTCGTTCCGGCCAACACTTTCGATTGAATCGAAAAAACACACGTTTTCTCATTCTTTGTTGTCGAATAAAAAGTTTTCCAAACAGAAACTGCTGTACCCATGTTATGCGTCCATGTTTTAAATACTCCCTCGAACAACTTGCAGCAATAAAACCAGGAGTATTTTCGTCTAATATGATTAGACTAATACTTTGCGCTCTTAATACAAAAATAGCCATTCTACGAGAAGACGAACATTCTTGGTAATTCTGCATCGCTATTTATCATTATCCGCTCCAGTCTTGCAGCTAAGTACAGTGATTCAAGTGATAACGCTGGAATGCCCCACTGCCTTAGTCTGGTGCGGCGCCGGATCTGGCACTGTTTGGCACGGATCCCCTCTCGACCATTTGGCGGCACCGCCGTCGGCGTTGCCAACTCCGCGACGTGCCGGCAATGTTTCCAATTACGGCCGGCAGGTGGCGCGCGCGGAAGCGGCTGTACGGGAACGAAGTCGACGAGCGGAAGGCAGGTGGTGTACTGATAGGTGGCAGAATAATAATGATGGTAAGAATATTGAACATATTTAAATTCGAATGCGAATTTGAACATTTTATATTATTTTGTAATTGCTAGTTTTATTTTTAATTTATACGTTGAAACCTAAGTGAAATCGAAAATTGACCAACCTTACGTAGAGCTCGAAATAGTCTTGATACTCCCAGGAAGACCATTTTGTACTTGAAATTTACCCCCCCCCCCATATACACACACGCATTAAGATTTTACTAAAGACTAAAATGGAAGTTTTAAAACAAAATCCAATCTTTTGTAACTTTGACGCTGGGGCTCTACCTCGAGTTCAATATCAGAACACTCCATGGTTTTTTCTTGATGATCGTATGCGTATTTAGCGCCATATACTTGTATTACTTAAGTGTACCAAATACCTGTGTAATAACCGAACACTAAAGAGAAAATTATGCTTCCTTTGAAGAATTTAAACAAAACCCTACATATCTGGGATCTGGACAAAGGCTCGTTTTTCGGGTAAATCAGATACTTAAATTGCGAATCTGATTTCATTACCATCCTAGAACTTACGTCCGACCCAGTTTCTCTTAAATTCGGCTCCACTAGACTCAACGATTTTTTTAGTCATATCCATATTCAGCGCCCCAAACTGCCATGGTGTTTCAAGTTTCTTTCACCTATATCAACAGAAATGGTGATTTTGACCTAAAATTCTGTCACACTTTGCTTCAGGAGTTATCACAACGAGAGTCTTAGCTGCCTTAGACGCGTTAGACAGACATCGCTTCGACAAAATGGACGCAGCAAACTCTTTGGACACTCTGTATGCTAAAGTCTTCACGGGCCCGCTAGATCAGGACGCACCTGTGGTACGTTTCAAGCATAACATTTATTATTTAAAACTGAGTTGCATATTTTTATTTATCAGAATGTTTTCCTGATCGGCAAGTTGACTAATCATTCACATGTCACTTACGCTGCATCAAAACAAACGCAAAGTTCTGCCGCTACCATTGACCAGTTTGTTTGATGCACAATTGAAGTACCAGGTGTGGCATCACTGCCAGCGATCTGGCAACGCTGCGCTGTCCTTCATAGGGTACGTGTGTCAGTTCCTCCCCGTCGCTCGCTGCGAGTTTCAACTCCATCCAGTATCCACGTAATTTTTGGGACCGTTATTAGTAAATTTATGTTTTGCTTGTGCCCCACGCAAAATGTAACATCGGAATTTGGAGCAACGTTGTGTCATTAAATTTTGTGTTAGGCTTGGAGAATCGGAAAGTTGAAATAGACCTTTGGGAAGATTCCTTATCCCGAGCTCAAGTTTTTCTTTGACTGACAGAGAACACATTGAAGATGAACCACGCTCTAGGAGGCCTTTAACTACGAAAACCGACGAAAACATCGAATGTGTTAACACCATATATTATTAGATATCAAACTGTCGTTTTATATTAAGGATGTTGAGTGACCAGTTAAATATTAACAGGTTTAGCGTTCTTCAAATGTTGACTAAATATTTGCGCATGCGTAAGATCTGTACCAAAGCGGTGCCGAAAAACCTCACAATTGAGCAGAATTCTTGACCTCAAAAGGTATAATTGTAGATCCCCAGTACCTTTATTCAGCTGATGTCAGCTGCTGCGACTCTTTCCTTTTTTTTTCTGAAAGTGAAAAACTGATTTTGGAACTTCAGAAAACATTCAAGACAGTGTGACAGAAATGCTGAAGATAATACCAGTTGAAGGCATCCAGCGCTGCTATCAAGACAAGGCATCTCCATCAGGCATAATACCGCAAGACGGGTGCTCTTATCGCACGATATCAACAAAGCTTCTGGACCGGAATTAATTCCTGTCGTTGTATTGAAGAGATGTGTAGCGGAGCTTGCTCCAGTTCTTTCGCGTGTCTTCCAGAGATATCTTACGACTTCGGTACTTTCTCAGAGAATTGGGAATTTGCACATGTCTAACCGACCCAACAAAAAGTATCTAAAACCGACCCTTACAACGACAGACTTATAGCTCTGCTTTCTGTTATAAGTAAGGTGATGGACATTTGCATATATCGGGAGCTTCAGGAGTACCTAGAACGTCACTTCTTGATTAGCGTCAGGCAGTATGGTATCCGGCACTAAGCGATCCACAGGGGACCTCCTAGCTGACGTTACGCAAGCTTCCATCCTATGGCCTTCCCAGGAAGCTTTGCAGATGGTTGGCTGACTTCCTCTCTGGCCGCAAGACATCCGTGGTAATTGACGGTGTTCCCCATGGATCGGTCTTTCCTCCTACATATTGCCTCGTACATATCAATCCAATGCACAGCTTTGTAGATGAAAGCACTGTACATGCAGGAATTCAGAGTGACCAGTCGATCTCTACTGGCGGGCTGGAGAAAAGAAGACTAGGAGCTGGACCTGGAGGTTATCACTGATTCGGGACGCAACATTCTGGTACCGTTACATGCTTCCAAAACACAGTACTTGACGAACAAGAAGCGTCCTAGCGCTCATTCGGTTTTGATGGGCGGCCGAGTTCTACCAAGAAACGGTTCATTTCGGCTGGTCGTAGACCAGATCACCGATGTGTCGAACTTCGTACATGCAGAACCGGCCGATATGACCGCTCCTTTGTCCCTAGAGTATCGAGATTGTGGAATAATCTACATGAGGAGGCTTTTTCCAGTTCTACTAACCTTAGGCTATTCAAAAATCGGATTAACAAAGATTCTTTAAGCTCCTCACAGCAGCCGCGGTGTCTTGGCGTTTAGGCTTCTGCCTGCGCGGCTGCTTTGGTGTAAAAAAAATCAGTGCATATCTGCATGGGGAAACTACTCTGAAAGAGATAATATTGACGTTTGAAAAAAAAACTTTGGCAATAAAAAAATCAGTCTCATTACTTTTCTGTCACACATCATAAATTATATTGTAAATTTAAATATTTCAGTCGCGATCCTTTTTTTGAAATCATATTTTTTAATATAAAACACTTTGTTAGGTGCGTCTCTTGTGCGAATGGGCAGTGTCGCCAGAGCGTACAGGTGAACACAGGGCATTGGCTGTTGCCGCGCTGTTGGATCGCCGCCAAGCAGACGTTGCGACAACTACTGGAAACACTGGTAATGGGGGAGGGAATGTAGGAGCTGAGCAAGATGCAGGAGAGGGGGAAGAATCCAGTTGTAGCACACCTGGCGGGCCGCCTCCGTTTCAGGTATATTATGTCAATTTATTGCAGTTGATTGTCTCAAATCCAAGGGCGGAAAAATACTGTAATTTGAAGTTAAAAGATTTTTGTGTCATAATCGTTTATTTCCAGAGTTTCCTGATGGGTTTTCTAGACAGAGATGCTCCTGTACCATCTGCAGATGATTGCCAATCAGTAAGTGACTAATTTGTTTAATTTATTTGTTGTATTTCCAATCTATGTACCGGGACGGCCAGTAATAATAATAATAATACATTTATTTCCAACATGTATCCACCCAATCACAGGAAATTAGTGAAATCAAAACAAAATGGTACCTTATATATACATATACTAAGTGACATATAAATCCGAACACCCAGTTTAAATGGTTTTATTTTAGTAAAAGTTGGTGAATGTATTTATCTTACTGTAAATAACAAGTGAAAAAATTTTCAGCCTTATCAGTTGGACATACCGGTTTTAATACTGCTTTTTTTAATTCACTAACGCTCTAAAAATGAATATTTCAGCCGCAGTAAAGAATCAACGTTGGCGGATTTTGGTTCTTGACGTCCTTTACGATCGGTTACGATACCTAGAGTACGGCGACCTGTACGATTTCGTCAACTTAGTGAGTTTTATAGGGGCCGTATAGTGGGACTTCGGGAGCTGGACTTTCTTTTCGGGCAATTGCAGTTAGAGTGCAAAGAAGTGTAGACACTGTGGTTATGTGTTGTCAGGCATGGCTTCGAGAAGGCCGTACGCAAAGAGCAAGGGGCACTGGACGCCGCCGTAGAACAACAGACCGTGAAGATCGCCGCCTAGGATTATTGGCCTTAAGCCTATTAGCATGCGAAGTGTTTACCGACGAATGAGAAGTTTTCTCTTGTTTTCATACCGGCCACACTGGGTCCTCCCTTTAACTCGAGAACACCAACGTAATCGCCTTGAGTGGTGCAGACAACGGTCACTCTGGGATCAGGAATGGAACAGTATTGTCTTTAGTGACGAGTCTCGATTTTGTTTAGGCATGCACGATGGTCGTGCCAGGGTTAGAAGGCGACGTGGTGAAAGGAGGAATCCACAGTTTTTTGTTGAAAGACATGTTCATCACACTGTTGGAGTTATGGTTTGGGGTGCTATAGCTTATGGTTCCAGGTCACCTTTAATCTTCATCAGAGGTAACGAAGCTCTAGAACCCCATCTTTTACCCTATCTTGACACCCTGGCAGATCCAACTTCCCAACAAGATAATGCCCGACCACATGTTGCAAGAGTCACAATAGACTTCTTTCAACATAATGATGTCACATTGTTACCATGGCCACCAAGATCTCCCGACTTATCCCCAATTGAGCACGTGTGGGATATGATGGGTAGGAGATTGCTCAATTTGCAACGTCCTCCTCAGACTCTAGAAGCACTTCGAGAGGAGTTGGTGGTTGCCTGGAATGAGATACCACAGGAGGACATTGACCACCTGATCAGAAGCATGCCTAGGCGCGTTGGAGAATGCGTAGCACATCAGGGTGCATCCACACATTATTAAAGGTCAAAGGGCTTTAAAGCAGTGCAATCATTTTGAAATTTTTATCATTTACTTATTATGCTTCATTAAGTACTTATACAAAATGTTATTAAAATAAAACCATTTAAACTGGGTGTTCGGATTTATATGTCACTTAGTATATATATATATACACATACATATATACACACACACACGCACGCATATATATATATATATAGACAATGAATCAGAAAAAATAACAAAAAAAAGAAAAAATGAAAACATCAGTGATATGAATGAACACATAATACATAGGTTTTTGAACAATTAAACACTTCCACAAAACGATTTTATCTCAATTGCTCGCTGTAAATGTCTAATATTTTATTAACACTGTCATGACATACATCAGCTCTGTTACAGATTGAATTGAATAAGGTACATATTACCATTACTGAGGATCTGCATAAAATATTCGTCCATGGTGTATCACAGTAAAATATGTGATTATGCCGACCAACTAATCTGGGAGCATGAAAATTAATCTTACTCAGTAGGAACCCACAATCAATATGATTATTCATTAACTTATAAAGGAAAGTGACAGCTTGAGCGTCACGACGATTCCTTAGTGATTCAATGCCAAAAAACTCCAATAAAACGTCATGATCAAACCCTCTCTCTTGGTATCTACCACTGCACTTAAAATACCAATACTTTAGAGCTTTACGTTGTACAGCCTCCAATTTACCAATTGTATTCTAATATAGGGGGGACCATACTACGGACGCATACTCTAACTTAGTCCTGATAATAAATGAAAAATATGAAAATATTCTTAAACAGTCCACATTAGAGAAGCCGGACCAGTTACGTACACAATAACCCATAAACTGTGATGCAGATGATACAATATCTGATATGTGATCGTTAGAAGTGAGTTTGTTATCGAACACTACTTCCAAGTCTTTAAAACTTGAATCTCTTCCTAAACCGCTTTCATTAAAGTTATAATTCTTGCTTCCGACTATACGGAACCATTTTGCATTTTTTGACATTTAACGTTAGCAGATTTCTGTTGCACCATTCATATATGAAGTCAAGCTTGCTTTGCATCTCCACAGTCACTCGAAGAGTGAATTGGCGAAAATATTTTCAAGTCGTCAGCAAAAAGCAAGTGCATACAGGTTAGCTTCAAAGACAGATCGTTAATGAAAATAAGAAATAACAAGGCTCCTAAGTTAGAACCTTATGGAACTCCAGATGTTGCTGTATATACAGGGTTATTACAAAAGAATCATCGGGTTTAGAAATATATATTTCTGAAGGTATTACAGATATAACAGTAAGTGACATGTCAATGGAAAGGTAAAATATTCAAGATTTTAAGCATGTTATTACAAATGTTCGATGTGGGCTCCTTGCCTCACACGACATATGTCCAAACGATAGTCCAGTTCGGCCCATACACGCTGCAATGTGTCTCGATCGATATTGTTAATAACAGTAGTAATGCGTTCCCGGAGTTGACCCAATGTTGTTGGCAGAGGTGGTATGTAAACCATATCTTTAATGTAACCCCAAAGGTAAAAATCGCATGGTGTAAGGGCCACGCGAACAATACCAAATCTTGTGCAGTACCTCGGTCAATCCAACGGTGAGGCAGTGCCTCGTTTAAATACCGATGCACCTCATGATGCCAGTGAGGCGGAGCTCCATCTTGTTGGAATATGAAGTTGTTAGAATCTTCTGTTAGTTGCGGAAATAACCACAAATGCAACATATCTAGGTAGGATGAACCGTTCACAGTGTTTTCATGAAAGAAAAACGGCCCGTACACTTTATTTTTGTATGTTGCACAGAATACATTCAATTTTGGAGAATCCCTTTCATGTTGCACAATCATATGAGGATTTTCCGTGCCCCATATCCGAATGTTATGACGGTTCACCACTCCAATTAAATGAAATGTCGCTTCGTCGCTGAATACCAGACAGTCACACACACACACACCATTTCGTCAGGAACTCGTGGTCTTCCGGTACTTTTACGTTTAGTAATGGAACATGTCTTCTTGAATTGCCGATACCATCGTAGAATGCTCTGATGACCTGGAGAATCAGTTCCATACCGCCGTCGGAATGCACGTTGCACTGTAACAAAACGCTTTCTGCTGCATAGTCGCCATTTTGTATACTGAGCTCGTGGCGCCGCCTAAGGAGGTAAAGCGGCGTTCGCAACATTTTCCTTTTCTAGTAATGTCATTTGATATTTGCAATACTCTCTGAAACATAAATTTTTAAAACCCAATGATTCTTTTGTAATAACCCTGTATAATAAAGGATGTCATCAACCGCTCATCTTACAGCTATCGGTTAAACAACATTGTAATGAAAGTGTAAATTGTAATTAAGCATATTTCTTAATATATCTTCATAGCAATGATATTGATCTGTAGTTTTCACCGTTTTATAGGAATTTTTATGCACTTTCTGATAAGTATCAATAATTTTCGAAAAGAATTTAAAAGAGCCTGACATCTACAAAGCGCCGTCTAACGGCCACAAGCTGAACTAATCCGACAAGATTGAGCGCATGTGAATATTCTTTCAAACGAAACCAAGGTTATCAAAATGTTTGGCCAAACAAAAGTTATGTGACTTTTTCTGTAACGACATTCAACCCTTCCCCCTCTACTACTTAACCATAATATGAAAAAGATACATAAAAAAAGTTTGAATATTGAGCGCTCAACACCACAAGGCCTAACGAGTATGTTAAAATTATGAATCATTGCAAAATAATGGCGTTTGAATGTTGGAAATTTAAATGACGCCACCTAGCGGCTATTTTAGAAGGCTCACATGGTCATATTTTGGCGTGTTAAACTGTCGTTTTGTAAAAAAGTTCTAATTTCTATTTTTTCTTCAGAAAAAGACTGCATTTTCTAATCTTGTACACCTGTTTGCGGAACTGATACGGCGCGATGTGTTTTCCCATGATGCTTATATGTGCACATTAATATCAAGAGGAGATCTTTTGGGACATGAAGAGACCACAGACACTATAAACAACCATCATCGAACGAAAATTGAGGTATGTGACTTTTTTTCAGACCCTTTTGAGAACCTCCTACTGAATCATTTCTCTATTTTGTGTATCGTTATGCAATGAGCACAACATTGGAATAACTGGTGATGTATTTTAGCCTATGGACTATGATGACGCTAACATTGATCACGATCTGGACAAGATTTTGCAAAATATCAAAGATGAACAGCAGAATTCCATGGATGTGCCTGACAGTCCAAAAGAACATGATCACAGTCATCATCCCCATGCACCGTCACATATGGGACATGCTACCATCGAAACGGATCATGACGGACAGAAGGTACATAAAACTTTTATTTGAACACACAAAGAAGATATCCAAAATCTACTGGTGCTTGATATATGACTGTATGTTTTCATTATCTAGGTGAAACCATCTAGGCATCTACTATACACGACTCATTTTCCTTTGAGTCAAGATGATCCATTTTCACAGCATGATTGCAACCAAAGACATGTATTGTTGTATGGGGTTGGAAAAATTAGAGATGAAGCTAGGTGAGCTTACTAATTATATATGAAATCTTTCAAATAAAACTATGAATTTGTGTTTCTCGAAGCTGCATGTCTAATATATAGCTAAATTACGTTGAATATTTATGAGTTATCACACGTTGTGAGACATTGATAGGCACAAAAAGAGATAAGAAAAATACTAGCGCCATCCATCAGACAGTAGCAGGACTCAAAAATGAATTTAGAAATCTGATATAAAAAAGTCATAGTGTTCTGCTACTGTCTCATAGATCGTTTTTGGCGCGTCAGTAGTGCATATTTTAATTGGGTATCTTCAGGCATTGATTAACGCAGTCTACCTGAATATACCCAATTAAAATATGCATTAGAGAGGCACCAAAAGGGAGTGAAGATTTTTGCGCTATTTATGAGACAGTATGTGAATCAAACATTCCAACTAATGTATACGATTCTCTATATTTGCAACGACGAGTATGTTTAGTGAACAATAACTTGAGAGATATGAAAAATGTGCGCCACCGGGATTCGCACCGCCATCTCCCCTATTCCCTGGAGACTTTATTTTACGAAACCGGTTGTTTCACTTGAACCACGCGAGATGGGACACCGAGGCAGAGAACAAAGGAGCAGTACCGAGGGTAAACTTGAATTTGCCTCTAACCGTCCATCCTGAAAGTTGGTTGGCAGCTGGTGCTGTAGACTAATTAGTTAGGTCGGCTCCATGGAATGGAGAATATGCGGGTTCAAATCCCCCACCCATTTTTCCTATCTCGCAAGTTGCTGTTTACTAAACATATTCGCTGTTGCGGATGCGCTCATCCGAATAATCGTATACAGGTTACTGTCCTTGCACGGTGGTACCGTGGTGTGAACCACGAGGCAGAGTGCTGCAACTAGAAAGCTATTGAAGATATCTTACCAATTTGGTTATTTCACTTGAACGCCGCCAGATGGGACACCCAGGTAGCTCGAGAGAACAAAGGAGCAGTGGCGTAGGTATGATTGAATTTGCCTATTCCGGGCGATCCTAAAAGTTGGTAGGCAGCTGGTGCTGTAGACTAATTAGTTTGGTCGGCTCCTCGGAATGGATGAGATGCGTGCTGGAACTTAGCCGACTCTCATTTTTCTTAGCTCTCAAATTGTCTACTAACTCGAACTCATTTCAAAGTGCTACTGTCTCATAGTTTGTTTGTTGAAGATTTATTTAGCATTGATACTACGAGTTCTGTAAATTAAGTGATGAGACTGGCGGCATAGCTTTCGATCTGGCAACACTGGAGGCGCCAGGCTTGTAGGGGAGAGAGGGGAACATATGATCCGCCTTCAAAATAAGTTTGAACATGCTTGGGTCATTTGGTTGTCCGTAACGTTTTTTTTTGTAAAACCGTTTTTTCTATTGTGTTCTAAAAATGAGTGACATCAATTTCGAGCAACGTTGTGCTATCAGATTTTGCTTCAGACTTGGACACTGTGCTAAACAGGCCTATGGAGATGGTGTTTTGTCAAGAGCCCAGATTTATCGGTGGTTTAAGGCATTTTCATAAAGGTGGGAGTCGATTGAATATGAACCACGAAGCGGAAGGCCTTTATCTTCAAGAACCGATGAAAATATCGACAGAATCCGGTGGGGTATTAAGTAACTTTAAAAGAGACATGACGGTTTTTTTGACATTATGTAAGTTTTCCAAGAAGACTAGCTGTCGTTCACTTCATGCCCACTTGTAGAAAGCGCGGAATGAACTATTTGCATACTAGTCCTTGTCACACAGCAATGTGAATAAACGAGTTTTTGGCCAGTAAAACATTCATGTGGCTCCCCAGCCTCCTTATTTGTCAGACTTGAGTCCTCGTGACTTTTTTCTCTCCCCGAAGTTGAAAAATCACCTCAAGGGAATTCATTTTGGGATGGTCGAAAATATTCAAGCGGCTGTAACCAACCAGCTGAAGGCTATTCCAGTATTGGAATTCCAACACTGCTATGATGAGTGCAAGGACCATCTCCAGCGCTGAGTGGCTTCAGATGGAAGTTATTTTGAGGGTGAGGCTTAAATAAAAAATCAGTCCCATCACTTAATTTACAACCCTCGTAAAATGTCAATTTTGTATAATTATTCGCTTACAAATTTTTTGACGCCGTGATCCAGTGTATCATTAGTTATCCTCAGGTAAAATACGTTAATCAATGCTTCTATATACCGTTTTTTTACAGGCATACCGTGAAGAAGATGTGGAAGGAAATCTGCAAACTGTTTTCAAAGAAATTCAGTATAGACGTTGCAGAAGGTGGTAAAGTCAAAAAACATTCCAGAAACGAGTTCAACTTCGAGGCCACGACTCAAAAATGCCAAAGTTTGAGCTATTTCGATCAACACGTCGTCACATATCAGTGCAGTGTTACCGTCATAGAAATGTTGAATTCCTTTGCTACAGGCAATTCGAACTATTTGCCTGTGCAGGAACACGTCGCTTTCCTTTTTGATCTCATGGAGTTAGCTTTGAACATTTACGGATTGATAGACGTCTGTATTCAGATCTTGAAAGAATTACCTGAAGTGGAGACTCAACTGTACAACAAAAATTCTATACTGAGTAGGAACTATACGACGTCGTTGAGTTTGTATGTTGTGGGAGTTTTGAGGAGATACCATTGTTGCCTATTACGTGAGTAGATTTTTTGTGTAACTTCAGAAACTTATCAAAACCACTTATATGTTTAGATTTTTATTTATTGTACGACGTTTTGACCACCACTATGGTCTTTTTCAGTACAATTGACAATTCTGTGACAGTATATTTTGTTTTCTGTCTTCCAGGTGACAATTCGTTTCTTTTTTCATCCTCGCCTATACGAGGAGAAGTATTGTAATCGAGAAAATTTTCGAAAATGAGATATTGATTTTTGGATGTTATGTGAGACATGTACATCTCAAAAAATCATGTCACTCATTTCCATGTGTCTATCGGTCTGACCGCTAATCTTATAACCGCCGATAACTTAAGAAGCACCGCTCGAATTTCGATGAAATTTGTACACAATGTTACTACTATACCAGGGAAGCGTTTCTGAAAATCGGTCTAGTGGCGGCAGAGATAAAGGCCTAAAACGAAAAGAAGTAAAAATCGCTCAAACTTTGGTTTTTGGCGTTCCATATGATCCTGAACATTTTAGAGGTAAATAAACCTGGGGGGTGGGGTTTCAGAAGGGTGGGCAGGGTTAATCTCAATTTTTTTATGTTCGTGCATTTATACGATGCCAACATTTGTATGTAATTCTACGCACATTATGTCCTCTGTACATTAGCCCTTAAAACTTGGAAAAATATTCTCGTCACATGCATCGCGTACCTACCGACCGGCCTGTTGTTCTGGTATGGTATCACACGTATTTCTGCCACGTCACAGCATAGTGTTTCCTATGCTCTGCCACTTCTGACCGAGTCAAGTTTCGAGGAGAGGCGACGGTTCCAGATGCACAACAAGCAGGACAGGGAAATAATGCATGTGTACTAATTGTATCGACCTGTTTGTCTGACTTTTTTCTCAGAGGTTCTAGGTTATGCTTAACATAATCCTTTTTGAATTGATAACGGCGTTGCTTGGAAAGTGGAAAGTCAAGTCACTTGACGCCATCTTTCTTATTCACATTCCTGTACAATGGCTGAACGGTTCTATTCACTTCGCGTAAGCATTCCCACTCCTAAAATGGTATTCAGCCTCCCAAACCCATAAGCGAGCATGGGGTTATCTGTCGTTTTTTGAATTTACCAGACTCGTCACCCTTGTCCATCGTTCCACGAACGCCAAAACTCCTCTAAAAATGCGAAAACACACCCAGAAGTTTTGTGACGATAAAATCAAAATATTGTTTCAGTGTCACCAGAACAAACAACAGCTGTTTTCGAAGGTCTATGCAAGGTGGTAAAGCATGTGACTAATCCAGGAGATTGTAGTTCTGCAGAAAGGTGCATATTGGCGCATCTGTATGACCTGTATTCGTCATGTAGTCTGCTCAAGTCTAAACCACATACTGTTGAACCGTTCGGTAAGTTTTCTGTCTAGGTCAAGTCAGATTACAATCTTCATTCCGAAGACTAACTAATGAACATAGAATCAGATTGCAAATAGATAAAAATCGAATGGTTCAATATTCAATATTACACATTAAAAAAGACATTTCTACTTATACGAAGCAGATCCGCAAGGTTATTACTTAAAAAAAACGCAAAATGTCGATTTGTGCACTTGATAGCCACTAGCGTGCCGCTAGTTCATTCCGCAGGGGTACTGACATTATGTCGGTTTTTGGACATTATATAGGGTTTTTGTGACATTATGTAGGCGTTTCTACAAGATGTCTCTCTACCTGTTGTACACTTGATGTGTACTCGTTCCGTAGTTGTACGTGTTGATTAAACGTCATGATGCTTCAGCGATCAATGTTTGGCTCTGATGTGATCTGCTTCAGAGATGACATTATTGGAGATCTAAGCTGTAAGTTATATACTATAGCTCGAAGGAAACGACAGTGCGTAGGTGCATAGTGAGTGTGAGTGTGCTAATAATCTGTGTCGATGATAATTCCATTGATTTCTTGTCTCAAATACTCGTTATTAGATATGCATGCAAAGCTAAAAATTAGTTGCGGATCCGCTTTTTCTTATTCACCTTGTAAATTACATATGTAAATTTGGTTTGAAACGTAAAAAAGTTATTACATTTTACATTAATTTTGGTTTCCAGTCATTCAAATGTTATAGAAATGTATTTTACGATGTCAAGTAGAAAATACAAATCAGGCAGTGCGAAAATGTTTTGTATGTGATGCGTCATTCCTAATTTTTCTGTGATGTGGCTTAATTACACACAATGGGGGTGCGGAGCTGATTTCCCGTAATTCTTCCTAGAGTTTTTGAAAACGCAAAAAACGTTGAAAATTATAATATATAACTTTGAACGTAACTCTTCTTCTCTCCAGAAAGGACAATACAAATAACCATAACCCTAACAGCTAATGGATATATTTTATGAGCAGCATATTCAGTAATAATTTTCTCACATAGCAAATATCACTGATTTTATACACATGCAAGACCAATACACACAATCATCCAAATGTGATCTTGCTACTCTGCTACTCAGCCACACATGTCAGGGTATACTCTACAGACTACCTCAGCATTCTGCAACCAACAAACCAGCTTGCAGCATAACACTCATAGCGAGCAAACACGGAATTTACTATTTGTTCACTAGGAACGATCTAGGCAGCAAGTTGACGTCTTGTCTTTTTTTTTGACGTTTTATAGGTTTCTTACGTAATATCCCTGCCGGCATATTCGTCACTTTCGGGATCAAGTATAAATAACTTTCTTAATCAAAATGTTAATTGAAATTATGTTTAAAATTCCAATTCTCGTTGTTTTCTTTTGCGTATTTTGTGGGGGCTCTCTTTTTACTAGTTTGTCGTGGACTGGTTCATGGCTGAATATCGTTTTTTATAATAAATATAAAACAAACTAACGAGGCTAAAAATCCATTTAGAATTGGATCGATCTCACAACAGTCTGTTTTAACTTAACAACAAAACTGAATTTGACCCCAAAGTCCTGAAAATCACGGGAGCCTTAGTTCCTTTGATAGCTATTCCCGAAAAGTTCCCGGTTCTCTGTAAGGGTACGGTTTTTTCACTGCAAAGGGTGGCAAACGTGGATTGATCACATTTTGGATATCCTCATGATTTTTGCATTCAGGGATATTCTGTAATTTTTTTTAGGAAACGCGTATCCCAAAATTAAGCAAGCTTTATATACGGCATTGCAACCAACGCCAAACATGTACGTGTATAATGCTCAGTATATGCAGGAACTATTTTTGAACCCTAAGAGAGCTGGAAGGATAGACAGCGCCACTGCCAAACAGTTGAACGAAAATGGAAATAACAGGTAATTTAACCGTGTCAGAAAAATTTCATTATAAAATTGAGTTTTTGAGCATTGTTAGGAATAATGCTTAATCTTCTTTAATAAACCATTTTGCAGATACTCGTTTGTCAGTAATGCTGTGATCCAAGTATGCAGAGAAACTGACAATGAAAGACTGAATGATATAGCGATAATGTGTGCTGAGATGACAGCGTGTTGTAACTCCTTGGCTTCTGAATGGCTGGGAGTATTGTTGGCGCTTTGTTGTCCCCTATCACACCCTGGTTATTACTCTGATGTTCTGAATCAGCTAGATATACAGGTTTGTTGAACGTCTACTTTATATTTTTAATGTTGCTCATTTATTCAAATTCCGAATCATTCTACTTGACGCCATTTTTGAGAATCTCATTTTATTTTAGGATCCCAGTATTCACAACGCTTTGGCAGTATTTACATGCATCCTTATAGCTAGACATTGTTTTTCCTTGGAAGATTTTGTAGGTAGAGTAGCTCTACCTAGTTTGTTAAAGGTACGTAAAAAAAGATGATTTCTCTTATAGCCCTTAGATTGTATTCAATAAAGGGGAGAGCTTGGTGTTCATTGGTCAAATCAGGTAGCTAGAATGGTTTTTTGTGTTGCAGGTGAAATCTTTGGATAATGGTGAAGCACGGGCGGAAGGTGGGATGCGCCTTACATGTCATTTATTGCTGAGACTATTTAGGACTGCTGAAGGGCCTCAACCGGGACTGTACTCTGTCGGATCTCCTTCTATTACCACGCCAAGACCTCCTCTAGGCGTTAGACTTAGGTACGCCATTTTTTATTTTTTTTTATGCACTTTCAGTCATTGGTAGTATATTTTTACCATGGCTCAGTAGTCAAAACTTACACTTAGAATACCAGAAGTCATTTTGATCTAATTGCGTATCATTTTTCTATTTACTTCCAGCGCAATACTGGCGAGGAAGTATTATTTGTACTAGAAATATTTATTTAACACATTTGGTTACATAAACAGAATAATTATTATAAATAACTTAGAACTAGTAAATCCAAGCCATGTGATGCAGATGCTGGGCAACGTATAATTGTAGATTTAACAAGTGATTGTAATCGCAAAAAATTCAGAAAATGAGATATGTTTTTTTTGATGTTATATGATGAAAAACCATCACTTTTTTTTGAAGTTAGTAGAATAATACAATTAGAACCAAAGTAATTCCACGCATCCATTATACATATTTCACAGACTGCAGATTCCTTATGCATTTGCATTTGAAAAACGTTTTTGGCACCTATTGGTCGCATATGCCGTGCGCAACGGGTTTATTTACATTTTTTGTATTCGATCCAGGCGACCTACGATGTGGGCGCGATATTGTTTATATTTAAAGGGTGTCCCAGGAGTCGACGTCAAGCCGGAAACGTGGGATAGGCCAAATCATAATAGTTATCAGGAAAATATGAAAAAATCTTGTACTTTTCAAATTATAGGCCTTCAAAAAATCGGAAAAATCTACACCCTGTGATGATATTAGTCCCCATTACTACATATTTCAATTTTTTTCTTAGACTGAGTGACGAACAGCGTTATTCTACGTAGTGATAGCAAGACATAGTAACGCCCCTTTTATTAATTTATGAATGCGTAGTGCCACCATGTCTGTGTAGATGAGCGTTAGGCTTGGAGTATAATTCAATGATATTTGATTTCGTGACGAAATATTATATAGTATGTTATATAACTATTTATCAATATTATCTAACTATTTATCGAGATTTATTATAATCACTCATCAAACATTGTGGATATGTACTGTCACACCATAGCTCCAAAGAATAAGGCTCCCGTGTATGATCATTGCTTCAATCTGAGGATTATTTTTTGTGAAAAGAGAGTCAGTCTACTTGACGCCATTTTGTTTTCAGTTGTGACAGGCATCTGCTGGCGGCAGCTCACAGAAACATCCACCTGGGTCCAGTTTTGGCTGTACTAAAAGCAGTGTTAATAGTGGGAGACGCAACAGCGAAAGAGGGTGCAGAATTGAGCCTTAGCAACATTTTGGGCACTAGCGATCTACATACCGGCGCTGATGGGCCTAATTTGGACTTACCGTGAGTTGAAGCGTTTTTTTTTTTCATTTTTTATCAACATATGCGCAATTCTATTTATTGTTCAAGCTGAGCTCAGTAATATTGAGAAATGCTTTAACATAATTTAAACTTCTATAATGTTCGTAATCTAAACATTTCGGTCATAATGGATCCTTTATTATATTGAATATGTCGTCGACATTATGCTCATTATGCAAATCAACAAAAAACTGCGTTTCTTTCAGCGCTTCAAAAATTCTGGAATCACAATTTGGGTAGATCAAAGATATAGAACTTTTAAGCAGTTACTGTTTCCCTGTATTCTATAGCTTTTGTATTTTTTTCACATAAACAGTCTTGTTTTGCATGCTATTACCTTCAACAGTTCGTGAATTTCACTATTGGAAGTATTGTTTGAGCGCATATGCTGAACATTTTAGAATTAAGAATAAACATATTATGTTCTTTAATGCTTATGATTTTTTTAAGTTGAATTTTGCAACGATTTCTTTTTCCATCCAGGACAAACGCGGATGTGTGCGGCTCAAGGACGACACATAGGTTTGTCAGAACCCTATTTAAAAAGTTTATTCACGGGCTTTTTCGCTTTGACTGTGTTTTCACCCTATATCCTAGTCAGTAGACCATGCCAAGGGTCGTGTCGAACTAACTTCACATTTGTTTTACTACGAATTTTGTTAAATAGGCTCCTTGACCCATATCTAATTTCAGAGAATAAATGAATATTTTTTACAGTATTTGGCTTAGGAAAACGAAATATACCGTTTTAGTTTTATAAAGTGCAACATATATATATATATATATATATATTAAAGTTCAATTTAAAAAAAAAAAACATTTTTAATATGTAACGATGAAAACACTATCGGCCATGATCTGACGTCATACAAATTGTAAACAAAGAAAAGTCATGCGTATATCACTTGTGGAGTAACGACTCTAATCAACGTCAACAGTTATCGTTTTCACGTTTTACTGAAAAAAAAACAACATACATGGACGTTGGATTCGTAAAAACAGAAACATAAATTTGCCAAAAATTGGAATTTTTTTTGCCTTCAACACAGATTTGTGCTCTGCTGAACTGAGGCATGTCAAGACTTCTACTATGTAAGTACAGTGCATCTGATATAATATCAGACATAAAAATAAAGAATAAGTAATACACTTACATATTCATCCTGTTCAAAAGTCATTTAAAACTAAGCTCATGTGTTTCACGTCTGAATAGTTGTATCCAATTATGTATTTCGTTTTATAGTCCAGTTAAATAGCCGAAACTGAGACAAAAGTTATTTCCGCTGGCGTAATGGTGTAATAAAGGATTGCGAATCTTGTTGTATGAATTTGGTTTTCCGGA
Source organism: Acanthoscelides obtectus (assembly GCA_963669975.1). NCBI lineage: Eukaryota > Metazoa > Arthropoda > Insecta > Coleoptera > Chrysomelidae > Acanthoscelides > Acanthoscelides obtectus. The sequence goes on along the minus strand of CAVLJG010000007.1, from coordinate 78,061,731 downwards.
AGTATCTAGTAGATATATAGGATTTTTTACACGTAAATTTTTCTAATTTTTGGTCCATCAAAAAAGGTCTTTGAAAATTTTTGCTAAAATGCGTAGTTTTCGCGCTTCAGCTTGCTGATGGTTTGATGGTGAGGGGCTTGCGGGAAAGGTCGCGCGCACCTGCATTCCTGCATACCACCAAACTGTCACCGCACCGTCCACCAGGGTTGCTAGGTTTTCAGTCACGTTGGTGGCAAAGATTTGATGAGAAAATCGACAGAAATCGCAATCTTTGAAATATTTATGAGTCAATCATAAACCGCCAGGTTAGATATTAGAATGAATTTGTGTGTGTGTGTGGGGGGGGGGGACTGTTAACTGAATTGCGGTGAGGGAGACTAAGTATAATAATAATTTATATGATAATGAACAATTCCTTGAAAATGGAGAGGGGGAGGATGGGTTGTTAGACACGAGTAATCTGAACGAAACTATAAGTTCATTCACATGGGGTGAATCCATTGTGCTTACAGCACAGAACTCCCGGTGGTCCTCGTTTCATGTTCCATTAATCTATACAATTAGTTTTTACAATGCTATACCTCGATCCACAAAATTACTATCATATGATGAATTTAAAATACATATGAAGAAATGATTTTTGAATACATAGAAGTATATAAATTAGTTGATAAAATTTATCTGAAACCTCACACAAAAATATTTCCAAAATAGCATTCCTTTGTTTGTGTAACTGTTATAATTTTATACTTTTAACTCATGAAATATTGAATAGCCTTCACTTATATATGTTATATACATCATATTTTTTATGCACCTACATTTTTAAACTTGAAACCTATCAAATGTACTGTTTTTCAGTTTTTCTTTTTTTTTGGGGGGGGGGTTAAGTGGTAGAGTAGCGTTATGCTAAACTTCGCCCCCTAAATAAAGACGATTTATTATTATTATATCGGCAAAAATAGATTGCAAATTAAGTGGCGTCAGGAATGCTCAAAATAGACAGATTTCGCCAATTTGCTGGATACTGGGCGCCACTAAAGTAGCCAATCGCCAAGCTATCAATTGAAGTTGTCAAATCGCTAGTTTGGCGAAAAATCGCCACGCCTGACAGCCCTGCCGTCTATGGTGTGAAGTCCTGAGCAGATAAGTTGTACATCATAGCATACTGCCGTGTCTACACGTCAAGCTAACGTACACCGATACATTGAGACTAGGACTAGACCAATGAGCATTATTATTGGTTTCCCTAGCGAGTGTGCAGAGAAGACATCGTCGAATGCTCACATAATCGGCCATTGTCTATTCTTTACATATTTGCGTTGGCGTATGTTAGCCCACCGTATAGACGCGGCTCAAGAACTGCTGAATCTCTTATCATGGTCGTAGATCAAGAACTACAGGAGATCAAACTGATTTGCGAGGATGATTATGAAACTAACATGGAGCCTCGAAAACGAGTCTTTTGATGACTCATTGGGCTTCGACATCCTGTAATGTATTCTTATCATTGCCACTTATTTATATACACGTTCACGCCTTTTTTGCAGCTCAAGGTTTTTTGTCGTTGTTCCAATTCTAAATGAAAATACTATACCTCACTTATCCAGTCAATCGCTAAGCAGCTGAAGAGAAATTACTGCATCTTGTACTCTACTTAAACGCATACATTTCAAAAATTCATTAATATGCATACGTCGGTGAACGCCACAACTACAAGAGAGTGAGTCACTGAGGACGTCCAAATATTCGTCCGCGTCAACGGTGCGGCGGCTGGTGATATGTGTACGTCCTTGACCTCGCAACCCGCAAGCCCCTCGCCACAAGCAATCAGCAAGCTGTAGTGCGAAAACTAAGCAATTTATAAAAAAAATTCAGAGACCTATTTTGATGTCTCAAAAATTAGAAAAATTTACGTGTAAAAAAATCCCAGATATCCTCAGCCGTTTCAGCGAAAAAGAGGTTTTTTGGGTTTTTCGCTGTTTTACAAAAAAAACGGCTGGTTTCCGGAAAGCCAAACTCTTGCAACAATATTCGCAAGCCTTTATTACACCATTACGCCTGCGGACATAATTTTTTGGATATGTTATCACTTTTGCGGTAGTTTCGGATATTACACATCTGTAGGGAATCTTAGGTTACGTCCAACTTAAACGAGACGATAAGATCTGCACAGGAAAATGTAAAGTACGGCCAGGACATAAGGTACGCTCCAAGCAATACACAGTGTTGCTTATATTTATTTCCCTATGCACTCTTATACTTTGTTTGGGTCTTTATCGATGTGTTTTTACTCTATCGGACGATGTAATAACGATAATTACTATATTTTTCATCTAAACTAGTAGAAGTCATGTTTATATCTTAAAAAGTTTGGTGCTAACAGCTGCTGTTTACAAATGATATGACGCCGGAGCGCATTAATAAATGGGCCGAACATGGCGGACAGCCTTTTCACTTGTTTAAGAAAAATATATTTTTAAATTAAAGTTTTATGGTCTTTTAGGTCTGAAAATATATAGTATGAATTTTGTTTGGTCTAATAGAACAAATATTAACTGTTTAAGACCTACTTAAAGTGTCAACTAGCCTATTGTCGATAAAATAAAACAGAAAAGTTTCCAGCTATGTTTGAATATCATATAGTGTACAGCAAAACAAAAAAGCATCTTAAAATTCTGTCCAAATTTGGAAATACAGCAATTGAAATTTATCAGAGAAATATCTTCGCAATTAAAAAACCCGACAAGCATCAATGGTTTTTTAACCTTTCTTTCGGAATTAAAAGACAAAAAATATGTATATTCTCCACGACCTTTCCTGAACCAACCTCACTTGCTGACTAGGGTATTATGCTTGCACATCTGTTTGTCTTTAGGTTGTTCTTTTGGGTTTCTTTTTATGTTTTTACCCTACTGAAATTGTAAATAATACGCATTTACATTAATGCAACATTCGCTAATCGAGTACATTTTTTGCATAGTTAGCAATATTAAGTTATGTACATTTTGAATGATTTGTTAACTATGCAAAACCACTAAAATACACGAAACAATTTCATTTTTCATGTGTTACGATGTTGCTACTGATACTAATGATTTTCATTTGCAAACTTGAACAGCTAATAATTTTCGCTCACAACCATATTCATTGGTAAAACGTCAACTTAAGCCTGTTTATAAAACAACATATCGTGTAATTAATACTCTTGAAATCAAAGTTTGTACTTAATGCAACATTTTGTAATATTTGTTTTTTACTGTAATATTCGGGAAAGCTACCGATTAAACTAACATTTACAAAATAATGTATTTAGTTATGCATTGATTTTCAGTTGCACATCTGTTGTACAGCTATCAAAGACTTCTGGATACACCCTGTGTATTATACACCCCTCATATAGACTAGTGTCGGGTTTTTTAAACTGAAGAGCAAACTTTTTAGGACATACCATTTTACAGAGGCTGTATACATAGAAGGCAAATAGGTGAAAACCCCAGCTTACTTCTTATAGAACAACAGCAGTTCAATCGGCGAGATACCAGTCACCACTAGCAATGTATCTGTAAATACAGCTTTACTCGTATAAGCGCAGATCTCGCGCAGTACGACCTATCTGGCTTCTGAGCATTCTTCTTCAAAAATGCAAAACAACTCCTTTGTTCACCTTATCAGTGGTTCGCCTTATGTGTGCTTTGTCTAGCGACAGTCCTAGATATTTAATCGCATTTTTGCTTCGAATCCCAGCATTTCCAACCCTAACAGCCAATGAAGTTAGCTTCGGCCTGCCGGAAAACATGCCGACTTCCGTCTTCTCAGCCACTTCGCTTACAACTGATCCTTTGTCGATCAGCGTTTTTAGACGCCAGCGTTGCCAACTCCTGCACTGTTGCCACAAATTATGTATGATCATTTCTATTTAAAATGAAAATACTGTCCTTAAAACTTAGAATTACGGCGATCCTGCTTGGCGACATGACTGTGATGATGGAAATTGTATGTGAACGTTCATAGCAGCATAGATTTGGCCACCTTCTTTGAGAATATCTAATAAATGACAGGATTGAAGCTGCAATAACAAACTAAGACATGACCGTGAATTTGTATACAGCCACTGTTATCATTCGATTTCAAGCTCACATGTCAGTAACTTAAGGGACATGTAAAGTGTTTTTACTGCTTAACACAGACAAGGATAAGTTTCAGATGTGACTTTATTCCAATATATGGTACATTTATAGGCAATCTAGTACAGGCAACGCAGAAAGTACCGCAACTTTATCGGCCTTCGCAAACCACGTGCTGCGAGAGATATGTTCTCAACAATGGGTTCTGGAAACGTGTCTGTGCCACTTGGAAGAACTGTGCGACATGGACAACCTCTTGGACCCGCTTTTATCGCATTCACAGGCTCAGAGATTACTCCGAATGATCTGCTACCCGGACGCTGCAGCGGGAATTGATGGATTGGATCAGAAGGCTATGATCAACAGGATATTGGAGGTAATTTTCTTACTTGGTATCAGCCTGAATGGTGGTTGATTTGTATGATTTGGAAAAACGAAGATGGGAAGTCCACATTAAGCAGTTATCATCAAGCCATTCATCCTACCTATGGTACCCGGCTGTGTAATGCTGGTAATAACATACTGCATAAACTTTGAAGTTTCATTTTATATGTACTAGTACTAATCCAATTGTAATACAAAATTAATAATTTATAAAAAAAAAGATAAAGTAAAGGTTAGACAGTCTTATATTCATTTCACATCGACGGCGATTTGTTCTTACTAATATGTCAACAACATTTGTTTCTCACAGCTTCCAAATGCTCTATTTCTGATAGATGAAACATTCGGACTCGATGGTTGATTTAATTATTGCAAATTAATTTGGAATATGTAGTGTTGTGTATTTTACGAATTCTATAATTCTCTTTCAGAATCTTGACATGTGGACATTACGAATGTCTTGGTTAGACCTCAACTTGATGTTCAGACAGCTGAGTCCAAACTCTCAAGAGCTTTCTCAGTGGTTAGATACAGTCGCTAAAGCTGCAATAGACGTGTTTCAACTGAACGCTCCTTACGCCTCGCCGAAACACGACGACAAGAAAAATGAGAAGAAACAAAATTCAATATGGCTGGTGAGTTTCCTTTTCTTTTGAATGTCTTCATCACCCTTTCACGATTCGAAATTTTCAACAGTTCTAGTGTCGTAATTGATTTATTTATCCTCGAAAGGTTTGGAATGAAGCCATGTCACGTCAAGACACTATTTTTCAAATATTTGGGTATATATGTGAATATTAAATTACTGTTTCAAGAGCATTATGACATTATTTCAGATATATCAAAAAAAGATAAATTACTTCTATAGAATTTCCAATAATATCCGTATACATCAAAAAAACCATGATTTTTCCCTATTTTTTATGTTGTTCAACTATTTTGTTTACAGCAAATGAAAATTACAAATACTACAAAATAAAGCTATAAGAATCATATTTAATCAGAATCGTTTTTAATCAAAACAAATATGCTAAAACAAGTCAATGTTAGTTCTCATTTTCATGTTCAAATTGAAAAATCATTTATTACCACAACATTTAGAAAACTTCATAAAATGCATTATCATAACTACGAAACTGGAGGCAGTATAGATTTTCATCTTCAAAATTGTAATAGTAGCATAACAAACAAATCTAAGTTTTAAAGGGGTGTATTTGAATTTAATAAATTGAATAATCGTATTACACAGTGTTGGAATTTAAAAATGTTTAAGGTGAAATTAAAAATTACTTTATGAATAGCCAAAATGCATAGTGATATGTGATTTTAAAAGACAAGAATTCAAAATTACAGAAAAGTGATTTAGGAAATGTGTAAAAGGATGATTATACAGAATTGACGCTGTAGCATTAATCAGAAATAAATCTTCAACAAACAAAATACTAATCGAAATTTTTGTTTGTGTTTTCTACACTATTATCAAAATTCACTACCAAAATTGTACATCCTCATCATTTGTCTTAGTTCAACCGTTCACATTATCTAGATATCGAACTCATATAGTGCAAAGTAAAATTAAAGAACGCATATTTCTAGTTGTTTTCTTTCTGTCCGATTTTACTACAAAATTGACCAATCAGAGAGCGTTTTGAAAGTAATGGATCTAATGAATTTGCTCTAAATATCTCTCAAACTAACAAAAAATTATTCGATTTGCGCAACAATTATTATTCTGTATGAATCCTATTTTTTCACAAAATGATCGCTTTTAGGTAAGCAGCGACATTTATTCTCATTAAAACGGTTAATGTCATAAATATTTGGTCCATGGTTTGAGTAGTGATTTTCATTGGCCGGGGTTATATACACGGAAAACAAAATTTGTTTGACGGCCTGAATTCAATGTGCACGAGAGAGAAGCACGAGACGTGTGTATCAACTCATGTTAGAAAGAGATAGAAGCCGGCTGAAGATCGAAGGTCATCACCACATTGCCTAGCAACGGTGACGCAGAAAGTTGTGCAATCTTTCGCGTTACCAATATGTTACACCAGAAAATGTTCGCACATGCTTCTACAATAGCTTAGGTTTCTACCAAACCCAAGAAGGACATTTGATTTAGTACTTTGTTTTTCGATGCTACTTAGTGTTTTAATTTATTCTAGAGTTATCTTTGATTTCCACCGATGGTGATAAAATCAACACATCCTGAGTTATTGTTACATTTTTGCGACAGCAAGCGGTTGAAAAATGTAACAAATACCATTACGCAATGCAAATTATCACTGCCTGCGAGTACACAGGTGAAAACCATTTCGCAGCAGGACGACACTGCTCAATGAGCGCTAGATGGGTACTGACCAGAATCGCTCACCTATGATCATGAGGTGGAATGTGCGAGATACGGTATTACCAAGCGAACCAATAAATGTTGCAGAATTTGTGGCGGACCTGACCTTTCATTTCGCCGTTAGGACCGATCCAGAATCCCAAACAGATTCGACACAACTCATAATTCAAAAATATGTACCCTCACAATAAAACCATTGTTTGGGCGTAGGGAATAAACTAACGCATATTTTCGACATGCATCTTATTTCAAGGAACTGGTGTAACATATTAGCAACGCGACAGATTGCCGCGTGATGAACTTCGCTATCCAGCCGGCTTCTATCTCTTTCTAACATATGAGTCTATACACACTTCTCTCTCGTACACATTGAATTCAAGCCGTCGGACAAATTTTGGTCGCAGCGTATATCATAGCTTAACGCAAATTTTGGCCCTCGGATCAAATGAAATATAAGGTTCTTGGAGTTTCATGATTTAATAAGCAGATTAGAAGCCCATTTCACACAAATCGTATAATTTTTCGCTAGTTTGAGATATATGTATATATAATCGAGTATATTCATTAGATCTATTACTTCAAACATGCTTTCTGTTTGGTGAATTATGATCCCCGAGACAAACATAGATGCGCGGGCTAAATGGTGGATTTCTTAGTAATCGAATTTGATCCACAGGCTATAAAAAACTCAGGGTACAGCAACCTCAAAGAAATCTGTCGAACACATTATTTTCTGTGAATTCCATTAAATTCTAAATATCTTATACTGGGTGTTCCTTAATGATGCGAATATTTAACGGTGTGAATCTACATGAAAAATTAATGTTAGTTTGCTTTATAAACTATGGACCAAAAATGTTTCCTTACAAAAACTCGGGTTGTTGAAGTTTTAGGAGAAAAATGGAAATTAATTAATGTTTTCAGAACCGCTTCAGATATTTCACTGATATTTAGTACGTAGTGAAAGTTAATAAAGTTCCATATTTTTCAATGCAAAAATAATTTTTAGCTTTAACAGTGGCATGCGTCCGGGTATTGACTTCGATATTTTTTAAGAAAAAAATGGTACACTAATGGTATTTTCCTAAATAAAAATTATTTTTGGATTCCCCGTTCAATTTAAAACAAATAACCTCTATTGAGTTACGTTCTTTCGATGCGCCATTTTTGAGTAAAAAAATTAAAACCGTTCTATTTTCTAACTTGCAAAATTATTATTAATTTAACTGGAAAAATTACACACATTAGAGGTAATGAACAACAACAACTGACAACATCAACTTAATATTAAAACCAACGAAATGATTACAAAAATTGTTGAAAATGGCCCCCTTCACTTAGTATGCATGCTTCCGCCCTCCTCATGGAATTGCGCACTCGTTGAAATATCCCGGGAGTGTTTTTTATTCTATCACAAGCCGCAACTATTCTTTCTCTTAATTCCTCTACAGTGTTAATGGGACTTGTGTACACTAGCGTCTTAAGATTGCCTCACAAAAATAAATCTAAACTGTTGAGGTCTGGTGAACTTGGTGCCCATTCTTGGGGCACATGGCGGCCAATCCAACGATTTGGATAAACAGTTTGTAAATAATTACGAACCGCTACACTGAAATGCGCTGGTGCACCATCATGCATGTACCACATATTGTTTCTTATTACAAATTGAACATTATCACGCAGCAAAGGCAACTGTTGTTGAAGAAAATTGAGGTAAGGATATAACAAAAAAATCCACATAAATTCTCCAAACAATTTGATGGCAAATATTTAAGTGTCTAGCGATCTTCTCGTATTTCAGGTGTTCTCACACTCAGAGGTCTACCTTCAGATGTTCCTTTTCGGACAGAACCAGTTTCAACAAGACGACGATGAATATTAGAAAATGTTCGACTATCTGGCAAAGCACGATCGGGATATCTCTGGTGATAAATCCGTCGGCTTGCCCACCATTACCGTCGGCAAGGCCATATACGTAATGCATTTCCGCCATTTCGCATTTGAATAATTCACCATTATTTACAAGATTGTAAAAACTAAATAATGAAAAAGATGTCACGGTGAACAGATTTGAATAGCAGAGACTTGTCAGATGTCAAAACCCAGTGATATATTCCAGAGCAACTAAATATATATATTGCTAAATTCCAGAGCAACTAAATATATATATTGCTAAATTGCATTCTTCAATTATTAATTTTCTCGGACAATGATTCTGTTCACGGACGAAGCTAATTTTTCTTGAAATGCCATCCAGAATTGCCACAATAATCATTTGTGGGCAGAAGAACATCCCTATGCCGTAACCGAAACCCATTTCCAACATCAATTTTCGGTTAACGTATGGGCAGGAATTATTGGCAACCACTTTATTGGCCCATTCTTCTTGCCGGGACGACTTGACGGGCGGACTTACCTCAATTTTGCTCAACAACAGTCGCATTTGCTGCTTGATGATGTTCCGTTAGTAATAAGAAACAATATGTGGAAGATGCATGATGGTGCATCAGCGAATTTCAGTATAGCGGTTCGTAATTATTTACAAACTGTTTATCCAATCGTTGGATTGGCCGCGGTGGGCCCCAAGAATTGCCACCAAGGTCCCCAGACCTTAACAGTTTAGATTTCTTTTTGTGGGGCTATCTTAAGACACTAGTGTACACAAGTCCCATTAACACTGTAGGGGAATTAAGATAGAAAGAATAGTTGCAGCTTGTGATAGAATAAAAAACACTCCAGGGGGTAAGTCCATTAGATAGAAGGAGGGCGGAAGCATGCATACTAAGTGAAGGGGGCCATTTTCAACAATTTTTGTAATCATTTCGTTGGTATTAATGTTATGTTTATGTTGTCAGTTGTTGTTGTGCATTACCCCTAATGTGTTTAGAAGAAGTTAGGCAATAGAACGGTTTTTATTTTTTTACTCATCCAAGGAAAGCTACTCAAGAGAGATCATTTGTTTTAAATTGAACGGGAAATTCAAAAATAATTTTTATTTGGCAAAAAACCATGGGAGTACCATTTTTTTCTCTTCAATTTGGAGGATCTGCATAACAAAGGATATAGTTGCCGAAACGCAATTTGGAATTTTGTTTTTATGGATGCTGTATGTTTCTGCCAGGTCACGCCTTTATCAAGGGTGACTCCGAGATACTTGGCAGAATTTGTCCATGGTACACGATTTCCGCCTACAGAAACCTCTTCTGGGGGGCCGCGACTTTTTTTGGTACAATAAATAGCCTGCGTTTTCGAATGATTAATTTTTATCAGCCATCGTTACGCCCACTCTAGAACTTCGTCCACCGCATTCTGCAACCCATCGTGAACCAGATCACCAGTATACGACTGGGCGACAAGTGCAGAGGCCAGTGACATATTCCAGAGCAACTGGATATTCATTGCTAAATTGCATTCTTCAATTATTACATTAATTTTCTCGGACAATAGAACGGTTTTTATTTTTTTAGTCGAAAATGGCGCATCGAAGAAAAGCAACTAATCAGAGATCATTTGTTTTAAATTGAACGAAGTCAAATATAATTTTTATTTGATAAAAAACCATTGGTGTACCATTTTTTTCTTAAAAAATATCGAGGTCAATACCCGCACGCACGCCACCATTGAAGCTAAAAATTATTTTTGCATTGAAAAATTTGCAACTTTATTAACTTTCACTACGTACTAAATATCAGTGAAATATCTGAGGCGGTTCTGAAAACATTAATTAATTTTCATTTTTTTTCCTAAAACTTCAACATCTCGAGTTTTCGTAATTTTTCATCTAGAGTCACACCCCTAAATATTCGCATATCATTAAGAAATGCCCTATATATTTACTAGTTACTTACTTATTTTCGGTAGGTGGCCCCTTTGGTGTCGAAACTTCCTAGCGCCGTCCAAGGGCGAGTACTAAAAGTAGCAGGGCAGGTACTGGAAAACGGCGGCTGGTGCTCCGATCAACAACAGCAACAATCCCAGCAACCGCCTCCCAAGATAAGAATGCGCAGCTGTTTGGGAGGGGATGGTGGCTCTGCACCTGCTACACATAGGCCTTTCCTCTCATTGGTGCTTACGTGTCTTAAGGGACAGGAGGAGGGACAACGAGAAGGATTACTATCCTCTTTGCAGCAACAGCTGTCTCAGGTAAGTTGTCTTTTTCAGAATAACAGAAGCCAAGACCGTACCCTATCGTAAAGTCAAAACATTTTTATTTGTTTTTTATAATGTGGGCGCATACCTAAAGCTGTATTTTATATACTTTTGAAGCTCAAATCAGATAGATGATGTCCCCCATTCTCCACACATTGAGTAAACCGATTTCTGGCGTTTGTCATTACTCTTGCCAGCATAGCAGGCGTTATGTTGGTTATTTCTTCCTGAATATTGGCCTCCAAATATTTTAAGGTCCTTGGACGGTTCACATAAACACGAGATTTCAAAAAACCTCAAAGAAAAAAATCACAAGGGTCCAAATTCGGAGAGCTGGCCTGCCACTCCAAATCGCACCTAATTTAGATGAGGTGCTCTGGGATGTGTTTTCGTCAAAACAGCCATCGATGCTCTTGAAAAGTGTGCCGTTGCATCATCTTGTTGGAACAAAATTCATCCTAAGTCCCACTCATGTAACAAATTTACATACCAGTCCGAGTTCACTGACACTGCGACTTCATTTTCCTTAAAAGAACCAGGGACCAATAATTCCAACTGACGAAGTTGCACACCACGCTGTGACTTTAGGTGAATGCATAGGCCTTTGATGCAATCTTCGAGGATTGGTGTCAGCTCAGTAGCGCATGTTTTGTTTGTTGAGGGATACTCACAAATGAAAATAGGCTTTATCACTAAAAACAAAAAAAAACAGGAACGACTTAGAAAAGACGTTCACATACATTCATCTGAGAGTTGATGTCACGTCCCTGAACCATTGCCATCTTGTTAGAATGGAAATGAAGATCATCGTGAAGAATTCTCGCCGCAGAATTAACGGAAAGTCCATGTTTGCGCGCAGTACGCCGTATCGGTCGCAACATTGAAGCTCTCACTGCCTCAATGTTATCAGGTGATCTAATGGGCCGAGGGACTCGAGTCCTTCGTCTTGTCATACTTGCAATTTGTTTGAACGTAGTGGCCCACGTAAAAATTGATTTACGGTCCGGAGCTAAATAAAAGTGATTCCGAAAGGGGCGCTGGGTTGCGATCACAGAACATCCGCTCGAAAAGTAGGCTTCAACGGCAAAATCACTCTTCTCGGTGTTCCAACGCATGATCGCGACTGAACTGTGTCGGGACAAAACTTTATAGTCTCGCCTCTCGAACGAGACCGCTAGCACTCCGCTATGAGTTCAACCAACTAAATTGCGTCCATTTTAAAAAAAGGAAGTTATGCTGCCGCACCCTGTATTTGATCTTGATTACAAGTTACTTTTATATTTGTCCATCGACCCCAATTCCGACTTCTTATTCATATGTAACCCTTGCATACACTTTTTTCTGGACCTGTGTTGTAATAATATTTTATTTTGTTTCTAGTTGGTCCAAATGGCGAAAGAAGGCAACCTCCAAGAGATCCTCGACAACGAACGCACCCTAGACGGTCTTCAGTTGCGATTCGCCCTGGTTGGTGGCGTTTTCGACGCTTTTCAACGCAACCCATCCGCTACAACCGATTGGGCTTTGCTGTTGGTTCAACTGGTCACGCATGGACTTATTGATCTGCACACTCACAGTGATCTTTTCACTGTGGTTGTAGATATGCTTGCTACTCTCGTGCACTCTGCCAAAGCTACTGATAGTCAAGTAAGTATTTTTCTATCAAGTATTCTTCTCTTTATCCTTACCTGAAATTCTAGGTTACTCAAGAACTATTGATATTAATATAGAAGAGGTCCGACGTTTCCGCTTTACCAAAAAACAGTTCGCTCGACGGACAGCATCAAGCCACTGTTGACATTTACAGTAATTCCAACAATTCCGACCATAGCTCGTTCCTTGATACATAAACATGTTTTATTGTCTGAAAAATACAATGATTCTTCCTGACAAAGCTAATTTAGAACTGAACTATAACAATTACAACTTCCCACCATGGATTTAACGAAAACCACTGATTAAAATAAAAACGCTGAGACACGTCAAAAGATTTGTCAAGGGGGACAACTTTTTAAACAAAAACTACTTCACCCCCTTTCACCCTCGGCCCCCCAGGGTCATTCCATTGAACATTTTAAATGACAAGGGGTATCGAGTGATAGCTTGTTTTAAAAAGGTCTTTCGAAGTACTTTATTTTGACGTTTGATTTTTTTAAATTCAGTCGATTCGTTTTTGAGAAAATTAGAAAAATCTTTATTTATCTTAATTTGTTCAGATAGAAAATAAAAACACACGAAAATATCACTTTTTATTTCAATAAGTGTTCAAAATGTCGCCCGTTATTGGCCAAACAATGATATAGCGATGTTCAAATTCCTGACGGACATTTTCGAAAACATGTGGGATATCATGGCAGCTAGTCCCTATCCTCTATGGATGTTGACGACTGCAATAGCGTCCGTTGTATCTTGTTAACCACTGTTCGAAATAGGTGTGACCTTGAGCCTGTCGATTGTTTCTTAGGCTAGAACATGCGTTTCTCTAATGGTGTTTAAGATATAGGTTCATTTGACATACTTTGCATTACAGTGGTGTTAGTTATATGATGACTCATGATAATCTCAACATACAACGACCCATTGATAGCACCACGATTCGCGGTATAATGTGGTTTACATATTAATAAGTTTTTAAGTTCGAGGCGGAATATATTCAAATTCTTAATTATTTTGATAGGCTCAGGGAGACACCTGTACATTTTAAGACCATTATAAATTATTGTGTTGATTTAGGTAATACAAATTTAAGATATTGTTTTCGTCTAATATTGTAACTTATATTTAATGTTTCAAGAAGAATGGGACAGGGAAATAAACATCAAGAGATTGAGTCCATGAAGAGAATAACTGGATTGTTTCTGGTTTAAGAGAGAAGAATGTTTTTGGGCATGTGCTTTATTTTTAAATTATTATATATTTGATTCCCCCAAGTAGTTGGGAAGAATACATTTTTTGGTTAATACCAGAAATTTGAGACATAATAACATGTTGTCCTGTAATAGATTTAGCTCAAAACATGCTCAAAATCGTGCTCTGAATCGGCCCATCTCTTATTTAAATGATAATGCTGATCTGGTTTTTTTTGGGGATTTCCTATAATGTTTTTAGAACCAAGTGGGAGAGGAATATTTTTAATTTGTGACTTACATTTATTGTGATTCTGAATTTCAAAATTGTCATGTTAAGCTATTTTGTATCAATATATATGTCTGTTAAATGTAAATTTCTTAATTTTTTATCGAAAAATGGTTTACCGTCGAAATAAATAAATAAAGTTCAGATGCATTTTTTTGAAAATTGTTGGGCGTCTGCAATGGAGATTAAAATGTGTTTCTTGGGAAGACCTGGTATGTAAATTACGAATGTGGTGTCAGTTTTTCGCTGAAATTGACGCGAGATATCAAAAGTCACAAGTTCTACTCCAAGTAAGGCTTCTCGAAACATTACATTTCTTTTAACATGCTTTTATTAGATTGATCTGTATGTATGTAACGGTATCTTCCAACATAATTTTTACCAATATCAAGATGTCTGATTAACTTGAAGATTTGCACAGGGGTCAATGACCGATGATAATACAATAATTTAAAAAAAAAAATCCAATCTGACAATTGAAAAAAATAATTTTGAAATTTGGAATTGAAAATTTAGAAAATAATTGTGAAATTCGAAAATATCTAGGTTCTCGTTTGCTGCTGGACAAGCTTATGTTGCGGAAGGTCACTCAATTATTAGGGAAAGTTACATGTAATAGTGATGCATTATATGAAATGGAAAGGTTACATAAATAGGAATGAAGTACATTTAGACTTATTGTCAAATATAAAATATACCAAAAATCCAGCTCTTGATTATAAGTACTTTTGTTTTCGTTTTGAGTCTAAAAATTCAGAAAATAAATTATGGTTTGAAAAACTAAAGAAAAAAAAATGCGTTATTAGCAAATCGAACCAAAAAGTAGAAAATAATTTTATAAGAGGATACTACTGCAATAGAAAGTCCAACAATCAGATACCACTAATTAATTTGGAATAAGACCAATATCAAAAAATATGAACAAGAAATTCAATTACATATCTTAATAAAGCGTGGGGTACAATTAACTAAATTTACATAATATTTCCAATTTTGTAAATAGCAACTACAAAAAAAAAATATTTGATTTACATTCAGTACCCTACGCTTTTCTACTGTAATTGAATTTTTTGTGAATATCTTACCTCTTACATTAATCTTATTCCAAATTAGTCATACTTGATTGTTGATCTTTCCATTTCTGTAGCGCAAACTCTTCTATACTTGGAAATTATTTTCTACTTTTTAGTTCGATTCGCTATTTAAGCATGTTTTTTTAGTTTATAATTTATTGTATCAAATTTCATTCGCGTGTAACAACGGGTGAAGAAAATATGAAATTTGCTTTGAGAAACTTCAAACTCTTCAAAACGATTCTCGAGTTGCCAAATAGCACGAAACAGCTCTTCATGATTGGCCGTCTGTGCTCGGACGAACGAAAACTATGTCAGTTAGAGTTCATAAGTTACGATTTTTTTGTTTTTAGGATGACAGCAAGAAAATGTACCCGAACCTATTGAAGAAATTGAAAAAGGAAGTCGGTGAACGTCAAGGTGCTTCCTTACAGCATATCAGGCAGTTGCTTCCACTGCCAAGACTTACTACAGAGATTATAGCCGTAGAACCGCTAAGCAGTAAGATGAAGAACGGCTTTGACAGTGCTGATAAAAAGCACGATCTTCAGGTTGGTATTTTCATTTGTTTGTTTGCAAAATATGGTGCCTTTGTAAATATTGTGATCATCGTGACATGGCAGAGTTATCATATGTTCAATTAAATGGAAAAAGATATAGTTTTCTTCTTTTAATAATGCAGTACATATGCAGTTGATATCAACGAATTATGTATTTTTTCAGCATTTTCATATAGGAGAGAGCTTACTGATAGCCTGTTCTGCACAAAAATGCTGATAGAGTAACAAGCTGTATATCCTCTCATTTATGCGAATCTGTGTTTTTGAAATGGAAACGCAGCATACATTTGTATTGATAGCTGTATCAAATAAATAAAAGCTCTAATTGTGATATCACTAGCCATATTTATACAAAGGAATTGCTCTTTGGTGAATTGGTCAAGTGTCATTGAACACTACTTTATCGTCATAAGAATCCCCATCGAAAAAAGATAGCATTAAGTGCCATCTCTTACCAGAATTGACCACTGCTAAAATGAAAACATGATAGTTGCTCAGCTTTCGTTCATTGTCCCACCAGAGACCAAGCTCACACCATGCTGAGGGGTTGCCAAATAGCACAAAACAGATGGCATTACTAGTTTTTTTTAAGAATGCTCATCACTCATTTTTCAAGTTTGTCTCTAACATTACGTAAAGGGCAATGGATAATTTTGGCGTTGATTTTCTATCTTGCTGCCATTAATGATTTTTTTCTCATTATGGCTATCAAAAAAATAAATGTGTAAATCACGCTAAGTAGCTAATTGTGGGTGCCGGAATTCCATCATTCTGTATATTGTGACCCATATGCATTTTTGTCAATTAACTGACGAAAGTGTCTATAGTTGTAGTCACCGTTCTTGGCGGTTACGTCATCAACGTCATATGAAATAAGTAAACAGATCGAGTCTCCCTACCATGGGCGCAGAGTAATCTCCAGCGCATCTGCTACATTCTCCAGTACGCATGAAGTGGGTAACAAGGGACCGCTGTTTTCATTCTCTTCCTGGAAATACTCTAATAAATTTGACACGAGCTGTCGCCCTTCTCCATTGATCGTATTTTCGGGCATTATACAATTATATATTGAATATTGATAACAGGACAACTCAAATTGCAAGGCAATGTCTGAGACACACAACTAAAAAACGTATGTCTTTGAACTTACCGAACAAACGTTCGCACACAGGGGCAGGTTGCATGTGTATGTATGAGAGAGATGGAGATACGAGCCCCTTCCCACTTCAGTTGGCCCAACTATTGAAATCTTAGTTTTTTTCTTATCAAACACAAATAATAAAAATGTAGCAGGGTGTTATAGGTTTAAAATATTAACAATGAATATTTTGATAATATATAGTAGAAAACACCAACTTTATCACTCCTTAATCAAATTTGCAGCATAAAAGTAACACATGTTGCAATTACAGCATATCAACCTATTTTCATTTCAATGCAAAATAAGTCTATAACGCATAGGTGGCTGTGAAAAATAAAAGCCATGACAATTGTTTTTATTAATCACAGCTGTCAGAATACGTTTAAAACAGTTTTGGGTAGTTAAGGTTTCCAAAATGGGTAGAGGAGAGGTTATTAGTGAGAAAATTCGGTTACTGATAATTAAACTTTTTAATTCCGGGAAGTCAAACTCAGAAATTGCAACTTTGTTAGACTTATCGCGGTACAGTGTGAGAAATATTGTTAGAAGATATAACGTAACTGGTTCAGTTAATATTAAGCAACGATATGTGAAAAAAGTAATATCACAAATGCCGACCGAAGAGAATTAAGAAGAATAATCGTGAAAAACAGGCTTGCCAATTATTTACAATTAAGTGCTCTGTGGAGTGACGCTGTTGGAAGGAGAATTTCGAGGTCCACAACTCATCAGAGAGGCCCACAAACTGGGATTTAGCACTTGCAAGGTAAGTTTTCTTATAAAAAAGTGAAGTAAAAACCCTACAGTTGCACAACTTGTTTATAGGCCAAAGAAAAGCCACTATAAACTCCACTGCAAAAGAAAAATCGGCTTGGATGGGCTAAAGACATAGACAATGGACACGTCAACAATGGTGTGCAATACAATGGAGTGATGAGGCCCGATTCGAAGTTTGTGTTGGTGACAGTCGCAGTAGAGTTATTTGCAAAAAAAATGAAGCATTCCATGTTGACTGTTTGAAGAGAAAATTGAAATTTCCAGCATCCATTATGGTCTGGGGCAGTATGTCATTAAAAGGAGTAGGAAAACTTCATTTTATTGATGGAAATGTGGATACAAACAAATATTTGGCAATTTTAGAAGAATCGCTTTTACCAGTGATGGAAGAATGTTTGACATCCGGCCAAGATTTTGTGTTTCAGCAAGACGGTGCTGCGTGCCATACCTCAAAAAAAGCTATAAAATGGATGGAAGAAAATAATGTACCACTTTTGAAATGAGTTTCTAGCAGTCCAGATCTGTCACCTATTGGAACTTTGTGGCACGAGATGAAAAAGGTTCTACGACAACATCCTGCTCGAACAAACACCGAACTGAGACAAAAGCTTCAAGAAATATGGGATTTTTTTACACCAAATTTTTTCCAAAACTTGGTTAACACTATGCCCCAAATACTTTCGGCCGTAATAAAACATAAAGATGATGTTACCCAATGGTAATCTTTCAATTGTTGCTTTGTTAACTTCGCGCATTTATTCGCACATTGTTTATTTGTTCAGATGTTCTATTAGTTATAGGTGATTTCAAATATGTATTTTTTACGACTAGAGTGTATCTAAAACATTTTTGAGAAAATAAATTGTTTTAGAAGTAAATAGTTTCGTCATGTTTAGTTTATAAAAGCACATTTTGGTACAAATCTTGAAGTGGGCCAACTGAAGTGGGAAGGGGCTCGTATATAAAGGAATACTGGTAGTCTTACTTTGACCCGCCGAGAACGGTGACTAAAACTATAACTTGCTTTAAAAGCAGACATGGAAATAGTGAAATATAGTCTAACCCATGCTTTTCCACAGGGTACTACCAGATTTACGTTAATATAATTTTAATAATAATAAAATGTCTTTATTAGGCACATTATAAAAACTACAATATGATGTGACCTCTACGTAGGCGAAGTCTAGCTCTTGGCTGCTCTACTTAACCTACCTAAATAATGAATTGAAAAATCACCTAAACAAACGAAAATTTGACAAGCAGCTAAAGATGCCTCAAAACAAACGAACTTGATAGCGGGCTGACATACATACACATATACATATATATACGTATATGAAAAATAAAACATAAGATATGATAGTAATTGAAAACTAACTTTTCCACAATTACTACAATGACAAATAAAACTGTTTCACATGCTTACGAAATCTGTTTACTGGCCAATCCTTTATTTTGTCATCTAAATAGTTATAAATCATGATAGCATTGTAAGTGTATGAACTACGAAATAAAGTTGTTTTATACATAGGTATCTCTAGTCTTTTTTTGTGTCTGAAATCAATGTCTGAATTACTTCGTCTGAAAACAAATTTCTCATAAAGATACAAGGGGCAGCGAGAAGATATGATCGTATGTGTAAACACTGCCCTATGGTACTTACATGCACTTTCTATACACCTCCAACCAAGCTGAAATCTCTTTAAGGAAACATGATCATACTTCTTGAGATTAAATACAGATCGACAACAAGTATTTTGGAGTCTTGTTTTTGTGATAGAATCAAGACAATGATAGAACACAGTGCTACAGTAAAATAAATACAGGGTGTTCCGAAAAAAGTGTGCAATATTCTACCAGCGGTTTCTAGAGCTTAAAATAGGAAGAAAAGTTTATATAAACATAGGGCGACAAACGTCCCCTAAGGGCGCTACGGTCTTTTAAAGGGGCTCCCCTGAAGATGGTTTTTCCTTAATATTTCCGAAACTTGTTGAGATAAAGGCATAAAATTTGGTATTCTAGCCTAGTTTTTTATGCTGGATTTAAAAATATTAATAATTTTAGACAGTCTTGTTTGGAAGCGTATGTAACAGGGACGGACTCAGGTTATTTTAGCCCCAAACTTTTAGTGTGACTCTATTTTTGAAGTTCAATTTTAGAATTTGAAAATTTAGGGTTTTCTACATAAAAAAGGTACTCTTATTGAATATCGATAAATTGTGCCATTTTTGAATAAAATCAAACTAACAAAATTGTCACATGATAAGAAATGTACTGCGAATTTAAATGAATAGTTGAATAATTAGCCATGGTAACGAAAAAACTAATTTAATAATAGGTAAATATTACATAAATACATATTTCTATGGAAACATAGCTAACATTTAGGCAAAAACAAAAGAAATATTTTTTTTCTACGAATGAAATTGAAATTTGTTTAAAAAAGAAGACATACATTTGGATATACTTAAAACTAGCTTAATGATTGCGTAGCCCGAAAAGTGGAAAACCTTTTTCTTCTTATTTCATTTGCAGCCTGATGGATTCTTTCAACCAATATAACATTGCGTCCAAAATGTGCAGGTGCGCCATCATGTTGAAAAAACATATTTCCTTGAAACTGCTGGCGCACATCCAATGGAATTATATATGAGCTCATTCCGAAGAAAGTTCAGATACACCTCTGAATTAAGACGATTGGAAAGTACAATAAGCCCAATTACTTGATCCCCAATTACTCCTGTCCATAAGTTCAATGAAAATCTATGTTGGAAATTTGTACGGCGAACAACTTTTGGATTTTCATCTGACCAGTGATGCATGTTATTGAAATTAAAAGCACCATTCCTACTAAATATTGACTCATCCGACCATAATATTCTAAGAATAGTGTTTTCATTTGCTAATATCCACTGGCAAAACTGCATCCGTTACATGCTGCACCCGTTTAAAATGATAAGGATGTAATCCTTGCATTCTTGTCATTCTTCCTATCTAAAATTATTATTTTTAGGATAACTATCAAATAGGTATTCATAAATTTTTCTTACTATTGATCGAGGTATATCCATAAATTCTGAAACAGTTCCTATTCTTATTTGCGGATTATTTTCAAACATATTTAAAGCAATATTCATACGATTATTTCCCAGTGGCCTTCCTGAGCCCTGCATGCGCTGACAACTTCCGTGGTTTGACAAATTCCGGTGAATATCAGTAAACATTCGACGTCCAGGTACTATGCGATTGGGAAATCTTCTTTGATATTCTCTTACGGCTGCCAATGAACTGCCATTGCAAAACCCGTACGCAAAATGCATGTCAGCCAGTTCTCTGTCTGCAAATCTTGGCATTTTAAATCGATTTAATAAAAATTTTGATTTTAATCTAGTAATTTTACACTGCCAACAATGTCATAAATAAATAAGTCATAACAAATCAAAACAACTCTTGTTTGCAGTCATGGCTAACTATGTAAAATCAACAATTCATTTAAATTCGCAGTACATTTCCTATCATGTGACAAATTTTTTAGTTTAATTTTATTCAAAAATGGCACAATTTATCGACATTCAATAAGAGTACCTTTTTTATGTATAAAACCCTAAATTATCAAATTCTAAATTTAAATTTCAAAAATAGAATCACACAAAAATTTTGGGGCTCAAATAACCTGAGTCCGTCCCTGTTACATACGCTTCCAAACAAAACTGTCTAAAATTGTTAATATTTTTAAATCCAGCATATAAAACTAGGCTAGAATACCAAATTTTATGTCTTTATCTCAACACGTTTCGGAAATATTAAGGAAAAACCATCTTCAGGGGCCCCGTTAAAAGACTGTAGCCCCCTTAGGGGACGTTTGTCGACCTATGTTTATACAAACTTTTCTTCCTATTTTAAGCTCTAGAAACCGGTGGTAGAATATTGCACACTTTTTTCGGGACACCCTGTATAATAGCCTCACAACTTTTTTCTATCTCTAAAATTCAAAGTAGAGCGATTGTCAAAAAAACACATCAAAGTTGTATTACATTTTTTTTTAAAAAGACCAAACATGCTCCTTAAACCGTAAAGTATAATAAATAATCAACCCTAAATTTTTTGTAGTACTCGTATTTACGACACCTAGACGCTCCTTCAATATAGTGTTACGTTTGACAGCAGCACAAAAAAGCATCACTGAGCACTTATCCTTATTGAGCTTAAGATTGTTACCATTTGAGTATCCTACTATTGCCTCCAAATCATCATTAAGCTCATTGATTGAAGTATGTAAAGTGTTGCTATTAAAGCTCTTATATATCTGTGTATCATCGGCATAGCACATCATAGAAGAGTTTTTCACAGAGCTACCCAAGTCTATAGTATAAATTAAGTACAACAAAGGCCCTAAAACTGAACCCTGAGGGACACCTGATGTTATATCAATCGGACTAGATATAGTATTGACTATCTCTACTACTTGTTTACGATTTGAAAGATATGTTATAAAAAACATTAGAGGTATGTCTGAAAAACCAAAAAACTTCAATTTAACACATAAAAGCTCATGATCTATTTTATCGAACGCCTTAGAATAATCTAAAAGGTTTCTACAGACACAACTGCAAGCTTGTCGACATATTTAATTAAACTACCTCTATTTTTATCAAGCATGCTTGTACGTGTGGCGCCAAAGGCAAATTGTGCATACTTGTACAAAAAGATTGAATAAGCATGCTGGACAAGCTTGCAGTTGTGTTTGTAGCCACCTTAATGATACAAGTGCTGAAGCATCTCCCTTATCAAGCGAAGAAATGATGTCATCTAAAACCCTTGCTAAAGCTGTAGTCGTACTAAAACCACTGCGGAAAACAGATTGGCACGTGGGAAAGAAATCATTATTAGAGAAATAATGATAAACCTGATGTTTAATCAATTTCTCCAATATCTTCGATATAACAGGAATCAAAGTTATAGGTCTTAAGTCTGAGAGACATTTTGGATTTTTACATTTAGGCAAGGGCTTGACAACAGATTCCAAGCATCAGGGAAATACCCAGCCTTCAGACAACAGTTCAATAAATGCGTCAGGGGTAGTAGTACTCGAGGCAAGCAATGCTTCAGCATTGAGACTGTTATACCATCCGAACCTGCTGCATTAAATTTTAGGGTCAGAATAATGTGTAGCACATTTTGTGGGGTAGCAAAACTAAATTCAAATCTAGCACTTTCATTAATTTTGGTACTATTAAATTTATTAACTAGATCCTTGCAATTGCCCGAAGGCGTGAAAACGGAAGAAAAATAATTGTTGACTTCATCGGCATTTTTCAACTGCGATACTGCGAAGGTAAAGATTTATCTACATTAATGTACACCTTTCCAGAGATGCTTGTTACTATTCAGTTGTTCGCTGAACCTCAGATATGCTACTTTCTCACGCCTAATAGCGAAAATGACATCATTTCTTAATTTCTGGTAATATTCGAGACTAGCTGGACTTTTTAAAATCTGATACTTTCTGAAGGCTTTATCTCTTTTAGAGATCAACAATTTTATGCCACCTGCAAGCCAAGGAGCATAAGGTTTAGTAAAATGTGCTGAAACAATAGGAGTATGGACAATCAAATCCAAAATATGATTAGAAAAAACGTAGCTTTATCCTCTAAGTTGCTGATGTAATATATATCATCCCATGGGATTTTATGCAAATCCACCAAAAACTGATCTTTACAACAATGTTTAAAGTCTCTATATTTGACAATTTTTTGAAAATTCTTAGGTCGTGTAATGTTGACGTCACATCTGACTACATTATGATCTGACAAATTCGGAACAGGCGCAGGGCTAGTTCAAACTAATGATTCAACTAAGTTGTACAAATGACATCTATGGAGGTTGCCGTGGATAAAGTTATCTTAGTTGGTTGGGAGATGTGTAACACGTCTAAAAAAAAATGGTCAGTAAGTTGATCAACGTTTATATCACCCAGTACGCATATATTATCGTACTGAGGAGACACAAATGAGAGAAAGTTGTCTATATGATCAATAAAACTTGATAATCTGCTCGAAGGATAGATCACACAAACCAATTTTTTAGATTATTCAACACTATTTCAGCACAAACCAGCTCCATACCACCTGGACATAAAAAATCTTGAAATACCAGCTTTCCTCTCAGTGAATCCCTTAAATAAACACCAACTCCTCCTCCACGTCCCACTCGATCAGTATGGAAAAAAGTGTACTCAGGAATATTTACTATATCTGCTGTAAAATCATTATCAATCCATGTTTCGGAGATACCCATAATATCATAGTTATCAGTACTCAACAAATCTACAAAGAAATCAAAGCCAGCAAACAGAGATCTCACATTCAGGTGTCCAACAACAAAATGGTTATAAGTATTTTTGCAATTATTCATAAGCAATCTGCATTTTCAAATTATCGATCTTCATTTTGTAATAACTGCAAGAGGTATCACTTGCAACATGCTTTTTACACCAGTTAGTTTTATATCTATCATTATGAAACTTACAGTTAGGACAACAAGAATCGCTAAATTCATGAAAACCTGATCACTTAGACCAGACAACATTCTTGCTTCGGCAATCTTTCTTACCATGGCCAAACCTACAACATTTGTAACAACGTAGCAAATATAAATTTTCCCTCACAGTACATCTCACCCAGCCAATAAAAACAAACGCTTTGCTACTAAGTAAATTGAACCCAGGAAGAACCACCTGGATAACAAAATTTTTTGTATTGTTAACCTTATAGCAACTAATTATTTTTATATCATCTGAATTAACACCTAAATTACTATTGAATATTAAATCGTCAACAAAACTATCAACAAATTCAAGTTTATTCGGACCAAGATTTTTGAAACAGGCGTTAGGTACACCCTGTATCAAAATTCTAGGAAACATTTTGGTAGGCTCACAAACATCGAATTTATTTCCTAAATCAGATTTTAGAGAACCTTTTAAAGTCTCCACATCTTCTGATCGTCAGACCATTTTTGGTGAGTTTAGTCGTGATATTGACATTAAGAGCACCAGGCGAATAACGAGATTTAAAATCACTTTAGACAGTTTTGTACGAAGTAGAACGAACTGAAGGATTAATCAACAAATACGAATGGTCCTCTTTTTTTACGATATCACTGTACGAAACACAATCTTTGTTTTTGCTGCTGTTACCCACTGGCTGACTTCGAAATTTATCTTCAAGGTCATTTATGAGTTTTTTCTGAATTTCCACAATATATCCTCTCTCGTTTGCGACTTTATCGATCAAATTTGTTTCTCTTACCAGGCACTCAATCTCTTTTTCCAATACAGCTATACCACCTTCGGGCACACTAGCACTGCTCCTTGACGCCCGTGAATCACACACCATTCTAACTTCAGATTTTTCAGGGATTCGATTAAAAACTGCTTCCCCAAAATCTGCCATTTTCAGCTTGCCATTTATAATTGGAAGACAATCGCTGCAGAACCATTTGATTCCCGCACTCACGCTTAACTTTAGCTAATTTCTTGTCGACCTCAGCACAATGATGATGAAACAACTTTTTGCAAAAATCGCAAGAAATATTCTTGGTATTCACAGTGAAATTCTCTGAGCATCGAGCACACGTCTGTATGCCCGATGCCATATCTACACGATACTGTGATACATTGTGATGATAATTCAAACATGTAGATCAAGTAATAAAGATCTTTGTTTTGTCTTTCAGAGCTATTTTCCTCAAGGTATTATCTCGAAAATGTCAGTATCATTTAATATAACACGTAACTAATATGAGATTGCATTTTAAAACTTCTGGTTGGATCTTTAGGATTTGACCAATGCAGATAAAATTTGTCTCCTCCCGCCCTTCAAAATGTTTTAGGGGCGAAACAGTTTTAACTGTTCAAGGAATTTCGGCAGCACATTCATATGTTTTCACTGGTTCTCCTAGGAAATATTCCTGCAGCCATAGCCACTGTATAAACCGGCGCAGAATAGCATTTATATACAGAACTATGTTGCTATGTGGCTGTGCATCTATGACATTTGTGCTTTACAGTCTATATCAGATGTTACACCAGTTATATCCTAGAAAAACCTCATCTTTCTCTAACCTAAGGATCAAAATCTGAGAAACACTACTTCGCGCGAAGTTTTTTGCATATTATTTTAGGTGTTTGACTCTATTAATCAAAGAAACACATACGATATTTGGCCGCGGAACAATAAAGACGACAAAAAACTCGCTCATTGCCCTTGACTTGAAAGTTTCAATAGGCTCATCTTAAATTAAAACAAAATTGAATAATTTGAATATCTTGATGGAATTTGTTGTAGGTGACGGATAAGCAGCGAGTGAGCAACTGGGACATCTTGGAAGGTATGAAAAACCCAGCGCCCTTATCATGGGCATGGTTTGGCGCCGTACGGCTTGAACGAAAACCACTCACATGTGAAGACACCCACCGATTGCTCAAGTTCCATACGCACAATATGCAGAAACCACCTGCGCATTATCTTGACCCACCACCCTTGCCGCCTGAAGACCTGGAACCTATTCCTGATAAACCCGTGAGTGATAGTAACAATTATTTTATTATGAATTTTGAGTGGTCTCGGAATTAAAACCAGTTTGTGAAACGTTTGTTACTTTCAGTGCCAATGAAGAAGTTTCGTGATATTCAGAATCGCATAAGTAATACCAGCAAAATATAGACTAAATATGGGGTTGTCCAAAACGGACGCAGGAAAGTAAACGCATATTAAAACAAGAAAGATTGATATTCAAATAAAGTTGAGTACTTTATTTTGAAGGTTCATTTATATCATTTATGTATGAAAAATAATATCGCTCAAATGTTCACCACGACTGGATTTACAGACGTCCACGCGATGGTCGAAATTTTCAATGATATTTTGCAACATGGTCGGTTCTATGGCATTTATCTCGGCAATGTTGTTTTTGAGTTCTTGGAGGGTGGCTGGTTTGTTGACGTAGACTTTGCTTTTCAAATATCCCCATAAAAAGAAGTCCCAGGGAGTCAAAATCGCACGATCTTGGTGGCCATGGCACATTTCCTCTGCGCGAAATCATGCTATCACCGAAGAAGGACTGCAATCGATGGATATTGACGTTGGTGTGTGGCATGTTGCACCGTCTTGTTGGAAATAAAGATCGTCCATATCCATTCCTTCAAGTTGCGGCAAAAAATAGTCCTCTATCATCACGTGATATCGCTCAGAATTGACGGTAACGGGGTCCCCGGCCGCATTTTCGAAAAAGTAAGGTCCGATGATGCCTTTTAACCACAATGCACACCACAAAGTCACTTTTTGAGGATGCATCGGCTGCTCTTGATACTCACGGGGTTTTTCGTTCGCCCAGATGCGGCAGTTTTGCTTGTTTACCGTCCCATTCAACGTGAAATGCGCTTCGTCGCTGAACATGATTTTTGATGACAAATTGGCATCAATTTGGCGGTGTTCAAGGAGCCAATCTGAGAACGTTCGGCGCGAAAAATGGTCGGCCCGACGCAGCTTGCGTCAATTGGATCTTGTAGGCGTGTACATTCAAATCATTGTGGAGAATGCGGAGCAAACTGGTTCTCGAAATGCCCAATTCTTGGGATCGACGCGTTGTTGATTGTTTCGGATCGTCTCTCACACTCTCCTTCACAACAGCAATATTTTCCGGTGTGCGAACGCTCCTTGGCTGGCCAGAGCCTGGCAGATTTGCCACAGAACCTGTTGACTCGAATTTACGCACCAGACGACCGATAGTTGTTTCGTTTGGGCGGTTGTTGCGACCGAAATGTTCACGAAGCGCGCGAAACGTGTTTTTTATTTTTGCACCATTTTTGTAGTGCTCTTGAATAACTTTAGTCCGGTCTTCAATCGAATACGACTCCATAGCGATCAATGGTAAACATTCAATTAACAAAATGACATGTCGGTGACAGAAAACAAAGATGGCGTCTATGTCAAATTGACGTTTACTTTCCTGCGTCCCTAATGGACAATCCTAATCAGCCAGTGAAAACATTATTGAAATTGGCCAATAAATGACATAGAAATTGATACTTAAATTTGGCGCATTGTAGCGCGAAATCATAGCTGCAGTTCGTTCGCGTCTGACGTCACACTTCTCTACTGCCCAGCGTCTCGTCGGTGTTCGACAGCGTCTGTGCGTTTAGTCATTAGTCTATAGACAATTCATAAGTCAAACTTGTGCGCCCGGATACGTGGTTTCCAGTTGATAACTATTGAGTACTGCGTAAGTTCATACCATTATGAACGCCGCGTGTGAAGTTACGTAGAAATTTTTTTTATTAGGGGTTGTACTCGTACATTTTGGAACGGTACAGTATTTATAACAACCTGTTTTGCTTATTTCGCTCATAACCGATCGTATATTCAGTCAACTAATCAAATAAATTGGGGCGGAAGAGGTTTACTATGTGCCCCGCTGTAGGTGTGCCTATGCATGTATTTAGGAGATTGAGTCGGCTCGGGCCCAGGAATCTGCCGCGGGCGTTGCAACTGGATACTGAAGTGTGACGTCACACGTAACGTACAGACCGAATAAAAATATTCTCGTGAGGCACAACTTTGATGAGCTGTAATTTTTTTGTTTTTAGAGATAAATTAATAATTTTTTCACCATCTTGATGCATTTTTTTAAACTTTCATTTGAGGTAATAACAAAAAATTGTAAACTTGTCCATTCGTATGGAAGGATTGTGTTCGCACAAAATTTCAGAATTACTTTTTGGATATTAAGTTGCACTGATTGATGCTTATTTTTTTAGTCATTACACCAATCTGTTTATTATTGCTAACGCATAGTAATCAAGCTGGAACTTTTTTCGCGAACAAAATGAAAAACTCTCAAGAGACACCTTTCAAGCAGAATCTATTTAGCTATGAGAAATCGACTTTTATTTTTGCAAAAATCTGTGGCATATCAATTTTTATGTTTATTTGCAAATCTACTCTTTAGTTTCCTGACAACATTCAGCAACAGGCTGTTTAAAAGTTAAATTGAAGCTAAATAATTATACTAAATAAATGTTTTTCAGGTGGACACTCCTTCTTCAGTAGACCAGTCCCCAATGGGAGGTTGTGGGAGCGTTGGTAGTGCTAGTGGAAGTACAGCGAAAGGAAGGGGCAAAGGTCAGCGTAAGCCGCGCAAGCCGAAGAACGCTGCGGGTGCCGCTGGAGCAGGTAAACTGAAACTAAACCTAAGATCTTAGACTTACGACTCTAAACATAAGCACGTATGACTTGATATCCAAGATCTAAGGCTCAAGACGCAAGATTCAAGACGAAAACCTTAAAACTCGAGATCTATGATTGAAGACGTAAGACTTGGTCTAAGTTTCAAGCCTTCGGACTCATGACTCGTGACTTAACGCTCGTGATCTAAGGAACACGACTTAATACTCTTCACTCATTACTCGTTACATAATACTCGTGACTCATGTCGTAAGACTAATGACTCAAAACTCATGGCTCAAGACTTATTACTCATCATTTGAGACATCTGTGCTTAAGACTCGTGATTTAAGACTGAGGACTTAATATTCATGATGAATGCCATGTCTCAAGATTCCAGACTTATGAAGCAATGCTTAAGATTCAAAACCTAAGACTTTGGATCGAAGACTTAATACTTGAGTCCTAATACCTAAGTCTGACTTATGAGGTTTATGATCTAGTAGTTACGATCTGAGACTCGAGTCACAAGACCCAACGTCTAAGACTTACGGGTTACAGCTCATGACTCGTGACTTAACGCTATTGTTTTGTGGCTTAAGAAACTTAAGGACCTAGTCTCGTTAATCATGACATATGAGTCTCATGTGTTAAGACTAATGACTCAAAACTTATAATTCATAACTTAACACCGACGACTCTTGACCCGTCAATTGAGACTCATGACTTAAGACTCTTTACTGTTGACATATGACTCGAAACTCATGACTTATCTCATCACTCGAAATTCCATGCTTATGACTCAAGATTTACGACCTAAGAGTGCAACATGTACCATATTATCATTATTATTATCTGATTTTATTATCTATTTCAGGAGCAGGTCCGATGGGTCACGCCGCAGCCATGGCAGCCGCTCTAGGCGGTCAAGGCCAACCGATGGGCGGCCAAGGGCAGCCACCGATGGGCGGCGGCCCGCCGGGCGGCCAAATGGGACATGCGGCAGCCGCAGCAGCTGCAGCAGCCGCCGCGGCTGCCATGGGCTATGGCCAGCCTCCTATGCAGCCCCAACAGCCCGGGCAGCAGTACCCTGGAGCAGGTGCGACGCAACAGGGATGGTACGGGGCGGGGGCCGGGAATCCGCAGCCGGGACCGGGAGGGTACTATCCACCTATGGGTGGTAAGTTAATTTTTATTACGCTTATTAGCTTGACCTGTATGTATGTAACGGAATTTTTTAACCTAATTTTCATCAATTTTCAAGAAGTCTGATTAACTTGAAAATTTGCATAGGGATCAAAGGTAGATGACAAAACGAAAATCTTGAAACAAATCGAAAATAGAAAAACGAATTTTGATATTTGGAAAAATGGATTTGAGAATTTTAAAATAATTTGAAGATTTGGAAAATTTGAAAAAAATTGGAATTTCCGAAATTTGAAAAAATCGCATACAAATTTATATTTATTGCCAACCAAAAATTCACCAAAAATAGTTCTTGATTATAAGTTAAACCATAATTCAGAAAATGAATTACGGTTCAAAAAACTGTAATAGCAAATCGAACTAAACAGTAGAAAATAATTTCCAAGTATAGGAAAGTTTGAGTTCCTGCAATAGAAAGTCCAACAATCAAGTATGACTACTTAATTTGGTATAGGATCAATATAAAAATCAAGATATTAACAAAAAATTCAATTATGGTAATAATATTGATTTTGACACTTTGTTTTGTGAATTGGTTATCACGAAAAACCATGTCACTCAATTCCATGTTTCTATTCGGTAATGATCGGCTTCCCTATGTTTCGGATACTCTCAAACGGACTCAATGAAATTTGACACAAGCATCTTAGATTTCGTAGTTCTGTCTACTGGCAGGCAAAAACCCCTGTATTCAATATATTTGGTGTTTCTGTCAGCACATTACCACAAAAACTTTTCTTTGATTTGTAGTTTTTTGTCATTTTTGAAATTTGTTACTATCTTGATCTTCTAGCTCGATTCGATCGTCCTGCTCAACAAATCAATCCTTCAAAACAAGCTTTGTCTCATATGTTACGGTCGAGACATCCACCAAACAGTTTCATGCCTGGTATGCAGAACAATCCAAATGCTGGACAGCAACCTGGCAACTACGGACAAATGCAGCGAGGGTTCCCAAGACAGCCGTTGCGGCAGCCCCATCCCAATTCTATGCAACCAACTCAGGTAAGAAGATCAAATGTTCCAAACATTATAAGCAGTCTGCAAATTGTGTAGTTATGATTCTTATATAATTTATAGCTGTATTCTGACAACCACAACATTATATATAGAACTGGATATGTTTGTTGACCACAGAGAGACGGAAATCAAATGCACCCCGTTCAATCTATATCTATTTATACATACGAGGAAGACTAGAAAAGGCCTAACCATGAAAAAATAATATAAATAAGAGCCAAAACATCAACAAACGATGAAATTACTCAAAAAGTTGAAGCCAGGATTCTCGATCGTGTGAAGGTCTGTACCATTAGTATGCCATTGTATATACAGAGACCCAGCGTAATAAGAATCTTACACAACAATTTGAACATTAGTAAGGAGTGTCAGCCACGACTGATGATACCTAAACAAAAATTGCGCAGATTGGAAAGTCATTTGGAAACTTTGACCAACCATTCTGACTTTTTGGTACAAATTGTGACCGGCGATGAGACTTGGGTGCATCGTTGGGATCGTGAGACAAAAGTACAATCCAAGCAGTGGGTTCATAAAGGCTCTCCACCCCCCAAAAAAGGCATGGACGTAACCCTCTGCTGAAGAATTGGTGAAAACAGTTTTTTGAGTCATGGCGATCATCCTTCTCATTGAATATATGTCAGAAGTGACAACAGTGAATGCGGAAGTCTATGCAAACGTGCTGAAAAATTATTTAAAGACCAGATTTTCCCAATCGAGAATGAAAAATCTTCGAGGACGCGATTTTGACTCGGATGATGGTGTAAAAGCAGCCGCCGACGACTTTTTTGAGAGTCAAGAGGAAACATTTTTTTATAAGGATATAAGTTCGCTGGAGGAGAAATGGTGCAAGTGCATTGATATTTAAAAATAATAATGATAAAAAAATGTCTTTTGTTTTATGACTAGGTAGTTTTCTTTTCTAGCGTCCCTTGTATATGCATAGAAAACTATTGCTGGTTTGCTCCGTGAATACTTTGTCGACTGTGATGTATGAAATTAATATTCTCACCTAATATTTATTTTGGTATAACCGACATTTAGACATTTTTAGAGCTAAGTAGGCTATTGGTCGCAACAGCAGCAAAGCGACAACATGATGGTTATATTTTCCATACATATTATAGGATATCCGCATAAATTGAATGTTCATGAGGTCGCTTCTATGCTATAGGCTGTATAATGATGTATATAATATTTTATTGAACCTCTATTACCGGGAACAGTATACCCTGGAGGTAGGCAATTTGCAGCTTATTTGAGATTGTTAAAAAACATTTATGTCTCATAGCAACATCTGTGTCATGTGAGCGGCTTTTTTCACAGACTAAGAAGGAATATACTAGAAGCAGATAAACTGCAAAAAAATATATATGATATGTTATAATGGGTGGGCCATTTAAAAGTTTCGATTTAAAAATAAAATAAAACAAAAACGGTTTGAGATATTGCCAAATTTATTTTTTTGTTTTGAAGTACAATTGTTCCGCTCAGAAATGAAATATTACTTCATTCAAATGGCTGCCGCGGCTGGCCTCACAGTAGCCCATTCGATCGGACCAATTTTCGAGCACTTTTTCGAGTGTTTGGGGCCGTATCTCGTCAATGGCATCACGAATGTTGGCCTTCAAATGGTCAATTGTCTCTGGATGGTCGACATAACACTTGTCTTTAACAGCGCCCCACAGGAAATAGTCCAATGGTGTCAAATCGCAGCTTCTTGGCGGCCAATTGACATCACCATTTCGACTGATTAAACGGCCATCGAAGGTTTCGCGCAATAAGTTGATTGTGGCATGCGATGTGTGACAAGTTGCACCATCCTGCTGAAACCAAACATTCTCCACATCAATACCATCAAGAGCAGGAACAAAAAAATCAGTTATCATGGTGCGATAGGTGTTTCCATTGACAGAAACGGTTGCGCCGTCCCCGTCTTCAAAGAAATATGGGCCAATGATGCCTCCGCTCCACAATCCACACCAAACAGTCACTCGCAAGGGATGCATTGGCTTCTCTAAGACCTCGTGTGGGTTTTCCGAGCCCCAGATACGGCAATTTTGCTTATTGACGTAGCCACCAATATGAAAATGCGCTTCGTCTGAAAAGATTATTTTTTTCGCAAAATCGACATCATTGATTAGTTGCTCGTTGGCCCATGTAGCGAAGGCAGAACGAAGTGGATGGTCACGCGGCTTCAACTCTTGAACCAATTGAACTTTGTAAGGCGTCATACCGAGATCTTTCCGCAAAATTCGTCGTAAACTGGTGCGGGAAATGTTCAATTCTTGGGAACGATGACGTGTTGACGTTGATGGATTTTCACGCACACTCGCAGCCACAGCATCGATACCTTCGGGTGTACGCACTGTACGAGCACGCTGACGTGTTGGAGCATCAACAATGAAACCAGTTTCACGCACTTTATTAATAAACTTGCGTATACCGGGCGCTGTTGGTGCTTCGTTGCGACCGAATTTTGAACGGCATTTTCGTGCAATTTCTGCCCAATTGTCTTTGTTTTGGAAATAAATTTCCAATATTACCCAACGTTGCTCAAGCGTAAATCGATTCATTTCGTTCAGCGGAGATAATATACTGAATTTTATGACAAATCAGATTGACATAAGTATTGTCAGCGTCAAATTAACACGTGGTTCAAATCGAAACCGATAGATGGCCCACCCGTTATATTTATATCTAGAAATTTGTAGTTAATTTATGTTTTCATTTTAGTATTGTTTCAATTTCCTCATTAGCCTCAATGGGTGATATAATGTATAACATTTAGCTAATTTTTACATTTTCCAGCCTTTGAATCAAACTAAAAGCATTTATTGTTATCTTCTTTAATAACTTCATTCGGTCGTCATCGATGTTTGTGACCTGATCCACGATCGTATCCATGCAGCCAGTTGTACAATCTTCTGCTTATTTGGTCGCCTACGGTGGTGTGTCCCGCCTCATATCTTGTTCTTGTTCGATCACCCACAATTAGTTCTCGAGGTCATCGGGAAACTGGAATGCTAGTCGTTCGTAGTGAACGAGAAGAGTTTTTAGAGGAATGGACTAGTTCACTTATAAGAACCGTTTGTTTTAACTAGTAGTGCAGTTTCAAGTGACGATAATATCATAATTCGCCAATTTTGGACACTGTCAAGTAGAATTATCTAGCGTAGCTAGAACTAATCTATGTCTGTTCTCCTTCCAGGGCGTCTTAGCCCAGCAATACAGCTCGATGCAAGCGGCCGCCGCGGCAGCTGCAGCAGCTGCGGCGGGTGGCATGGGCGGCGGTCCTCAGGGCGGCTATGGGGGGTACGGTGCAGGTGCGGGCGGCCAGGCGATGATACAAGGCGCTGGCGGGCAGCAACAAGCGGGTATGTTCGGCGGACCGGGACCCGGAGGGGCGGCGCAGCATCAGGGCGGCTTCGGGCAGCAGGTCACGGCAAGAGGGGCGGCTGGTGGCGCGGGTGCTGGTGGGCAGCCGGATTACAGGTAAGGATATTTTTGAATTATTCTATGGATATGATATTATAATTGATATGGATAAATATAATTGATGTGAATAAATATTATACAGGGTGTTTCAATATTCCGTGGATATAGGAGTACCTTCTATTTTTAGACACAACATAAGTCGATTGGATATGATTTATACCTATATGGAAAGGTCCTTTGTTAAAGGAACTCAGAGTTATCTTTGTAAAACACATTTTTCCAGATATTATTGGATCCGATAGTCAGAATTGAATGAAATTTGGAACACACGTGTTTTGCTAGACATCCTGATATTTAACTTTACAAAAAAAACGAAAGTATTTGAGAGAGATGAAAACTACTTCCACCTCTATATAAAATATAGCAGATTTTTTCGCAACTCTCCCAATGACTCTTAACTTTTTATTATTCAAAAGAACCTTTTATTTACATTATTTTTTTTGTCTATCTCGCATAGTTTTGGAGAAAAAATGTTTTTCGGGGCTGGTTTCTAGAAAAATATATCATTACATCCAGTGTTAAAATCTAGTAGGCATTTAGTTGGCAGAAATGTAGGATGTTATGTCAGTGTCAGATTATTTTTGACAACAAGCTTCATAAAGTTTAAATTAATAAGTAATGTTTAAGTTTTATTTTGGTTGTTAACTTGTTTGATGTTTATCATAAATTTTAAGTTGATTAAACTTTGCAATTACCTTCCCAGAAACCGACTACTAACAACATATCAGTCTGTTAGTCAAAAGAATACATATTTCATATTCACGAGAAAAGCACGCAAAAATAATCTCTTTGAGTAAAAAAACACGTGGTCTTCTATCTCCATGGAATATTGGTACACCCTGTATATATTATATATGTTACCGGCAATCTGTATAATTCGGTATTCTATACAATTCCTAGGTAATGTACAGAATAACTAAAAAGTGTAGGTAATGTATGAAATATTTGTTTTATACTTTACCTAGGTATTCTATACAATACCGAATGCGCAGTCGGTAATGTATGTAGAAGACGAGAGCAAGGAACGGGTTGTACATACCGGCAGGCAGGCAATAAACGTGTTGCTTACTTGTAAGCAAAGAAAACTACATTATGTTACTTATAGCCAGAATAATTTTTAGTTTCACGTTAATTTTACTGTGATTTTACTGCAGTAACAGAAAGGTGCCTTTTTTGTACCCTTCATAACTCTTATTTTCAATGAGTATCTAATTGTTAATTTTACCAAATTTGATTTTAAATAATATAACTTGTTTCATTTGCCCGTCATTTTATAGGTATGCCGGTTAACATTGATACATTAGACCAAGATCTATTTATTTTACACTTTGCCGGTGAAACAGTAGGTACTCTATACAATCCCTAGGAATTGTATCCACTACCTAGGTAAAGAATGTTATGGATAATAATATTCATAATATTGCCTAGGTTATGTTTAGAATACCTGAATTGTCCAGATTACCGGTAACATATATATTCGTGATTTTGAGAACTTGCGCTATTTGACTAAAATAAACGATGTCGCAACAGGTACATTGATATTTCATTGTGAAATACCACCAATAATTTTGGAAAAATATTTCTTTTATGGGATCAAATATATGCGGGGCACGAAGCAAAACTTTTTAGAGAGCTCAGCAGAGGAATTTCGTAATTTGAAAAGTGGCATTATGTCGTTTTCTTTTGAAATTATGTAGGTTTTTCATGGCATTTCATGCTCACTTGTAGAAAGAGTGGTATAGTTGAGAATACGTGGCAGAGCAAACTTTAGGACAACGTTGCGCCTGATAAAAATTGTAGAGGAGGGGGCAGGGGCGTCGTGATCCTCAAAACAAAAGTCTTTTCCTCTAGAACCCCGGGAACCGTTTGTGGCACTCGTCACCTCTTCTCGGCAGACACACAGTGCATCGTGTACGACATTTTTGATCCGCCTCGGCGAGCTATGTTTTACAGATAGTATTCTTAAAATTCCTCAGTTGTTTCTACAGATCATTCCTTGACTAAGATGTTTAGTAGCTTTTGGTACAATTGCGGCTCGAATTTTTCCGATAACTTCATATGTTTTGATAATAACAATAACTTTTATTCATGTCAGCCTCGCGGATATGAAACGTCAAAATACATTGAATACAATGAAACAAAGTTACGACAAAATCGATACAAAGTCATTAACAGAATAATAGCATTTTTCTACCAAAAATGCTTGCACACGTTTTTAAAAAGGCTTAGCAGCAACTAAGGTTTTAATATCATTAGGTAGATGATTGTATAATAGCGGCACACATATACTCAGGGCTTTTACGATAAGCGGTCAGATTAAAATTAGCAATACATATGTCTTTATTGTTGTGAAGGTTGCATTTTTGCTGGTCCTCAATGTATGTAAACTTATAATTATTTTTTAAGAATAAACATGCCTCAAGTATAAAAACACTGGGAAATGTCAACAGATGATTTGATTGAAAGGTCGTACTACAAGTCTGTAGAGAGCTCATCAGGTTTTGTCATTGATCGTCTGCGGATTGTTTAAGTCGACTTTATCCCTCAAGAATCCACAGAAAAAATGTGAGGGCGTTGTCAGGTTGTATTATCTCGCAAGCAAGGAGTCCCGCAGCCATCATGAGTGTACAAGCTGCCTGTTACTTGACTAAATTCCATGCAAAATTAAGAATAGCGTAAGACAGCATTCTATACATAATTATGTGGATACAATATGTGGATATACAATATTTTTTAGAATCTGTTCTTAATCATTTTAAAATTGCTTAGAAACACACTGCTTATTTTGACTGTACAAAGGCCTCAAAAGGCGATATTTATTTGAAACCCAGTTTGGATAAGCAATAAGTAACAGGACCAAACAATGATAACGACTGAGCTAATGGCAACTCAGAAAAGAATACATTTGACCGAAATCGCACAAAAATGGATGAAAAGAGTTTTTCTGCGTTCGATTTCGTACAAAGTTTATTACAAAAATTTATTTTTATGTCGGACAGGATCGTCACTTAAAAGAATAGAGAACCAAACTCAGTAAAATAACATGTTTTGGCAAAAATTTATAACTGAATTGTGAATACAGTTTCGTATCGTGACAGACGGTCTTAACACATCGAAACTTGCACCATTCGTATCACTCATGTTGAAAGAAGATATTCTTAATATAGAGGTAGTTAAACAATAGTCTATTGAAGACCAAGAAAGATCCATGTATTCTCTCGCAGTGAACATTTACCGTTCCATCATCGGAATTTTTATAAAAAATTAGAGTGAACTTTCATAGTACCTTAACCCAATTCCAGTGCGTTTCTCCATTGTAAAACGATCCATAATTAAATTTCCGAGTCTCTACTCTATGTCACATCCGCGTTGTAATATGTTCAACTAGTTGAAAACAATCTCGATATGGGTCGTAGTGGCATCAGACAGGAGTGTCGACGCTCTACCTTTCTAATTTAGTATGAAGTTATTTAGAGAATGCAATGATATCCTTAATTACAGACAAGCGATGGGACAGCAACGACCGCCCTATATGCAGCAGGCCCCTAACGTCACTATGAATGCAGGGATGGCAGGTATGCCAGGAATGGGTGGACAAGGCGGCCCCCCAGCGCCGCCGTATTCCAGGGGACCAGCGGGACAAGGTGTGTTAAGTAATTCGAAATGTCATGGAAAGTTTAATATTTTTGGGAGGGCGTCCTAGTTTACTCCTACTATGATATATCATGCCGAGCCTTTTTTTCAAGAACATACATTTATACCAGAGTAGTGATACGGCGACTCACTCGGTGTTGATATTTGGTCAGAGATACATGTGGTATTTATTTTTACACCACTATCAGATATACCAATTACTGGTGGGAATACAGGTAGATAACAAAGTATTTTAATACACACTAACTAAGCCACATTTGTATATGTCAATATAATTATATTACAGTTACAGCAGTATTGAAATTGCTGTTATGGCAGTGCGAATTGTATCTTCTAAGAAAGCTGTCTTTTACAGGAATGCAGCCGAACGTGCAAAATCAGTCACAGTTCCAGCAACAACAACAGCAGAGGATGAGATTCATGGCACTGCAACAGCAACAACAACAACAGCAGCAAGGAGGACCTCAGGGTACTTCTCCAGCTCTAGTAGCGCATCTGCAACGACAACAAATGAATCCAAACCCCTATCATCAACCTCCTCCATACTAATTTTCACTTGCAGATATCAAACGTTTTATCTATATATTTTGTTTTTTTAATGGTTTCGTCCAAAAGGTAACTACTGTTGAAATGTAATTTATGTAATTTTTAAAAAATATCATAATTCTGTTCAATATGTTCAGAGAAGCAACATGAAAAATTCTGTGTATTGTTGGCACCAAATGATGCCTAGGTGTTGTGAGAGATCAGTCACAAATCACACCATAATTATAGAAACCTAAAAAGTGAATTATACTTATGGATAAACAATTTTTTGAAGCCCTGATCCTATGTGATTATTCCAATTTTGTGTAACTACGTGTATTAATTTTAACGACATATACATATATTTATTTTTTATGTATCAGTTTTGAAAATATTTATAGTAAATAAAATTTATTTCCATTATTACTATGCTGTTTTTATTTTACTTCCATCGCTGATGAAGTAAATTGACCAGAGATCAATGGAATCTTGAATTTTTCGCCTGTTCTATATCAGGCGCAAAATACCTTTTCTATAGCTCATCGCGTTTCTGTAGTCCTGCATTCTTTACCCATTCAATTTGATGATTTTTGCAAGGGAATGTGATCTCATACGCGCTAGTCGGTCACTAAAAACCTGGATTAGGATCGTAGAAATAAGGGCAGGGATACTCTAGAAATTTGTTTTTCCCGCCAATTCTGATATCACGAGCGGAACACATTTTCATACATACTTCGCGTTTCTGCGAGCCTGATAGACAAATTTTATCACTCCATTTTCACGAGTTTGCACGAAAGGTGGTCAGATTTTCAATATTCACCCACTAGAAGTGATAAGAGATATACTCGCATTTTCCATACCTCCTTATGTTTCTGTGATCCTGACAAAAAATTTGTATCGATCCAATTTTACGAGTTTGCACGAAAGGTGCTCAGATTTTTCAATATTCAGCGACTAGAAATTCTGTATCAGGATCACATAAGTGATAAGAGGTATACTCTTCTAAAATTTGGATTTCCCGCCAATTTTGAAACCAAGAGCAAAACACATTTTCCAAACCTCCTCGCCGTTCTATGATCCTGGTAGCAAATTGTTACCTGTTGATTTTTGCAAGGGAGGTGATCAGATCTACGATATTCAGCCATTAGAAATTCTGTATCAGGATCGCAGAGGTATGTTCGCTAATATGCATTTCCCGCCAATTCTGGTATCAGGAGCATAGTACGTTTCCACACCTCTTCGTGTTTCTGTGATCCTGATAACAAATTTGTATCCACTCATTTTTACAATTTTTCATGGGAGGTGATCAGCTACAATAATCAGCAGCAACTAGACATTTTGTATCGGGATCGCAGAAGTGGTATGCTCGCCAAGAATTTGGATTTTACAGCAATTCTATATCAGGAGCAGGCTACGTTTCCACACCACTTCGCGTTTCTGTTAAAATTTTACACGGAAAGTGATCAGATTAGAGATATTTGACTACAAAATTCTGTATCAGGATCAGAGGTGACGAGAGCTATGATCGCCAAAAATTGTTTACTCGCCAATTCTGCAATCAAGAGCTGATCATATTCCCATGACATTTCTGTCATCCTGGTAGCAAATGTTCCTTATTTCAAAAGGTGGTCTAATGTGCAATTATCTTTAACTAGAAATGCGGTATTGGGATTGCATAGGTGATCAGAGGTATTAGCAAACTTGAATTTACTTCAAACTCTAGCATCAGGAGCAGTCCTACAAATACCTCATATTCATGACTGCACATTTTAAAATTCAATATGATGATTTTGCAAGGAAGGGTTGACCTTCAAATGAGCTATTTTCTACACTTTGTGCTCCTGTAATTTTGTAAGCAATTTGTATACACAATTTAAAATTTGTCATTTCTTTATAAAGGAATTGGGATTACTTAGGCCCGTATCGTCAGTCGTCCTTACAATTGTAGGGCGCGTTTATGGCCTTGATTGTCATAGTTTTCTACTTCCCCGTGTCAGCGCTCTATTTTGAGGTTATGTCACAAACATCTATTTGTGCTTGCTTTTGAGTTTTAACAGCCTGAAATTTCCTACAATTTAAAAGGAAAACATATCTTAACAATAGGAGAGCGCTGACGCTGACACCGGACGAATGTAATCTAGAAATTTTTGAAGGAGAAAAGAGTATGACAATCAATGAGGCCATAAACGCGCCCTACAATTGTAGGGACGACTGACGATACGGGCCTTGGGGAAACAAATCAATATAAACAACTACAGTGTTACTTTTTATTAACACCATATAAAAACATTTTATTTTGCTTTCTTTGACTTAATCTTACGGATGTAGAACTCAAGTTCCTTTCCTTCTAATACATAACCGTCAGCTCTGCCACACTGGCCAGGTCTTGATGCTAAACAAGCTGAAAAAAAAAACTTTCTAAGAAAGGCCTTCACCATACAAAATAAAGCAAATATGTTTCAAATAGAATCAGAGTAACTATGACCAGCATGTCATTGTCTACCAAGGCTAATATTCAAAACAAATATAGCCCAACAAGGATAAACTCGCTATAAGTTTTTCATCATGGTTAACATACTTACAAAAGAAATCAATATTTTATTCATGTCATTGACATAGGTACTAATAGTAAAAGACTAAGTAGCAAATTCAGACCAACATATAGGTCAAAAAAATGCTTAAATTATTTGAATAACTTTCAATGAAATCTTACCTAATAATCTTCCTGTCTGAAATTGTTCTTCTAGAGCAGGTTCAACCTTAGCTGTTTTTTGCCTATTCTCATATTTCTTCTGAACTTTCTTACTGCGTTTCCTATT
Source organism: Acanthoscelides obtectus (assembly GCA_963669975.1). NCBI lineage: Eukaryota > Metazoa > Arthropoda > Insecta > Coleoptera > Chrysomelidae > Acanthoscelides > Acanthoscelides obtectus. Next base: position 78,020,088 of record CAVLJG010000007.1, on the reverse strand, counting down.
TATAATTTCCTCTTCTTCAGCAGTCTACAACAAATAAAAATTAAATACCATAATATAATTCAAAAGTGATATTAATGTAAAGTTATTTGTCAGTTAAGGCCAATAATTTAAATCAAAGTGAATTCATATGACACGCATGTAATCATCATTATAACAAATAATTTTAAATTCTCTGATATGGTGAGAATTTTGGGTTAAATCTTACAACACACAAAATTATTGATCAATTATAAAAAGCCACCTTAGCAACAATATTTAAAAAACACTGTTAAACTTACCAATTTGGCGCCCTTCTTTCTTCCCAAAGGCATGGCATAGTAGTTTTCATACCATTGCCTGAATGGAGTAGCGTCAACAACAACAATGGCATTCTTTACCAATGTCTTGGTACGTACCAACTCATTGTTACTAGCATTGTAGACAACGTCGATGATACGCGTCTTTCTGGCCTGTCCTTCGCTACCCCAAGCAAAGTTTCCTTGGTCTATCCTCAGAGCCCTGTATTTGAGGTTACCTCCCCGTGTACGGACATAATGTATCCTTCTGGGGCCGAGCTTAGTGTTGGCAGCTGGACGGCCTAACTCAAACTTCCTCTTCTTACGGAGAGGCTTCCTTTTGCCTCCTGTGGCTCTCCGCTTATGCCAGTGGTCCCGGCTGATACCTACAAGTAGATTCCTGCATTAAACGAAAATCGACAGATTCGCTTTATGAATTATGATGTAAAATGTTAGTTCAGATCGCTGTGGGATGTTTGTTAGTCGTCAGCACAACACATCGGACGTTTTAAACAAGTTTATCATCATGTGTGAGAACCAAGATGGAAGTATGGTTAACTCATCAAAACAAACCGTTTTTTTAATGCAAGGCGAAAATATCACTTTAGATGAATAAAATTATGTATATCGTAAAATTCTCTATACTGAAAAAGTATTAATATGTTTCATTTACCATGATTGAAATAGATTTTGTACAAAATATGTTCAGCACGTACTTACCCATTTTGAAGTATCCAAATGAAAGATTTTGACAGTTGGTGGCGCTGACGTTCTTGAAAGACAAATTGACAGATGCACCGATACAGTATAGAGATGGGCGTATTTGAAATAAAACATATCGAAACCGAATCTAAATAAATAATCAATGGAGATTTTTGTATCCTGAAAAGTGACATTAGGTCGGTTATTTTTTACATGACGTAGTTTTTTTTGACACAACGTAGGATTTTCAAAAATCAAATTCAAGCGGATAACCAAATGGAAATGGTATTTACCATTTTGGGTTGTTATTTACCAATCCATTCAAGCGAGTGTATTTATCAGTTTGGTTATAAGATCCGTGACGTCACGAATCAGCTGTTATATGTCATAGTTATCACGGCAAAATTGTGGTATTTACCCAACTCAAGAGTAGTTTTATATTTCTGGTTATTATTTGAAATGTGACAAGTTAGAAATTTGCCGGGTATTGGATATTGTTATTGTACTTCAGCTTCATTTTTGAGAAAAATGATACAGGCTGACTTCAGTTTTACCATAAAGTGGAGCACCTTATTAGTTATACTCATTACGGTTGTTGAGGACACTTTATATGTAGTTCCTATGCTTAACAAAGTATCCTGTGTAGCCATATACCACAAGAATATTAAAATATGGCCATATAAACTCACTAGATCATATCCACCTGTTTACAGTTTTGCTAATATCTTTTTTCATCATTTCTGCTGAATCAATAAATGTTTTCTTTGACATGCGGAAAATTTTAGAGAATTGAAAGTTATCATAGCTACAAAGCCATGGTGCCATCATTAAAAAAAAAATCCGAAAAAGGCATTTCTCCCATGAATATTATGAAACGTTTCTTATTTAAACTTTCCATATACAGTTGTAGACGAAAAAACACCGATTATTAAGTGATAATAAAAATAATCAGAGATTATATACGCGCTTTTCTAAAATAAACAACTTGCAACAAAACCGCGGTTAAAACCAACGCGTTCAAGCGATTCGTGTAACTGACGTCATCAACCCGTGTGTCATCTTGAACCATATTATAACCGCGGCACATAACACAGAAATTTTGGTTATTCGCTTGGATTTGATTTATATGATGTTAACTTAGAACTAGCTGATTGACACTTGTTGTGAACTCGTTTTGCAGTTGTACGTGTTACTTAAATGTTATGATGCTTCAATTATCAATGTCTAGCTCTGATGTGATGTAGCACGTGTTTCGGCGATGGCATTACTGGAGGTTTAAGCTGTCAGCTGTCAGTTCTATGCTATAGCTGGAAGAAAACGGCAGTGCATAGGCGCATAGTGAGAATTTGTGTGTTAATAATATGTGATGATGATAATTCCATTGGTTTCTTGTCTCAAATACACTTACTAGAGATTCAGAGCTAGGAATTACTTGCGCATCCACTTTTTCTTATTAATTCTTCCCATTCAAAAATGAATGAGATAAGAAAATTTATGATTGGTGAAGTAATAGGTGAGAAAATATGCTAAAGACAGGAATATTTATCAAAGTTTATTACATTATTTTTTATGTCCGCTCATTTAAATATCATAGACATTTATTTGGCGATGTCAATAGAAAACACAGATCAGCGCCTAGATATGAAAATGTTTGAAGTGTGATACGTCATTCCTAATTTTTTAGTGACGTGGCTTAATTGTACACAACGCGGGCGTGGTGGAAATTTCCCGTAATGCTCCTCAAAGTTTTTGAAAACACACAAACCAGAACGGAAAAAATCGTAATTTATAACTTTGAACATAACCTGTATTCAGAAAGGATAACATATGAATAACCCTTCGGTCGCGGCTAAGATATATACTTTACCGGCAGCATATTCAGAAATAATTTCCTCACATAGCAAATATCATTGATTTTATACACATGCAGACCAATACACATAACCATCCAGATTCGATCTTGCTACTTAGCCAACTTTCTTTCTTTCACATCTTGCCAGAGATAAACACTACAGACTACTCGGCTTCACAAAACATGTACTTGCTTTCTGCAACCAACAATGCGTGTAGTTGAGTAATTCCTCCATACATGGACGCTCACAGCGAGCAAACTTGGAATGAACTATTTGCACCCTAAAAACTACCTAGTCTGCAAGATAGCATTTCGTTCTTTTATGACGTTTTATTGGTTTTTTACATAATAGCCGTGCCGGATTGCAAGCTTTATCAGAGGGTTGATTAGTTGCTTTCATAAATGATGAACAACCGAAATCATACAGATACATTCAAGACATTAGATGAATAAATGATCCTAAGAGAGGTAAGAGGTTTATCAAATGCACATTTTTAGAATGTTCATTAAAGATTTCTTGAATATGACTCGGGCTCGGCATATAAGTGAATGTGTCCAAGGGCGCCCACAGAAATATTTCTCAGGGAGGGCTATCATCGACGAGAGGTAACTTTTTGTGAAAGTGTACCTGTCCCAAAAATATTTTAAAGGGTGGAGGGTAACAAATTTTCTCATGGGAGGGGGATGGAAAATCCTAAAAATCTCCATTATTGTACATAAAATGATGCTAAATATACAAAGTCCAACAGATTCGCGGGGGAGACTACGGCTCCTCCTTCGGGGTGCCATGGAGAAGTAATAACTAGGGATCTATCCACAAGTAATTAAGCTCTAAGATAGCTTTTTATGGAAATGAATCGGTAACAGCGATAGATAAACCGAATCAATTTATATGTTGTCTCATCCTTACAGAAAAATGTAAACGCAGTTTAACTACGAGTAACTAGATAGCGCTCTAGAAGAAACGGTGCAGTGATGCGTACTCACAAATGAAACTCTAAATCAAACCAAATCTAAAAGATTCGATTGATTACATTTATCACATTGTTTAACGTTCCAAAGGGAAAAGGAAATGGCCGATAATTTGTTTAATTGAGCTAACGTAATGCTTGATCACCAATCAATAGATTCATCGATAAATCGTAGCACCGTACGGCAATTTCTCAAGCGAGGAGTCAATGAATGAACTGGATCAACCTATTATGTTCTTGCTACATCTTTACATAAGAACGTCAACGGGGTATTCGGATTTCTGGTCAGACTATTGACAGATAGATGGTAGTGATGGTACCCGCATTGATATGTAAATACTCATAACTATCACTGTCACTGATAACATTTAAAATTCAATTTATTGGTGGGATTTATCAATAGGAATAAATCAATAAATTATTAAAGTATTGTCTAGCATTTCATCAAATCATTGTTAGAAGCGCACCATGAATTCGCAGCTACTTTACTACTCTATCCTCGTCCTGATTATCGGTGGAATCAAGACAGATATTTTGTATTATCAACCAGAGCAGGTACACATATCCTACGGAAGCAACCTTTACGAAATTGCGGTGACATGGAGTACTTTCTCCGCTACAAATGGCTCAATTGTCGAATATGGCATCAGGGGCATGATCCTGAGGGCAGAGGGATCTGAGAGATTGTTTGTTGATGGAGGTGCTAACAAACATTTCCAGTACATACATAGAGTTATTTTGAAGGATTTGCAACCAGGAAGTAGATATGGTAAGCCTCTGTAAATATTCTAGAATTTAATTCCAGAATGTTGATGTCTACTAAGTTGGGAAGCAGACATACAAGGTTTTGGTGAGCAAAAGTGAAACCTTGATTTTATGGTCACCCACATTTGAACTGGAACATAGTTAACAATGTGAACAGATTCTTTTTCATAAATTGGTTTTATGCAGGTTAAATCTGAAGAGTTCCTAATTTTAGCAAGATCAAATCTAATAAATGGCTATATTGCTAAAAACAATAATACATCTGATGTACAAAGAAATTAAAACTGAAAATAAACACTTGACTAATCATTGTATGATGTAGTGGTACGTATATTTATCAAGAGATAGACAAATATAGCCTACAAACATAAGTGGCTAATTATTTACAATATATTTAAAGATCCATAGAATGACATGGTTTTTACCTGAATGTTTACACATAGTATTACAATAAAAAAATGATTCCTCTTGATACAATATTTTATTGATATGACTTCCAGAGTACCATTGTGGTAGCACCTTGGGCTGGTCAGATATATTTTTTTTCAATACTCCACCTGATTCAGATGCCTGGGTGCCTCACATAGCACTATTTGGTGATATGGGCAATGAAAATGCCCAATCTTTGGTGAGATTGCAAGAAGAGGCACAGAGGGGCATGTACGACACTATCCTGCATGTTGGAGACTTTGCTTATGACATGGATTCGGTAAATTATCAGAATGTTAGACTGTTATCAGTTTGAACCAGTTTGCATAGCAAACATTTTTTCAGGAAAATGCTGAGGTGGGTGATGAATTCATGAGACAAATTCAGTCCATAGCAGCTTATGTACCTTATATGACATGTCCTGGTAACCATGAAGAGGCATAGTAAGTAGGGATCATGTTTTTAAAAGCTTCTACATGTTTAATAGCACATAGCTATTAAAAAACTCCAAGTAACCATTTGTTTAACAATTTAATTATGTCATGAAAATTACTCAGTATTATTAGTCATGTCCTGATTTGCACTGAAAGAATTTTTCATTGTTGTTGATTTTTTATGTGACTAATCCTTACAGAATATTATCATAGCTGTAGTACTTTTTCTAATAGATGCATCATATGCTTTTCCCTTACATAAAATAATGGTAGAGAATTGAATTCTCGACCTTAGTGGATTTTTTGTGAAAAGTAGGTTTTCACTTTTCTTTGTGATGCTTGATGATTTTACTATTGAAAAGTAGCTTCTCTATTCATTGTCTGTCAGAGCGGTCCATAGGACCTTTGCTCTTGGTTGAAGTCGTGTAAGTTAGTAGGTCTGTCAGGTCTGGTTGCCCAGATACCAAACAAAGTCAGGGAGAAAAAAAAGTAGGGAAAAACCCTAGGTAAATAATAATTGTCATATATATCATGCTAACTTCACTGTTTCAGATTGACAACTAAATTTTATATTTTAAAATAATATATAATAATGACACTATAAAATGAATATTTCATTCTTATAAAATCGAATGTGGTGAAAAAACTCTACACATACGAGGTCTGTAAATTAAGTGAAGAGACTGATTTTTTATTATCTTTTTGTTTAAATATAATTACAATTATTATATATACAATATATTATCACCTTCAAAATGACTTCCTTCTGGAGCCACACAGCACTGGAGATGGTTCTTCCACCCTTCATAGTAGTGCTGAAACTCTGATACTGGAATAGCTTTCAGCAGCTTGGTTCAGCCATTTGAATATTTTCGACTGTTCCATAGGTGATTTTTCAACTCGTTTATTGACATTGCTGTGTGACGAGGAGCATTATTGTGATGCTACACCCAGTTGTTCTCGATCTGATGAACGGTGGTGTGAGTCAAATTTACCTCTGTCAACCGACGATCTGAACGCATAAGATCCCGGATCCTGTCTATATTTTCTTCGGTTTTTGAAGATGTAGGTCTTCCCCTTCATGGTTCATTCTTCAGTCGACTCTCTCCCTTAAACTACCGAAAAACCGTTGCACTGTGACCAAGTCTGAAGCAAAACCAAAATCGCTATGGACAACCAAATGACTCGAGCGAGTTCAAACTTGTACTGAAGGAGAATCACATGTTCCCCTATCTCCCTTCCAAGCCCGGCGCCTCCAGTGTTGCCAGATCGAACGCTACGTTGTCAGTCTGATTACTTAATTTACAGACCTCGTACATTATTTGAGACTGCAATTGCCGATTTTGCGCATTATACAGGGCGCGGCAGAGAGGATGGACGGTTTTAAAAAAATCATAAAATAGTTAATTTTTACTCGAAAACAAATTTATTGATGGAATCAGGTTCACAAGGAAATAGCATTTGAGACAGTCAAGTGTGGAAAATCACATCAGGCATGTGGTGGCCGAAATCGTTGATGCAGTGCTGGAGGCGTTCTTGGAAGTTCGCGTAGACTCTCTCCAACATCGCTCTCTCAACTTGGGCGACTTCCACGCCAATTTCGCCCTTCAATTCGTCCAGAGTTCGGGGCTTGTTCGCGTATACTCTAGCCTTGAGGTGTCCCCATAAGAAAAAATCGCATATCGTTCACCACGCCTGCGAAGTGATTCAACCCAACGAAGGATGGTGTTTCGAGAGGGAACATCTCCATTCCGATGAATGTTGAAGAGGCGACGAAACTCACGCTGTACGACGATGACTGACTCATTATTTCGGACGAAACAATCATAGGCGATAACGCGGTGCTCCACCGTCAAAGGCTCCATAACGACAAAATGCTAGGATCTCACGAGTCAAACGGCTCCCTCCCCACCTCTCTCGTAGACGGAGGCGGAGAGTACTACCCATCCCAAAAACGTACGTCCTCTCTGCCGCACCGTGTATCACTTGGCGCTGTGTGCCTTAGTATAGCCTCAATCCATAATGGCTTACTTCTCGACCTATTCTAAGAGGAAACTATTATTTTTGCAATTATTATTTCTTTGTTTATTTCTGTTTTTGGTTTAGACGACTTTTATTTTACGAACTCGGTCCACAAACTCATTATAAAATATAATCTTTCTTTCAGTAATTTCAGTAACTACAGAGAGCGATTCAGTATGCCAGGAGGCATAGAATCATACATGTACAGCTTCAACATCGGCCCAATGCATATCATATCAATCTCAACAGAACTCTACTATTTTATGAACTATGGTCTGAAGCCATTAGTGTTCCAATACCAGTGGCTTGAAGATGATCTGGCCACAGCAAATCTGCCTCAAAATCGAGCCAAGCAACCGTGGATCATTGTGATGGGCCACAGACCCATGTACTGCTCAAATCTCAATTCTGACGATTGTACACACCATGAAACCTTGACAAGAGTTGGACTGCCTTTTCTACATTTCTTTGGGTTGGAGGAGTTGCTCTACAATTATGGTTAGTGCAATTATTGAGAAGTATCTATAATGCTTCAGTTGCAAATAGCCTTGAGAAGTTTCAGTTATTTTTGTAATAAGTCTGCATTGTTAGCAACCATATTCTTATTTCTTATATTCGTCAATGTTTTAGGTGTGGATCTGGAAATTTGGGCTCACGAACATTCTTACGAACGATTATGGCCCATCTACAACTACACAGTATATAATGGCAGTTACGAAGACCCTTACGTGAATCCCCGGGCGCCTGTACATCTGGTCACAGGGTCTGCAGGTTGCAAAGAGGGCAGAGAAAATTTCACTGTCGCTAGGCCGCCTTGGTCAGCCCTGATCAGTAGGGACTATGGATACACTAGGCTGAAGGGGTATAACGCCACGCATTTGCATCTGGAACAGGTAATCATACGGAAAAAATCCTATACGTACATCATGATATACAGGGTGACTTTGAAGTTGAGTCATTAATTTTCAGATAATGATTGTAGAAGGAAGATAAACCAAAATATGTTTGTAAAAATAAAAAAAAATTAAAAAAAAAATGTTACCTTGTTTTATAAAGTATCCTCCCGACAAGTATTTCAGTGCGGACCTGTGCGCCCAAAAGCATGTCACAAAAACTGTTCGAAATGATTTCCGTTTTGCTCGACGCACAGCTGGGCGCGTCTTAGCCATGTCTCTTTACAAGCACGCAATAAAATCACTGGTTGATTTCTGATCACTGTACTCATTTCCTCAATTCGAGCACGTAATTCTTCGCGTGTATTAACCGGTGTTTTATACACTAGAGTTTTTAGCCAACCCCACAAACAAAAGTCTAAAGGATTTAAGTCCGGAGACCTTGGCGGCCAAGGTACAAAACCGCCACGGCCGATCCAACGATTATTAAATTGTCTATTTAAAAATTCACGCACATTTCTTGCATAATGGGGTGGTGCCCCATCTTGTAAAAACCACATGTTTTGTCTAATATTTAAAGGCACATCTTCCAGTAAACCAGGCAAATTGTGTTGCAAGAAATCAAAATAATTTTCACCAGTTAAGCGATTTGGTAATTCAAAAGGCCCCACTAAAATTCCATTAACAATTCCCGCCCACAGGTTGATTGGTTCAAATCGCTGTTGAAAATTGGTTTCCCTTATTTCATGGGGATTTTCAATAGCCCAAACGTGAGAATTACGTGAATTAATAATTCCGTTTCTAGTAAAGAGGGCTTCATCACTCACTAAAATTTGATTTAAAAAATTGTCATCATTTTGATGTTTATTTAAAAGCCAATTGCAAAAGTCAACCCTTTGTTCATGATCTTCCGGTTGTAAGGCATGCACTTTTTGTATGTGAAACGGATAGAACTGATTTTCACGTAGAGTTTTCCAAGTTTTATACTGACTAATCGCCAATTGAGTTGAAATTTGTCGGGTGCTTACTGTTGGATCATCACTTACTAATTCTAAAATTTGTTCTTCTAGTTCTATTTGATCGTGTGGTCTTGGAGCACCGGCATGATCTCCTCTGTGAGGTCTTAAGTCACCTGATTCACGAGCTCTTTGCACTACATTAACAAAGGCACGAGGGGTTGGTTGCACTCGATTGGGAAACCGATCCGCATAGATCCGTGATGCCGCGGCAGCATTTTGTAAAGACTCCCCGTAAATAAGAACCATGTCCACAAGTTCAGCATTTTCGTAAACATGTGCCATTTTTGATTTGAGCCTCGCAACAGACACGATTATTCACTTACGCGTTACCGACTACCGACTGATACTGACTGTATACAACTGAAGAAAATAATTGTAAAAAGATCGTTCCAAATTCTTTCGCTTTTTTGTTTCCGATGCGATGAACGGATAAGGCGGATTATATCTGTTGTTGCCAAACACGAGAACATAATATCATTATTGAGACAGGGCGGTACTCAAACTTCCAAAGGGCTATAACTTTGTTACTTTAATTTTACCAGAAAAATGGTAAAGGAAAAAAACATTTCTTTTGATCAGATCTACTCACTGTTAAAATAAATGACTCAACTTCGAAGTCACCCTGTATAGTGTGTGGTCATCTATATCTAAATTCGTATATTAACGTGTATGGGATCCTATATCTGTTAGGTTGCTGCGCTCAATTACAATTCATGCGTTCACTGTTCGGTCAGACTCCGGCGTTGTGTTCGATCCCACTCATATGTTGTGTTTGGTCCGATCGAATGTCAATGTGTTTACATGCTATTTTCAGGTTTCGGATGACAAGCAAGGCGCAATAATAGATCAGTTCTGGATAATCAAAGACCACCATGACCCGTATCCTCACGCTAAGGTAGACTGGGCCAAGATGGACGAGGTCAGGCTGAAGCACCTGAATAATAGTTAAATAACTCTTGCCATAAGTACTGCCGTGAATCACAGAGTTAGTTAAAATGAATTTATAATTGTTTCCTTAGGAGTGTTTTAAAAACGTAAAAAATCAGGTAGAATTTACCTCAACTCCATTTTAACAACCTTATTTTAGTATAATTTAAAAAAAATCGTCATCACAAATTATGAAACAAGCATTTACAGTAGAAATGTATGTAATGAACAAGCAAAATCAGTATTTATGTTAGTTCCTCACACACTGGCTATATAATGAATATATATTTTAATTTTATTAACTGATAACATTGTGTAAGTTTTTTAGGTTATCAAATGTGATATTGTACCAAATAAAACATTTTATTTATGGACGAAATTTTGTTTCTCTTTCTAACCACCAGCGCCAAAAAGAAGCTGCAAGATTGAAAAAATGTTCCATGTTGACTTTGAACGTCCCACGCACAGTTTTTTTTTGGGATATTTCTATGACAGAATGAACTATTAACTGAAACGTAACTTGAGACGAGACCAGACTTTTGACGGTATTTTTCTGTAATGTAAGAGAGTTCACGTAATGTTTTCAAAAAATTGTGGAATGCGATTACTACAAGTCCGACAATCATCCGATGCAGAAGCCTAAATGCTAGGGCACCGCGGTTGCTATGAGGAAACTTTGTGAATCCGATTTTTGCATTGGAGAAGGTTAGTAGAACTGGAAACTGTCTTAGATTGTTCCACAATCTCTACACCGTAAAGACAAAGGAGCGGTCGTATCGGCCTGTTCTGGATGGGAGGCCGAAGTCAGGCGGGTCTGTATGGCAGGCATATTGCGCGACGGCATCATGGAGGAAATCTCTGAGGAGCAAAGGCCGTTGGTGTAGCGGTAGAAGATAGCTAAATCGATCAGTCGGACAGCCCTCCTCTGAATAGCATCGAGCATGGTTGTAGTTGGGGCGGCAGCACCCCGAACATGTGAGCAATACTCGAGGATAGGTCTTATCTGGGCCTTGTATAGAGTGAGGAAGCTATATGGAGAAAAGTACTTCTTATCCGTAAACGAATAGCTTAGTTTTTTCACAGCAGCTGTCGCTATTGATGAGATGTGTTCAGATCAAGTCCTAGGTGATCTGGACTCCGATCAGCCGCAATGAATGGCGTCTTAACAGAACTCCGCCATCCGCCGAAACCGGATGAGTGCTAGGACGCTGTTCGTCAAGGTACAGAGCTGTGTTTTGGGAGTATTAAACTGTACCAGATTGTTGCGTCCCCAAGCAGTGATAACCTTTAGGTCCCTCGTCAGAGAGGAAATCGCTGCTAGTCTTCCTTTTACAGCTCACTGGGAGTGATAGACTTGTCACTCTGAATTCCGAAAAATGATCCGTAGTTGAAGGTCATCCGTAGCGTAATCATGAGAATTTGTCACTCTCTCCTACACACTAATTAGAAATATATTAGATATATATTAGAAATATTTTGAAAAGGTTAAAGTACATGGCGCTGTAGGCAACTATATAGCATATAGCTACAGCGCCATCTATGATACATGTGCGCCCTTAAGAATGTGCTTTAAAAGATATACTTCTACAATATTATAAAAAAAAATATTTTATATTATTGATAATAGAAGCAGTTTTTACAGTCCCCCTTGTCTCGATATCTTCAGGGGGCGACAATCTATAAGTGCAATAATTTGTAAGCTAGTAAAGGCGGGTTCTTATTAGTCAATCGTATTGATCAGTAATAATGAATCTATGCCATTGAACATAGAATTGAATGGTAAATTTGATCACACTGTGCAAATCGCAATATGGTTGAACGGATGTTCACATTAGAATATGTTTCACTTCAATCGCATAGATTCATTTTTATTGATCAATAAAATTGACTAATGAGAACGCGGCTTTAGTCTGGCAACGTTTAGGCGGGTGAAGCCCAAAAATGCGTCGCCAAGGATGTCTCCGGAACCAACTGATTGGAACGTTCCACGAACGTTCCAAGAACGTCGGATTTGGGGACGGGATCTACCGACCCAAATTGGGCGTTGCAGGAAGCATGTACCTACTCGTATATGCTATTAGCGATCCAAGTGAAAGCCATGCCTACGTGAAAATAAGCATACGTATACTAGCGACATCAATCACCTAGCTGTCGACGATCGCCTTTGGGCATCAGCATTGCTACCTCTCAGACGAAGTGGCCTAGTCCAGAAGTCTGGACCTACAGACTTACCCTCGTTTGCTTTCTGAAGGAAGCAAAAAACTGGAAAACTGAAAAGTCCCTTGACCCAAGGGCGTACCCAGCTCAAAACAGGGGGCACCAACATTTTTTTTGATATTATTCTTTCTATATGCGTTATATGTGTGTATGTATTCCATTGTTTGATCCAATTATACAGGGTCTGGCCTAAATGCACTTGTGAAATAAACACAAATTTCTTCGTTCTGTAGCTTGACATATGACATTCGTGACGTCAGGCTAATAACGCGTGACCACCCCTAGGAAAAAATCCTCCGGACGCAAATGAATGTAAGCGGGACATGTGATAGGTAGTTGGGGATACGAAGATCAAAGGGACCGACAGCAGGTGTCGCATCTGTATAATGATAATCTGTGCCTGTACTATCAAAACAATGCGCATGCGCATAGGTATGGGTTTATAACTAAAAAACGTTTGTTTTGGTGAGATCTAAACACCCACTAAATTTTGACACAATAGTTTCGGAATAATAGAGTCTTCTGCGACGATTTGATAATGGAAAAACTACTAGGAATACTTTTTCGAAAAATCCAAGCAAATATCACCCGACATGCTTTTTTAAGTAATAATTTGGTAGTTTGCAATACTTGAAAGCAATACTTGAGATAATATACGACAAATATTTGCTATATTGCAAATTATATATAGGTACTTATTTTTTGGGCGTACGTATGCCTCAAAATTCAAAGAGGGTGCTCATTTTTTCAGCCAAGTCAATCGGCCAGGTAAGTATTGTAATCGCGCAAAAACTTCAAATGGAGGAATCATTTTTAGAAATAACATAGAAGGTACATTTTTGTGGCATTCGTCAGGTAACTCTTGGTCCTCTATTACAGATAGAAAATAGTGACAGTTTTTGTTAATCGTCCCTGTTGCGATAGAGTCACCATAAAAAAAACCTAATTTAATCGGCCAATATATAACTGACTGATTTTTGATACACGCATTTAAGTAGGTGGCGCCGTAGTAGCTGTTTAAGGCACATGTCTCCAATTCATCATGGACCGCTATACGATCCCACAACGCGTCCGTATTGTTAAAACGTTTTACTTAAATAATGAGTCGATTGTTGCAACGATTCGAAAGCCACGACAAGATTTCGTAGGTATACGGTATTTGAAATAAGAAAGTCGGATCCTTCCACAGTTTTTTTTGTGAGACAAAAGGCGCTGTTGAACCTTCAAATAGTCCTTTAAAATTCGTGAAATCGTCTGCTGTCATATCAATGGCATTACATTTCATTTTTGTTCCACATAGGCGGATAAGCTGTTGCCAGTCCCAGGTCGTTATTATTTTAAACTGACTTAATTTCTTTCTTTCTCTTTCAATGATGCCATGATCACCGTCAGCCTTTAAGTGAGTATGTCTTCGTGCAAGAAATTTATGGTTAATGTTCTTAATTACCTACCAGAAGTAGGGCATGACAACAAGTATGTTCCGGTTCTATATTTTTTGAAACATTCGTTTATACCCACTTTACTAGGCAGAAAGCAACCTCGTTACCTCCTAGATCTGAAATAGTCTCGTCCCACATTAAACAATTAGCATTTTCTTCCGTAGCATCGTGAGCTGTAAGAAAGTTTTAAGCAATAAAAGCTTTGTGAGTTATGTATATCAGGTGTTGGAAGGTATTTCTGGAGAACTACCATAGCCACCTTTTCAGTCCGCCTGTTACTTCGCGAATTATCTTTATCTTCCTTTTCTCTTCTACAGGGTGTCCCGAAAAAAGTATACAATATTCTACCAGCGGTTTCTAGAGATTAAAATAGGAAGAAAAGTTTATATAAACATAGGTCGACAAACGTCCCCTAAGGGCGCTACTGTCTTTTAAAGGGGCTCCCCTGAAGATGGTTTTTTCTTAATATTTCCGAAACGTGTTGAGATAAAGACATACAATTTGGTATTCTAGCCTAGTTTTTTATGCTGGATTTAAAAATATTAACAATTTTAGACAGTTTTGTTTGGAAGCGTATGTAACAGCGACGGACTCAGGTTATTTTAGCCCCAAAATTTTTGTGTGATTCTATTTTTGAAATTCAATAAATATATATGTCTATTGGAACATAGGCAAAAACAAAAGAAATACATTTTTTCTACGAACGAAATTGAAATTTGTTTAAAAAAGAAGACATACAGTTGGATATACTTAAAACTAGCTTTACAATAAGTGTTTAAATAAATTCCCATTTTGTTGGATACAGAGTCTCGCTCGACGATTGCGTAGCCCGAAAAGTGGAAAACCTTTTTCTTCTTATTTCATTTGCAGCCGAGCAAACTAGGTCTTTTAATGACCCCCAAAAATAGAAATCCAATGGATTTAGGTCAGATGAACGTGGCGGCCACGCTATAGGACCTCCTCGGCCTAACCACCTGTCTGGAAAATTGACATTCAACCAATTTCGAACATTGCGTCCAAAATGTGCAGGGGCGCCATCATGTTCAAAAAACATATTTTCTTGAAACAGCTGGCGCACATCCAATGGTATTATATCCATGAGCTAATTCTGAAGAAACTTCAGATACACCTCTGAATTAAGACGATTGGGAAGTACAATAGGCCCAATTTCTTGATCCCCTATTACTCCTGCCCATAAGTTCAATGAAAATCTGTTGGAAATTTGTACGGCGAACAACTTTTGGATCTTCATCTGACCAGTGATGCATGTTATGGAAATTAAAAACACCATTCCTAGTAAATTTTGACTCATCCGATCATAATATTCTAGGAATAGTGTTTTCATTTGCTAATATCCACTGGCAAAACTCGATTGGTGGTAAAAAATCTGCCTCAGTTAAATGCTGCACCCGTTTAAAATGATAAGGATGTAATCTTTGCATTCTTGTCATTCTATATAAAATTATTATTTTTAGGATAACTATCAAATAGGTATTCATAAATTTTTCTTACTATTGATCGAGGTCTATCCATAATTTCTGAAACATTTCGTATGCTTATTTGCGGATTATTTTCAAACATATTTAAAGCAATATCCATACGATGATTTCCCAGTGGCCTTCCTGAGCCCTGCATGCGCTGAAAACTTCCATGGTTTGACAAATTCCGGTGAATATCAGTAAACATTCGACGTCCAGGTACTATGCGATTGGGAAATTTTCTTTGATATTCTCTTACGGCTGCCAATGAACTGCCATTGCAAAACCCGTACACAAAATGCATGTCAGTCAGTTCTCTGTCTGTAAATCTTGGCATTTTAAATCGATTTAATAAAAATTTCGATTTTAATCTAGTAATTTTACACTGCTAACAATGTCAGTTTGACGTCAAAATAAGTCATAACAAATCAAAACAACTTTTGTTTGCAGTCATGGCTAACTATGTATAATCGAAAATTCATTCAAATTCGCAGTACATTTCCTTATCATGTGGCAAATTTTTCAGTTTGATTTTATTCAAAAATGGCACAATTTATCGATATTCAATAAGAGTACCTTTTTAATGTAGAAAACCCTAAATTTTCAAATTCTAAATTTAAATTTCAAAAATAGAATCACACAAAAATTTTGGGGCTAAAATAACCTGAGTCCGTCCCTGTTACATACGCATCCAAACAAAACTGTCTGAAATTGTTAATATTTTTAAACTCGGCATAAAAAACTAGGCTATAATACCAAATTTTATGTCTTTATCTCAACACGTTTCGGAAATATTAGGGAAAAGCCATCTCCAGGGGAGCCACTTTAAAAGACCGTAGCGCCGTTAGGGGACGTTTGTCAACCTATGTTTATATAAATTTTTCTTCCTATTTTAAGATCTAGAAACCGCTGGTAGAATATTGCACACTTTTTTCGGGACACCCTGTATATCTAGAATCTATACATAGAATCTTCCAGGTGAGACTCGTTGAATTGCTTGTTTAAGGCCTGCACGACGAGCTTCCAGTAGCTGCAGATTAATGCTGTCGCAGATATCGCAAGTATCGGTATCGGGATTTTTGAAAGCATATAAACTCAAAATTAAATGTTTCAGTATACAACCACTCTTTGGATATCTTGTCTGCTGGCATATTCGACGCACGGCATTCTTCTAAATAAAGACTGTACATGCGAGATATATTTTCTCTTACTTTTTTCATGGCTATAATGTGATTCGTGATTTGGGAATTTTGATGTGGAGTCTTACGCCATTTCTAACAATCGCGATTCCGTCTAGGTACGCACGATGGTCCTATTCGTAGAAGGGTAAGACGCCGCCGTGGAGAGCGGCGTGATATTGCATTTGCTGTTGAGAGGCATGTATACAGGACTGTTGCAGAAATGGAGGCTATTGCCTATGGTAGCCGATCACCCCTTCTCCTTGTTCAAGGCTGCGCGATATGTTGATAATGTCCTACAAACCACTTTACTGCCGTATCCAGAGGGCAGCGCACACGTCTTTTTTCAGCAAGAGAACGCACGTCCCCATATTGCTCGTCGTACTACGGACTTTCTTCAAGAAGCAGGCGTTAATGTTTTGCCGTAGCCATCCCATTCACCGGATTTAAATCCCATCGAACATGTATGGGGTATGATGAAGAGGAGACTATCCACTTTGCACCATACGCCACAGACTCTGCCACAGTTAATCGACGAAAACCGAGTTGCTTGGAATGAGGTTCCGCAACCAGACATCAATCAACTCATTTTGTCGATGCCTAGACGTATACAGGAGTGTGTCTAGCCACGGGGTAGCCCAACACATTATTATTTTTTTTATTATTATTTAACTAACTAACACTTCTAATGTCACTGAGTAGATATATAAAAGTGATGCCGGTAGTTTTATTGTGACCTGTCAAAAAACGTGAAATGAACTATAGCTATAATTTCTAACGTAAGTACTCATACTGGAGATTAGTAAGTAAAAGGACTATAGCTTACTAAGCATCTATGTTGCAGTATAAGTTGAGAAGTGCAAAGGATCTTTGTTCCAAGGACATCACTTTGCTCCTACAACAAGATTATGACATTTGCCTAACGAATCCTTAAAACGATTTATCATAGTTCTGCTAACATCGAACGAACAACAACAACGGAAGCATCGCGCTGTTTACTGGTGAGCCTTATTACATTCCATCGGATCAGTAACTAATGAAACCGTCATTAACTAAATATCTATATTGTATAAGTTGAGAAGTGCAAACGAACTTCAGTCCAGAGACATCACGTTGTTTCTAAAGTAAGATTAACGATATTTGCCTAAAGAATCCTTTTTAAAACGATTTATCATAGTTCCGTTAGCACCAAAAACGAAAAACAACGGAAGCTTCTGCGCCGGCCGGCAGCGATAACTCCCGAACTCCTGAGCGCGACACGGCACCGCCTCCAAAACTCCCGGCAACTTCAGTAGAGTGCGTAACGCGCGCGGTCGCGGATTCCACGCCACGACACGTTAAAGTTGCGAAGTTGGAAGTTCTCGTCGCGACGGAGTTTTACGACTTCCAGGCCGCGGATAACCGGCTGCTCTTTGTTTGCTCGGCCTCTGGGGAGAAATGAACTTCGTTGATATTGTAAGTGCCGTTTGGGAGATGAAAAAATACTCTCCGAAGTGCGATTATGAGTGTACATGCGTTTATGACTTCGGCGCGGGATTTTTTTATTAGCAATAAAGTGGCGGAACCGGTTTCTTGGAAGCTGTTTGTAACGGACGCAGGGTGCACATATATAACGCTTCGTTTTCGAAATTGAGTATGTAGAAGATCAATTCGAATTTTGCTTTTTTAAACAGCATTAAATATTATTGGCTTCTATTTCGCTTAACCCAAAAATATACAGGGCGTTTTCATAGTTGAGTCATTTATTTTAACAGCTTGTAGAACTCGCCAAAAGAAGTGGTATACCAAAAATCATCTATATAAAAGTTGCATAATAAGAGTTAGTGGATACCGTTTTCACAAAAACTGTTCAAAATTGTCTCCATTTGTTCGATTAACGCAAAATCCTGCTCGGCAAATAAATTTTATCGGTCAGTCGAGGTGGAAAAACGTAGGGTTCAATAAGCATGCCATTTACCACGCCAGCCCAAACATTTAATGAAGATCTATTGATGAGTTCGTTTTACACCTTGCGGGTTTTCTACTGCCCAAACATGATTATTGTGGAAATTGTTGTACTCTATTTCGTTTAAATGTGGCCTCCGTATGTTAGTGTTATATCTCCTAGTTCATTGTTTTCGTGAACATGGGCCATTTTTTCGCACCAAATAATCAGACAAATGAAAGTATACGCACTATTAAAAGACTGGTATAACTGATCGAACCAAAGACTGGTACTGAAAACCATACAATAACACAAAAAGTTTGTCAAATTTAGATAAACAATAAGAATAGTAAACAAAAGACGCTGAGATTTCACACGGCAGTGGTCGAGAATATCAAAAAATCTGTGTAATAACATTCTTATTTTTAAAAAATTTTAATCTTTTACTATTTCTAATATAGGTGTCTTTTGGTATATCAACTCCTTTTGACAAGTCCTACTAGCAGTTAAAATAAATGACTCAACTATGAAAACACCCTGTAGATTTTATATGAAAAAATGTTTGTTGTGTGTCTGCTATGTGTGTAGTGCTTTTAGGTTTAGGCCTAGGAACTCGGACCCACTGAATGGACTTTTGAGATCTTTAGTGAAATGCCTTTAAAATATTGTATATGAGATAGTTCAATTATTATTTTGTGCGGACCTGGTTTCTTGGCAGCTGTTTGTAACGGTCACAGGGTACTTGATAAAATTGAGTATGTAGAAAGAAGTTTAATTCACATTCTGTTTTTTTAGACAGTTTTAAAGATTATTGGCTTATATTTTGTTCATGCGATGAAAGGATAACAAAAAAATATAGATTTTAAATAGAAACATATTTTTAGTGCGGGTACTATCAGTGTACTGCTTCTGGGTTTAAGCCTAGGAACCGGCAGCGGTATTACGTATCTTGAAAAATGACATTATATCGATTTTTTGACATTATGTATGTTTTTTGTGACATTATGTAGGCTTTCTACAAGCTGTCGATTTATCACTAGCTATTGTACTCTTGTTGTGTACTCGTTTCCTAGCTGTACGTGTTGCCGAAACGTCATGATGCTTCAGCTATCAATGTTTGGCTCTGATGTGATGTAACATCTGCTTCAGAGATTGGATTATTGGAGGACTAAGCTGTAAGTTGTATACAATAGCTGGAAGGAAACGGCAGTGCATAGGTGCATAGTGAGGATTTGTGTGCTAATAATCTGTGTTGATTTTAGTTCCATTGGTTTCTTGTCCCAAATACACTCACTTGAAATGTATGCAAAGCTAAAAATTAGTTGCGCATCCGCTTTTTATTATTCAATCTGGAAATTACAGATGCAAATTTGCTGAATTTCAAAAAAGAGATATTTATGAAACCTAAAAAAGTTATTACATTCTACATTATTTTCATAGAAATTTAGTTTGCGATGTCAAGTAGAAATTACAAATCAGCATGTGAGGCAGGGCGAACATGTTTTGTTTGTGATGCGTCATGCCTAATTTTTTTGTGATGTGCGATTGCCTGTGAGGCTTGTCAAAGTTTCTGAAAACAAAAAAAAAAACAGCGAAAATCGTAATGTAATCTAACTTTGAACAAAACCTCTCTTCAGAAAGAAAAACACAAATAATTTGTCTGGCACAGTTAATATATATGTTTGATGGGCAGCATATTCAGTAGTAAGTTTCTCATATAGCAAATATCACTGATTTTATACACACGCAGACCACACAATGCTCTCTTGCTACTCTGCAACTCAACCACACATATTCTCTACAGACTATCTCGGCATACTGCAACCAACAAAGCAGGATGGGGAACTGACTTGCAGTTTGCAGAATGGGCATTGAGCGTGTCGTATCGTTGAGTTATTCCTCCATAGATGGACGAGCACAGCGCACATAGCGAGCAAACGTGGAATGTACTATGTAGGAATTATATGCAGAAAGCTGACATTTTTTCTGACGTTTTTTAGGTTTTTACGTAATAGCCCTGCCAGACCTACTTGATGGATTTTTGAAATCTTTGGTCAAATGCGTTCCATATACCTACTGTGTATTAGACCGTTTAACTATTAATTTTGTGGGCTTTTTGTTTTAACGTATTTTTAATTTTTTCATAAAATTACAATGTGCTGTGTGCTGGGATTATTATATTTTTTCCATGGACTTTTTCCTGCTAAATACGAATTTGAAATCAGAATGGGGGTCACTCGACAAATTTTAAAGAAACGATAAAAATCATAACTGGTCCACACAAAAATTAGTTATCTGCTGATGGTTCCACTATACTTTTCCATGATGTTAGGGAGTAATTTAGACACTATAATCACATATTTTGATATTTTTTGTAGATGTGCATCTCTTCAAAAATATTTTTACTTTTACCGATGCACTACTATATGGTATACTATATCTAGTTTATAGTATGTAATGTGATATGCTATTCAAGATTTTATTAAAATTTTAAAATTCTTAAAGTTCGGGAAGCCATGGACGAGTATCTCAAATAGTAGTGGTAGATATTTATTTACTCCATAGTATAACAACAATAATAACAATATAGAACTGGTAAATGAACAAGCTGAAAGATGCAAATTACAAGGGCTGTACTTGCACACGACCTTTGGGTATTCAAATAAGGTGACAAGGTATGTCGGCCCTAACTTTTCTGTGATGGGTGTTCTGAATTTAAAGTGTGAAACCTTGAATACAGAGTATTTCGACATGGATGTAAATTCTATAAGACAACAAATGGACACAATAGAGTAAACGCACAAAGTTATGTCCAGTAACAAATCCCAGATACCAGTATCGGTAGTCAGTAGTTCCGGTGACAGTTGCCGTTTATTTCAAACATCTAGGCCATTTTTACAGAGTGTAAATGTTATGGTAGTCATTATTGAAATGGGTAATAGGGAGAGGTCAACACAAGTCAAAAAGTTTATGTGACCCACGGTCCAAAAGTCAATCGATTTTTGTCTAAATGGATTTATAGTTTACAACTTTAAGTATTTTATATCGACCACAATCACCACAATCTTACTAATTTTTCTAATCTAATCTAAAACGTTTTTAAATCGGGTAATTAACAAATAAATGGCATTCAGTTTTTCTAAGTTAAGCCAAAATTTGTAGTCAGCAAGTAAGTAAGTTTCATTAAATTGAATATTTAAAACTCACATGATAACAGCGCGTCGGTCATCGTCACTCTTATCGAATCAGCAATCGATCGCAAACGGTAACAGTGGTTAGTATGTTGTTTTGTTTTATTCGCGTACGTCGTCGTCATGATTTACAGAATTCAAATCTTGCAGCTCAAATTTATCGCGACAGATTTCGCCAACGGGTACACCCAGGCAGAAGGACATTTGTGCAAGTGTACCAAAGACTTCGAGATACAGGACGTGTTCAATCCACTAATAATCGCACTCGTGAAAGACAGGTTACTGTAGATCAGGAGGAACAAATTTTAAATATCGTGGAAATCAATGCAGATATCAGCACTCGGGAATTAGGCCGCCGCGTAGGACTATAGCATACCATAGTCCATAGAATCCTACGGGAAAATTTGCTTCATCCCTACCATGTACAATGAGTGCAGGTCTTGATACCAGAAGACTATCCTCGCAGGCTAACATTCTGTCAGTGGTTTTTGTACAAAAACATTGAAAATCCGGATTTTTTACAAACATTCTAGCGACGGACGAATGTACTTTTACGCGAGACGGGATATTAAATTTCCATAATACTCACACGTGGGCCTAAGAAAATCCTCGTACCATTCGTGAAGGTCGTAATGAAGCTTGTGTGGAAAGTGGAGGACGACATTTTGAACTCCTCCTTTAAATACAAGTGCACACACCAGGTGAAGCGCTGATACAGTTAGTGGTAAGTCCGTTTTTTTAAATTGTTTGCATTTTACAAGTACATTATCAAATAATGCAATAATACCTAAGAGCCAAAAATAACAAACTCAATCTTTATATACACTGCGTTCCCTCGTAATTTGCGTCTCGCATTGCGGCGTTGTCAGATTTTATTTTACTTTAAAGTCGCTCTCCTCTAAAAAATGCCGTTTTGACCCCCATGTTATATTAAACTTTTTTCTTCTTTTAAACCCTTCTATCACCCATTTAAATAATGAATATCATAACGTTTACACCCTGTATTATTATTAAAACAATAAAGTTTACCTTTTTATTCATATATTTTTGTGTGAGAGAAAACGGACAACCAATGCGCAACCAATTCACCTAGTAGTCTAATCATATTAGATTAGAATGCCCCTTCATTTGCAAAATAACTGTGTCTGGTCTTATTGCTGCAAGTTGTCTAAGGGGGTATTCAAAACATATACGCATAAAACGGGTACTCAAATTTTTGTGGGAAAACTTTTTATTCGACAACAAAAAATGAGAAAACGTGTTCTTTGAGATTCAATCGAAAGTGTTGTCAGGAACGAAACAACTCTTCATATAAGATTTTTAGGTATTTATAAGACCTACAAAATGAGACCACACGTGAAAAGATCCGACTAAAAGCAAAAATAGTATGGCCGAAAAACCAGGCAAAATGCAGGTTTTGACCCTTGTTGGTAATGCGACGATAATTTTACGCAGCTACTTGAAATAGGCTTCATACTTAAAGAATAACAATAAAATTGGATTACATTGATCAAGTGGTTTTTTGATAATTTCTAATTGTTCTTCCCAAAACACCTGTTTTCCAGCCATCACTACTAGCTTATTGAGCAATATACAGGGTTCGTTCAAAGGGCATTTTACAGCAAAACACACTAGTTTACTTTGCCGATATGAATCGAAAACCATTCCGGAAGATAAATGTTATTTTTATACAAAAAGGATGGGTTAGGTTTTTTCTTCTAAACAATTTCAAACATTTCGTATTTGTGAGTAATTCGCAACAAAGGATGATAGACACATCCGCTTTGTTTTAAAATGTGTATAGTAACGTATGTTTTTCGCATATAGTACCGCATTTGTTCTATTACTCACAAATACGAAATGTTTGAATTTGCTTAGAAGAAAAAAACGTAACCTTTGTTTTTCGCATAAAAATAAAATTTATCTTTCGGAATGGTTTTTGATTCATATCGGCAAGGTAAACACGTGTATTTTGTCCTTAAATGCTCTTTAAACAAACAATGTATATTGCTCAATAAGCTAGTAGTGATGGCCGGAAAACAGGTGTTTTGGGATAAACAACTAGGAATTCTCAAAAAACTACTTGACCAATATACTCCAATTTTGTTGTGGTTATTTAGAAGTATGAAGCCAACGGATTTGAAGAATTTCAAGTAGCTGTGTAAAATTTTCGTCGCATTATCTACAAGTGGCAAAACCTGCAGTTTGATTCGGTTTTCGACCATAACTTTTTTGCTATTAGTCGCTTCTTTTTACGTGTGGTATCATTTTGTAGGTCTAAAAATCTTGTAAAAAGTTTTTCCGTTCCTGTCAACACTTTTGATTGAATCCCAAAAAACACGTTTTCTCATTCTTAGTTGTTAAATAAAAAGTTTTCCCACAAACATTGGTGTACCCATTTTATGCGTTCATGTTTTAAATACCCCCTTGAACAACTTGCAGTAATGAACACAGACTTTACAATTAATTGTTGGAAATAAGACTATAATTGATTTGTGGCTGTGTAGTTCTCTTAAAAGTCAGTAAAGATGCACTGTTGCCAGATGTGGATTGATCTTTGCTAATTTTCATCAGATCGGAGTGATGCAACAAGAACTTAGTTCATTCAGATAACGTTTGCTAAGTGGTAGGTTGAGAAAGGTGGTGAAACCGGACATGGTTGAATCAATCTAACCTCTTTTATGTTTTTATACCTATATATTATATTTGTGTAAAGCATTTAGTACATATTTTTGTATGAACAAATTGAGTGCTACATTCTTTAGAACCTTTTCTGGACAATGGTTGATATAAGCGCTACGTGACAAGGAATTACAATTTTTGTGTTAGCTTAATATTATTAATTTTATTTATTCTTTTTGGTATGATTAGAGCTTTGTCCCAACGTTTAGTGCTAGTATCGCACCAGAACCGTTCGATTATCGTAAGGTACCCTGTTACACGCATGCGCGGCCTGTCGTGGTTCTAGGATCGTTTCTGGACTGTAAAAGATGTTGGAACGGATTCGGAATCGTTTTGTGCCTCGAAATTGACAGGATAGCCAATGTTGCCTGATCTACCAATTTTTCGGCATAGCTATGGAGAGAGAATAAACATGTACTAAGTTCTAACGTTAAAAGAGCTTCATGTGAATCATTGGTTTTATATCTGTAGCAAATTACTCTGATATCTTATATTACAGTTGCCTGGACTGAAGATGCGTTTGCAATAAGTTCAAAATCCATGATGTAGATTTGTTTATGGACTAAAAAATATGATTATATATCAGTAACGATGAAATAAAATTGATTGGCTAACTGTAGAAAGAAAACTACTCTACTATGTCTATCTTACATTTGTATATGAATTGGTAACGTCTTCCAACCTACCATATTCATTTGAAAAACTTACACTTTCTAAAGTTAAGTCAAAGAGATGTAACTTGAGCATATCTCGTCACCATTCATCAATTCAGCACTATTTTAGAGGAAATATCTTTTTCTTGAGGATACCGATTTTGATTCTCTGTATTACATTTTTCAGAATTCTTGTGTAATGTATATTTTAAATATACAAATAGCCTTAGACTAAATTTCGCCCTTCACCAAGCCGGTATATTACTTTTATTATTGTATGAAGCTGCAAATACGTAGGTACATTCACTCCAACAAACCACGGAACTAGTATTTGTCGATCTGGCAACATTGCTGGCAGCTGTCAGAATCATCTAACCTAACCGCCATTTGCGAGTAGAAGACTCAGGTTTGAGCACCGCGTTTCGCGGAAAGCAATTTCAAATTCCATGAAATTCAGTTTCATAAAATGCTTTTCCTGTTAGTCTAATTCCACGTTTCAAGTGGAAATTTCTGACTGGGGAACTTTCCTTTAGATCTTAATTATTTCCACAGCTGTTAAAGGTACAATAATGACATTGAGTGGATATTC
This sequence comes from Acanthoscelides obtectus, assembly GCA_963669975.1. Taxonomy (NCBI): domain Eukaryota; kingdom Metazoa; phylum Arthropoda; class Insecta; order Coleoptera; family Chrysomelidae; genus Acanthoscelides; species Acanthoscelides obtectus. The sequence continues at coordinate 77,994,448 of CAVLJG010000007.1, read as the reverse complement.
TTGAATCTGATTGGATCACTCATGAACGAGTAAGTGCTGCGCGCCAGTCACTGACCAACGGATAGACACAAACTTTCATTTTATTCTTCTTTCGTCATGAGAAAGAATCAACACATGTTATAAAGAGATAGAAGCAGGCTGAGAGCGAAGGACATCACCACAGAAGGTCGTGCAATCTGCCATGTCGACAATATGTTACACCAAAAAATGTTCGCATAGGCTTCTGCAATAGATTAGATTACTGCTAAACCTAAGAAAGAAGTCTGTTTTAATATATAGTTTATTATATTGTATTTTGATTAGAATTATTTATTTCAATTTGGATACGACTTAGTGTTTTAATTTACGACCCCCATCTACGAGCGCTAGATGGGTATTGACTAAAATCGCTCAACAATGATCATGGAAGTCGAAACCTTGCCTCAGAATGTACAAGATGCGGTGTTACCAGACACAAATTTGGTTCTCAGTTTATGCGAATGTTCAAACCCAACTGGTTCATTGAAATACTCTTTTTCAAAATAGTTTCATGCTAGAGGTTTTTTTACTATGCATCATTTCATTACTTACACAGACGGGTCGCGGTCAATCTGCTTAGACTCAATTTTTCGATTATGTGCAGAAAAAATGAATCACTCATAGGCCGATAAACACCGCTATATCGACATTTAAAATATCGGTATCATCCGATTATCAGCATCAGCAAAAATCCTGTATCGGTCGATTTCTATCATTAACGGCAACATACAGGGTGTTGCGTACTTAAATGGATATTGTGACATGATAGATAATATGAACCGAGATCTTGAGAACTTTTATCACATATCTTCGGGTTTTGGAAATGTTTGACAATGTTTAAAAAAGGCCAGTGAATGGTGCTGATTAATTACCAAAATAGTTTGACTGCGCGTGCGTCTTTAAGGTTGAACAACTTTATTCATTCGAATATTTTATCTTTAGCAGTTAATGTGGAACAAACCCAAAAATTTCATCAATATTTTATAAACTAATGCTGAAAATTGTAGCTAACGCCAGTGGGACCAGAGGTCTACTTTAGCAAAGCTTACAGTTGAGGCCTAGAAACAAGTGGCCTATTTAGATCTCTATTTATAGAGGAATGGAAACCAAAAAGCACTCAGGCGTACCGAATTTAATGTGACATTTTCGATTACGGTCGAAGGAAGGTATAATCCAGATCCATTTATTCTGTCGATTCTCCAAGGAAAAACCTGCAAATACAACGCCTTATTTACCGAATCGGTAATCGAGTTATCGTTTCGACGACTTCCCCGGTTGCGAATTTTCTCCGCAGCGACCTACAAAACCGACCAAGTATGTGTGTGTGTGAGGCCGTTTACGTTATGTGTCCGGTCGAAAACTTCTTCGTAGGTGTTATTCCGAAGTTTGCGAACTTTAGAGATTCTACCGAGCATACAATAAATATTTACTGCGCTTGCTTAGCTTGCTAACCTCACCTACTATTATGCGGCGAGACAAAACTACTTCTCTGGTATTACTAGGCAAATAACTAGTTCATTTATATAGAATAATCAGGGTAGTTAGAGGAAACACGTTTGTAGTTTAAATACGGTGAATGTGAATACCGCATCGAATACTGGTTCATTCACCATTTTCAACGCTTTCAGGCCTACTGGTCTGGGATGGACGCTAGTGGTCGCAAACGGAGAATCAGGGATACTGGACCAAATAAAGATCTAAATATCTAATACCGGTACTGGAAGCATTAAAATCGAAATATTCGATATTTTGAATATTTAGTAAACTACAATTCTGAATAGATGTATTAGTACCTATTTGTGGCCATTCAAAAGGAATTGCTAAATCAAGACAATTTATCAAGGGCGACCTCAACTTGGTACAAAATTTCCATTATCATTTAATTATGGCTTTCTACGGAAACGGTGGATCAAAGGCAAATATTTTGATTTGGCCTACAACAGTTTAGTAAGTATGCCTCCAACAAATGTAAAGTCGGAGAGAGCTTTCTCTTCATTGATTGACAAAATAATACATTAATATTTTTGCGATTTCATTACACCACAAAGACTGAATGAATCTAATTAAGTATCTAACCTTACAAATATAATTATACTATACTTTGCCAATATATTCGAGGTCACCCTCAAGGATCAATTGAGTAGTCATCTAGAGTCAACCGAACTATTGAATATTTGTCAATTTGATTTCAGGAAAGGTATGTCAACGACAACCACGATAAATAACGATGGTTTTGAGAACAAATTATACGTAAAGGTTGACTTCTTCGATTTAACAAAGCCATTAATTGTGTGCAGCATGAGATACTACTGTCAAAGCTTCCTTTTTATTTCATGGCTTCATCCAGTGTCCAGCAGTCTTACGTGTCTGTAAGTCAGCAATTTCTGGAATACAAAAATTGCAGATCTACTATCACCATAATTTTGCATAGGGTTCGTCAAGGATCTGTACTTGGACAATTGTTATTCTTGCTATACATCAATGAACACGAAATTGTCTCAGTAACCGTACTAGTAGCAAACTATTCCTGTATGCCGATGACACTACTCTTCTTTCAACTCACAGCACCTTAAAAGACATAGACAACGAATCATCAGCATGCAGGGGGGCATTCAAAACTGGTTTGTTATTAACGAACTGACATTAAATGAAGACAAAATTCAGACATTGAGTATTTCTCTACGGAATTTTGACATAAATGATAACACAAGAACAGTTAACTTTCTCGGGGTGTACGTTGATTGTGCGTTGACTTGTAAATCATGCTACATAGTTTTTGACAAAAGCTATCTATCTGATAAGGAATCTGAGAAATTCTGTGTCTCAGAAAACACTGCTCACCAGTTACCATGCGTACTTCCACAGTAGAATGACTTACGCCATTCTGACATGGGGTCATTCTCCACATATGCCGAAAGTTTTTGGCCTACAGAGAAGATGTGTTAGATACATATCAAACTTGATGTACAGGGATCCTTGCAGGCATGAATTCATTTCATTAAATTGAATATCATGACATTGCATTATGTATAACTTTTATGCTTGCCCCATGCATGTTAAAACATTTGTGTTTAAATCGTCACCGTCTTTCCAAAACTACTACCACTGGTTAAGATTCTACAACCTATTGCCGAATCAAATAAAATCTCTAGATTTTGAACAACTTGACAAAACTATGAAATGCTTCCTACTATCTCAAAAATATTCCATATTAATGACATCTCATAAGCATAAAGGCAGTAAGCAATTCATCAAAGTAAAAACGCAGTGGTTTTCAAACCATACTGCTTTTATTCCCTATGATACAAATACTGCCCTTTTATGTCTTTATAACCGATTATGATGTTAACTTATTTAGTTGTTAATGTAACAATTCTATTATTTGTAAATAAGTATCGTTATAAATAATTATACACATGAGAAGTCAACCTGTATTTAGTTTATTTATAAAACTATTTTTGTTAATGTAATTATACTAAGTGACATATAAATCCGAACACCCAGATTAAATGGTTTTATTTTAATAAAATTTTGTATAAGTACTTAATGAAGCATAATAAGTAAATGATAAAAATTTCAAAATGATTGCACTGCTTTGAAGCCCTTTGACCTTTAATAATGTGTGGATGCACCCTGATCAGGTGGTCAATGTCCTCCTGTGGTATCTCATTCCAGGCAACCACCAACTCCTCTCGAAGTGCTTCTAGAGTCTGAGGAGGACGTTGCAAATTGAGCAATCTCCTACCCATCATATCCCACACGTGCTCAATTGGGGATAAGTCGGGAGATCTTGGTGGCCATGGAACAATGTGACATCATTATGTTGAAAGAAGTCTATTGTGACTCTTGCAACATGTGGTCGGGCATTATCTTGTTGGAAAGTTGGATCTGCCACGGTGTCAAGATAGGGTAAAGATGGGGTTCTAGAACTTCGTGGATATATCGCTGCGCGTTCTTGTTACTTCTGATGAAGATTAAAGGTGACCTGGAACCATAAGCTATAGCACCCCAAACCATAACTCCAACAGTGTGATGAACATGTCTTTCAACAAAAAACTGTGGATTCCTCTTTTCACCACGTCGCCTTCTAACCCTGGCACGACCATCGTGCAAGCCTAAACAAAATCGAGACTCGTCACTAAAGACAATACTGTTCCATTCCTGATCCCAGAGTGACCGTTGTCTGCACCACTCAAGGCGATTACGTCGGTGTTGTCGAGTTAAAGGGAGGACCCAATGTGGCCGGTATGAAAACAAGCCAAAACTTCTCATTCGTCGGTAAACACTTCGCATGCCAATAGGTCTTCCGTGTTCTGCAAACCATTCATTTGCAATGGACCTGGTAGTGGAGAAACGGTCCCTTAAGGCCAATAATCTTAGGCGGCGATCTTCACGGTCTGTTGTTCTACGGCGGCGTCCAGTGCCCCTTGCTCTTTGCGTACGGCCTTCTCGAAGCCATGCCTGACAACACCTAACCACAGTGTCTACACTTCTTTGCACTCTAACTGCAATTGCCCGAAAAGAAAGTCCAGCTTCCCGAAGTCCCACTATACGGCCCCTATCAAACTCACTAAGTTGACGAAATCGTACAGGTCTCCATACTCTAGGCATCGTAACCGATCGTAAAGGATGTCAAGAACCAAAATCCGCCAACGTTGATTCTTTACTGCGGCTGAAATATTCATTTTTAGAGCGTTAGTGAATTAAAAAAAAGCAGTATAAAAACCGGAATGTCCAACTGATAAGGCTGAAAATTTTTTCACTTGTTATTTACAGTAAGATAAATACATTCACCAACTTTTACTAAAATAAAACCATTTAAACTGGGTGTTCGGATTTATATGTCACTTAGTATATTAATTGTAACTAAATTGAATTATTAGATGTTGAAAAGATTTGTTTTTGTGCTATTTATGTGAATTTCAATACGAATATATTATATTAAAATAAAATAAAATTCTGCATCACTTCGTTTTTCATTTGTAATAATATTATAAATAGATGATGAAAATTACGAAAAAAGTACAGTAAATTTGTTTTTGAGCATGAAAGCAGTGAATCACATGTTACTGATTTATGATTTATGACAATTAAACACGGAATGTCATTCATTTTAGGCCCCGACTACAACTATGATCCAAAATTACGTTTAAATTACTCTCTATAAAGTCATGTAGCTTTGTCATATTCATTTGCTTTTATTGTGTCGTTCACTCCAAAAACAACACATCACGAATCCCAGGGATAACGAAATTTCAAAATAATTCTATAGATCAGCCTCAGGATATAGTAAACGCATTCAGTGAAATTTTCAGCAGCGTCTATGTCACCCACAAGCCCCATAATAATGTCTCACTAAATCATAGTAATTTATTTGTCCATTTTCATCCAATTGAGGAAAATGAAGTCAGGAAGGCCATTAAATCACTAAAGGATAAGATGACATCTGGTCTAGATGGCATCCCGTCCTTTATAGTCAAATATTGTGTGGAAGTGTTTGTTGGTGTTCTAACTAGGATTTTTAATATTAGTCTTATAACAATAAGATTTCCAGATATTTGGAAGATCGCTAAGGTCTGTCCAGTGTTTAAGTGTGGGGATAAGTCAAATATTGAGAATTACAGGGCAATCTCTATATTATGCATGTTCTCGAAAGTTTTTGAAATAGTCTTGTACAGTCGCATTTACACTGCCGTCCAGCGTCAGCTGTCATTGCATCAACACGAATTTGTCGCTAATCGCTCAACAACCACAAATCTATTTATAATAAGTACCTCGAGGGAGCCATTTATAGTAATGAGCAAGTTGACGTTATTTATACCGACTTTTCGAAGGCTTTCGATAAAATTAACCACAAAACTTTATTAAATAAGTTAGGTGCACTTGGTTTCACAGATGATGCTAGGGAGTTGATGAAATCTTACTTATCCGATCGTAGACAATTTGTTAGCTATAATGGCTTCCAATCTGAGACCTACTTGGCACCTTCTGAAGTTCCTCAGGGGTCCAACCTAGGACCATTACTGTTTTTGATATTTATTAATAACCTCTGTGACTCAGTTGAATGTGAACGCCTATGCTTTGCTGACGACCTAAAAATTTATTCGCAAATAAATACTCCTGATGATTGTATCAATTTTGTGCTGTCTTGGTGTGTAGAAAACAAGTTGGAGCTTAATGTGAGGAAGTGTAAAATAGTCAGCTATACCAGGAAAATGAATGTTTGCGAATATCCGTACTCTATTGATGGGTCTGTGCTAGAAAGATGCTCTGATGTACGTGATTTAGGTATAATCTATGATCAAAAGTTAACTTTTAGTCAGCATATAAATAAAAAAGCATCAGAAGCATTGGCGGCTTATGCTTTCATAGAAAGGAATTGCAGGAATTTTCATAACATAAAGTCTATTGAGCTCTTATATTATGTTTATGTTAGATCCAAAGTCGAATATTGTAGTATTATTTGGAGCCCTTACTATGAATGCTATAGCACAGCTGTTCTGTTTAGGATTGATGGGACATATCCAGAGAGAGGTACAAGTAATGAGGAACTATGTAGTCGCTTAGAGATGTGGACTTTGAAAAAACGTAGGTACTGTGCCTCAATAATATTTGGCTACAAAATGATCAACAATTTAATTGATTGCCCCTTGATCCTGGAACAGATCAAGTTTCGAACTCCAACATTTGCATCTCGCAATCATAAAATATTCGGGCTCCCTAGAGCTAGGACAAACATTCTTCTCAAGTCACCGTTATATGTAATGTGCTCTAACTTAAACAGAATTGGATGTTAATGTGATATATTTACGACAAATATTAATTACCTGCTAAAGACAGCTAAGGCTTATTCGGACCAATAGCTCATGTTACAAATTTATACCTGTGTTGCATTTGTTGTTTTCTTTTCGCTTTTTATTTTGCTTTTGTATTATGTTTATAAATTGTCCTATAAATGAGAAACTGTTGGACAATAAAGCTATTATTATTATTATTATAATACTATTAGTTCTATTCGAATGAATCCAGAATTTTGAACTCAATTTTCTCAGACTTCAATATTTACACTTTACTGACTCTTACATAAGTACGGCAGTATAGTTGACTGTATATCTTAATGACTGTTTACTAGACATAGAAGTGATATTTTCTTCATTCAAGTCGTTAGAAAATGTCTTTAACTACAATTGTTAGATTTTGTCTGAATAAAGTGTGACTTTGTTTCAAGCTGAAAACTGTGATATAGACCACATCTACCATACCATAAGTATAGACAGCTTCTAGCGGTCGTGACTGGGCTATCAAGCGCGAAATTGCAGTGCTCTGATCTGATAGTAGACTTATTTCGATATGTTTGGCTTTGCTGTTAGCTGATTTACAGTGGTAATTGACTAAAGCAAGATTAAAAAATAATTTTATATTTCTCAAGTATATGTTTTCTATTTTGATTATTTTGAATTCAAGAGTCCTTCTACTCATTTAAAAGCCGTATATGAAACATAATTACTCAAGAAAACTTTTATGTTGAATAAAATTTGTTTAATTTAAAATAGAATCACATTTGCTATTCCTCTGACTTCTCTAACTTACCATTGCACTAACACACACGATACTTAACTAGAGCAAAGGAACCAAATTTGAGATACTTTTTTTGAAAAGGAAAATTAAAGTACTTGTTGTTTTAAACGAGCGTATATTTTTAAATAAACTTGCGATTTGATGCTCCTAGTGTACTCAAAAATAAAAAAATAATATTAAATGTATTTTTTGACAGACAAAAAGTGTATTTTAAAATAAGTAAGTAAACATTTTTGTGAATTTACAGCTGGTTCCCTAATTTGAGATACTATTCAAAAAATCCCTTTCTTTTGCAGAAAGTGCCAATGAAAATTTTATTGGTAATCTCTTCACAATCTTTATGTGCCCATCTACTACAATGGCTGTATTTTGCCCATTTTCACCCTTCTTATCTTCGGAAACTCGACCGATACAAAATAAATATTCAGCATAGCTTTCATGTTGTTCGTCTGAAGATGAATCATCCAACTTAAGGCTTCCGCTGGATTCTGAACTTGAACTGGAGGGGGAAGGTATCTATCCGAATCCTTTTGAGGCTTTTAAATAATCCATCTCTTTACTCTTGTGTTTCCAGGCATCTGCATCTTGATATAGAGCCCTAATTTGAGATAGTCTCAAATTAGGAATTTTCGGTTAAAAATTTTACACAAGCATATTTAGGTTATATACCTAATAAACTCAACATACTGTATCAGAAAATAAATAAGGTATTTGTATACTACTGAATTTATATCAGACAATTGTTGTAAACAACTTACCTTAATTTTAGTAATCACTTTTCTCGCACTATTAAAAATGTCTTTAACTCTCAAGAAGTAACAAGTTGTGATGTCACAGAAAATCATCTGTGTAGAAATATTTGTCCTCACTTGCAGCTTTTCGGAATAGAAAGAATCAAATTAGATGGCAAAAAACTTAAGAAAAATTGGCAATAATTAATGAATTATGTGGAAAGACTCAAGCCGTCAATGATTTTTAACACGCTTTTATTAGTTTGGCCTGTATGTTTGTATGTAACGGAATCCTTGAGCATAATTTTCACCAATTTCCAGAAGTTTGATTGACATGAAACTTCCCACACGTATCAAGTACCGATGACTATTCAATAATTCGATAAGAGTTTTCCATTATCCTTATTAGGACCGCCAGGATTGATAAATTCTTTTATACAGGGTGTCCCAGAAGGCGACGTCAAGCCGAAACCGGGTGATAGGCAAAGTCATAACAGCTATCAGAAAAATATTTAAAAAAATTTTATGTATGTGTTTTGAAAATTATAGGTCTTTAAAATTTCCTAATTAAACAACGATTATGAAAACGCACAAGGACCCTTAAGGATAACTGTTTGCACAACAGTGGGCGTCAAAATGCTGCTGATGATGATTTACCTTTACAGCAAATGCTCAAACTGTTTTCCTTCAGCCGCAATACACGCTCGACATCTTCTTAAAAAAGATCGGGTTATTAAACGAGCGGTTATTAACAAACTCAGCTGCTTCCAATAGTCTTTGCCGTAGCTCAGCTACATTTTGAATCGGCTTGAAATACACTTTTTCTTTTACAGTTCCCCAGCAAAAATCTAAAGGATTCAAATCAGGTGATCGAGCTGGCCACGGTATTGTACCAGACCGCCTTATCCATCTGCCTGGAAAGTTTTGATCGAGATACTCTCTCACTGAGAGTGCATAGTGCGCTGAGCAGCCATCATGCTGAAACCACATGTCCCTGTAAATACTCAGTGGCACGTCCACCAATAAATTTTGTACATGATTTTTAAAAAAATCCAAATAAACTTCAGCAGTCAAAGTCTCTGGGAACTCAAACGGACCGATTATTTTACCATTTAAAATTCCTGTCCAATGGTTCATCTTGAAGCGATATTGAGATTTATCTTCTCTCATCAAATGTGGGTTTGCTACGTGCCACTCGTGTAAGTTATGCAGGTTCATGTACCCATCTTTCTTAAATGTGGTCTCATCCGACCATAACATTTTTTCAAAGAACTGTGGATCTTTCCTGTGTCTTTCTAACATTGTGCGACAAAAAGCAACTCGGGGCTCATAATCCCGGGGCAGGAGAGGTTGAACACGCTGTATGTGGTATGGATGAAGCACATCACTTACTTGCTATTGCACACTTTGATACCGATCAGTACTCCTTTGTTTACTGAGCATCTTTACATGTTCGTGCTTGTTGATTTCGTACTGTTACTAATTTTGGATTCGTGAACTGGACTGTTGATCGCTTGTGATTTGGATTTGGACTGTTTAATTGCTCTTCAAAACAACATTTGCTTTCCTTAGACTGTATTTGATAGTGTGATTGTGCAGTGCCGCTATGTCCGTGTACACCGTACAAGAATATGCTAACATGCACCTCATTTATGGGGAATGCAGATGCAACGCTAGTGCTGCAGCGAGACTTTACTGTGAGAGGTACCCGAATGCAGCTCGTCATCCAGATCATCGAGTGTTCACAAATGTGCACCGCTTACTGTTCTCAGAGGGCCAACTACCAAACCAATCACACGGTGAGTGAAGTTCTTTCCTTCCTTACGAAGACGTGGTGCTAGGAGCTGTCGAAGAAGACCCGAGTACAGCCCATAGAATCTTGCAAAAAAAACGTGCTCCATCCATACCACGTACAGCGTGTTCAAGCTCTTCTACCCCGGGATTATGAGCCCCGAGTTGCTTTTTGTCGCACAATCTTAGAAAGATACAGGGAAGATCCACGGTTCTTTGAAAAAATTTTATGGTCAGATGAGACCACATTTAAGAAAGATGGGTACATGAACCTGCATAACTTACACAAGTGGCACGTAGCAAACCCACATTTGATGAGAGAAGATAAATCTCAATATCGCTTCAAGATAAACCATTGGACAGGAATTTTAAATGGTAAAATAATCGGTCCGTTTGAGTTCCCAGAGACTTTGACTGCTGAGGTTTATTTAGGTTTTTTGCAAAATTATTTAGAAAATTTATTGGAGGACGTACCACTGAGTATTTACAGGGACATGTGGTTTCAGAATGATGGCTGCCCAGCGCACTATGCACTCTCAGTGAGAGAGTATCTCGATCAAAACTTTCCAGGCAGATGGATAGGGCGGTCTGGTACAATACCGTGGTCAGCCCGGTCACCAGATTTGAATCCGTTAGATTTTTTTTACTGGGGAACTGTAAAAGAAAAAGTGTATTTCAAGTCGATTCAAAATGTAGCTGAGCTACAGCAAAGACTATTGGAAGCAGCTGAGTTTGTTAATAATGAATTCGCTCGTTTAATAACCCGATCTTTTTTAAGATGTCGAGCGTGTATTGCGGCTGAAGGAAAACAGTTTGAGCATTTGCTGTAAAGGTAAATCATCATCAGCAGCATTTTGACGCCCACTGTTGTGCAAACAGTTATCCTTAAGGGTCCTTGTGCGTTTTCATAATCGCTGTTTGATTAGGAAATTTTGAGAAATTTTCATCAGTTTTTCTTCAAATAAAAGTTGTGCATAAGTTAACGAGTAATCTTCTAAGTGTTATACCATTTTGGAATACTTATTAAATGCGCCAACTTTTAAGGTTACTTGCCAAACGCTCGTAGTACATTTTTTCCAGTACAGCCAGTTAAAGTTGAGCAAAGTTTTACTTTGGAATACTTGGTTGGGAAATAAGTGGCAATTTTTCCTGAACGAGAAAGGTGGCAGTAAGGTTGAGACACCAGTTTGAAGATGCATTATTCATCATTACATTGTAAAAATAAAATCCAAAAAAAGTTAATATTTGTAGCAACAGGAGGTGACAGACTGCCGTAGGGTGTGAAATTTCTATATTTTTTTCAAAGACCTATAATTTTCAAAATACATACATAAAATTTTTTAAATATTTTTCTGATAGCTGTTATGACTTTGCCTACCACCTGGGACACCCTGTAGATCCTCTGTAGGGAAGTAAGAGAGATAGAGCTAGCGCGCGATCTGCTTATGCGTGCAGTTTCAGACTTACTCTTTGTAGCTTCGGGCACTCGCCACAGCACAACGGAGGCAGACACTTTTTCAAGGTATTGCATTCTCACCTTGTTCATTGTGAAATGATTCGTACGATACTTCAATACCACGACCACAAAAAACTAATTCATAAATCGAACTAAAAAATGAAAAATAAATAATAGTTTAAAAAAAACTAAAAAAACACGCTTTTATAGCTAACCGAACTAAAAAGAAAATAATTTTTAATTTCAAAGAGTTTATATTACAGTAGTAGATGGTCAATAAAAAAAATTAAGTTATTAAAGGAATGATTCAATTCAGAGTAAAAAGCGTGTTGTTGCCAATAGAATGATTGAAACATAATATATCAAGAACGCCACGCTTTTTACTCTGAATTGAATTATTCTCTTAATAACTTAAATTTTATTATAATTCTATTTTGAGGTCATTAATTATGATTGATTGTATGACCATCTACAATTGTAATACAAACTCTTTGTAATTAAAAACTATTTTCTACTTTCTAGATCGGTTAGCTATAAAAGCGTGCCTTTTTAATTTATTAAACTATTATTTTTTACTGTTCAATTACACCAAACTTTTCTTCACAGAGTGATCCACTGAGTCTTCTACATGATGTTCAGGTATCAGAACACTCTGATATACAAGTGTTAAAAAGCAAAAGGTCCTTGGGCTTAGATGATACTTCCATAAGAGTTATTGAGAATCTTCCCTGCTTGTGCTTTATCTGCTTTGACAGACGCTATTAACATATCGATTCGGATGCGAAGTTTTCCTTATTGCCTGAAGATTGTAATGATTATTCCACTTCATAAGGGAGGCGATGCTGAAGACCCCTCTAATTATAAGCCAACTTCTCTTCTGTCTATAGTCTCAGAAAATTTACTATTAGATTTTACAAACATTACTTGCTGGAGGCCTGTCAATTTGAATTTAAGAGCTCAAAAGGCACTAACGATGCAATTTTTCCACTGATAGAAAACCTTTACTTGAAACTGGTCGAGGGAGAACATTCTGCGGCGGTGTTCTGAGATTTCTTGATTGTGTGAAGTATTTTGGACTAGAAATTGATCACAAGTTGAAATCTAGTGATCGTATAATAGCACTATGTAAAAAGCTGGCATCTGGTTGCTTTGTGGTAAGAATTGTATTCCGAGACCTGCGCATTGAAACTACCAATACTACTTGTGGTATATACAGCTCATAAAACAAGTTTTTTTCTCGGAGAAAAGGGCTATAAGAAACATAGCTCAAGCTGGCTTTAGCTACAGCTGTAAACCCCTTTATATAAAGCTCCAGATTGTAACTGTGACTTGGCTATTTATAGTTGACGTAGTATAGTTGGGTATGAAGAAATACGTCATTCAACAACCAGCAACGGAAACTAGACGGTACAATTTCAGGCATCACCACAGTATTCTCTTATCTATCCCCAAGTCAACTTTCACTCAAGACTATAATTTATAATGAAATTAAGATTAACCAGCTACCGGTGGATACCAAAATAGTTGATGATTTGAGGGTTTTCAACAAAGTTGTGAAGCAATTACTTTTACAAAAAGCCTATTAAAGCATATAGGAATACTTTGATGACATACTGTTACCATATTTGCACGGTGAATTATTGTCTGCTTCATGTTTGATGTTGTTTTTATTTCATGTAATGTTCATGTCTACCTTGTAGGGTATTTTATTCACTACTTTTGTCAATAATAATAATGTATTATTAGACAATGCACTAAATTTTGATTACTTGAAATGGATTTAAATTTTTATTCAAATGACCGATTCGAATAGGATAAAAACTGTCATGATCCCCCTAGATCCACCCCTCCCTACTCTGAGGTGTCATTTTGAATAGATTCCAATCCATAGCTAAATCCCTTTCCATCAGAGATAGCTGTTGCTTCCGGGTCTTTGGGTCCGCAGTGAATGTTCAGCAATTTCAATAGCGTCCTTCCAGTCATCCGGCAATCCTTTGATTTATCAGGGAATATAATTACTGGCTCCATTCCGTCGCACCTCACTTGAATACCGCATCTAAATGCAAAGTCGGACAAATAATTTTGTCATTTCAGCACAGCAGCACTCCTGAGGGAATCGCCACTGAATGACGTTGAGACCAAGGGCGGGCGTCTCGAGAGTTTTCACATTTCTTTAGGTTGCTTTGGCTATTTTGATCCGGGATTTGAATTACGATAACGTCAAAGGTGACTATTTTATTGATCTACAAGTTTGAAGCGAAACAAAGAAGTTTGTTAAAAAGCTTTAATGAGGATGTTTCCTACTTCTCAAAACATCTATATGAATATAAAATATTGCCCATCAACAATGCGGATTTCAAGAAGGCTATAATATTACAGCCGCGTTATTATATCTAACTAACAACATTGTTAAAATCTGGGAGCAGTAGATGATCACTTCGTTAGTTCTTTCGATACCATAAATTATGGTCTTTTACTAGCCGAGTGTAATTTTTTCGGATATTCTGATGCCTCAGTCAATATGATACAAACCTTCTTAGATAATCCATTTCACAGGGTGAACACTCTTATGATTTTGTCTCGTAAGTCCCTTATTCTTCTGGAGTACTGCAAGGATATGTGCTTGGGCCACTGTTTATTCATTTTATATATCCCAGATCTACAAGCCACTGTAAAACATTGCAGTCTTCTGTTCTTTGCCGACAATTCTCAAATTTATAATCATTTTCGTAGTTAAAACATTCAAACAGCCGAATCGAAGTTCAGTGAGGATCTTAAATCTATTAGTTTCTACGCAAAGAGTAATAACCTTCAGTTAAACCCTTCAAAATCAAAAATTATTATTTTTTACAAAAACATTCTAGTAACAATAACAACAATAATGTTAATACAAGCCTAAATAGTTCTACCATTGAGGTAAGTGTATTGGTAAAAAAAATAGGTATTATATGTATTTCTCAAGTTTATACCACACATGGACAATATAAGAGTTGGTTAAACAATAGCAAGTAGACCACTTCTACATTCAGCCAGAATCATCAGCCATCTAGCGGCACGGCTATTAAACAGAAACTGACATCCGTGACAGTTCCGACCAATATAAGAGTTGTTTTTCACTCTACGCCAATTATATAGTAACCTCAATAAACAATTTCTTAACTATAAAACTTGTGTGAATCACTAGTTATGTCAAAATCACTTATTGTGATATGTACTGAGTGACAAAAAAAGGTTAACACCTACGTATGTTTATTATAATTCAAGAATTTTTTGCATATCGATTTATCTTGTCATGAACAAGTGAGAAAATCGTCAGGTTTTTCTTATTCCATACGTAAACACCATCCAAAACCCAGCACGACAATGCAAGACCGCATGCCAGAGCATCGTTAGCCTTTATGCATCAACATCGCATCAACCGGTACCTTGGCCACCACGATCGCCTGACCTATCTCTTATTGAACATGTCTGAGACATGATAGGTCGCAGGCTCTTGAATTTGCAATACCCTCCACATACTTTAGAAGCTCTTACTCACGAAGTTGCAGTAGCCTGGAATGAGATACCCAAACAGGATATCGACCACCTTATCAGCACGACGCCCAGGCGTGTTAATGAGTGTATAAGAAATCGTGGATCATCAACACATTATTGAACCAGCTTCTGCAGTTAGATGACGAATCAACCTGAGAATTCCATCATCTTACTAGCAAGGGACACTGAACATATGTGCCAAAAATTATTGAAGTCGGATAAACATACGTAGGTGTTTACCTTGTTTCCTCATTCAGTATACTTTACCTACCATTTCTGGATACATCATCCCTTGCAGGTCTCCAAAAAATTCTTAATTCTTGATGCAGATTGATCAACAACTTAAGGAAGTTTGATCACATCAGCTCTTCCATAAAAGGCATGGAGTGGTTGAGGATAAAAGAGATGTATGAATTACACATAATTTGTTATATTCATACATTATTACTCACATATGTAACTCCGCTTCTTAAAAATAAACAAACATTTAGAAACGATATTCATTCAAGGAACTCTTACAGTGCTTCTACAAAAGGCGTCATTCTTCCGTTATTGCTTCACCTACAAGGCAGTTATTCATTAAAAAGAAATTCCACAATCCTAAAAATTGACAACATATGTGGAGTTCAAAAATACAATTCATGATTTGCTTACATTTACCTCTCACTTCTCAAAAATGTTTCAATGCTAATTATATTTAATTTATATTCATTCATTTGTACACCTGTTATATTTTATATTTTCATTGAGGTTATTTTTAAACAACATTTTGGCGTGATTGAATCTTGGTATTTGCAGACTCGTCTTGCTGGTGCATGCATTTTGGTTACGTCTTAATGCCAGACTTAGCAAGAACCTACGTTGGATAGACTAAATTGAAGGAGATTACTATGTATAAACGCATAATATAGTGATAGCATGGTTGTAAAGATATAATAAAGCCCAGTATCCTATTCGTTTTATTTATGGTTTCGTCTATATGGTTATTAAAGCTCCATTGCGTACCTAATGTAACAATTCAGGTCCTGAATATCGCTCACAAAATTAAATTTGACATCATTTATCTGATATACATACTGGAATAGGTATATTTTTTCGTGAGTTTGAGAAGCATTTCTTTAATATTAAGTGTAAGATCATTTCTTTGACAATAATCATAGAGCCTTACGATCTCAAATTGCATTTTGATCCCATCTTAAAAGTTTCCAACTATACGATACATCTTTAAATCATCTGTATAAAAAAGAAATTGACAATGGTAGAAATATTGCGCTACATCCTTTATATAGATCCTTGCGAAACTCCTGATTATGGAGGTTGACAGTTCTAAACAGTCAGTCAATAAACCTTAAAATCTGACGGCTAGACTATAGCCAGCCCATACTTTTTGAAGAACATTTTGTTCGGTTTGAGGTACAATCCTATTAGTGACCCTTATCTCACTCCTTATGTGGACACCAATGGCTGGTCGATGTTCTTCGCTAATGAGACTGCGGCTTCATTGAACTGGGCGTGAAGTTAGACCGCAAATTGATCCCCATTTATTACTCTACTGTATCCTTTCTTCTAAGAAGTTAAGGGATATTCAATAGCTGCCATTTGATGTTTAGATCACACCAAGCCATTTGAACTGATGCCGTGTAATTTTATATCTTGCAACTAAGCTGAAACTAAAGTATAAGAGTTATATACGATCGTTAACAGGGAAAGTCAAGACCCCTAGCTAAAAACCTAGTATGTGTAAATGTGTTTAATTTCAATTCGAAGTTAAGGTTTTTTTAATCGCTATGCCAACACTTTTGAAATTGAGATATTACGTTTTTTTGGATGGCAATGGCATATGACATGTAAATCACAAAAAACAATGTCACTTATTTCCGTCGGTCTTTCTGTCGGTCCGTGCGCTAATTTCGTAACCGCTCGGATTTTGATGAAATTTTTACTCAAAGATACTACTACGCCAAGGATAAAAACGCTTTGTAGTTTCAACATCGGTCTAGTGGTGGCGAAGCTAGGGGCTCCTGATCATTTTCGGAATTTTTGTTGTTATGGTCGAAATTTGGGGTTGTAGGGGCAAAGGGTTGTAAATGTAATATGTTTTTATATTAGTGAAAGTCGTTATATCACTAAGAAGCTTCCTATCTAGGTTACAACGAGAAAATTAAATGATAAAAGTCCGATGTATAAAGTGCTCACAACCTGAAATAACATTGCAATCGTTGCGTGCACGGCTTGATGCTGCATCGGCGCAGATGCCACTGCCGACTGTGTAATGTGGGTAACAAACTCCAAGTGGTCTGTGGTGGTGTCGTCACTGACACTCCGCTAACGGCGAAACATCTATATATTTTAGCAATATCTGCATATCAGGAGTATATACCACTTTAGCTTTCTGCGATGCTTTTGTAAATGATGAATAAACTGTTTTTATACAGGGTGGCGCATCGAAAACGAAACAGACGCATTTACTGGCAGCTCAGTATTTTTTTTTAAAAACGCTCAGACCCGTCAATTTTGTTTTCGAGGGGGACACAAGCTTGGCAAAAAATCACGTTGGCACGTGCAGCCTCCTAAGCGGGGGTGACACCATCCCCAAAATCTTAAATGGAAAGGGTGGTCGAGTGATACCTTATTTTAAAGGTCTTTCAATTCCCTTTATAATGGTATAAAATTAATGTACTTACTTCAGTTCAGCAGTTTTGAAGATTTATTGATTTAAAGCTTAAATAAAACTAATACATCATCATTAGTGGAGATCAATACATTTGGCAGCAAAGTAATTTAAACATGAAGAATGAACTGACCCGTTAGGCAAGTAAATGTTGAAAATGGCGACCATGACTCTCCATG
Organism: Acanthoscelides obtectus; assembly: GCA_963669975.1. Classification (NCBI taxonomy): domain Eukaryota; kingdom Metazoa; phylum Arthropoda; class Insecta; order Coleoptera; family Chrysomelidae; genus Acanthoscelides; species Acanthoscelides obtectus. Next base: position 77,976,490 of record CAVLJG010000007.1, on the reverse strand, counting down.
CAATAATAAAGATTTTACTCAAAACGTTGCCACACATTTTGCAATATTTAAGGAGTTGTTTGAAGGCACTCATTCACAATTCTTTGTCGCAGGTCTTCTAATGATGTTGGCTGAGTAGCATAGATTTTGCTTTCTAAATGACCCCACATAAAGAAATCCAAAGGTGATAAATCTGGCGATCTTGGTGGCCATTCAATGGCACCTCTTCTACCAATCCATCGATCTGGAAACGTCTGATCTAAATATTTTAGAATACGTAATGCGTAATGTGGTGGGGCACCATCCTGTTTCAACATCAACCTATTCGCAATGTACGGCCGATCATTCTGATTTTCAAATATGGCTGTTAATGCAGGATCTATGGCGTCTTCCAGTAATTTCAAATACATTTCACCGGTCAAATTTCCAGGTAAGAAAAAAGGACCAACTAAGTGATCGCCAAAAATACCAGCCCAAACATTTAATTTTTGTGGCTGCTGTGTATGAACCTCATGATAAATTCTGGGATTAGAATCGGACCAATATCGGCAGTTATGACGATTTACTACGCCATTTAAGAAAAAGGAACATTCGTCGGAAAAGCAAGTGTTGAGTAGAAAATGTTCATCGTTTATAATTCGTTCACTCATATCTTCACAAAATTGTAATCGCCGATCAAAATCGTCTTCATGAAGTTCTTGTACCAGGTGAATTTTATACGGATGAAAACTGTGGGCCTTTAGAATCCGTTGGATAGTGCGTCGACTAACACCACACACAGTCTCCAATTTGTGGGTACTTAACGTAGGATCTACATAAACTTGCCCTAAAACCCCCACTTCTATTGCTTCGTTCTTTATGGGATATTCAATGTTGCGTTTTTTATTGGCGACTGACCCAGTTTCCCGAAATTTAGCTACAAGTTCTAAAACATATTTTCTATGCACGTTACTGTTCTCATGTCACTCATTAAATATTTCTGCTGTTCTATTAGCGGACTGATTATTTCCGAAAAATATTTCGATAATTTCAACTCTTTCTGCTGTGGAATATACCATGGTTAATTTATGTAATATAGCGTTACAAGTTATTTTAGCAACAAAGTTTGGTCAAATCAATCGCAGACTATGTACTAAATTCCTATTTAGAATAAGTACGAGATATTTCCTTATCCTTCTTCAAGAAATAACCTTTTTGCCTCAAAAAAGAAACGCTCCAGTAGCTATTTTCAACAAAAAAATGATAAACAAACCATGGACGTAGTGAAGAAAAGCATTTACTTATTAAGTAAATTCTTTTAGTCAAATTTCTTCTTAAAGTAGTACAAACTAATCTGATGTACCTATTAAAGTCTACTTTAAGCTTTAAATCAATAAATCTTCAAAACTACTGAACTGAAGCTCATGTATTTTACATCATTATAAAGGGAATTGAAAGACCTTCAAAATAAGGTATCACTCGACCCCCCTGTCCATTTAAGATTTTAGGGTTGGTGTCACCCCCGCCCAGGGGCTGCACGTGTTAACGTGATTTTTTGCCAAACTTGTGTCCCCTCGAAAACAAAATCGATGGGTCTGAGCGTTTTTCCAAAAAAAGCTTAGCTGCCAGTAAATGCGTCTGTTTCGTTTTCGATGCGCCACCTTGTATATATACACACATTTTTCCGAATTTTATGATCCCAAAATGACCACTCATTTTGTTTAATCCTTAATTTGAGTTATTCCGTCTATGATAGTTCCCTGACATAAATGAGAAACACGGACTTGTGTGATTCAGATTTCTCTAAGCAACATAAAACTTCTATGATCCGAAGTTCGAATATTATCGCGAGTTTAATACCTCCATCGCTTAGGTAGTTGTAGATTTTGATTCAGAGGCGGTTGAAATAATATCGCTTACGTTTCACAGATTCCTGATAATTTTCAGACACTGTTCGGAGGGGACGAAAATTGTAGGTTGGAAGCTATAGGTATACGGTAAATGGTTGTACATTGTTGCATATCTGGTGTGAGTAAAAGAGCTTCTATAGATTTACTTTATATAGCTTGATATGCAGAGGTCGAAGATTGATTGTACCTAAGTGAACCTACCTACTCACGATTCGATTTCACCTTTTGAAACGATTTGACTCATCCTTTTTCTTAGAAACCTCCAACGAAGGCATAGGACGTATAGAGTCAATCCATTTGATGTCATTTTCATCGGGCACATTACTTAAAAATTTTGTTTACTTATGAAATAATAATTAATGATTGACAATATAATCAACACGGTTATCTGCTACTGTTTGCCAGCAATTAGGTAAAGACTGTAAAACTCGGCCGGTGTGGACTTGAAGAAATTATTTATGTACTGCTGTAACAACGGTTCATCATCAAAGCTTTTTTCAAGTTAATGACTACTGAATTATTATCGGATTGAACTGAAATTTAATGGGGCTGTAAGCCGGCCAATACGGAGGGTGTGGCGCTATATCCCAGTGTAGCTCCGATAGTTTTTGTCGGGTACTGTTAGCAATATGAGGTCGTTTAGTGATGAATACAGTTTCTGTTTGGGGATGTATGCTAGTCGTGCAAGGGTGGAAGGGCAACGAGCGTGAAAGATGAGGTTCTCAATTTTCTATAGAAGCGCATCCTTACAACACTGTTAGAATGATGGTATCAGGAGCTATTGCTTATACAGGGTGGCCAATATATAACCGACTGACTTGAATTGCGCGCCACTTATGATACACGCATTTGAGTAAGTGGCGCCGCAGTAGGGGAGACCGGGGCTGGTTGTCACATGGGTTGGTTGCCACAATTGTTAAATCTCAGCAGCTCCGCAAGATGTAGTTGCCTGGCGTGCTACACATCGTTTCTGCGTCTGCGCAGAACACTTGTATTCAGTACGAAAGTTGTACCTGGTAGATTAAGGTCGCACACACAAAAATAAACAAATCGCCTAACCTGAGTAAATTTTTCGTTTGCCACATAATTTGTGTTTTCAAGACTACATTTGATAATAAAAAGAACTGTTGAATTTATTTTGCTCTTCAATAATCCGAATACGACTTAACGTAAGTATTGACCTTGAATTTGTTAATTTAGTGACGCTAAACCTTAAAAGTTAATTATCTAGTGGGGCAGGTTGTCTCAAATTGTCACATGGGACAACCAGCCCCCATACTAGACGATTAGCTTTGCACATTATTCTACATAGGTATATGTATATAATGTATTTTTTTAATATATTCAGGTTACATAAGCATGGTTCGAAATTTCAAAAGGAAGACTGAGAAGGGCAAAGTGCCGCCTGACGTACTTTTAAGAGCTGCTAGATTAATGAGATTAGGATCCTCAATAAGAAAAGCGGCAGCTGACTTCAATGTAAATTACTGTACTTTAGCAAGATACTGTAAGAAAATTCCAGAGTCTGAATTACTTGATGATCGAGTTCTTGCGCCGTCAATTTCAGTTGCCTACATCAAAAGTCATTTAGTATTTGCGCCTGAACTTGAAAATCATCTAGTGGAATATGTACTCAAAGCATCTGATATTTATTTTGGATTATCACGCAAGGAAGTACGTGGACTGACATATGAATTTATTAATGCTAATTCCTTGAAAATGCCGGAAAATTGGAGCTCCATAAAATAGCTGGTGCAGGTTTAGTACGTTTCTGTACTGTCTATTCGCAAACCGGAAGCAACTAGTTTAGCAAGAGCCAGTAGTTTCAATAAAACGTCAACGCATTTTTTGTTAATTTAGCTTCAGTTATGGAAAAACATAAATTTGAGCCTCACGAAGTCTTGAACATGGACGAAACTGGGATTACAACTGTCCAAAGACCCGACCGCGTTGTTGGCAGAAGAGGATACAAACAGGTTGATTTGATAGTTTCATCAGAAAGAGGAACTCTTGTTACTTTAGCAAGTGCAGTATCAGCTATTAGAAATTCCATACCTCCTTTTTTCATTTTTCCACGGGTACATTTCAATCCACATTTTTTAAATTCGGCTCCTCCTGGCTCATAAGTTTCTGCAAACCCATCAGGTTGGAGGAAAGAGTTTCTTAGATTTTTTCACCTTCATGTGAAAAGTACTGTGGAAAGACCGTGCCTGATTTTACTAGATAACCATGGATCACATCTGAGTATAGAAGGACTGAATTTTGCCAAAGCAAGTGGTATTGTCATGCTCTTTTTTACCCTCACTGTTCACATAAACTTCAACCTCTTGACCGCGCCGTTTTCGGCCCTTTTAAGACATGTGTAAATACTTCCTGCGATGTTTGGGTTTTAAATAATCCCGGTAAGACCATGACTGTATACGACGTACCTTTAGTGGTATCTATTGCATACCCCCTCGCATTTACTCCCAAAAATATACAGTCTGGATTTCGGGTGTCGGCTGTGTTTCCTTACAACAGAGATATTTTCACGGATGATAACTTTCTTGCGAGCTCTGTCACTGATAGGCCAGATCCGGGTATCTTGAACGAAGCAATAACTGGATCAACCCCGGTAACCTTAAACGAAAAGGAAGTTGGGCCAAATCCAACCATCTTGAACGAAGATGAAACTGTAAGTCTGATAAATATTAACACGCAGGAAGCAATAGATAATATACGAGAGAGCAAAACAGCTAATCAAACTAGTTTTGATGATCCCTGCTGTAGTAGTTTAGTAAGGCTGCATACGGGAAATACGAGTATAGTACTTCCAGAAAGTTTAAGACCTTATCCGAAGGCATCGGCAAGAAAAATGAATCGAGTTTCCCGTCGTAAACGAGAGACTGTAATACTCACTGATACTCCAGTAAAAGACGAATTAGAGAAAGAGAAAAATAAAAGCTGGAACAAGAAAAAGAGGAACAGGGAAACAGTGAAAAGAGACGTTTTTGATTCAGAAAAAAAACTGAAGAAATCTAAAAAAATTGAAAAACGCAAGTCCTGTTCAGATAATGAAACTGTCGGAGAAGAATGTTTTTGCTTGATTTGTTTTGAACCATTTTCTAACAGCACGCCAAATGAAGAATGGGTGAAATGCTCATCGTGTAATGGTTGGTCTCATGATGCGTGCACTGATGGACGCGAACTTTACATATGTCATAACTGCGATAGTGACTAATTGTAAAAAAACTTTTCTACTTCTTTCTCATAAAGATTTGGTGTTTAATAAGCATTTTTGTAATAATAAATATGTTTAAAAGTATGATATCATAATTTATTAATGATCTAAAATACACGTGACAACCAACCGCAAGCAATGTGACATCCAGCCCCAGCAAGGGGCAAGTTGTCACATTTGTTTCTGTATTTTGAAACATTTTAATTTAATATTGTGAGTTATTTTACAGCCTTATCGATTTTACATAGTGTTCCCAAAGGATAAACCATATTAGTTATGCACCAAATATGTGCATATAGCGCTTAAGATCGAATAAAAAAAAGAATTACTGAAAATTGTGACAACTAGCCCCGGCCTCCCCTAGTTGTTTCAAGCACATGTTTCCAATTCATCATGGAGTGCAAAATGATTACACAACGCGTCCGTATTGTTAAAACGTTTTACTTAAGTAATGAGTCGATTGTTGCAACGATCCGGAAGCTACGACAAGATTTCGATCGAAATAATGTGCCCAGTGTCAGTTGGTGCAGAAATTTTAACAAACAGGTGAAGCTAAAGAGTCGTTCGAACTGTTCGTACTCCGTTAAATATCGAGAGAGTTCGTGAAAGTTTAATGGAGCGCCACTATTTTAAGAAAAGACTTACAAGCCATACAAAATTCAGTTGACCCAAGAACTACTATGAAAGTCGCCGACAATACAGTCATGCAATATTGCAGCTTAATACTAAAAATAACGATTTTTACCGACAACTGATAATGAGAGATGAAGGTTACTTCGATATGAATGTATTTGTTAATAAGCAGAATTGTCATATCTGGGCATTAGAGAACCCTCGTGTCATCTATCGACGACCACTACATGGTGTTTGGTATAGAGGTGTCATTGGACCTTACTTCTTTGAAGACGCTGCAGGTAATTCTCTTACTGTCACTGGCGAAAACTACCGAGATATAGTGCAAAACTTTCTGGCTCCTCAAATCCAACAATTTAAAATTAAAAACATGTGGTTCCAGAAGGACGGAACAACTTCATACAGCTAGGGAAACAATGAATCTTTTGCGAACAATATTTCCTGGACGTTTAATTTCTCGTTTTGGTGGTGTCAACTGGCCACCAAGGTCACCGGACTTGACGCCTCCTGACTTTTTTATGAGGATTTTTGAATAATAAGGTTTATGCTAACAATCCAAATACTGTACAGCAGCTAAAGAACAGTATTACGGAATCGATTGAAAATATTCCTCCCGAAATCTACCTAAAAGTGATGGAAAATGTAATCAAGAGGGCTAATTTCTAAGTTTCAATAAAATATTCAAGATAAAAACCAGTCAACTACATATCGGCCACCCTGTAGAAGCGGGTCACCTTGTTCATCAGAGGCAACACGACCGCCTTGCGTTACAACCAGGAAGTGGGGGAACCACATAGTAGAGAACCAAAGTGACTTCAAGAATCAAAATAGCTCCCCATATTCAAAATTTTCGCTGCCACTGTTCAAAAGTCTACCAACAAAGTTGTTACGTCTCATGTTCGGAAAACTCACACCGAGTCGTGACAAACTCCAAGTCCTTTGTGTTTCGCGAATATACTGCTTCTGACGGGCCAACTTCTTCTACGTCACGGTAACTTTCCGTGGTGCTGTGTTTGCTTGGAGTGTGCATATCCTGGGCCAAAGTTTCGCACTGCCACTGTTCAAAAGTCTACCAGAAAAACAATTCTCACGTGTTCTGTATCTCGTATTGGAGGAAATGTTTCTTGTTTCGCCAATATATTGCATATACAGGGTGTCCGCAAAGTTGGGGTTTTCCTTTACACGACGTGTAGATCTTGAAAACATAAGCAATTTTTCTTAGTACCATATACACCGGGAACCGAGATAAAGGGCTCTGCAACATCAAAAATATCTGAATACCGTCCTGTAGCCGCGACCCGGGACATCACAGATTGGTACAAGGTCTCAACGCGACGGCAGAACTGGGTCGGGGTCAGTGTGTCAGGTCAGTATGCAACCTTCAACCGATGGTTACGGTCACGCATGTAGAGGTAATCGCGTAGACGAGAATCTCTAGAGACGTGGCTGGAGAAGTGCAAGTATCAAAAACTAAAGTGTGGCAAACGCTGCGTGAAGAGGGGCTATCCGTTTCACGTCCAACGTGTACAAGCCCTTCAACCTGACGATTTTCCAGCAAGAGTGCGGTTTTGTGAGTGGTTGTTGCATCAACATGACAATAATCCGAACTTTTTGAAGTGCATATTGGTGACAGACGAATCTACGTTCACGCGTAATGGGGTGAATAACTTTCGCAACACTCATGTTTGGTCAGTAGAAAATCCGCACGCAATTACGCAACATTTTGCCTTCCTTGTTAGAAGATGTGCCATTAAGTGTAAGACAATCAATGTGGTTTCTGCGTCTACTCGGTAGCGCTTCAGCTGATTTCATTTTCTGTTGGAGCGGTATGATTTCGGGCAGAGACGTACTTAGCCCTTCTCGTCAACTGGAAAGTAAGTACTTTTTCCTTTGTTTTTTTTTACTTGGTCGCCCTCGTTTCACTACACATTACCTTTGTTATTTCAAGGGTAGTTGTTTCTGAAAAGGAAAACCCCAACTTTGCGGACACCCTGTATAGCATATGAAAAAAGGTCGACCAAGTATAGCCAGAATTTCGTTCACCGATTTTGAAGACACTCAAGTCGATTTGTTGCCATGGCCCCTAGATCTCCCGATCCTTCACACATTGAGCACGTCTGGACATTATCGGAAGAAACTCACTCCACCGACACTTCGGCACGGGGTATAAGTATAAGTATAGATATAAGTTGCCTAAAATGAGATAGCTCAAGCGGGAACGGTTCATCTCATTAAGAGTATGCTGTGTTTCTGAGTGTATAAGGCATCGTGGAGGCCCAACAGGTTATTAATTTTTGAAATTTTTTTCAACTGTTCAATTTTTCGGAAGTTTTGATCAAATATTGCTACCAAACATATATCTACAAAATATTGTTGTAATAAATTTGTTACCACGGGGTGTTCGCTTTTCTGTCACTTTCTTTCATAAAAATCAGAAATTGGATCAGATACAAAATATCTTGGGATTATTCCTAGATCTACACTTGCGATGGGATGTTCATATTTCATATATTTTGAAAAAGTAAGATTTGTCTCATAAAATTAAATACCCTAAAGGTATTCCTTGATCAAACCACATTCAGCCTATGGTATATCGGCATGGGGTGCTACATGCTCAACTTATACGTAAGATTCTCAAAATAATATTTAACCAAAATAATATTCCACTGATGTCTTATACAAAGGTATACACCTGTGTGACTTGAGAATACTTTATATTTTATATGCTACTAGTAACGATCAAAAAATCAAACACAGCCACCATGCAGGACATACACTATGAGGAATGGTTTCACCTAGAACCTAGGCCTAACAATTCAACACAGTGATCATTACTTTATTTAGGACCAAAATTATACGTAAGTAATAACATAAAAAAATAAAAGAATGGATATTTTCTTTAGCGATGCCAGACATACACAAATTAATACTAAGTATAAATATCAAATGATTCGATGATTAGTAGTATCATTGTGTTTTAATTATTATATGTGCAATTGCAATATTAATGGTTCATGTACAAGCATGCCTTCTATGGACCCTACTTTTATATTTATTTACTCATTTTTCATATTGTGTTTAAGGAGTAAATATTATTACATGAACTCCTTATTTTCAGATTAGTCTACAATGAAACTAGCCTATCCTACATTGGTCTGCTTGCTGCTTGTCATCAAAGAATCCTTCACCACTGAACCGTACCACAAAATGCGCAGCCATTTTCTGAGGCATCAAGACAGTTACGCTTTCGCGAATGAACCTACATCTCCACAGAAGCTGAAAAAATTTGAGTTTGCTGGGGAGAATCACCATCATCTTAGGCACCAGCATGACGTACCTTGGCCCGTGAAGAAAGAAGCAGTTGTTGAAGGTAGTACTTTCATTTCTTTTTTACTTCCCACGCCTACTGGCGCGGGAGGAAGCAAATAATACAAAGGCGTACGAAAGTTGATTATTCCAAAATAATCTCACAATACTTTTTCTTCAATCGTATTCCTTAGATTAGACCTACAACCAGCTGTAAGAGTTTAGACCAAAAGTGTAAGCCTACCAGAACGTAACAAAGTCGATTCATCCAGTGCCTCATTTGTGTTACTCGGAGAAATTCGTATTGCCCTCCACCTGTCAATACCGTTCCACTGCTCCAGCCAACCCGTCGATCGCGGGTAATTCAAGTGGCTCACAACATATTTTAAAAAGGTGTAAAAATCACAGAAGCTTCCATGGATTTTGTAAATTCTGAGCGATATGTTCAAGAACGATCTCGATTCCAGTGGTTGGGTTAGAGTTGGCCTGCAATGAAAAACATTATGAGCAGTAGTAAGAAGATGAAGACATACCATTTTCATTTGAACTGGGTGGAACAATTCGAGGGATGTCTTCTAAGTTTTGCATATGGAAATAAAACAACACGGTAGGTAGTTTTAAATGACTTTATTGCTTTTCGAAGTATTCTGCACGAAGATTAATAGACATCTACATGCGCTCGAACCAATTTTCGAAGCACTTATTCCACTCGTTTGCTGGCAGATCCGAAACAGCATTTTTGAATGCGTCAACTGCGTCTTCTGGTGAATGGAACCTTTGACCACGCAGTCTGTTTTTAATTTTCGGGAAAGTAAAGAAATCGTTAGGACTTAGATCGGGACTATATGGAGGATGGTCCAATAATTCCACGTTTTCTTCCGTTAAATACTGCCTTGTTTTTTGGACTGTGTGCGAGCTTGCATTGTCTTGGTGGAGGATGATTCTTCTTTCGGGGTTGATTTTTCGAAGCTCGGTGATGACTTTTGCCAAACAAATGGTGGTATACCAATCCGCAGTAACAGTTCTTTGCTCATTAAGAGCAATTGTTACAATATGACCCGCTGTTGTCGCGACCATCTTGCACCTGAGCTACTCATTTTTTAAATCCTCTGCTTAGTCATGCACCAGCTTTCTATTCGGTATTATACGCTCCGAAATAGTGGGGATAACGTAAATGGCAATGTGTCAAGATTGTTGGGTTATGTTTTTTCACCGTTTTTGTTTATTTGCATTAAACTCACATTAAACTGGTAGACAATGGAGGATGGTAAAAAACTGATAGTGTATGACCCAGAGTCACAACCTACATTTGAGGTGTTCCTGAATAATAAAGATCACAAGAGAGCGCAAGAAGGCAAGTGTTGTGCCATCATTCTGAAAGCATCACCACGCATCAATCGGATAGCCTGACAATGCTTCTGAAAATAAAGGCAAAATGTGTTTCATATTTTCATTTGTAATTTGGTAGACTCAAGGAAAAAATCGGTAGGAGGAAAAAATCAGGGCCGTCACAAGATCAGCGATGGATCAAGGGACTTTCCCCTATGACAAAAGTATATTTTTGTATAGCGCAAGTACACAACACAGGTTAATGAAAACATCCAGTTCTTTATTACAACGTGTACAACGATCATACTGGTCGCTATTCAAACTCTTTTGCAACCATCATTGAAACTCCTTGCCATTTTTGTTTATAAGATTCCGAATATTTTTTGTTTCACCCCTTTTTTATCACCTGTCATTTTTGGTTTCCATATTAGTTGACTGATAATGACCTCTCTCCCACAAAAATCCATATAGCGACAAGCGGAATAAGGGATGTTGTAGGTAACCCAATTCTACGTCCCTCGTGTGCCCGATAGCTTAAGTGTACGCTTATGTACTATATGATTGGTATATGGGACATAACACTACGTAGACTACACAGAAATTATTTTTTAGCTTTATTTTTGGTTCCAGTTCTTTTTCGGTAAAAATCTAGAAATATAAAATGAGGGCGTTTTCAATATTTCGGTAAACAAGATCTTATTTTGGTAGAAATACCAAAAGACCGGTAGAATATACATTGAGCGTACGCTAAAATGTTTGGGAATTTTATTAATGGATGTTTAGAAATATTTAGGAACTTTGGTGACAACAAAATTTTGGTCTTCATATGAATCTTTTTGTTCAGAATGGAACAAAAAACCTTGAAAATGCTTGACCTGAGCGGAAAAAACAATGTTTGGAATTAGTTTGACAAAGATTATTTAAAGAACTTGTGACGCAATTGTGTGCCTGGTAACATGCAGGTCCATTAAAAGGGATGAATAAGATTATGCAAGAAAGCCGAATCAGATTATTCTCTTAGACTGATGCTAGGATATTTCCTAGACCAATGGTCGCCAACTTTATCAGTGTGTTGAGCTATAATTTTGGAATAAACAGTGAGCTACATAGTCGTAAGAATGTAAGCCAACTTGAAAGAAATTATACACATTTGTATGCGATGACATACATGTGTTTATTTTACTAATACTAATACATACTAATAAACTTAAATAAACTAATAACATAATAACTAGTACATACTACATAACTTCATCATATCCTACCAATCGTAGGTGTTAATTAACACAAATTTTCGTCAGCTACAATGGCATGTTACACGATTCAATGAAGCTAACTAAAAATAAAAAAAGCAACGCACTATTATAAACAAAGACATGTCCAGATAAAAAATGTGTGTTCGATGAGAAGCCTGACACTCAGACTCACTGACAATTTTTTTAATGTTTGGAGTAAAATTTGATACTGTCATTCGAATACAATTATCCAAATGTTCATCTATAAGTCGATTACGGTATTTGTTTTTATTAAACTTCATATTTGAAAAATAAGATTCACACAAATAGGTTGAACTAAATAACGCTTTCACTTTCAAGGCAACACAACATAAAACTGAATATTTAATGTTTACTTACTGAAGGCCAGATACATTTTGTATTTGAGACTATTGATTTTAAAGCTAAATCATTTTGAAACGCAATCACTTTCATTTCTGTCGCAGCGATGTCTTCGCTAAAATATATCAATTTTCATGAAGGGTAAAACAATAAATTGCGCCACTATAGCAATTTCGTCCAAATCCTTGAAACGATTTTTAAGTTATCCTCCAAGGATATTTACTGTCATATAGTTCTAATGTACTTTGAGATATCCTTTCTGAAAGAACACGAAAATGCCTGCCATCGCCATCGATTAAGTTTTGTTTCCAAAACTCAAGCTTTTTTAAAAACGCTTTTATATCAGAAATCATTTCTGCTAGTTCTTTGTCTCTCCCCTGAAGCTGCAAATTGAGTTCATTTAATTTTTCTGTAATCTCCACAAGAAAACCAAAATCTCTAAGCCAGATTCAATTTTCCTTTGTTTGAAAAATTGAACTATGTCGGATAGGATATCATTAAAACGTTTTAGCACTCGTGCTCGACTTAACCATCGGACTTCAGCGTGAAGAGGTAGTTCCCCGTATTGACAGTCAATTTCATCGGCCAAGGTTTTGAATAATCTTCTTTGTAACACTTGAGCTCTATTCTTGTTCATAATTTTTACTACCAATTTGATAACGTTGTTTAGTTTTAGAAAATGTCCACATAATGCTTGCTGATGGATAATGCAGTGGTGACAGATAAATTTTGAAAAACTTTCATGTTTACGACATAATTCCACGAGACCCTTATCTCGACCCACTATAGCTGGAGTACCATCGGTTGTCAAGCCTACCATTTTAGATATTGAAATTTTCTCTTAAGAAACAGTATTTTTAAAAGAAGAAAACAAGTCCTGCCCAGTAGCCTGTCCTTCTAGTGGAATAAACTTCAAAAGATCTTTAATCGTAAAATCACTAAAAACCATCGGCTGTCTAAGAGGTGTCAACGATATCTGTGGATTCATCCAGCTGCAGTGAAAAATAAGCACAGTTATCGAAGACATTTCTTAACTGAAAAACTATATCATTACTAATTGCTTCTACGCGTCTCATTACTGTATTAGCAGAAAGTTGCATAGATTTTATAGCAGACGATATCTCGTTTTTGTTTCTAAAGTTGGCAAATAATGAATCTGCAGCTTCTAAAAACGCCTGTTTTATCATTTCTCCGCCTTCATGAGGTTTCTTCTCTTGTAAAATTATCTGGGACACCCGGTATGATGCTTCAGTTGCAGCCTTTCTTTTATCGATTGTTTTTAAAAACATTGTCTGTTGTCCAATTAACTGATTTTTTAATTGTTTCAGTATTTCCATCTGGTTGCAGAACGTAATGGAAATCATTTAAGGAATGTTAATGAACCTATTACCTACTTTGCCCAAATATCACAAAATAATACTCCAAAACAAGAATTGTTGCATTTCTGTAACAACTCCTTGCTTAATGAAACCTTCTCATTTAACCTAATCGACGAAGATTTTGTTTTAAATAGTATCCTCAGTATCAAGTCGAAGGCTTTTGGAGCTAATAGCATGAACGTTACCCTGATTGCCTTGTGTTGCTCTTCCATAGCTACTTATAACGGGTGATTTTTTAAGAGGTATAGGATTTGATTTTCAAAAAAAAAACACAAAAAATATGAAAAAATGATTAAATCTTTATTTCAGTCGATAGAACGGTCGATATAATTTAATGTTTATGATCATTTCATGTAAATGTTGGCCGCGGATCCGCTTTAGATGGCCCATGCGCCAATTTTGGCACACTCTCTCCAACATATCGGCCGGTATCTCACGAATAAATGCTTCAATATTGGCTTCCAGTGCGTCAATCGTTGCTGGTTTATCCCTGTAGACATAAGCCCTAACATGGCCTCACAAGAAATAATCCAACGGCGTTAAATCACACGATCTAGGCGGCCAATTGACGGCCCCAAACGTGAGATAAACTGTTCACCGAACTCGCCTCTCAATAGGGCCATTGTTTCGTGTGCGGTGTGGCATGTGGCACCTTCTTGTTGAAACCACATGTCAGCCAAGTCCAGCTCTTCCATTTTGGGCAAAAAAAAAGTTTGTTATCATCGCACGGTAGCGCTCGCCATTCACAGTTACGTTCCGGCCATTGTCGTCTTTGACGAAGTACGGCCAGATGATGCCACCGGCCCATAATACACACCAAACAGTGATTTTTTCGGGATGCGTTGGTAGCTCTTGCAATGCTTCTGGCTGGTCTTCACTCCAGATGCGGCAATTTTGCTTGTTAACGTACCCATTCAACCAGAAATGAGCTTCGTCGCTGAACACAATTTTTCGATAAAAATGTGGATCTTCCTCCAACTTTGCCAGAGCCCATTCACCAAATGGGAAACGTTGAGGGAGGTCGTGAGGCTTCAATTCTTGCACCAGCTGTATCTTATAAGGTTTTACACCCAAATCCTGTCGCAAAATGTTCCACGTAGTGGAGTAACAGAGGCCCAATTGCTGCGAACGGCGGCGAATCGACATTTCACGGTCATCACTAACACTGGCGGATACAGCCGCAATATTTTCTTCAGTCCTCACTCTACGTCTGCGTGTTGGTGGTTTAATGTCCAATAATGTAAACTGGGTTCGAAATTTAGTTTCAAGCTTCCGAATAGCTCCCTCAGTAGGCCGACCAAATTGCCCATAAATTGGAAGCAGTGCTCGATGCACTCTCTTAACCGAGCATGAATTTTGATAGTAAAATTCAATAATTTGCCAGCGTTGTTCGTTTGTAAGTCGATTCATGGTTAAATTATAGACCAAACTGAACAAGTTTGACAATGACACAAGACACGATTCACGCGTCATCTGTCAAAAACAGATAAACCCTTTCTAAACTTTTGGAAAAGGCAATCGCTATACAAGTTGCTAACTTCGTTTTTGCCAACAATATCATCCCCCCTAGACAGTCAGGGTTTAGAACCGGATACAGTTGTTCCACAGCATTAACAGATCTTGTGGATGAAGTCATCAGAGAACAGGATGCGGGAAGTGCTACTGTCTTGGTGCTATTGGACTACACGAAAGCATTTGACATAATTAATCATGAGATACTAGCGGCTATTTTGAAATATATTGGATTAGAGCAGCCGGCCTATGCACTAATAAATTCTTTTTTATCTGAAAGGATGTAGCGCGTGACTTTGGACGGGAACATATCAGATACAGTTACAATTACATCAGGGGTGCCCCAGGATAGTATTTTGGGTCCATTATTGTATAGCCTATATACTTTTAATTTCATGAAGTCGCTGAGTTATTGTCAATATCATCTTTATGCTGACGACACTCAAATTTATGCCTCTTTTAAACCTGATCTGTCAGAACTTATAACAAACCGACTGAATACCGACTTGAATAGCCTTCTCAAAACCTCTGAAGATCACTTGTTACAGATAAACCCTAATAAATCGATGGCTATATTGTTTTGTAGTGATTCCTGCTGAAACGAATTAGAAAATATACTAAGTGACATATAAATCCGAACACCCAGTTTAAATGGTTTTATTTTAATAAAAGTTGGTGAATGCATTTATCTTACTGTAAATAACAAGTGAAAAAATTTTCAGCCGTATCAGTTGGACATTCCGGTTTTTATACTGCTTTTTTTTAATTCACTAACGCACCAAAAATGAATATTTCAGCCGCAGTAAAGAATCAACGTTGGCGGATTTTGGTTCTTGACATCCTTTACGATCGGTTACGATGCCTAGAGTACGGAGACCTGTACGATTTTGTCAACTTAGTGAGTTTGATAGGGGCTGTATAGTGGGACTTCGGGAAGCTGTTAGAGTGCAAAGAAGTGTAGACACTGTGGTTAGGTGTTGTCAGGCATGGCTTCGAGAAGGCCGTACGCAAAGAGCAAGGGGCACTGGATGCCGCCGTAGAACAACAGACCGTGAAGATCGCCGCCTAAGATTATTGGCCTTAAGGGACCGTTTCTCCACTACCAGGTCCATTGCAAATGAATGGTTTGCAGAACACGGAAGACCTATTGGCATGCGAAGTGTTTACCGACGAATGAGAGGTTTTGGCTTGTTTTCATACCGGCCACACTGGGTCCTCCCTTTAACTCGAGAACACCGCCGTAATCGCCTTGAGTGGTGCAGACAACGGTTACTCTGGGATCAGGAATGGAACAGTATTGTCTTTAGTGACGAGTCTCGATTTTCTTTAGGCATGCACGATGGTCGTGCCAGGGTTAGAAGGCGACGTGGTGAAAGGAGGAATCCACAGTTTTTTGTTGAAAGACATGTTCATCACACTGTTGGAGTTATGGTTTGAGGTGCTATAGCTTATGATTCCAGGTCACCTTTAATCTTCATCAGAGGTAACATGAACGCGCAGCGTTATATCCACGAAGTTCTAGAACCCCATCGTTTACCCTATCTTGACACCCTGGCAGATCCAACTTTCCAACAAGATAATGCCCGACCACATGTTGCAAGAGTCACAATAGACTTCTTTCAACATAATGATGTCACATTGTTACCATGGCCACCAAGATCTCCCGACTTATCCCCAATTGAGCACGTGTGGGATATGATGGGTAGGAGATTGCTCAATTTGCAACGTCCTCCTCAGACTCTAGAAGCACTTCGAGAGGAGTTGGTGGTTGCCTGGAATGAGATACCACAGGAGGACATTGACCACCTGATCAGAAGCATGCCTAGGCGCGTTGGAGAATGCGTAGCACATCAGGGTGCATCCACACATTATTAAAGGTCAAAGGGCTTTAAAGCAGTGCAATCATTTTGAAATTTTTATCATTAAGTACTTATACAAAATTTTATTAAAATAAAACCATTTAAACTGGGTGTTCGGATTTATATGTCACTTAGTATAATATTAAGCTCAAACAATGGGACAATATAATATCATTTAGGGATTCCGTGAATGATTTGGGATTAGTGGTTGTCTCTAAACTTAAGTTTAGAGAGCACATTACTATGTGCCTAAGAAAAGCATATTCAATGTTAAAAATAATTTACCCGCATAGACATTACCTATCACAAAATACTAAAGCCAAACGGGTTCAAAAAGCTCAGAATTCTTGTCTGAGACTGATATTTGGCATAAGCGGTAGACACAGAGTATCCCACAAACTACCTGAACTGGGATGGTTGAATATGGCTCAGAGGCGTACCTTGCACTCTACTTCCTTTTTTTACAAGATTATAAAATATAAAAGCCCTCCTTATCTTCACTTAAAAATTAGTTACCGGACTGATGTACATAATCTAAACATTAGAAGATTGAATTTGATTACAATACCACTACACAATAAAGAATTATTTAAGAAATCATTCTCATATCAAATTGCCTTTTTGGTAAATAAATTCAAAATTAAAGATTTTTCTCTCTCGGTAGCTTTATTTAAGAGGAACCTTAAAAGTGATTTACTGTCTCAGATATCATAGAAAACACATCACCTGCTCTCCCTTTTCTCTTCTTCTCTTTCCCCTCGCTTTCTCTTCTCACTCTAAATTTCCATTTCACTGCTTGCTATACTTCGCTATATCTCTTAAGTTTAAAACATTATTAATTATCAATGTCTTAATTACCATTTGTCTTACTATAGAATTGTTTAAATTTGTTTGTTTTTTTTTTTGGCTCTAGCAGTTGCTTCTTTAAGGGGCAAGCTGATGTAGCCCTTGAATGAATGAATCTTGAATTTTAGAGGCATCCCGGCCACCATAAGGAGCCAGTGCATAGGCCGCTTAAGCGGGCCCTTATGCGCCTCTACAATACTTAAATCACAAGCCTCGCCCTTTTAGCGAAGTTGAGAATCGCCTTGAGTCCAAGCTCCTTTACGTCCTGAGGGTCCAAAGTAATGGACCCCAGTATAGTCTGCCTATAGTAGCTCAGAGCTTCACAGCGACACAAAACGTGCGCCGAGGTCTCTTCCTCTACTCCGCAGCGTTCGCATAAGGGATCCTCAGCCACCCCCATAACGTGCAGGTGCCGCCTTAACGTGTTATGGCCAGACAACAGTCCCACCAGCAACCTTAGGTTGGCTCTACCCAGAGATAGGCAGAAGCGTCCATCCTTAGCACTGGGCCCTTCAATGAGCTCTCGTGCCTGGCGGAGATGTCTAGAGATACTTCTCCATTTCTGAGAGTGTTGTCTTGCAACCCACGTCTCCATTTTCCTCCTAGCTTTATGCGCGGTTACTCCTAGAGCTGGCTCAGGACCAACGAGCTTGCTGGCTGATCCTGTTTTCGCCAGAGTGTCCGCCGTCTCATTGCCCCTTATCCCAGCGTGCCCCGGTACCCATATTAACGATACCGGATGCCTCGCTGCGAGGCAATCCAGAGCCTCCCTGCATTGCAATACAAGACTCGAAGTAATCTTACATGCACTTAGTGCTTTCATTGCAGCCTGGCTGTCGGATAAGATTGTTATTCTTCTCCTAGGCCCACCCTCCTCCAGAATGTGAGATACACAAGCCAGAATCGCAAAGATTTCCGCCTGGAAAATGGTGGTGTACTCACCGAGAGGCAGAGATAGCCTAGTTCTAGGTCCAGAGACCCCAGCACCTGAGCCCTCTTCGGTGACCGAGCCGTCCGTGTACCAGACCTGCCCGCTCACTTCGGAGAGTCCTCGGCTACCGGCGTCCCACTCCTCCCTCGTTGGGTACTCCACAATGAACTTGCGGTTGAAGCGATATTTAGGGGTAATACGATCACCCCTGCTTAGAAGGACGGGGTCCTCCCTTTCTAATTCGACTAATATGGCAGTATGCCCCTTGACCGGATTCAAGAAAGCCCAGCTGCCCTGACTCCACAGTCGATGAGCGACTACTCTCGCTTCACCGCGGATCACCAGATCCAACGGTGGGAGATCCAACAGAGCTTCCATTGCACTCAATGGCGTTGTTCGCACTGCGCTTGTAATGCTAATACAGGCCAAACGCTGAATTTTATTGAGTTTGGCCTTAGTTGACTCAGTTCTAATGCAAGGCCACCAGACCAGGGAGCCGTACAAGAGAGATGGACGTACTATCGTCGTGTAGAGCCAGTATACCACTTTGGGTTTAAGCCCCCACCTTACACCGACAACACGTCTACAAGCCCACATCGAATTGCGAGCCTTGCTAACCTTGTGTTCCACATGCTCTCTCCAGTTCAGTTTGCAGTCCAGGATAATTCCCAGATATTTCACTGACTGGGACAAAACTAATCTAGTCCCAAAGAAGGTAGGCATGACCAGTCCGTCAAGCCTTCTTCTCCTAGTGAATAGGATCAGCTCGGTCTTTTCAGCATTAACAGAAAGATCGACTTCCCTACACCACGATTCCACGGAGCGCAGAGCGCCCTGCATAATTTCCGAGACTGTTCTACAGAAACGCCCCCTAACCACTATGCTTACGTCATCAGCATAGGCTTGCACGTAGACACCCATACTGTTGAGCCTAACGAGCAGTTCGTTCACCACGATACACCACAGTAGGGGTGACAGAACTCCACCCTGAGGGCAGCCTCTAGCTACGTTCACGCTGCAGCTTACGTTATTCAGCATAGCTGTTGTTACCCGACCCTCCAGAGTAGAGAGGACCCAATCTATTAGGATTGATCCATCCCCGTGTCTAACCAAGGCCTGTCTGATAGAGTCGGTTGTGGTGCAATTAAATGCACCTTCAATATCTAAGAAGGCCACGAGTGCCACTTCTCGCTGATCTAGAGTCTTCTCCAGCCTCCCAACCAGATTGTGTAAGGCCAGATCAGTCGATTTTCCAGCTTGGTATGCAAACTGATTTGCATGAATGACACACCTTTCCAGTGGGCCATCCCTTAGGTATCTATCAACTATCCTTTCCAGGGTCTTAAGCACAAAAGATGAAAGAGTAATCGGTCGAAAATCCTTCGGGCCAGTATATCTATCTCTGCCCGGTTTAGGAATGAATACCACTTTAGCCTGCCGCCAACTTCTAGGTGTGAAGCCCGTGGCCACACATGCTCGAAACACATTCAACAGGTAAGGAACAACCGAAATCCGTCCCTGCTGTAACATGGCCGGAAATACGCCGTCCAGACCTGGACTTTTGTATGGGGCAAACGAATCTACTGCCCATACCGTCCTTTCGAAGGTGACAATCTCCCTTGCCGTGCGCCAGTCCTCCCTTGAGGGCCTGCGCAACTGCATGCACTCTGTGATTGATCGCGCTACTGTGGAACCGGGAAAGTGCGTATCCATCAGAAGCCTCAGAGTATCTTCCTCGGAAGTAGTGTTCCCTCCCGAGGGATCATGCAGAGATCCCAATCTTGCTTTAGTGTCTTTGCATAGGACTCTGTGTATTCTTGCAGTAGCAGGAATGTCATTTATGGACTGACAGAAGTGCCTCCAGGATTCTCTGGAGGCCCTTCTAATCTCCTTTTTGTACTCCTGCAATGCCTTTTTGTATTCTTCCCATAGAGGAGAACCTCTCCTGTGCTTAACTCTGCTAAGAAGTTTGTGCACCGCTCGTTTTCTATCCTCTAAATCTTTGGTCCAGAAGGTTGCCTTGCCCTTACCTTGTACTTTGCGTAACGGGCAGTTTTCCTCATATGCGGCCGTCAAGTCCCTGCTCAGAGACTCGACAGCTGCTTCTATGTCAGAGCCCCTGCCAAGCCTGTATGGGACCGCTCCAAGCTTACTGTCAATGTCTGCCCTAAAGGACCCCCATCTAGTATGCCTGGGATTCCGAGCATATTTATCCGGAATCTCTCCATCAGTCTTGAACAGTATATACCTGTGATCCGATAGAGAGGGTGTTAGAGACACTTTCCAGTCCCTGATGTCCTGAGCTAAGTTAAGCGTGCTCAGTGTTACGTCGATAACCTCTTCTCTTACACTATTGCTGAAAGTGGGCATGTTACCGACATTCAGAACCTCAAGGTTCGATGCCCCAAGAAACTCCATCAGGTCTTCGCCTCGTCTGTTGGTGTTCGAGCTGCCCCACGCAACGTGATGGGCATTACTGTCGCATCCAATCACAAGGTCGAGTTCAGAATCCCTACAGAATGCGACAAGGTCCCCCATTTCCTTAGACGGAGGAGGGTCTCTTGAATCGTAAGGAAGGTAAGCCGAACAGACAACCAAGTCCCTGTCACTGCCTTCCTTCTTATATCTAATTCTGACTGCAACTAAGTCTCTGAATGTAAATTCTTTAAGTTGCCATGAGTTGACGGAAGTCATTACGCAAGCTCTGGGCTTAGTGTCCGGAGTATCGCTAAAAAGCGTATAGCCTGGTATACTAAGCCCGTTTACTGAACCGTTTCTCAGCCAGGGTTCCTGGATGAGAGCCACGTCATGTCGGCCTCGAGTGATCTCCTGAGTAAGGGCCCTCGAAGCCGCTATGCAGTGTTGTAAGTTAATTTGGATGAAATTAAAACTTACCATGGATGTTGAGAGGCCCTTCCTACACCTTTCCGAATGACGGTATGTAACCCCTATTCGGGCGTACCGCCGTCGCCGCCGCAGTCATCGCTGCCACAGCCGCCTTCATCTCCGCTTCCACGGAGGAGTTCTCGGACTCGGTTCAGGATTCCATCCTCGTCCGAGTCGCTATCGTTTTCCTCTGGGACCAGATCCATCGCAGGGTCCGCCACGATGTTTTCTGCGGATATCCCGCTTGGACCCGCCGCCTCCACGTCCGTAGCCTCCGGTGGCTCCAGCGAGAGCTGACCCGGCCGACCCATCCCCTGTGAAGGAGCCTGGTCTACCGCCACAGCTCCCGTCGGTCTGGGCTGGTCCGACTCCTGGTTTGGAGCCAGGCCAGTTCCAGCAGGTGTCGCTCCACTGCTCTTCTTCTTGCTCAGGAGTGTAAACACCCCCGAACTTCCACCGCAACACAGCCTGTTGCCGTTACCTACAATGACCTTCCAGCTTATGGAATCAACTGAGAGGACAAGTCGGACACCTATCGGCTCTTCCTTCCTCTCAAGTATCCTCCACGCGCTGGGAAAAGTCCCAGGATTGTGCCTCCTGAGTCTCCTCGTGATGACCCCGTTGTCCAGGTTGGGACCCGGAAACCAGGCCATCACGCGGTGGTATATGGGAAGGTCTCCAAAGCTCATCGTAATGAGCCTTGCGCCTTCCCACGGCCGCAGATCCCCCACGTGGGCCTCCAACCATGCCCTAGAGGATTCGTCCTCGCAGACAAAGATGGCTGCCCCTCGAGAGAGGTAGCAGTCAATGTACCTGGGAAGGGTCACCTCATCTGGGATCCCATCTATCAGCACACTGACCGCCTCCTGGACCTGCTGCACCTGTACATTAGTAAGTTGAGTCCCAGGATAACCGTCGGACACGACGGCCACCCTGAGACCCGCTTGGGACGCTCGCGCATAACTAATTTGCGCATGCGTCGCAGTGCGAGGCTTCTTCCGCGAGGATGCGCCCTCCGGTGTCCCACCGGCAGACCTCTGCCGCTTCCCGTCACCGGGCCGCTTTAGGGTCTCCGCTGCCACACCGGATTGCGCACCGTCTAGCCCAGATGGCGGTTGGGTCCGTCCAGCCGGGGTCCCAGAAGTGGTGCCCCGACCTTCCGAGCCCTCCGTCATCTGCGCCTCTCTCCGCTTCCGAGCCCTTTTCCTTTCGGAACCTGGCCGAGACTTCTTCTTAATCTTTAGAGAGCCCACCCTTTCCGCTAGCTCTCTCGCTAAGCTTCTGACAGATTCCTCTGTCAGAGTACGATCAGGGTCCCCTGGTGAGGGGTCGCCTGGATGTTCGGGGTCCCCTGTAGGGGGGGCCTCGGGTTTTTTATTATTTTTTCTATCGTTTGGTTCCATAATGTTCCCACGAGTATAGGGGAAGTGGTGATCGACGTCCGCGGTGCCCCTACACGGACGCAAGGCTGGATACTCTGGGAGGTCGCCCGGTGTCCCAGAGGCTCCGTTTAAGACGGTGCATCCCCACCGCCACGCACCCCTCGGCACGGAATCGCTTAACACCTTGGGTTGGGTAACGTACCATTGCCCATGATGACCGTTGAGCTGCAGGCGTCCCAGATATACATCCGAGACACCTGTGGCTCAACGAATCATTCGATTGGCCGGGCTACCGGCTTTCCGGCGGGTCTCCTCAAAAACTAATCGAGGCGGTCCACCGCAAGACCGGCACCCCGTTGCCCCCCTACACGGTCGCACACGGTTCAGCGCCCAAGGCCGCCCCGCAGAACGAACTCGAGGACGTACGGGTTGGATTTTGTAGGGGATGTAGCCCTTTATCCTCTTACGGCTTTTTTTTTGTTTGTAAACTTTGTATATACTGTTTGATAAGGGTAATAAATATTATTATTATTATTATTTCTCAAAATTTGAATGTACATATGTATAGTGTCTCTCCACATTCCCTTTTTTAGCAACGGAAACAGATGTATTACATAACAAACATACATTTTTACCTTTAACTTCTGTAAAGAAATATTGTTCTTTCCATTCCGAATGGAAATGGTATGTCTTCATCTTCTTACTACTGCTCATAATGTGTTTAATTGCAGACCAACCCTAACGCAACCGCTGGACTTCGTACCGTTCAGTTTTAAACTGAGCGCACTGTCGCCGCGCCTTGCGCATTTATTCCGTTCAATGTAATCGAGATCGTGCTCGAACAGATCGCTCAGAACTTACAAAATCCATGGAAGCTTCTATGATTTTTACACCTTTTAAAAATATGTTGTGAGCCACCAGAATTGCCTGCGAGCTACCGGTAGCCTGCGATCGACGGGTTTGCGACCACTGTCCTAGATTAACTCCCATTTTCTCACGGTAATTCTCCTCCCTCATTAAGGTTGTTAGCGTTACCATGTCTCGTACTATTGTCGCAGGTTATGGGATTCCTCTTTCTATCGTTGACAAATTCTGAGAATACAGAATCTAAAAATAATTACGAGATTGCTTAAGACTAGATAACATGTTATAAGTGACTAAACACAGACATTTTCAGGTGATCTGATCCTTGGAGGCCTAATGATGGTTCACGAAAGAGAAGAAAACCTGGTTTGTGGACCAATAATGCCTCAAGGTGGCATACAAGCATTAGAAACGATGCTGTACACCTTGGATATATTAAATTCGAGGGACGACATTCTTCCTGGGATATCATTAGGCGCACATATTCTCGATGACTGTGATAAGGACACCTACGGATTGGAGATGGCTGTTGACTTCATCAAGGGTAAGTTTCCAAATAATAATTTATTTCTTATTTGTTTATTCTTAACAATATACGGTTAAGGAAGGCTTTTCGGATAACTCAACGATTATCCAATTTTTCTTGATCCTGTTCGAAATCTTGGTCGTAGGTAGGGATGTGAGAATAAATGAAAAAGTGGGTTAATAGGAAATCGATTTTTACTTAATCGATTTGTGATAAATTGATTTTAGAAGAACGAAAAATTATTAATCGACTGTTTCTATAAAATATCAGAATGAAAATTAAAAGAGGTGATGAGTATAAAAGCATCCAGAATGATAGCCCTCTGGTTTCAAATTTTAAAAAAAATGTTCAGTTTCAGTTTGAACATTTCGTTTGAAAATTAAAATAAAGACAACAATTGAAACATGAAAGCATAAAACAAAAATGATTAATAAGAGAGTCGTTCACATATTTACGTTATCATGAGCACAACATAGCTTGAGGATTATAAGGGATACGTTCGCTGGTGTCTAATAAAGATTTAGTATGACTGAGGCATTGAAGGTAATTGCGACTACCATTCATCAGATAATCATAAATTCTGTATTTTTTATGATTTGTTACTCGTAGATACTATCTAGAGCTTTAATTCAAGCTTTTACAGAGAACTATCCTAAAACCATTTTGAACTCTCAGTTACCAATCGAAATACTGCTCTTCGTTGCAAAACCAGATTAAGTCTTAAACCATAATTTGAGGAGGTTTGTATGATTCAGATACGCAGTTGTGTTCCGGGAGCAAGACCGATGGTAATAAACTTGCAAATGTTATCGTGTAATCAGCAAAAACAGTACTATTCCAGAAACGACCCTAATAAAACTTATATCTAGTCCTGCTCCAGATACCACATGCTTGAATCATATTCTTATCTTTGGTAGTGTAGTCACGGTACTTCGACGGCTAGGCTCTGTTTTCGAGTATAACGTCAACATTTCACTTCCTACGCCTCTGGTCATCGAACTAGGGGCAAAACCATGAAGGAATAAAAATCCCTCAAACTTTGTTGATTGACGACTCAGAAGGCTCCTGATCATTTTCTTAAAAAAATTGTCAAAAATTGGAGGTTGTAAGGGGTGCAGAAAAGTACATCTAATATGTTACGCGTTAGCATATTTATATGTTTCCATTCCCAGTAATTTTTCTCAATATACTTCACACGCCATAGATATCTCAGTATACGTGTCGGTGTAAAATAGAATGGTTTTGAAATATTTTCAAACCACGCGTATGTGAATATATCTGCGTCGCACGTTGGCCTCTAACCGATGCACCATTGGGCGGCCGCGTTGCCGTTGCTTTGAATAACTATTGGATCAACTGAAATAAAAATTGATATTAGGTATTAATAAATAATTTATGCAAAATATATCCTTTGTGTGACATCCAGTACAATAAAGAACAAACTCTTCTTTAACAAATACGATTAAGAATAGTAAAATTAATAATGAGACACAAACGGTAAGTTTTGCTTAATTAAACTTGAAACGTACACTTACAGAAAATCAACAATATTATCAAAAAGAAAGCTTAACATTATTTTTTCATAAACCACAATCGACAATATAACAAACTAGAAAAAAGTATTAACCTTGATGAAGTAGGTATGAATACTCGTTAGTCCAGACTGCAGCATGAGCTTTTATCTTGTCGCTTTTGACCGCAGGTCATGCTAATTTCATATAACCCTCCGATCAATTACATTGAAAACAAAAAAAAGTGTCAATAATTCGCCACTGTAAATGATGATATCTGCTGTTATGCAAATTTTTAGTTTTCATGTTCACGAATGTAAAACACTATTAATTTGATGAACAAAGAAATATCAAATTACAATTGTTACACATCGTACTGCGAATAGCGAAGATTCATATCTGAATAATGATAGAACACAGGACAATACTTACTTAGTGCTTCTTTCTCTGCTTTGCACTATAATGAACGCTCATCAGCTAGCGGATGCGCGGTAGGGTTATTACGTAAAAATGTCAAAAAAAAAACTACAAAATGTCAAGTTGTTCGCTAAGTAGGCTAGTGTGCAAATATCAGGTAACCAAATAAGCTCGTGCGGCTGCTGTATATCGCACATTGTCATGGATATTGTTGATCGATAGCGATTGTTTGTTACCTGTTGTCACTTTAGTATGAATCCTTCTTTTCCCACACGCATAAAAAGTTGCTGAAAATTGTTACATACCTAGTTTTAATAATTGAAAATTTCGACGAATAAAACAGTAATTCGAAGTTGTTTACTGTATGAGTACAAACTTGGCTCAAAAGCTGCAGTGGCGACGCGAAAAATATGTACCGCATTCGGAGATGATGCCGTTAGTTATCGAACAGCACAGAAGTGGTTCAAAAAATTTTCTTCGGGAGATCTCAGTTTGAGCGATGAACCGCGTTCAGGGAGACCAAAAATCATGAACAATGAGGATCTTTGACACAGGTTGTGGACGCAAATTCCAGTATAACGTGCCAAGAACTTGCAGAAATGTTCAGAGTGAGGGGAGAACTTAAATGGATGTTTATGGGGCCGGTCCAATAACAACTGAAGCACAACTTCGCGAAAAAAATAGTCAGCAAACATCAACTTCAGACAGTCCAAAGAGACACATAAATCATTAACAAAAAGAATGAACAGTAGGGGTCCTAAGTTAGAGCCTTGAGGAACATCGCTGGTAGAAATGTATACATGCGAATAGAAAACATAGTGTTTTCTTTCAGAAAGGTAAGACGTCAAAATCGCAATATAAGTACTATTAAAACCTAAGTATCGTAGCTTACTAATCAATATATTATGGTTAACCTTATCAAAGGCTTTGGAAAAATCCGTGTATACCACGTCAATCTGGCCTCTGTTATCGAATCTTTGGCATAAGTATTGACTGAACTCCATTAGATTGGTGAAAGTTGAGCGTTGCCTCATAAAACCATGTTGATGGATGGAAATATGGTCTTTCACGGATAAATGTATTCGGTTATACAATATGCTCTGCAAGAGTTTCGCAAAATTGTTTAAAATAGACACTGCTCTATAATCAGAAACTAAGTTATAATCCTTTGTTTTTGGAATTGGACACACCTTTGCAGCTTTCCATTTGTCTGGGAAAAGAGATGTGTGCAAAACTAAGTTAAACAGAATCTGCAATGGAAATATCAATATTCTAATACAATCCTTGACAAAGAATGATGGAATTTGGTCAGGTCCTGCAGTTAGCTTGTCTTTTAGCTTCCGATTGGCAGCAAAAATTTCATCGACCGAAATTTGTTCACAACTAATATCTATTGCGGCATTATGATCGAACTTTAAGCTGTAATTGGCATCAATATTATCCGGCAACGAGTAAACACTAGAGAAAAAATCGGCAAACTATACATTGGAGATCGTTAATGGACTCATCATTGTAGGTCATTTTGTTAGGTATTCTAGTTGTGTTGTTTTTACTATGGATAAAGGCCCAGAAAGATTTAGGATCTTTCTTCAAATGATCCTGCATTGATCGAAAATATATATCATACGCCTCTCTAGTTATATGTTTAAACACTCATCGAAGCCTTCTGAACTCTTGATAATGTGTAAGAAATCTAGTTTGCTTGAACCTTCTATGAGTTTTGTCTTTTTGTTTTACAATTTTAATAATTTCGCTTGTATACCAAGAAGGATACTTGCGCTTAAAGTTTTTGTACAGCGGAACATGTGCATCCAGTACCTCATTAAGCTTATTATAAAAACAAGTGACTGCATCGTTAGCATTAGTAATATTTGTTAGAATGTTCCAATCTACATCCAACAGACTATTATATAATAAGATAAAATTTGCACGTCTGAAATTGTAACGCTTTTGATGATTATTGATTGGAAAATGCTTATTACTTTTGTACAACACGTTTACCGATATTGATAAGGATGGATGATACCTATCTTCATTAACTAGCGGATTATCATCATTAGATACAACACAATCAAAATTACTTACTACTAGGTCTAAAATTCTATATTGTAATTAGGAATCTCATTACATTGTTTCATATTACCCAAGTTAACCCAATTTACAATACGGACTTTAGCATCATTTAAGTTATTCTCTACAAAGTAGGACAATTGAAATCACCCAAGAATATAACACGTTTTGAGAATAACACTTCCCAAGTCTCCAACATGTCAAAAAAACTTTCAAATATTTCAACAGGTATATAAGGTGGAATATAAATGACGGCAAAATAAATATTATAAGCAGATACACAACCTCTGCAAACTAAAAGATCAATTTCTGGAAAACTTGCATCAAACTGGGAAGTATCGACTCCAACATAATTGAGCGATGATTCAATTGCCAATAATACACCTCCACCTGTTGTGAAATTCAGTTCATTATATTTTCTATCTTTTCGGTGTATATCATAAATGTGCGGAAACAATTCGAATGATTTCGCTTCATTTTTTAACTATGTTTCACTTAGAGCAACGACACTAAACTCACAATCACTAACCGCTGAAAAGAATGTATCTGTCTTGGTGTTGAGACCTCTGATATTTTGGTAATAAATAGATGTGGAAGCATCATCTTCGCTGCTGGACCGCTCTAGTTTACCAGAATAATCCTGGGTACGTCGTTAATAAATTTGATTTTGCAATTAGTATCCCCTGCTTCAAGCCGTCCTGTTAGGTCATTTTTGATACTCCTGAAGTATTCTAGCTGTCTTTTTGTACGATCCTGTGATATGTTTACGTGCTTATAGTCATCAATTGATTTCAGTTTTTTTGAGTTCGCCAACACTTTTCGCACTGTATCATTGTTCTCCAGTATCAATTTAATAGGCCTAACCTTTGTGCCAGAGAATGAACCTAGCCTCATCGGCTTTATATTTTGAAGCCTAATTTCCGGTGCAACTTTTTGTAATACATCAATAGTCACAGCTTTATCATCTTCAATTTGCTCGTTGATAGACTTTCTTTGATCGGGTTCGGCAACGTTAAACAGTATCACATTGTTTTTGCGCTTATCACAATCGGAGATCTCAGAAATAATGTCCTCCACGTTAAAATCGGAAGAAACTGGATGACTGACTCCATCGGTTTTTAGTTCCTTGATTTGATTTTGCAGCTCAATGATTAACGCCTTTAAGTCTTTAATATCCCTTCCAATGGATCTACAGTCTTTACAGGTCCAATCATAACCTTTATTAGAGTTCAAAGTGCGAACTTCGTTCGAGGTATGCTTGTATTTTTGCCTACATACGCAGCAAGTAACCACCTGGTGACTTTCACATTGTTGGTTGCAACTGATATAAACCATTCGAGCTAGCATGGTGCAGTTTTTGAAACTCAGATCAATTGCTAAATATCAACAACGGGTACCCCACTGGAAATCGACCGCTTGTTCTTATAAGCAAAAATTCCAAAAATTCCACGTGAAACTGAATAGGTTATCAATAGTTATAGCATCAAAAACTGACTGAAAAAGATCAGCAATGCACTAGAAGACTTGGCCAATAGATAATAATAACTATAGTACTCACAGACAAATTTTCAGATTGATACAAGCACAGAGTTGTGCAATTAAAACGGAGCTCACAGAAACACGTACTTTTCCTTCAGAGTTGCGTTGTGTTACACACAAACATATGCAAAATGAAATTTCAAAATTTGTTGAGAAATCCCATTTATCGGCTGGCCATATTCGATCTAGGTACCTTATTTTTTCACATTTTTCTCAGAGAGGCTAGCTTGTGCCTAAAATAATCCTTTAGAACTGATAACAACATTGCGTGGGAAATGGAGAGTCAACCTACTGAACGTAATTTTTTACGAGAAAAAAGAGAGCGATATAAAGGCCCTCACTCATAAATTTCACCTCCAGACCGCATTTGCAGGAGAGGCAACCGACTTTGAAAGGCTCTTTTCTAGTACACAGCGACGTAAAGGACTGTTTAAACTGATTAATCTCCAAACGGTTTTTATTAGGGGCGACAGGGGAGCGCTCTGGCAAGGCTGGCGGGATTTTGACGTTCTTTTCCAGAGAGGATGGGGATTTAAGGGGACCGTACCATCTTCAAAAGGCTCTTTTAATAAATTAACTGCCATCACTGGAGTGACGTGGTGATCTCTGAGGAATATTTTTTTTCTGCAACGTCCAATAAGGCTGGCGCTAAGCGAATCTGATATGTGGGATTGTTATTGACGTGGTAAGACGTTAGAAAGAAAAATCAGCAGATCTGAGCCGGTACACTTGTTGGGTCATTTCGTTCTTTTGAAGAAACACAAGTAAACATGATAATAATACTGTTTTCCCCAAAAGGGAGGCAAAATAGTGGAATATAGCCATGGTGGTATCTATGATTAGATTTTTGTCATGGGAGGTTAACTGTGGTCTGGCAAAGGTGCAATTATTCCGCTATCATCACTTGTCAGGTCAACAAAAATGTCAGTTTGAAGTTCAAATTGTTTCTCAAATCGACTAAATGTCATTTTAATTAATATTTTTTTAGATCTTCCAAATTGCAATAGGTAATTTGTTGTTGTTTCGTTATCTTGTTGCCAGCGATGGTCTGTTTCTCTCATTAGTGTTAATAAAAACATACATTATCTACACGGAAATCGCTCTGAGTAGCAACTTTGACCATACCGAGAAATCTGATTGATGTAAGAGATAATAATAATAATACAATATAATAATAATTTATTTGCTAAAGTACAATATATAGTCCGGTGATAGCTTCAATCTAAAGCAACGTATTTTTATGCATAAACTTGACGTGAAAAAGTGAATAACCAGAAAACCACGAAAATATGACTTGTGTGTGGGCTTGCTGTTTTCTCTGTTATTTATGACCTAGTTTTATCAGAGAAACATTGAATACTAAAAATATTAATAATACTATACAATTCAGCAATATAACAATACGCAAACATAAACTAGGAAAATTAAATGTTTTGTAGAAGTCCTACAAACACATTTTAAATTCGATAGTTAAAAGCACTGCACAGAACTTTTGCGCCGCAAAATGAAACTATTAAAGTACGAAATATAAGTATAAATTATAAAGTGATCGAAAAAACGCTGGTAAAGCTCACCATTAACGACCCTACAAATTCTCAAAAAGATAAACGTGGTGTAGATCTTGATAGTCAGTAGGTAAGAATCATAAGTTTAAAAATACCAGCTGTTTTTCCACAAAGCCGTGCTGATGACCTCTTGGGATAGAAAATTTCCATTTTGACAACCTACTGCATTACTACCCTTCAATGATTGAGAATTTATTACTTTTAGTTCCGGAGGTGAACAATTGTACAATTTTGAGCAAAGATATATTCACAAGGATGGCCGATATAATTATTTTTTAATATCTGTGTGATTTGATATCGTTAATTTTTGATATTAGAGATTTAAAACCGTGAGGGGTTGACGAATTTCGTATAATGATGAGACTATGGGTATACTGAGCGAAATATCGTGATGAAATCGCGTAGAGCCAACTAAAAAAGCCAATAAGACATGATATCGCTTACAGGATATAGTGTGATCTTATGATGCCGTTCGATGTAGCCGTCAAGCACCCGTGATCACGTCACGCATTGTCACGGTATTTGGTAACAGTTGTGATTCGTGATTTAAAAATATCAGCTACTACACATACATAGTCCATGAAATATCTGCTACCACTAGTTGTCATTGAGCTGCTATTGATGAAAACAATGACAAAAATTACACACTGTGTTTAGCTGCCTATACCGCGTGTTATAGCAGCAATATTCCAGGAAAAATTGATTTTCATATAACTGTCCCAGAAACTTATCGTAACAATTTTACATATTATCTCATTTTAGGTTTTTAACCACCTTAGCAAAAGAAACACAAATGGTCGTTGACCGCGGGATATACCATAAAATGACGCCATCGGGTGGGTTCAACCTTTATGTATGCAAATAAGTATTTTTATTTTTTTATCCTGGAATTTCGTGGCTCGTGGAATCCTGGACAATAAGGATAACTATATCGAACGATGACACAACACATAAGCATCAAGAATATAGAAGTAAAATTGTGGTGGCATTATTGTGGGGTAAACTGTTTTATTTCTGTTTCAATACATTGATTTCTCAGTGAGCTGTGACTATTTCCAGCGTTTACCTTTTATCGCCTCTTAAACTTCCTATTCGTATTCTTACATAAACACATAGAGATCAAGAAAAAAGAGGAACAATCTTTACCAGGAACGGTTTTTTTCTTCCACCGCGACCACTGCTCATAGGCGGTCACGCAAAATCAACGTTTGCCGATAACACATCCGATCTACAGTGGTAAAGCAGGAAAAATGCTAGCTGGTTACTATTCGTATTATACCCGTTTTACATCAAGAATTCTTTCACGAAGTTATGGAGATGGATTTCTTCAATGTCAACCTGATTACGTTTTGCGCTGGAAATGAACATATTCATAGATTATATGTCAATACTCAGTGCTGCAAACCACACAGCAAATTCTGGATAGAAACCTTATTGAGCTTTTACGGCTATTGTGGTTTTGATTTTGAGGCGATTCTCATAGCATACTGAATAACGTAATTCTAGCGAAGGTCTATATTTGGATTAAAAATCTGTTTAATATAACAGAAAGAAAAACATGGTTGGCACCATGGAATTTGGTTTCCAACTTGGCTAAAATTAGAAGAAGTTCTAATGTCGTCAAGAAATCCATGAAGGCCAAGCACTCAATTCATGGAAAAATCCGTGCATTTATGATCAATATAAAACGGGTATTACAACAAGTCTGCTCTTCAACGTGTGGCTGAATAAGTGACAGGGACAAAAATGCACCAAGTAATTGCATCGCATCGCGCAACATATGCCGCAACTTGCGCCGCGGGCATTTCATTTTGCAACATGTATAGACAACATGTACGAGCCCCTTCCCACTTCAGTTGGCCCAACTATTGAAATCTTAGTTTTTTTCTTATCAAACACAAAAAATAAAAATGTAGCAGGGTGTTATAGGTTTAAAATATTAACAATAAATATTTTGATAATATATAGTAGAAAACACCAACTTTATGACTCCCTAATCAAATTTGCAGCATAAAAATAACACATGTTGCAATTACAGCATATCAACATATTTTCATTTCAATGCAAAATAAGTCTATAACGCATAGGTGGCTGTGAAAAATAAAAGCCATGACAATTGTTTTTATTAATCACGTCAGAATACGTTTAAAATAGTTTTGGGTAGTTAAGGTTTTCAAAATGGGTAGAGGAAAGGTTATTAGTGAGAAAATTCGGTTACTGATAATTAAATTTTTTAATTCTGGGAAAGTAATATCACAAATGTCGACCGAAGAGCATTAAGAAGAATAATGGTGAAAAACAGACGTGCCAATTATTTACAATTAAGTGTTCTGGGGAGTGACGCTGTTGGAAGGAGAATTTAAAGAACATAGACAATGGACACCTCAACAATGCTGTGCAATAAAATGGAGTGATGAGGCCCGATTCGAAGTTTGTGTTGGTGACATTCGCAGTAGAGTTATTCGCAAAAAAAAAGAAAGCATTCCATGTTGACTGTCTGAAGAGAAAAGTGAAATTTCCAGCATCCATTATGGTCTGGGGCAGTATGTCATCAAAAGGAGTAGGAAAACTTCATTTTATTGATGGAAATGTGGATACAAATAAATATTTGGCAATTTTAGAAGAATCGCTTTTACCAGTGATGGAAGAATGTTTGACATCCGGCCAAGATTTTGTGTTTCAGCAAGATGGTGCAGCGTGCCACACCTCAAAAAAGGCTATAAAATGGATGGAAGAAAATAATGTACCACTTTTGAAATGGGTTTCTAGCAGTCCAGATCTGTGACCTATTGAAACTTTGTGGCACGAGATGAAAAAGTTTCTACGGCAACATCCTGCTCGTACAATCACCGAACTGAGACAAAAGCTTCAAGAAATATGGGATTGTTTTACACAAAATTTTTGCCAAAACTTGGTTAACACAAGAATTTCAGCCGTAATAAAAAATAAAGGTGATGTTACCCAAAGGTAATCTTTCAACTGTTGCTTTGTTAACTTCGCGCATTTATTCGCACATTGTTTATTTGTTCAGATGTTCTATTAGTTATAAGTGATTTCAAATATGTATTTTTTACGACTAGAGTGTATCTAAAACATTTTTGAGAAAATAAATTGTTTTAGAAGTAAATAGTTTCGTCATGTTTAGTTTATAAAAGCACATTTTGGTACATATCTTGAAGTGGGCCAACTGGTGTGGGAAGGAGCTCGTAAATATGTGTACAACAGCTCTGAAAATGGTCCTAAGTTTTACTAGGTTTGCATTCATTATTGTCAACGTTGCAGATTAATACAAAGATGTCACTTGCTGATCAGCTGTTCGCCTCAGTAGACGTCAGAACGTGATGGATACTCGTGAAATTGGGTTAATGAAATAATTCTTTGTATTGAACATTATCTTTTACAGTATTGACACACACCTTCCCCTAGAAGTACTCGAAAGGTACGTTTCCAATAGTTGCTGGCTCATGTAGCTGGCGCATGTTGCGCAACATATTGCAGAAATCTGCCACGTGTTGCGTAATATACATCTACGAGCCCCTTCCCACTTCAAGATTTGTACCAAAATATGCCTTTATAAACTAAACATCACGAAACTATTTACTTATAAAACAATTTATTTTCTCAAAAACATTTTAGGTACACTCTAGTCGTAAAAAGTACATATTTGATATCACTTATAGACCTATAACTAATAGAACATCTGAACAAATAAATAATGTGAGAATAAATGCGCGAAGTTAACAAAGCAACAATTGAAAGATTACCATTGGGTAACATCACCTTTATTTTTTATTACGGCTGAAATTATTTGGGGCATAGTGTTAACCAAGTTTTGGCAAAAATTTGTTGTAAAAGAATCCTATATTTCTTGAAGCTTTTGTCTCAGTTCGGTGATTGTGCGAGCAGGATGTTTCCTAGAACCTTTTTCATCTTGTGCCACAAAGTTTCAATAGGTGACAGATCTGGACTGCTAGAAACCCATTTCAAAAGTGGTACATTATTTTCTTCCATCCGTTTTATAGCCTTTTTTGAGGTACGGCACGCTGCACCATCTTGCTGAAACACAAACTTGGATGTCAAACATTCTTCCATCACTGATAAAAGCGATTCTTCTAAAATTGCCAAATATTTGTTTGTATCCACATTTCCATCAATAGAATGAAGTTTTCCTACTCCTTTTGATGACATACTGCCCCAGACCATAATGGATGCTGGAAATTTCACTTTTCTCTTCAGACTGTCAACATGAAATGCTTTTTTTTGCGAATAACTCTACTGCGACTGTCACCAACACAAACTTTGAATCGGGCCTCATCACTCCATTGTATTGCACACCATTGTTGAGGTGTCCACTGTCTATATTCTTTAGCCCATCTAAGCCGATTTTTCTTTTGCAGTGGAGTTAATAGTGGCTTTTCTTTGACCTATAAACAAGTGGTGCAACTTTAGGGTTTTTACTTCACTTTTTTTTATAAGAAAACTTACCTTGCAAGTGCTAAATCCCAGTTTGTGGGCCTTTCTATGAGTTGTGGATCTCGAAATTCTCCTTCCACAGCGTCACTCCACAGACCACTTAATTGTAAATAATTGGCACGCCTGTTTTTCACGATTATTCTTCTTAATGCTCTTCGGTCGGCATTTGTGATATTACTTTTTTTCACATATCGTGGCTTA
The DNA here is from genome assembly GCA_963669975.1 of Acanthoscelides obtectus. Taxonomy (NCBI): domain Eukaryota; kingdom Metazoa; phylum Arthropoda; class Insecta; order Coleoptera; family Chrysomelidae; genus Acanthoscelides; species Acanthoscelides obtectus. The sequence goes on along the minus strand of CAVLJG010000007.1, from coordinate 77,940,557 downwards.
ATATTAACTGAACCAGTTAACACTTCGCATGCCAATAGGTCTTCCGTGTTCTGCAAACCATTCATTTGCAATGGACCTGGTAGTGGAGAAACGGTCCCTTAAGGCCAATAATCTTAGGCGGCGATCTTCACGGTCTGTTGTTCTACGGCGGCGTCCAGTGCCCCTTGCTCTTTGCGTACGGCCTTCTCGAAGCCATGCCTGACAACACCTAACCACAGTGTCTACACTTCTTTGCACTCTAACTGCAATTGCCCGAAAAGAAAGTCCAGCTTCCCGAAGTCCCACTATACGGCCCCTATCAAACTCACTAAGTTGGCGAAATCGTACATGTCTCCGTACTCTAGGCATCGTAACCGATCGTAAAGGATGTCAAGAACCAAAATCCGCCAACGTTGATTCTTTACTGCGGCTGAAATATTCATTTTTAGAGCGTTAGTGAATTAAAAAAAAAAAGCAGTATAAAAACCAGAATGTCCAACTGATAAGGCTGAAAATTTTTTCACTTGTTATTTACAGTAAGATAAATACACTCACCAACTTTTATTAAAATAAAACCATTTAAACTGGGTGTTCGGATTTATATGTCACTTAGTATATTATCAAAATATTCATTTTTAATATTTTAAACCTATAACACCCTGCTACATTTGTATTATTTGTGTTTGATAAGAAAAAACTAAGATTTCAATAGTTGGGCCAACCGAAGAGGGAACGGGCTCGTATACATGAAACGTGCGTACAAGGTGACCAATTTAATATCAGTAAGCTGGCAGCTATCTGTGGTGTAGCCGGATTTGCCACTATTTTGAAAATATCTTAGGCGAATGGGTTCCTTCAGTTACACTAAATATAAATCCAAATTTTCGTAACTAACTTACGTCAGGTTTGAATTCCAGTTATGAGCGAAATAAGAAAAAAAGGTTGTTATAAATACTGTACCGTTCGAAAAAGTACGAGCACAACAATCACGACCCCTAATAAACATTTTTTCTACGTACCTTCATATGAAAATATAAGGAAGAAATGGTGCGGACTTATGATGCGTGATTTGATTAGACCAAAAAGAACCATATATGTCTGTGAGGACCACTTTGAAGAGAGTATATCACTTTACAATTTATTTATGATTATTAGTTATTATATGATTTCCAAGCTCATTTCACTGTACACGCGGCATTTGGAGGGGAAATATTCATCAATTAATATTACAGGTCACTTATTTCAACTCAGCGAGAATAGCTGTGAGCTAGTGTAGTGTCACTTACCCCCTAAAAAGGCGTCAAGTAGGTTGACTCTTTACTGTGTGCATGTGCAATGTTATTATATACTTTAATGAGATTTTAGAAAGGTATCATGTCATATTGGCAAATATGTACTCATATTAAGCATCAACACTAACTTGTTTAAAACCTCAGTAGGATATCACACATTTTGCCGCTAGTTGCGATAGTGTAGCAGTAGACATAAGTATTTACTTCCAAAGTTTCACACCTTCTATTTCAGCGCTTGTATATGATGGATTTGATGAAATGAATTCTATCACGGCATAAATGTCAATTTTAGGCAAATTGTCACTTAACCCTTTTACAAATCCGGCTTCCATAATGGTATATAACAGCAGCAATAATTTCGCGCTATAATGCGCCAAATTTAAGTATCAATTTCTCTGTCATTTATTGGCCGATTTAAATGATTTTTTCACTGGCTGATTATATTTAGTCTATATCTTGCTGGTATGACATTACTAATGCGATTCTGAATATCACGAATCTTCGCCATCAAGAAATCTTTACATACGTTTTAATATTTTTACCGCGTGATTTCAAAAATATAACGTTTTGGCAAAGAAACTTTAAGCTTATTCGGTCTAGCTGATACAGAAAAAGTCCATATACCGTTCGAATTTACCTCAAACAAAGAACACGTCCGGTTCTCAGTAATGAACATGCTTTGTTGACAATACGTGCTTTTTGAGTCTGTGTTTGTACACATACCAATTGAATAATCCAACTGCCTCCATAATCTATAATGAAAACATCGGGATATTCCAATAATGAAAGCAAACATATGATTCAAAAAAAAAACCTGCAGGGTGGAGTCTCTATGTAAACACAGCAGGACGTTTTATACAGTTATTGGAAAGGGAATAAACAGTACCGCACATTTTCCCAAGGGTAAACAGCTTTTAAAGTGGACAAAACCTTTTCGCCTGGCACAAAATCTGAATTGTGAAATACGGTGCTTAGCCGTTTTATGTGTATAAACAGGGCGGTATGAATTCAAGTACATTGGAGTCTTCATAGCTAGGGGACAACGCGCAAAGAGCAAAATCCAGAACCACCTGTAGCAGGCATTTCCGCACCCAAATACATCCAGCCTCTCAAAGCGACAAGCAAGGATGAAATTATCTGTTGTTTTGGATGTACCAGACACGTCACAGCCAAGTGGCTTTGTGAACGTAAAAACCCAGAACTGTTGATGTAACGCATCTGAATTGTTCATGGACCCGAAATACAAGAAATAGCTCATCAACATCTCAACTGTGAGAAAATAATATAAGACAACAGTTTGGCCTCAAGGGGACCAAGCCCAACATCTGCGCTTTTGGGACCCAATAACAGACCATAAGAAAAAAACCATCAATTATATCTTTTCTCCAAGGATACTTAATCAAGCAGAACAGGAAAAACAATTGTTGGTTAACTTTACATAGATAGATTTTTTCACCACCCTTTTGCAACTGTTATTCTATTTGTAAAATAAGCACAACAAATGTTGAATTAAAAGCTATCTCCACCTATCTGTTTACTGGATGCAACGTATTTTATATCGAATTTAGTATGCTAAAAAATATATCGCTAGTGGGTTGACTAGAAAATTCTTGGCGTGGCTGTGAATAATTAGAAATTAAGAATGACTTTTTATTAAAATTTGCACCAATAAGTTTAACAAATAAATTTAATACCAACCGAAAGTATGAAGCCTCAAGAATATGCAAGGTATGCAGGTATGTTGATACCAGTTATTTGCATCTATTTGTTCAATACATAAATTTTATATCAAAACAGCACCTTTTCATTGCGAACATGATTATATAGGGTTGCGTGCAAAAAACCTGTTTGAAATGATGATTGTCAGGTTTTGAAGAGTGAAATGTCGATGTCAGTGGAAACTTGCCACAAAGTGTATACTGTGCAATAGAAGAGGACGCATCTAAGGGTCTTGAACTTTTTTTATACTCCAACTATCACGGAGGCCTAAAGCCTAAACAACCATAGGGTACCGTGGGGATATAGGGGGATGTAGGGGAAAGGGGGAACGCCACACGGACTCTGGCGAGGGAACACGTGTGTATGGTATGCATCGCCTACGAGACCCACCAGGTGGTACGTCTGCGTTCGACAGTCAGAGATCATCTACAACCTACGGAAAATGACAACATCCATAGCCAAGAGAAAAAATTCTCTTGGGACGGGATTAGAACTCGCACAGCGCACGGCGACTGATCAGGAGACCGAAGAGTCTACTACTGCGGCCGCCGCTCATATAGAAAAAAGAAAGAAAAAACTCAGCACACAAAGTTATTTTAAATGATTTGTTGAGCATTTAGACAATAAATAAAATAATATTGTAACCCCAGTACTATTTGACAACAAATTATACTATATAAGTCGTGAAAATGCATTTTTCTAACAGAAAATTGATGTTACTTATTAATCGTGATCTTAACAGCGGGAGATGAAAGGCTAAAAAAAGAGCTTTTCTCTTTTTAAAGCAGTAAAAAAATAATAAGTCTGAAGGATTAGTATAAAATATGTCCGTTAGGTACCTTGCCTTTGGCGACAAAATCAACACAATCGTAGATCAAAACTGTCAAATCCTCTGCCCTACGTTGGAGGTAGGTACGACGTGTCCGTTTCTTGCCGTGTAGAATGACGGAATGGCGATTCATTTTCCTTGTGGCTTTTCTCGCACTTTCAAAACTCATTTTTCTCTTCTGCCATATACTGAAAAATGTATTTGTAATAAAAGGCCTCATTTTTCACTTTTGTCACGTCGTCCATCTGGACTTGTTCTATTGTTTACACGGGCCACGCAGTAGACAGTTTCAAAAGAGAACGCGGACAATTATATTTCTTCCTTCCTGATCCTGATAGGGCTTTTTTCGTACAATGCCCGACAAAACCTTTCAGACAAAAAATATTACTTATAGCATGAAAAATGATGTATTCACATTCTGAATATGATAACTTGGGCACAGCGGTCTTGTACACAACTAGGAGCATTTTTAATAGGTATTTACCAAATTTTTATTTTCAAAACAAGAAGTTCTAACACGATGTAGTACCTATTTCATAAAAATGATGGATGTGCATGTCATAAGCGAAGTAGTATGATACTTTCACCATTTTTCAAACTAAAATGTTTATTCTTGGCTCATTCTAAACCAATATGTGTATAGTTTTTGTTTAGATTGAGTAAATAATAAGGAAAGCATTTAAAAAATGTATGTTTGTGTTGTCATGTAATTATGAATCACCGGCATATTTTCCAAGTAAGGTGCGATTATAGCTGCCTATCATTTCCTAAAGTAACTTTTTTAGGTATTTAAAATATCGCAACTACCAACCACTGACACATTAAAAACTCACCCTGTGTGCAGATTTATCCTAGCTGAAGTGTTATCAGAAGTGTCCGATTTGGTTGTCAAAAAACCACGGAAATTCTTTTGATTCAGCGAATCTTGTTTGCCTGGTGTTTTTAACAGCGTTTATATTGAAAATGCAATGGATTGAGGATATCAAAGCAGCAAAGAATACCTGGCAAAAGTGAATACTTTTTATATTCGTACCAAATTTTGCTTTTTGTAAAATAGGCGGTTGTGCATGTAATTCGCCAAGCCGACTGCTACTTTCACCATTTTTGAACGCTCAGAGTTAAACAGGGTGCTTATTCTAAAACTTCACCACGGATTTATCGGAAACCACTGATTAAAAGAAAAAATGCCGAGACACGTCAAAAGCTTTGTCAAAGCTTTTTAACCAAAAATTAATTCATCCCCTTTCACAGGGTCATCCCCTTAAAAATTCAAAATGACAAGGGGTATCTAGTAATAGCTTGTTTAAAAGGTCTTTCGAAGTCCTTTATTTTGACGTCTAATTTTTTAAAGTCGATCGATTTGTTTTCAAGAAAATATTTATTTATCTCAATTTGTCCAGATAGAAAACAAAAACACAAAAAAATATCACTGTTTGTGATAGATGGAGAGCTTTCGATGATGGGTTGTTCGTCCAAACTTTCAGGTTGGGAGCAAACACAACATATTTCAAATGACTCCATAGAAAAAAGTCTAATAGCGTCAAATCAGGAGATCTAGCAGGCCATTCTATAGACCGTTTTTGCCCTCTTTTTATCTGGAAACTCGTCGCCTAGCCATTGCCGAACCGGAAGAACATAGTGAGGAGGAGCGCCGTCTTGCTGGAAATATAGCCTCATCAAGTAAAGGGTATCCATCCTCTTCGATTTAGTTTTCAATGGTTTCAGTTATAAGTGGATTGATGGTATTTTCCAACATATCCAAATAACTGTCTCCTATCAAATGTCTAATTATAAAAAATGGCCCAATCACTTTATTTCCTAAAATGACTGCACAAGCATCAATTTTTTGAGGGCACTGGGTATGCCCTTTTACAAAAGCATGAGGATTTTCATTGCACCAATATCTGCAGTTATGCTTTTTAGCAAATCCATTTAGATGAAATGTGCATTCATCACTGAGGCAGATATTCTTTACATTCTGATTTTTCTTGAAAAAAACGTCCGAATAATGTCACATTTGAACAGCTGTCAAATTAACCGTTTTGGATTTATTGGCAAAAAACAAATTCGGCAATTTTCGGTTTTCCGCTGATATCTTTAAAATAAATTGACCGATCGTAAATCTAAAGCCGGCTATCGAAAACATTGACTTTCCTTCAAACCTTGCCCCATGTAACCTTTGCTGTACGTATAATAGGAGCCCAGCTCCCTGTATAGAGAAGCAAATCTGGGAGACTGCATAAAGCGGTCATAGACCCTTGCTTGATCAGTTCCTCGAAAGACACTGACGAGTCAACTTCGAACTCCTGCTGAAGTTGCCATATAGTGGTGACTGTGAAACGTCAAGAATTAACAATCACCAACACCGGCCAGACGGACCTAGAAACAATGGTTGCGAATGTCTTATGAAATTTTACTATTACTATTTGTCATTGTTCGTCAGAGCGGTCCGGTGAACCTTTGCTCTTCATTGAAATTCTCGTCGGTCTGTTAGTCTGTCAGGTCTGGCTACCCAGATACCAAATATGTTTAATGGGGGAAGGGAAAGAAGGAAAGTAAGGAAGAAACAGAGCAAACAAAAGAAAAAAATTATTTGAAATAGCCTAAGCATTATTGTTTTGACTACTCGAATTATTTTGTAGCTCCAAAAATAATTTTGATCAGTTTTGTATACTGAAATAATTTTGGCTGGTCTGAACATACAATTTAATTTTGATCACAGTGCGAGGCGCGGCCTGGAATGTTTGCGAACTAGCTAGTCTGTGTAGTCTACTGAATCGCGCAACAGCGGGCTGGTGTGCGATTCGGCTTGAATAATGAAATTCTATACTAACGTAGTCTGTCTCCAAGGTGGATCCAGTAGGAGCGTCATGATCCCCCTGGGCGAATCGCTCTTCGATGTTCAATCGGCTACAACCGCTCCGCTCTTCAGTTTTCAAATGGAGCACCCCGCCCCCGAGACGACTATCTTTCTGCCTGCCATACTTGCCAATGACTAGACCCATACCGTATTCATGATTGCCAAAAGGTATGGAATAATGATGTATACGGTTGGGTATGGCCAAACAGACGTTCAGCAGATATACCCTATTCAACTACAGGTCTAGTGCTAAAAAAAACATTTTCGTTGGCGAGCGATCCTACTTACCTCATTCAGTAGACTTTAAGATTAGGTTCCAATTGACCTCTGTCGTCGACATAACGAAAATTGCACTGATGCTCAGTTTCTTGTTCCAACAACTTAGTTACGGACTTTCCAATTTAAATTTCATTTCTCTGAGAACTCTTTCTATGGTTTCCGGTCCGAAATATTGCGGATAATTACAGGTCATTATCAGCCAATAAATATTTCAAATAATTTCATGAGCATAATCGCCATTGAAATGTTCCATTATTGCTTACTAACATCAAGCCAGCATTATTAATGTACATCCAGGTCCGCATTTAGTTTTTCACCCCAGCTTTTAGTCAGTTTGCTTTTGTCGTCTTGTTATTCAGGATGATAATTATGTATTAGAAGGAGGGTATGCAACTGAGATAGTAGTACTTCGGCCGCACTGAACTTCTTGTATATCTTGACAAGGGCTTATCCAGGCCTAAATCATCAGATATCCCAAACTATTAAGAAGGTGGTGAACAGAATAATTGAGTGAAAGTGGGCTTGGTCCTTTTATTTCTCTGGAAACTGTATTATTGAACGCTGATTGAATAGCCACTCATACAATCATTCTCGTAAGTTTTGCCGTCCTTCATCAATCTGGTCTCTAAAGATCAAATTAACTTTGTCATGGGGCGTTTAATGATTTAGAAAACCCACGAACGTATTATTTTGCTGAAAGAGGATGCCGTCACAAAATTGTTTTTCATCTGTCAACGGCTGTCAAAATTTGAGATCATTCCTCAGATATTCTACTCCCTTGGATTCAATGCTAGGGGTCCAGAATAGGACCTAGCATTTATAGGACACCAGGATGTCGACCTGTAACACAGCTTTCATGGCTTCCATGGGAAGGTTACAGGCTTTACTGATCTTTTTGTCAGCTGTAGTAATGTTTTATGGTTCTGAGTGACTCTTTATCCAGGCAACTACATTGTTGCTGGTGAATGATCTTACAAAGGCTAAATTGCAAACTAGTGTTTTTTGTTCGATTCATTGTGAGTATTCTCGTCGAACGTGAGCTCATGTTCATCTTACTTACAGCAAAAGAAAAAAGTCATATGGATTAATCGACAAAATAGCAGCTGCACTGATGAATTCGAATATGAAGCAGTTGACGTCACAAGCGCTCCTATTAATATGTCAGTATTAAACAAAACTGCTGTTTTTTCTCTCTGGTCTTCCCTCATTTATCTCATTTATAAGGCTCACTGTTATTTCCAGCTTGCGTTTTCTATTTAGTTAATCAACTCGCGAAGGGAGCTCCCCAGTTACGTTTACCCTCTGCTCATTCAGTTAAAATTAGATTTTGTGTGTTATCACAGGGTCTCTCACTATGTGCCTAACATATTAACCATATGCATTTCAGGCATTTCATTAATTTAGGCATATCCCTTGGTAGTTGAAGTTACTTGATGCGAAATGGTCCCCAGAGATCCTATGGCCAAATATGACATAATTTGCACTATTCCTGAAAACGCTGACTTTCAGCATTTTCATTAAATTTTATATGGTACCCCACGTTGAATGATTTAGTTCTCCCACTATTACTAATTGTTGAGATCAAAGTATGTCAGTATAGATCCAAGGTAAATATATTAAACTATCAGTATCATCGTAAAGCAGAAGGACTTCAACTTTAGTCAGACACAAGGGGGACCTGCCATAACAAAGCAAGTAGAAGATGGTGAAGGAAGTCGTTGCTTCCAGTCTTTCATTCAAAATATACTATTAGGATTAAGTTATTCAAAGATAACAATTTACGTACGAATACTGACCTGTAAATTAATAACAAATCGACATTTTCATTGAATTTCATTTGGCACCTCACGTTGGATGACTCAGTTTGCTCCACTGTTACCAACTATTTGAGAACAATATATGAGATTAAATACGTTCGTGTAGATCCGAGTAAAATATATTTAACTATTAGTATCATCGTAAGGCAGAAGCAGTTCGACTTTTGTTTGATCAAGACCTGCCATAACCGAGTGGAAGAGGGAAAATGATGCGGCCAGTGTTTCATGGAAAATATTTGTATTATATTATTGGGCTTAATTTATTCAAAGTAGAATAATTATTGTAGTATATCAGCAAAATCTGTTATTGTTTTTTTAATTTAATTTAAAGAGTTGCCGACTCTCACGCTACTGAGCGAGGCCGTGGCACATGCTTGTCCCGGACTTTGGTGTATCCAGGCCACTTTAGGTCTACTTAATATCATTAACTTGCAAAAAGAAGGTGGTAGACAAGGACTAGGCGACCAAGGCGGTACCACCCGCTAGCTTTTCTCAGGGTGTCTTATAAATGTCCGAATGTTTCCACACCTAAGCTATGCAGTCGGTTATCTTCCAAAACAAAGAAATTAATGATGATGGATCCCTCAAGCACTATGAATTTCGGACGTAAGCTCACTCGACTCTCAGAATGTCCGGGTGGAGGGTGGGCTCAAGGGAACAACATCAAAGATAAAATTTGTTTCACGAACATCTGCGGGATTAATAGCAACATTGATGCTGTTCATCACTACCTGAAATTCAATGGTCCCGCCATGCTTTTATTGACGGAGACAAAAGTCTCAGAGTCTGGACCAATTAATCACCTTAACTTCCCAAATTACGAGGTGCACTCCAATCTGAGAAAGAACGAAGGACTTGTGGTTTTGTCCGCAGCAGTCTTTCCTGCTCCAGAGACGTTTCTTTGGAATCAGACCGGAAGGACATTATGTGGCTGCGCCTCAACTCCAAAACATCACCCAAATTTATTTGCTGCGTTTATTGCTCTCACTCGGACCATAACTGGGATGAGCTACTTGAATACCTCGCCGTCAAGATCGACTTTCTGAACATCATCCCGCTTCAGAGGTGGTTCTTCTCGGTGATTTCAATGCCCATAATGAGCTTTGGTTGGGCTCAAACAAGACCGATGCAGCAGGTCGTGCAGTCGAAGCGTTCGCTTTTACTCAAGGGCTGACCCAGACGGTGACGAGCATCGCATCTCGTCACATGCCAGTACCCTGCTGGATCTCTTTCTGACCACTCATCCTGTCCCTTACAGCACTTGTCCTGTCCCTCCTGGGTAACTCAGACAACCGTGTTGTGGAGCTTAGGTTTCGGTCAGAGCCCGCTGTGACTGCACAAACTCGTACAGGCCGCAAAACTTGGCATTACGGACATGCCGACTGGGAGGGGCTCGATCACCGAAATTATCCACGTCGGAATGGAGGAATACATCCATCACACAGTAAAAGTGCCTAAACCAGGGTCCAACGGCTGGCTTAACAAATCGTCTGATACTGCTCGCCAGCAGAAGATCAAGGCACACAGATCCTTCTTACAAAATCCCACTGCAGAGAACAGACAATCGGACGTCGAGTCCAGAAACAAATATATCGAAGCGGTTCGCAATGCCAAAAACCAGCACGATATAAAGATGAGGCACAGGGTAATGTCGCAGCGCAATGACAGTCGGTCTTTCTGGACCAAGCAGATTGAAAATAACTTCTCACACAGTAGCCTTCCACCACTTACGTATCAGGATGGAACGATTTTATCCGACTCAAACGCCAAGGCGGAAGTGCTTGCCAAGATCTTTGCTGCCAACTCCGCCATGGACTGCCCCCAACGCTAAAGTGGCGTCAATTCAAAGGGTTCCCTACACGATGCGGGAAGTAACATTCAGGCTTAAGACCGTAAGACGAGTGTTGTTGTCGCTCGACATCAACAAAGCTTCTGGTCCGGACTGGATTCCTGCCATTGTACTGAAGAGGTGTGCAGTGGAGCTTGCCCCTGTTCTTTCGCGTCTCTTTAGGATATCTTTTGAAACCGGCACCTTCCCAGAAAACTGGAAATTTGATCACGTCCAAACCATCCAAAAAAGTGTCTAAGACCAACCCCTACAACTACAGGCCTAAAGCTCTGCTTTCTGTTATAAGTAAGGTGATGGAGAGGTGCATAAATCACGAGCTTCTGGACTACCTCGAACATCACAGCTTGATTAGCGACAGGCAGAATGGTTTCCGGCACCAACGATCCAGAGGGGACCTCCTAGCTTACGTCACGCAATTGTGGAGTAAACTCATCCAGTCTTATGGTGAAGATTATGTCGTGTTTCTCTTGATATCACGAAATCGTTCGATCAGCTGTGGCACGCTGCCTTCTTAAGCAAACTTCTATCCTATAGCCTCCCAGAGAAGCTTTGCAGATGGGTGGCTGACTTTATCTCTGGCCGCAAGATATCCGTCGTAATTGACGGGTTCTCCACTTCATCCCACAATGTCAACGCGGGTGTTCCGCAGGGATCGGTCTTGGTTTCGACACCGTTTCTCTTACATATCAACGACCTCCTTCGCTGCACGATCAACTCAATCCACAGCTTCGATGATGACAGCACTCTACATGCAGGAATTCAGAGTGGCAAGCCGATCTCTGCTACTGAGCTGGAAAAAAGAAGACTAGCGACGACTTCCTCTCTGATGAGATACCTGGAGGTTATCGCTGCTTGGGGACGCAACAATCTTGTACATTTTAATGCTTCCAAAACACAGTACTTTGACGAACAAAAAGCGTCCTAGCGCTCATGCGGTTTCGATGGATGGCAGAGTTCTGCGAAAGAGCCATTCATTTCGGCTGGTCGAAGGACCTGATCTGGCAGGAACATATCTCGTCAATAGCGGCAGCTGCTGGGAAAAAGCTAGTCTATTTGTTCAGGCCTGAGAAGTACTTTTCTTCTTTCTATGACCTTCTCACTCTATACAAGGTCCAGATAAGTCCTAGCCTCGAATACTGCTCACACGTTTGGGGCGCTGCCGCCCCGACTACATTATTTATGCTCGATGCTGTGCATAGGAGGGCGGTCCGACTTATAGATGACTCTTCTCTAACACACAGTCTCGGGATCTAGCTCTTTCCTACCGCTACACCAACGGGATTTGCTCCTCAGAGCTCTATTCCATGATGCCGCCGCGCGATGTGCCTGCCAGAGAGACCCGCCTGACTTTGTCCCATCCTAACCGTGTCGAACTTCGTACCTCCAGAACTGGCCGATATAACCGCTTCTTTGTCCCGAAGGTGTCGGCATTGTGGAACAATCTGCAAGAGGAAGCTTTCCCCAGTTCTACTAACCTTAGGCAGTTCAAAAATTTCTTTGGGATCATTATAGCAGCCGCGGTGTTCCGGCATTTAGGCTTCTGCTTGCGCAGCTGTTTCGGTATAAAAAAAACAATGCAAAAAAACTTTTTAGGACAAATAACAGCTTCAAGAAGTCCATTTGTAAAATTCCATAATCTATACCTATATCAAAACAACAACTCAAATATATTTGAGGCCGATCCTGGTTGTAAGTTTAGTAATACCGCTACGGTAATACGTCTAGGTGAAAGATTAATAGCTCATTGAATTTATTATAAGCTCTGGCTCTCACTCACCACTTTTGGAATTAAATTATTGTTTTGAGCAAAGTGGTGCGGTGCTGTAGGGCGTGTTTTCATCAGAAAATGTCGGTCTACCTAAATAAGCTCTGAAGAGCGCTGTGAATAGCTAGACTTGAATTTATGTGCTCATAAAATAAGGTAAATAACAATACGTCTTTTTAAAAGGGGCCGTTACGTATATTCATACAGCATATTACCATGAACATCACATATCCGGAGTATCATCAGAACAGAGTGTGATTTAAGTAAGTGGAAGGCGTGAAGTCAACTTACAGGATTGAAGTATCCATATTATAAAGTATCACAGTTATAAATATACTAAGTGACATATAAATCCGAACACCCAGTTTAAATGGTTTTATTTTAATAAAATTTTGTATGTAAGTACTTGATGAAGCATAATAAGTAAATGGTAAAAATTTCAAAATGATTGCACTGCTTTAAAGCCCTTTGACCTTTAATAATGTGTGGATGCACCCTGATGTGCTACGCATTCTCCAACGCGCCTACGCATGCTTCCGATCAGGTGGTCAATGTTCCCCTGTGGTATCTCATTCCAGGCAACCACCAACTCCTCTCGAAGTGCCTCTAGAGTCTGAGGAGGACGTTGCAAATTGAGCAATCTTCTACCCATCATATCCCACAAGTGCTCAATTGGGGATAAGTCGGGAGATCTTGGTGGCCATGGTAACAATGTGACATCATTATGTTGAAAGAAGTCTATTGTGACTCTTGCAACATGTGGTCGGGCATTATCTTGTTGGAAAGTTGGATCTGCCAGGGTGTCAAGATAGGGTAAAAGATGGGATTCTAGAACTTCGTGGATATAACGCTGCGCGTTCATGTTACCTCTGATGAAGATTAAAGGTGACCTGGAACCATAAGCTATAGCACCCCAAACCATAACTCCAACAGTGTGATGAACATGTCTTTCAACAAAAAACTGTGGATTCCTCCTTTCACCACGACGCCTTCTAACCCTGGCACGACCATCGTGCATGCCTAAACAAAATCGAGACTCGTCACTAAAGACAATACTGTTCCATTCCTGATCCCAGAGTGACCGTTGTCTGCACCGCTCAATGCGATTACGTCGGTGTTCTCGAGTTAAAGGGAGGACCCAGTGTGGCCGGTATGAAAACAAGCCAAAACTTCTCATTTGTCGGTAAACACTTCGCATGCCAATAGGTCTTCTGTGTTCTGCAAACCATTAATTTGCAATGGACCTGGTAGTGGAGAAACGGTCCCTTAAGGCCAATAATCTTAGGTAGCGATCTTCACGGTATGTTGTTCTACGGCGGCGTCCAGTGCCCCTTGCTCTTTGCGTACGGCTTCTAGAAGCCATGCCTGACAACACCTAACCACAGTGTCTACACTTCTTTGCACTCTAACTGCAATTGCCCGAAAAGAAAGTCCAGCTTCCCGAAGTCCCACTATACGGCCCCTATCAAACTCACTAGTTGACGAAATCGTACAGGTCTCCGTACTCTAGGCATCGTAACCGATCGTAAAGGATGTCATATATTCATTTTTAGAGCGTTAGTGAATTAAAAAAAAGCAGTATAAAAACCGGAATGTTCAACTGATAAGGCTGAAATTTTTTTCACTTGTTATTTACAGTAAGATAAATACATTCACCAACTTTTATTAAAATAAAACCATTTAAACTGGGTGTTCGGATTTATATGTCACTTAGTATATTTATGAAGGGAAGCGCTTCCCAGAAAAGAACCAAAAGACACTATCAAAAATCCTCCCAGTTGGGTAAACAACGTGTTGACACCCGACAAGTTTGAAATAAACATCATTCCTTATTATTATGATTATGTGCGATCTAAAAGTAAAAATTCGCTCAAACTGATATTTCTTGCTATCTAAACATAATCTATTTTTTACGATTATTCGACCCTTGTTGTTTCTCAACTTCTTCTATAATAAATGACTTCAGAAAGAGATGCACAGTTTCACAAATACCTAAGGATGCATGTATACGTTTATGCTTGCGATAGCAGGTCTCAGGAGTGTCATTTTTTTTCTAGCGCTAGCCAAAGACATATTAAAAATTATATTAAATATGGATACACTTGAAACGGACTATACAATGATAACCATGCTCAAAAAAGTAAGAAGAAGATAGATAAATATTATTTTTATTGCGAACTGCAAATTTATTATATTTACCCCAATGCTCCCCTAAGATGTAATACCTAGGTAAATAATGTTATTTGTAAATTCTATGTCAGTACTACCTACCGGAATATTTTAATGTTAAAATATTCATCTCAATGCCCCCCTAAGAAGTAATATGTAGGTAAATATTAATGTTATTTGTAAATTGTTTTCTGCTTACACCATTATGTGAATTTGACAGCTAAAGCTTATATTCAAAATATACAAGTGAGAATTAATATAAGATGTTATGTAGCTAGCTTTCCTGAATATTTCAGTAATACGGAATATCAACAACGTTCGTACTTTATCTCCCTCTGAAACTGAAATGGATCAGACCGCAGGGCAGATCTGCTTTCCATTGCATTCACATAAAATTGTCAGTTTGACTCCAGCCTACTAGATGTTTCACGGCATTTCCAGTTATACAGGGTGCGGCAGAGAGGACGGACGTTTTTGGGATAGGTAGTACTCTCCGCCTCCGTCTACGAGAGAGGTTGGGAGGGTGCCGTTTGACTCGTGAGATACTAGCATTATTTTGCCAGTTGTCGTTATGGAGCCTTGGACGGTGGAGCACCGCGTTTTCGCCTATGATTGTTTCGTCCGAAATAATGAGTCAGTCATCGTCGTACATCGTGAGTTACGTCGCCACTTCAACATTCATCGGAATAGAGCTGTTCCCTCTGGAAACACCATCCTTAGTTGGGTTGAATCACTTCGCAGGCGTGGTGAACTGATCAACAGAAGACCAAGAGGAGCGCCGCGAACAGTTCGAATTCCTGAAAATGGTGAACGCGTTCGACAGGTCTTTCTTCGCAGTCCGAATCGATCTGCCCGGAAACATGCTGCTGCACTTCGCCTTAGTGATCGTTCGGTCATGCGAATTTTGCATATGGATCTCCGCTTTCACCCCTACAAATTGGCCATTGTGCAACAGTTACAGCCCGGAGATTATGCACAACGAATGAACTTCGCACGTGAGATGGAAGCACTGATCGATCAAAATGAGAACCTCATTTTGTTTATGAGTGACGAAGCCCACTTTCACAAGCCATAAGCCCCGAACTCTGGACGAATTGAAGGGCGAAATTCGCGTGGAAGTCGCCCAAGTTGAGAGAGCGATGTTGGAGAGAATCTACCGCGAACTTCCAAGAACGCCTCCAGCACTGTACCAACGATTTCGGCCACCACATGCCTGATGTGATTTTCCACACTTGACTGTCTCAAATGCTATTTCTTTGTGAACCTGATTCCATCAATAAATTTGTTTTCGAGTAAAAATGAACTATTCTTTGATTTTTTTAAAACCGTCCATCCTCTCTGCCGCACCCTGTATAATATAGTGGTAGTAGTGAAAAAATTCTATACATGCTCCATTTGAGAGGCCACTTTTGGATTCGCTTATTATCTAAAAAGCAATTGACCAATCATGGATCACTTTACATCCTAGGTACGTAATGCACTATTTTGGAAAGTCTGAGAATAAATCTTGAAACATCAATTAAAGAAGGACACTGCAATGTTCTTATTTCATCCAACAATACTTGAAACGGAACGTATCTTAATTATTGAAACAACACCGATGACGCTGCTTCTGTTTCTGACCAGACTTTTGCGGTTGATTATCATTATTGTCGATAGATGATCAGCTGATTGCCCTGTTTAATGCACTCGTCATTAGCCCAAACTCTAGGCGCAGTCAGTTTGAGATGAATCACACTTCTTCGATCAATGCTTTTTCTGAATGGATCGGAGGTTTTAGAACAAGATTATTTTCGATATTTTCATTCCTAATAACATTTCGATAACATTCCAAGAAACAGGTGCCCATACTCGGAATATTCCACAGATGAGCCATCAAATACAAAAATGCATGACAACATCAGATAGCAAAATATTAGGAACGTATAGTCGATAGTTCCTACAAATGGCCTCTATATTTTTCATGGTTCTTTCTGACCTTCAGGAAGGCAGAGATATTTCTAGATTTCTTCTATTTTGTGTAAGGCTGATAAAACGGATGATAAAAATTGTCTCAGCCTGAAATCCCTCAAGATTCAAAAAGAAAACATAACCTCACAATAGGGGAGCTCTGACGCTGACACGTCTAGAAATACCCCAGCCTTTCTGAAGAAGAAAAAAAATACTATGAAAATCAAGCAGGTTTAAAGGCGTCCTACAATTGTAGGAAAAGACTGACGATACGGCCCTCAGAGACTTTAATTGTATGGTCAAGCTTCTTGTTTTATTAGTAAGGTCGATACTAGGAATATGGGTCAACCATATGTATCACTTATTGCGCAATAAAAACCACACAAGAAATTTCTTTGATGTATCTACGTTATAGAATAGAACAGGGAAACGCACATCTAGATATTTAGTCTATGAGGAGGATAACTGGATTGTTTTTGATTGAAGATAGTAGAATGGTTTTGGACATGTTATACATTTTTAAGTTATTAAATAATACAACTGAATCTGTCGAATTGCTGGGAAGAATACATTTTTCAGTTCATACTGAAAATTTGAGACATAACAAAAACTTGTCCTGTAATAGATTTAGCACAAGACATGCTCAAAATCTCACGTTGAATTGGCTTGTATCTTATGTAAAAATAATTTCTATTCATTGTCGTGTGAAGCCATTCTGTATGAACATTCATGTCTGGTAAATATTCAGATTTCTAGAATGTTTTATTGTAAAATGGCTTATCGTCAAAATAAATAAATAATGTCTGCTTCCAAAAAGAGATTCAAACTGCGAGCTTAAAACAGCGTTTCCACCAAATAAACTGTTTTTACTTTTTGTAGAGTGGGAATAAAAATTATTCTGTTGTTGCAAAAGTAGTCGATGATTTAAGATTATCTTTATGTAGTGTGTCAAAGTAATTTTTCTGATCATCCGATATATCTTCCTATCCAAACATAATCTATTTTTTTACGATTATCCCCCTTTTGTTGTTTCCCATCTTCTCCTATAAAAAAGGACTTATAGCTGCTACTTTATAATAAAATTTTAAGGATGCTAGTGTACGTTTAGGTTGATGTGTATCTAATGGAAAAGTCGCGTAGATAAGCTTTTTTAGGACGGTTTTATTATATAAACGATATGCGGGATTTTAACCATCTCCCAAGCTGTCTCGGGAAGTGCAAGAAATACAGCGGGCGTTTTAATCTTAGAGTTGTAGGCCTATCTCATCTATCATCGATGACATCTTGGAAGTTTTGAATATCTATAAAAAGTTTTGCTTTCAAGGCAAAGCTGAGTGACACCGCGGTTGTGGTAAAATGAAATATATTTATTTTATTCACACATTCCGTTGACAATAAAAAGTATTAAGTTTTTTGGTATATCTAGCACCATTTTCTACGAGGAAACAATCACTCTAGTCTGATATCCTGTGGGTCTGGTAGCTTTCTCTGAATCTATTGAGAGATGTTTCCAAGAAGATCAGAAATACTTCCAGGAGATCTGAGAAAATCCAAAACTTCGCGCAATATGTTTATGAGATGCCACTATACCTCATGGCTTTTAATTCCATCATTGATTAACGTATCTTTGAGAAGATCGCCATCTCTATGCTATATTTCGACATCAAACTACAATTTCAATCGTCATAGCCAGATTGCCAGATAAGATCGCAATGAATCCCTTAAAGAAAATTGTACAAAGTTGACATCATTCTTCCAAGGAGAGTTACTGGTCTTCATTTTCAGATTTTTTTGATGCAAATACTCAATTACTCAAGGTGTTTAATGATACATTTCACTCATAAAGCCTACGTTTCGACATTCATTTGATGTCGTGTCCAGGGCCACAAAGTGCGAAAAATAAATTTCGACACAATGCAAAAAATGTCCAAATAAAGTTATAAGTTAAATAGATCAAAATATCAAGGTATATATATATATATATATATAACTTGAGACGTGTTCATTGTCGTCAGACCAGTTAGGTGAAAAATTAAAGCTTCCGCCTTTTGTTGATTACCCTTGCTTTCATCTGTTTCACCAAGTTGATTTTAATCTTTAGTTTATGGTATGATCTAAAATTGAGGAACCGGTCTGAGGCCATGGGTTTCTGGTATACCAGTCTACCAATAAACTATTGTTGTTGGTGCGGATGAGTCTTGTGTCTAGAAAGGGGACAGACAGGTTCTCATCTTCTTTTTCAATGGTAAATTGGATGTGGGGGTCATCCAAATTTTGACCCTTCACAACCATAAATGGAATCTGTTTTTTGGTCTATTCCACCAAAAAAACTCAATTCCATTCAAATTTTAATAACTGTTTCCTCATAATTAAATAATAACTGTTAATTCAATTGCCCATCTAATAATAATATAGTTAATTCAACTGCCTCTGGTCGGGTTGATAAGTTCTTACCCAGCATATCTTGAAAATCACACCATCTGAAGTGATTTGGCAACGTAGCACACGCCTTACAAAAGAATTTTCGTTCCATCATTCTACACGGACACTGCTAACCTTCGGCCATCTGTCAAAAAGTTCATCTTACTCATGACTCCATGCCCACCATTTTGTGCAATCATCAAGTGGCTTCACGATGTAATGCTTAACTTTCGTTTTAAATATTTTTTAATCTGTTTTTAACTTGTTCTTGTCATACAGCTGTGTGTAGTTTGTACATATAATTTTGACCACTGTACCATTTATCCAGCTTTCACCATGCTACTGGGTGTTTCCCTCATCCTTAAGAGTCCTCCTTGCTTAAATTTTGTCGAAGTACCCAACAAAAGGCGGAAGCTTTAATTTTTCACTTATATATATATCACAAATAGAAAAATAGGCAAAATCCGCAAAAAGAAGGAAAGTGAATTCGAGCAGAAAATAGGATAGGTAACCCGAGCGATACGTATTTCTGCTTGTTGGCTTCATCAGGTCCAAAAAGAATGCACATATGCAAAAAACAAAAGTAGATACACATGCCCATACATCCGGATACGGGTGTAATCTGATACACAAAGTCACAAACAAAAGCCAACCTACATCTAACCACAACCACGCGGCTGGTTATAGCCACTTGCTAGGGTATTTTAAGCCCAAAGGATCTACAAAAAGAACAGGATCATGCGGATAAAGGTATACAGGGTGTTTCAGTTTATCGTTGCATAACTTTAAGATTTGATAGAACTTTTAAAATTAATGCATAAAGTCTATATAAACATGGGTAGAAAAACGCGTGGCTTCCGAAATACAGGGTGTTTAAATTTACTTTCTAAAATAGTTTTTTTTTTAAATATTTCGAACAATATTTGATGTATAACAGTAAAAATTGGTACACAAGGGTTTTTTGGTACGACAAAGCGAACCATGGACATAGTTTTACTGTAGCCGCTAGAGGGCGCTCTCTACTGTACCTGTGGTGTATTAAAATGACCGAAAATTTTTTCTTAGTGCAATTTTTTGCTTTTTGAATAAAAAACTGATTCTTCGCACTTTTCAACATAAAAAAGCTCTCTTGTGAATTTTCGTTATAGTTAGCCGTTTTTGAGATATTTTGATTTTTAAGGTTCGATGCATTTTTAATTATTTATGATAAAATAACGTTAAAAAGTCAGTATCTCGATAATTTTTAGAAGTAGGCTGTGCCTGCAAACATTTTTGAAATTGAAAGCAGAATAAGGTTAGACGTCAATTTGTTGACAGTTAGTTTTGTTGTCTGTTGAAACCTGAAACGTTTTTTTGCAATTGTGAATGCACGAAATTTAGTTCCTTTTACCAGTTTTTTTTTGTAAGTTTTATAAAAATGCCATTTTTATTCTCCAATCAAGCGTTAGTGGATATTCATTTTGTGTATGGCTTTGTAAATGGAAACGCAGCAGAAGCAGCCAGAGAATACGCACAAAGATTTCCAAACAGACGACATCCAACTCGCTCAGTATTTGTAAGAGTGCATTGCCAAATAATTGAAAATGGTTTTGGAAATCTCCAAAGGGATCAAAACATAAATGTTCGTCAGCACAGATTTACCCGTATGATTCTGCGTGAGTTTGATAGAGATCCGACCACAAGTGTTAGGAGAGTTTCTGGTGCCTTGGGAATTTCAGCAAGCCATGTTCACCGTGTTCTTAGAAATGACCATAGACGTCCTTACCATTTGGCATTTGCAACCTGTGCAAGGACTACAGCCAAGGACGGAGAACGAAGAATCACATTTTGTCAGTGGATTCTTTATAGAACTGATAATAATAGGGAGTTTTTAAGTAACGTTTTATGGACCGATGAGTCATGCTTCACTCGACGTGGAGTGGTAAATTTTCATAATCAACATATTTGGTCGCATGAAAATCCGCATGCAGTTCGGGAAAGAAATTTTCAGCATGAATTTAGTGTGAACGTGTGGATTGGTATCTACCGTAATCGACTATTTGGACCCTACCTTTTCCCTGCAAAGTTAAATGCTGCGACCTTCTTGGAATTTTTAAAGGGTGGACATGCAAATATGTGGGATCATGTTATGTTAGATTTAAGAAGATTGGCCTGGTTCCAGCTTGATGGTTGTCCAGCTCATTATTCGAGAATAGTTAGAAACTGGCTGGACGAAAATTATCCAGAAAGATAGATCGGCCGTGGAGGACCAGTCGCCTGGCCTCCACGATTCCGTGACCTAAATCCATTAGATTTCTTTGTGTGGGGATTTCTAAAAGAAAAGTGTACCAGACTCTCGTAACCGAAGAGATATGCTAATAGACAGAATCAGGAATGAATGTGATGAAATAAGGCCTTATTTGAATAATGCTATACCACGTTCGATCATTCGTAGATGTGAATTGTGTATTGAAAAATTGGGTTTACATTTCGAGCAACTACTTTAGATTTTGTATGTTTGTCCTAACTATCCTATAGCATTTTAGTTGTAAATAATTAATTTAATTTGTTAAAAATAATATTGAGAAATTAAACAAATTAAGATTCTGTTTTTTGTGTTTATTTGGAGTTAGGAATTATTGCTGTGTTTAAAAACACAATCTAAACGATCATCTTAATTACTTGTAATGCCCAAATCGTAAATGTAAAAAAAAATATTATTTTTCCATAAATAATTAAAAATGCATCGAACCTTAAAAATCGAAATATCTCAAAAACGGATAACTATAACAAAAACTCACGGGAGAGCTTTTTTATGCAGAAAAGTGCGAAGAATCAGTTTTTTTATTCGAAAAGCAAAAAATTGCACTAAGAAATTTTTTTCGATCATTTTAATACACTACAGTTACAGTAGAGAGCGCCCTCTAGCGGCTACAGTAAAACTATGCCCATGGTTCGTTTTGTCGTACCAAAAAACCCTTGTATATCAATTTTCACTGTTATACATCAAATATTGTTCCAAATATTTAAAAAAAAACTATTTCAAAAAGTAAATTCAAATACCCTGTATTTCGGAAGCCACGCATTTTTCGACGCATGTTTATATAGACTTTATGCATTAATTTTAAAGGTTCTATCGAATCTTAAAGTTATGCAACAAGAAACTGAAACACCCTGTATAATAAATAGAAAAATAATGGGAAAATTCCGCAAAAAGAGTGAAAGTGAATTCGAGTAGAAAATAAGATAGGTAACCCGAGCGATATGTATTTCTGCTTCTTACATCCGGATACGGGTGTAACCTGAAGAAACGAAGATGGAGAGGGGAAAACTGACTCACGAACTTCCCAACAAGAGCCAACCTACACATTGTAGTATAAAATCACGAGAAGACCTCGAATGGTTTGTGGTTGCATATGTGCATTCATTTCGGGCCTGATGAAGCCAACAAGCAGAAATACGTATTGCTCGGGTTACCTATACTATTTTCTGCTCGAATCCACATTCCTTCTTGTTTCCAGATTTTGCCAATTACTTTCCTATTTTGTGTTACATAGTTTTTTCCGCATAATCATTATCTCTTTGTAGATCCTTTGAGCTTGAACTACCACAGCAAGTGGCTATAACCGGCCGCGTGGTGGTGATTAGATGTTGTCTTGACAATTCGAAGCCTTCTAGTCATTTTATACCACAATGTGTTGTCTTGTTGGGGACTTCGTTTGTCATTTTTTACATCTCCATCTTCGTTTCTTCAGATTACGCCCGTATCCGGATGTATGGACATGTGTATACAGGGTGGCGCATCAAAAACGAAATAGACGCATTTACTGGCAGCTCAGTTTTTTTTTCGAAAAACGCTCAGACCCGTCGATTTTGTTTTCGAGGGGGACGCAAGTTTGGAAAAAAATCACGTTAACACGTGCAGCCCCCTGGGCGGGAGTGACACCAGCAATAAAATCTTAAATGGAAAGGGGGGTCGAGTGATACCTTATTTTAAAGGTCTTTCAATTCCCTTTATAATGATGTAAAATACATGAGCTTCGGTTCAGTAGTTTTGAAGATTTATTGGTTTAAAGCTTAAAGTAGACTTTAATAGGTACATCAGATTAGTTTGTACTACTTTCAGAAGAAATTTGACTAAAAGAATTTACTTAATAAGTAAATGCTTTTCTTCACTACGCCCATGGTTTGTTTATCATTTTGTTGTTGGAAATAGCTATTGGAGCGTTTTTTTTGTTAGTTATTTCTTGAGGAAAGGTAACGAAATATCTCATACTTATTTTAAATAGGAATTTAGTACATAGTTTGCGATTGATTTGACCAAACTTTGTTGCTAAAATATCTGGTAACGCTTTATTACATAAATTAACCATGGTATATTTCACAGCAGAAAGAGTTGAAATTATCGAAATATTTTTCGGAAATAATCAGTGCGCTAATAGAACAGCAGAAATATTGAATGAGCGACATGAGGACAGTAACGTGCATCGAAAATATGTTCTAGAACTTGTAGCTAAATTTCGGGAAAATGGGTCAGTCGCCAATAAAAAACGCAACATTGAAAATCCCATAAGGAACGAACCAATAGAAGTGGGGGTTTAAGGGCAAGTTTATGTAGATCCTATTTTAAGTACCCGCAAATTGGAGACAGTGTGTGGTGTTAGTCGACGTAATGTCCAACGGATAGATGGTCCTTTTTTATTACCTGGAAATTTGATCGGTGAAATGTATTTGGAATTACTGGAAGACGGCCTAGATCCTGCATTAACAGCCATAATTGAAAATCAGAATGATCGGCGGTACATTGCGAATAGGTTGATGTTCCTACAGGATGGTGCCCCACCACATTACGCATTACGTGTTCGAGAATATTTGGATCAGACGTTTCCAGATCGATGGATTGGTAGAAGTGGTGCCATTGACTGGCCCCCAACATCGCCAAATTTATCACCTTTGGATTTCTTTATGTGGGGTCATTTAAAAAGCAAAATCTATGCTACTCAGCCAACATCATTAGAAGATCTGCGACAAAGAATTGTGAATGAGTGCCTTCAAATTACTCCTCAAATATTGCAAAATGTGCAGCAACGTTTTGAGCAAAATCTTTATTATTGCATGGAGAGTCATGGTGGCCATTTTCAACATTTACTTGCCTAACGGGTCAGTTCATTCTTCATTTTTAAATTACTTTGCTGGCCAAATGTATTGATCTTCACTAATGATGATGTATTAGTTTTATTTAAGCTTTAAATCAATAAATCTTCAAAACTATTGAACTGAAGTACATTAAGTTTATATCATTATAAAGGGAATTGAAAGACCTTTAAAATAAGGTATCACTCGACCCCCCTTCCATTTAAGATTTTGGGGGTGGTGTCACCCCCGCTTAGTGGGCTGCGCCTGCTAACGTGATTTTTTGCCAAACTTGTGTCCCCCTCGAAAACAAAATCGACGGGTCTGAGCGTTTTTAAAAAAAAAAAGATTGAGCTGCCAGTAAATGCGTCTGTTTCGTTTTCGATGCGCCACCCTGTATACTTTGGTGGTTACATTTATGCATTCATTTCGGGCCTGATGAAGCCAACAAGCAGAAATACGCATTGCTCGGGTTACCTATCCTATTTTCAGCTCGAAACCGCTTTCCTTCTTTTTTTGCGGATCTTGCCCATTATTTTCCTAATTTTTGTTATATACCTTTCTCCGCATGATCATTTTCTCTCTCTCTCTCTCTATATATATATATATTTACTCTGATCATGGTTGGGTTCAGCTGGTTTAAAACAGCAGACGCTGGCATCTTTGATTTTATTTCTAACGTTCCATGCATTTTGTTTTGTATTTTATTAATATGTATATGTGATAAGTCAGAGAAGAATGTACGGTATCCTTTGTGACGTATTTGTTGCAACACTCAATTGGTAAGGATGCTTATGGACCCGTTTTTATATATTTATTTTTTTTCTCCAGCCCTTACTTTGTGATCTTGATTTAGGCCCGTATCGTCAGTCGTCCCTACAATTGTAGGGCGCCTTTATGGCCTCCTTGATTGTCATAATTTTCTACTTCTCCGTGTCAGTGCTCTATTTTGAGGTTATGTCACAAACATCTATTTGCATCAAATTGTGCTTGCTTTTGAGTTATATCATGTTTTATCAGCCTGAAATTTCCTACAATTTAAAAAGAAAACATATCTTCACAATAGGAGAGCGCTGACGCTGACACGGCACAAGTGTAATCTAGAAATTTTTGAAGGAGAGAAAGGCGTATGACAATCAAGGAGGACATAATCGCGCCCTACAATTGTAGGGGCGACTGACGATACGGGCCTAAGTCCTAATAACTAACTTTATAAAAACATATGATACTTCATCGTACAAGGTTACTCAAAAAGTACACGTACATCTGTTGTCTTATTTTTTTGTCTGAGTGTCTTTAATATTTTAGTACATTTTGATACATCTAACTTATAATTTTATTTGGATATTTTTTTGTATTGCATCGAAATTTATTTGTCAAGTTTGCTTAATTATTGTCGAGGTTAAATCACCTCTATCTAAACGCCTGATTGTCTCAAGTTTCTATTCTATGGTAATAACAACGCGTTTAACTTTATTCCTATGCTGATCCATCTTAGCGATTATGAACCTGACTGAAACAAACATACACGCACACATACCAGTGAATTCCGTAAACGCGCTTGGGGAATCACCGGCAGCAAATCTAATGAGGCAAACGCGGCTGTTTCGGATTATGCGCCGATTTTCAGAACAGCTTCGGTTAAAACGGAGAAATTATTGTATGCGATCTTTTTCAGATAAAGCGGATAATTGCGATTCAGATAATCGGGGTTCTACTGTATATGACTTGTAATTCGACAGTGTACAGTATATGTAATTATTTCTTTTCTCTCTCATTTTTGAAATTCAGCAAATTTACAAATGTAGTTTCCAGAATGGATAAGAAAAAGTGGATATGCAACTAATTTCTAGCTTTTAATTTCAAGTAAGTGTACTTGAGACAAGAAACCAATGGAATTATCATACTTATGTACTGCTAGTGCCTTCCAGCTATAGAATACAACTTATAGCTTAGACCTCCAGTCATGCCATCTCTGAAGCAGATTTTACATCACATCAGAGAGCCAAATAATGATAACTGAAGCCTCCTGACGTTTAGGCAACACGTACAACAGAACGAGTTCACGTGTCCATAAGCTAGTGCTAAGTTACAATCTTGTAGAAAAACCTACATAATGTCACAAAAAACCAATACAATGTAAAAAATTGACATAATGTCACTTTTCAAGACGTAATATACGTGCCGGATAGCCCAATGAAAATTTACTTACACGAAGAAGCAGACAGGCATCATGTAAATGGCGTCGAGCCTCTATGAATTGTAACTTTTTGGAAAAATAAAATATTTCTGTTATGTTAAGTATGTTAGATAAATAAATTTTGATTGATTGATTCGATATTTTAGTCGACGTTTCTACTCATTTCTAGTTTTTCAGTATTTGCCTGTCAAGTTGGTAGAAGACGCCAGTTTCGTAACTTGTTATACGAATAGCTATTTTCCTATTATAATTCAGTATACAATTTCAGAGTTCACTAGGAAGTTATAGCTGCAATTAAGCGGTGAGAATGTATTCAGTAGTAAGAATTGATCTAGCGGATAGCACGGGGTGGGGGTGTTTGTGAATGCACCGAATCGATAGGGCAATCGTTCCGTTGAATGAACAAACCCATCAATGAAATGTAATCGGCTTCACGTTAACGCGGCAGATTTGTTCATGCGTGGCATGTAGATGGCTTTGGTTGAATAGATTGTTTTACTAGTGGGCCGCTTGGTGTCAAATTAGCAAAATTTTTGGTGGAGGCTCCCTGACGATGCGACAGAGTTGGAAGAGTTGATCTACAGCAGTGGACTGATTTACTCTTATAGAATATTCAGCGTGTTTCAAATTTGACCCTCACCATTGGGATCTTGGAAACTATAAGAGGCACGAAGTCGCTTATATGGGGACTAAGTTGCGTATTTAGGTAATCAACAAAATGGCGTTTGGCAAGTTTCGAAATTTAAAGTGCTTCCGGAGAGAGACGGAAATCCGAGTTTTCCCAAAACCGTTTTAATTTCTCCTTACCTTATTTATAGTGGGATTTCAAAATAAATTGCACATTAACATTACCACGTTTTCTCATGTACAAGAAAGCATAACTAGAATTCCAATATGACGCTGCGTCTTTTGTCCTCTAGCATCAACTAACTTTTTTCTTATGAACGCCAGGTTGGAGTTTTGCACAGATAAATAGAGTTTTTAATTCGGATTCCAAAAACGTATAATATGTTATACACTGACATTGTCAAACATAATTTATTTCAAAATGAGTAGAATTACCTAGGTAGGCCTTGAAATTATGTCATATGTATCGTATACCAGATTTATCCAAAAATCACATTTATATTTTCCTAACTTTATTCAGGATGGGATTTCAAAATAAATTGCATGTTGTCAATGTTACTTATTCTCTTCTACAAGATGGCGTAGTCAAGTTTCCAGCCGATATTTCCTCTATCGACTTCTACCACCTGCTTTGTTTTTTCATACGGACGATATATTGGAATTTTGAACATTTAATTGGACTTTTCAGTCCTATATTCAGTGATGTATTCCATTAGTTGGCCATCAGCTTGCTGTTCGATTAAAATTATAAGGAAATAACAAGGTATGGTGAAACCTGAACACAAACTGAAAATTTCATTGATGGTAACCAACAATAATAATCATAAATAAGCAGAGATAAATCCTAGCAGATGTTCAAAATGCTGTCCGTTATTTTGTGGGCAAAGTCTAAATCTTCTCTGTACATTATTCACTGCTCGATTTATTTCTTTTCTTTTCTTCCAAACTCTGTTGCTATGTTCAATTTTTGGTCTGGTCTGATATATTATACAAATGACATCTGATAATTTCAAGGCCTACCTAGGAACTTCTATTTTTCTGGAATACCTAAGCTTTGGCTATGCCAATGTATGAAAAACTATACATTTTTGAAATCAGAATTAAAAGCTCTATTCATCTGCGCAAAAATCCAATATGGCGCCTATAAGAAAAAATAAGTTAATGCTGGAGTAAAAGAGACGAAACGTTATGTTGGATTTCTGATTATGGTATATTGCAGAGGAAAAACAGTGGCAATGTTAACATGCAATTTATTTTGGAATCCCATCTGAAATGAAGTCGAGAAAGAATAAAAGTAATTTTGGGATAAATCTGGTAGGCGAAATAAATGACTGATAATTTCAAGACCTACCTTGGAAATTCTGAGACTACTAAGGTTTGCCAACATCAATGTATGACATACAGGTATTATACATTTTTGAAATCAGAATTGAAAACTGTATTTATCTGTATACAAATCCAGTCTGGCGTCTATAAGCAAAAATAAAGTTGAAGCTGAAGGACAAGAGATGAAACAACATATTGAAATACTAATTATGCCGTCTTGTAAACGAGAAAAGGTTGCAATGTTAATGTATAATTTATTTTGCCACAAATAAAGTGAGGAAAAAGTTAAAACGATTTATGAAACATTTGGCTTTTTAGGTCTCTCTCCCAAAGTACTTGCATTTCAAAATTTCATAAGTGACGTTGACTACTTAAAATCGCATTGCCTTCATTTAAGCGACTTCGTATCTCTTACAGTTTCCGAAATCCCAATGGTCGAATTTGAAACACCCTGTATACGCGGAAGTAAAATGTGTAATTCTCTTTTTATTCAGACAAGATACATGACAGTTGTTATAGTTGTAGTCACCGTTCTTGGGGGGTCAAAGTAGGACTACCAGTATCCCTTTACATATCTTCATCTGCCTCATACATACTCATACAACCTGTGTGTGAACGCTTGTTCGGTAAGCTCCAAAACATATGTATTTTAGTTGTATGTCTCCGTCTCGAAAACTTTGTCGTTACGAATGAGAGTATTTCCAGGAAGAAGATGAAAAATAAGCGGTCCCCTGTTACCCACTTCAGGCGTACTGGAGATAGTAGCAGATGCGCTGAAAGAAAGTCTGCACAGTGTTCCGCGCATGGTACGGAGACTCGATCTGTTTACTTATTTTATATGTCGTTGATGAAGTAACCGCCAAGAACGGTGACTAAAACTATATTACTGATGACACATTTAAACTGAATCTGGATTACAAAGCTATATACTGTGTGTTATCTTTTTACCTGATATGCTCTCCCTTAATACAGACTTAATTTTCCTCACACGATAGAAATAACCAAAACAGAAAACAGAATGGATAATATTGACCAACAATACCACAAAAACTGTGTCCGCTTTTATTCAGACAAGATACATGTCAGTTGTCATCACTGATGACACATTGAAACTTTAGTCTAGATTACATAGCTACAATGTGTGTTATTTTTTGACCTGATACAATAATACTCATTTCCAAGGTTACCCAATAAATAAAAGCTTCTGGTCTCAACCATGTCTAGTGAAAATTAAAGAGTAAATCACTGACACTGACAACTTACATCATTTTTTACAAGAGCATTCAAAAAGTCCTGACTTGGGTCAAAGTCTCCTCTAATTTTGAAAATCCTGATTCATATTTCGATTATATGTCAAACATGACTTTTTAAGGTTTCTGTGTCATGTGTTTTCTGTGATCAGTTACTGTCCTGCAAGGAAAAATACTGTATATTTTCTCAATAAAACTATCGTCTCAAACCCTTTTTTGTAAGCTTGTATAGGAAATATTTTTAAAATGGTTTGTGGCCTTGCCAATCTTTATCGATTTCCAATCAACTTGACCAGAAAGGAGACCTCGCTTGAGGACACTCCCTTAAAACTGATGCTGTTGTGATTTATACTTCTTTCACCCCAAGTTCAAACTATAGAGATAATATTTTCTGCATTCCCAGTCTAACAATCATATCACATTAGTACCATGATTGTTTATATTATTTAGGAATTGCTAAGTTCACCTAAATTTCATTTACGATTCTGCTTTAGCAGGTGTGACCATGTCTTGCTCTAAAAAGCGTATTAATATGAAAGAAACTCATTATCTTGGGCTTTGGACTGGTTATAGTCTCAATCAAGTCACATCGCGGCATTAGGAAGCTTTACTTTAGGGAATATCTTCTAGACGAGAGACTCAGCGACATCGCTTACTGCACTTCAGTTTTGCTAATTGATAAATCGTGGCCTAACGAGGGGGGGGGGGGGGGAATCAAGAGCTGCATCCTGATACTTGACAGTATGCTCGAGCAAATACGTTGTAGTGTGTAATGCAATGCGCTTACCGTCGCTCCGCCAGGGCGTATCTCGTGTATCAGAATAAGTAAACAGGGTAACAGCTCTTGATGCGATGTTTACTTCCGTAATGCTGCGGTTCAACCGTTAGGATGATGAACATCCCTTGAGCTCAAATATTGCTTGACTGAAATAAGCCGCACACACGATTTCACGTACAGGACAAGGATGGCAGTTTATTGAACAATTTCGAAAGTAGCTTTTTCAATTAGCGATTAGGAATTTCCAAACAGTATTTATTATACTCAACCAGGAGCGCATACTTTAAAAGTCTGTGGTGGCATAGCCTTATGGATACTGAGGACACCACTTCTGAGCCTAATTGATTTTTTACATGGGTCAAAGCCAACGAAGCATATC
This sequence comes from Acanthoscelides obtectus, assembly GCA_963669975.1. Lineage (NCBI taxonomy): Eukaryota > Metazoa > Arthropoda > Insecta > Coleoptera > Chrysomelidae > Acanthoscelides > Acanthoscelides obtectus. The sequence goes on along the minus strand of CAVLJG010000007.1, from coordinate 77,909,956 downwards.
TGAGTAAGATTTGTATTGACTACAACCCTCAAACCCTTCAACCTGCTTCTCCTGATTTTCGAACCTCTCAATTTGTTTTTGAAAATATGTAGTTTGAGCGGCTTTTGAGTCTTCGTCTTCTTATCGCAGCTGCGCTGCCATTTAATAGATTTGCAAAACCTAAAAAGCTTCTTCGTCAATGACATATCAGTAATATTACGTCGAAATTTCATCAAAATCCGATAACTTTCCGAGATGTAGAGGCGGACAGATAAAAAGACGCACCGACGTAATATTTCATTTTTCAATTTATTCATGATTACAGACAGCCGTTTAGCGTAACAAGTAATATCTGATAGATTAGCTGTAGGGCATGTGGATTCAGGGGTCGTTTCACAAAAATCAACAACTTCCTTGTCCGTAAGCGTTTGGCAAACATTCAGTATCCTTTTCAGCACACAAAAAACTACTCATTTTTTACTGTTATGGGAAGTTTGGGTGCTCATTTATTGTGGATGAAATTGCTTCAATAAATGACTCGAAGCTTCTCTAACTATGATGCAGCCCAATACATCTGAACTATTCCTGAAGCTTAATTGCTATTTTTGGTAGGGTTACCATATTCTAAAGGTAATTCCGAACTACTATCGTTAAGGACCCCACAGGGTCTCTCCTTATTTACATTTAGTTAAGTTCACGCTTGGAGCATGCAATACAACTAGGGAATTCCAAACAACCACTTCCACTCTTGCGAAATATCACTAACTTGCGATTTCTCTCGGTTCACCCACTCCAAGATCAGTAGCGTATCTAAGGTACTCCCTTCCAGTGAGAACTATATGGCCTTAAGTAGTGGATAAAGCAAAAGCTCAAAACATTATTTTTATTCCAGCGTCTAACTTATGACATTAATATTTTACCTTCAACGTTTTATATAGTGCAACTATGAACAAAAGAACGAATTCACTAAATCTAGTTTGAGTCCCTGAGGAATGATGATTTACAGACACCTTTGCATCTTCTACTATACAAGCCGAAATGTAAAGTATTTGAAATACTTATATACCCTGTCCAGTTATTTTGAGGAATATAAATACCGAGTAAATATATCACGTTTCAACATGTACAACACTAAATTCTTAAATATGAGAGAATCTGTGTCGCTGTATATCAAGGTTCCATCCTCTTCTGTGATAGAATTTCTACGACTAAGTGTGCATTATGACTCAGCAAACTATGAGGTACGTAAGGTGTACTATGACCTGTTTGAAGTTAGGAAAAAACTAAAGTTTGGAATGTATGATTCTTTTATGGAGCTAAATGTATGATTTCTTTTTGGAGCTGGACTAAACATGAAATCCTAGGTCCTAGAAGATAAAATTAGATATGAGACAACTTACAGGTTTACTAATACTGCTTTTCTGGCGAAAGATTTCCCAGGCATCCTTCTAAAGCCTTCATTTGAACAATCTTTATTATCGTATACCGATGCTCGCTACACCTGTTCCATGTGACCTGCAATCGGCAACATAGTTTTTTTAATTATTTATGTATTGTAAAAATAGTATAAAATGTAGTCTAAGCTTCTGAAATTTGATAATGATCCATACGCGTTTAGTCAAGGCTTGATAGGTGAGAAAAAACACCGCGAATGAAAAATGCATGCATATACATAGTGAAGATGTAAAGATGACATATTAATAGTTCGGATCTTTTAAAATGGAAGGAGAATCACTTATTGTCAAGTAATATAATTCTTTAACTATATATTTTCAAATACATTTTTAGTTGTGATCAATAGGAGTCGTCGAAGTGAAAATTCTAGGATATTATGTTCCGTCCTCACCGAAGTGAATATTTAGAATACATATTGTAGTACCCTCGTAGTAGTACCCAACCGCCACGATTTCAAAGCGCGCACACAGAGAAGGAAAGCGGCACCGCGCCCCTTCCCCCAATCTTTCTCCCCTCGGGCCGCCTATAAGCCTTCATTCCTTGTTCTGGTGTCTAACTGTTAACACCGCGACCGGCGCGCATTTTTACGTTTTCAGAAGTGTCAAGGAGTCGCTGAACATTTACAATTAGACAACAGGATAGAAGGTTGGCCGATATATGTGCATTGTCGAACGAGTTACCGACTGACGGTCGGCTGAAGGTTCCTTTCATCGCAGAGCAAAATTAAAAAGTGGCGTGCATGCCTCTTTTTTTGAAGGGGCGTCGCCATCAGGTAATTGTCGACTAACCGATCTGTTTTAGGTGCAAGTTAAACGAATATTAGTATGGATGCCTCACCGGCGCTGCAAACTGTGCCTAACATGACGTTTGGGATAACGTTCTGATACTGTTGCTAAGGGATAGCAACCTGGACCTAGCTTGCGATAGCCAACTCCATATCTAGGACGAACAAAGGCGCTTGGGATAATGCTGGAATATTGAACTCGGTTGCCTGGGATAGCAACGTGGACCTAGCTTGTGATAGCCAACTCCATACCAAGAATGAATGAAGACATTTGGGATAACGTTGAAACATTGGACTTGGCTTGTGATAGTCCACACCAAGGACGAATGAAGATGTTTGGAATAATAATGACTCAATACTGAACTCTGTTGCACAAATAACAACACTGAAAGCGTTTGGGACAATGTAGCAACAATGTATGGTCAACAATCTCTTCTCAATTGCTTATGATAGCAAATTTCATCTGGTTTGTGATAACTATGGAACAATATTGTAAGGATGCACATGAGAAGTTAGGAAGAAGCCGAAGTACCATTTTGCATTAATGAACAACAGAGATTAGGTACATCTAAGTGAGACTAGTGTCATATTTTGCTTGTGATAGCAAATTCCACGTGGTTTCTGATAACCATGGAAAAGGGATGTAAATATGAACGTGTCAGGTTCGAAAACCGTCAATGTATATGTTTTTCTTAGCACCAGATAAAGAATAGGCACCTTATGAGAGGTTAGCGTTACATTTTGCCTGTGATAGTTAATTTCATCTGGTTTGTGATAACCTTGGGACATCTTTGTCAGAATGCATATGATAGTTTAGGAAACCACTAAAGTACCATTTTTCGTTAATAACAGATAGAGATTAGGTTTTATCTATGTGAGACTAGAGCAAATTCCGTATGGTTTGGAATAGCCATCAAACAGGTCAATAATACGCCCATGACAGGTTACGAAACAGCTGAAGTACTATTTTCCATTAACAACATATAGAAATTAGGTACATCTAGGGTAGACTAGCGTTGCATTTTGGTTGTGGTAGCAAATTCCACCTGGCTGGTGATAGCTATGGAACAGGACTGTACGTATAAATATGACCGGTTGGGAAACCACCAAAGTCCTAATGTTCAGTAATAACGAAAGTTAAATATCATTATGCCCGATTAACATTACATTTTGCATAGGTCGCACTCGATCAGCGGGGCGCTCTGGATTGTGTTGTATTAAAGGCTATGTAGTCTGTTTCTATAGATGACGCATCACCATGATGATGCGGCGACATTAGTATAATTAATGTTCATGCGTTGTTCTAAGGCTGATATTTCGAGGGCAGGTCTTGTTGATGACGATAGATGAATAAATTCTGTCCTAATCTAGCCACCTAAGGTGAACCAGGTGAGGTAGCGGAAGCCATAATAGAAATTGTCGCATGCAGGGATGTGTGCTTGGTCTGTGTACACCAACCTGTGAGCTGTTCATTAACTGCAAGTGGCAATACTCTATCCCCTAGGTTCAAAGAAGGAAGAGCGTATTCTCACAGAGGCTTCCATTGATATCTTGTGCTTCGGTGTAGGTCTGACCAAGTAAGTCAATTCTAAATAGAAATCAGATAAACTGGGCAGCAACTGAAGGCCAAAAGACCAGACAACATCAACCCATTATTGAAGATGAGGTGTGTAGATCAGCATGGACATTGGCGCGTATTCATCATCAATGGCAGAGCTTTAGGAGCTTTAGGACGCTAAAGTCCTGAGTTGGACTCAAGGGGTCACTTGCCATTCAGATGGCGACTGGTTTAGCACTTTGAAATTGCTGAATCTCAATAGTCCATCTATGAACTACCGACCTTCGACAGTCTCTAAATTGCTTAGCTGCGATGCTATCAATAAAAAAGTCAAGCTAACTGAAAATCAGCACCTATCCAACTTTTTTTTGCCCCCAAGTCTGATGGATCAACAAGTTTGATTCCTTACCTCAAGTTACTTTGTCTGTTTATAAGGATAGAACACTTAAGACTAGGTTATTGAACTGAGATCAGACTTCTCCGTTGAGATACTTTCTTAACGAATCTGGATTTGGAATATGCAGCGATTCTGGTACCCGTTAGGGAGAGTCATAGAGTATATTTCAGATTCATATTCAAGGGACAGCTCTTCTAATACAATGATGTACCGTTTAAATTGTGCCCCTCATGTGTTCACAAAGTTGATAAAACCATTTCTGGAATACCTTAAGCAAAAATTGAATACTCTCAGGTTCAGTATTGAATTGTGACAAAAAGTAAGTAATTCTACTTGACCGGACGATGCAGACATTACTAAACCTAGTAAGGGCAATAATCGACAGCAACCAAGACATACACTGACGAGTGAAATGTCTTGCCTTTTCTCAAGGAAATTTTAACGCTACTATGCCAGTAACATAATATAACTTAAATCTACTTCGGCTGGGGCTTAAAGAAACTGGCAAATGCGGTCAGAGGTATTGAATTATCCAAATGTTGTATAATTTCTCGGACTGGGACATTCGTTGGCCAGGGAAAAGTCTCTAGTTTTGATTAATAATGATAATAATGATTGTTACTTTTGCATGGTACCTTGTGTTGGACAAGCCACAGCAACAAAAAAAATCGGTTATTAACTACCCAAACATACCATCTGCGATGAGACCTGTGCCTCACAGTGACGAAAACCCTATTCCAAAACCCCCAGAATCCTACACTTGCGAATCAGAAAACGAATCAGATCATGGCGATCGAGTGATTCGACAGGAAGAAGATATGCCATCAACGTCAAGAGATCCTGATTTTATACCGAGCACGTCATGCCACCAACCGCACAAAATAACACAGTCAGAATTAAATGATCTTGTAAGAGATTTAGAACTTCCAAAATGTAAGGCAAAGTTACTTGGATCAAGACTGCAGCAGTGGAACTTGTTAGAAGACGATGTTTCGGTATGTGTTTTTCGTAAACGCCACAAAGACTTAGAACTATTTTTCAATATGGAGAATAACTTGGTTTTCTGCAGTAACATTAACGGCTTACTGGCGGCTTTAAATATAAACTATAACCCAGAAGAATGGAGATTGTTTATAGACAGTTCAACATTGAGTTTAAAGGCAGTGTTATTGCATATTGGAAATATTTTACCATCTCTTCCTGTAGGGTATGCAGTTCACATGAAAGAATCATATGACAATATGAAGTACCTATTGACATGCATAAAATACGATGAGCACCAATGGCATGTTTGTGGCGATTTGAAAGTTGTTGCACTTTTACTTGGGCTGCAGCTAGGCTACACAAAGTTTTGCTGTTTTTTGTGTGAATGGGACAGTCGGGCAAAGGCACTTCATTACACCAGACAAAACTGGCCTGTTCGTCAATTCCTAGAGCCAGGTCAAAAAAATGTACAGCATATGCCATTAGTAGATTCGAAAAAAATTTTATTACCACCACTGCATATCAAGTTGGGTCTAATGAAAAACTTTGTCAAGGCATTAGATAGAGATGGGTCAGCTTTTCAATAACTGCGTCAGAAATTTCCAAGACTAAGTGAGGCAAAGGTTAAAGAAGGTATTTTTGTTGGGCCACAGATTCGAAATATTTTGAAAGATACACAGTTTGAAAACACTTTAACAGGTATTGAAAAAACTGCTTGGAATGATTTCCATCTGGTGGTCACTAATTTGTTGGGAAATAGAAAAGCTGACAACTATAAAACCCTTGTCAAAAATATGCTGTCATCGTATCAAAGGATGGGCTGTAATATGTCTCTTAAGATACATTTCTTACATTCACACCTGGACTTTTTTCCTGACAATTGCGGAGCCGTAAGTGATGAGCACGGCGAACGTTTTCATCAGGATATTTCAACAATGGAAAAAAGGTACCAGGGAAAGTGGAATCCTTCCATGCTTGCAGACTACTGTTGGACTCTTGGTAGAGATGCTCCAGAAACGATCCATAAAAGAACAGCAAAAATACAGCGCGTATAGTGATTCTTATAAGTATATGAATCTTGTTGCTTTTTTTAATATATCCTTAAAAATAAAAAGTTTTTTTTCTAAACCGCAACTAATTTTTTTATTTCATTGTCATTTTTGGATTCAGCGCCCCAAAATTAACAAAGAAGTGCACTTTTCCCACAAGATACAATTAAAAAACTAAAATTTGTTGTCAATCCATCATGTATTGTGGGCTTAGATTACGGTAGGATCTTTGTCGGGAAGAAATACATGTCTGGTTTTCTACCTTCAAATTTATTACCTTACATGTGGTAAGAGATCAAGATATAATTGTTTAAGCAATCACTCTTTTACCCAAAATGTTACTGCAGACAAGATGGCTTTTGAAGGGTATTTACAGGCTGAGGCCACCTCAACTGAAATATAGATACTGTAGTTATTCTCAACCAACCAAAGGGGTTGCTGGTAAGCTCTGTAGTTATTTGAATGAGGAAAGCAGCAACACTGCTATCTCTAACCTCAGGTCAGAGTGTGCAAACTAATGTAAACAGACAACATCCGGATTGGGTTGAATAATATTCAAAGTGTCTCGGGGTCACTCATGTGGCAACCACTTTTAGTTTTACCGTATTTCACTTCTTTTGCGATTCTTGCTTATAGTGTTGTATATATTTTTCTGTTTTACCCTTGAACTCATAAACTCACCTCTCATTTTAATTAAATATTTATTTTGAAAACAGGCAGGTTTCGGTTTGTTTATTGCTTGTCCGGTGGGGTAATGACGGTAATCTACCAGTCTGTACCTTTTGTATGCACAAAAATCAAGTCAGGGCAAGTGGGGTAAGGGATGAAGATGTACGTTCGTAATCATAGGCAACCCAAATCTACCCCTCTCATGTGTTCGACTGCCTGAGTGTGTATGCATATGTATGATTGATATGGAGCATAAAACTATGAAGACTACATAAAATTAACTTTTAGCTTTATTTTTGGTTTCAGCTCTTTTTCGGCAAGTATAGAAATATTTAAATTATCTTGAAAAATCGTGGAGAATGATGTTATCGGTAAATATTCTCTTTTTGGTAAAAATACCGAGAAATCCGGTTCAAGTCCATGCATAGACATTCTGAAATTTGCAATATGAATTTATATTCTACATTCTATGCATAACCGTTCATATTCGTCAATATTTCATTTGAAGCCCTTCTTTGTCAAGATTATACGGTTTCCGGCACCAACGATCCACAGGGGACCTCCTAGCTTACGGCACGCAATTGTGGAGTAAACTCATCCAGTCTCATGGTGAGGCTCATGTCGTTGCTCTTGACATCACGAAAGCGTTCGATCAGCTGTGGCACGCTGCCCTCTTAAGCAAACTTCCATCCTATGGCCTCCCAGAAAAGCTTTGCAGATGGGTGGCTGACTTTATCTCTGGCCGCAAGATATCCGTCCTAATTGATGGATTCTCCTCTTCATCCCACAACGTCAACGCGGGTGCTCCCCAGGGATCGGTCTTGGCTCCAACTCTGTTTCTCTTACATATCAACGACCTCCTTTCCTGCACGATCAACCCAATCCACAGCTTCGCTGATGACAGCACTCTACATGCAGGAATTCAGAGTGACAAGCCGATCTCTGCCGCTGAGCTGGAAAAAAGAAGACTAGCGACGATTTCTTCTCTGACAAGAGACCTGGAGGCTATCACTGCTTGGGGACGCAACAATCTTGTACAGTTCAATGCTTCCAAAACACTGTACTTTGACGAACAAAAAGCGTCCTAGCGCTCACACAGTTTCGATGCACGGCCGAGTTTTATCAAAGAGCCATTCATTTCGGCTGGTCGGAGTCCAGATCACCGAGGACCTGATCTGGCACGAACACATCTCTTCAATAGCTGCAGCTGCTGGGAAAAAGCTAGGCTATTTGTTTAGGGCTAAGAAGTACTTTTCTCCGCATGACCTTCTCACTCTATACAAGGCCCAGATAAGGCCTAGCCTCGAGTATTGCTCACACATCTGGAGAGCTGCCGCCACGACTACATTGTCCATGCTCGATGCTGTCCGACTGATTGATGATTCTTCTCTAACAGACAGTCTCGGGACTCTTTCGCACCGGCGGGCCGTCGGCGATCTAGCTCTTTTCTATCGCTACACCAACGGGCTTTGCTCCTCAGAGCTCTCTTCCATAATGCCGCCGCGCGATGTGCCTACCAGACAGACCCGCCTGACTTCGGCGTCCCATCCTAACCGAGTCAAACTTCGTACATCCAGAACTGGCCGATACAACCGCTCCTTTGTCCCGAGGGTGTCTAGATTGTGGAACAATCTACAAGAGGAAGCTTTTCCCAGTTCTACTAACCTTAGGCAGTTCAAAAATCGTATTAACAAAATTTCTTTGGGATCATCATAGCAGCCGCGGTGTTCCGGCATTTAGGCTTCTGCCTGCGTGGCTGTTTCGATATAAAAAAAAAATGTATTGGCTGACCTTCAACGAAGCGTTTTCAGTAAAAAATGCACATTTTAAAAATGAACAAAGTGGTTTTTGAAAAGACATTTGTTCTTGATCAAGATATTCTTTTGTTTGTACCCTCCATGTTGCCGCGTCACTGTAAACGCCTTGATATGACGCTAGAAGGTGTGCAAGCGAAGCATCCGGCTGTAGCATGATGTAATGGAAACTTGGCAAGATTCCTCCGAGCAAAACAAGTCGCTGTGGCAGCAGCAACCGATCCTCCCTTGCTTGGCCTCGAGAGATAACCGAGCGACAACCACTGGACCGAAAAACACGATTTACAAAAAACCTAATAATGCATTATGCCATACGCTGTCTGATGGTCCTGGTCGCTGGCTTCGTGGGTTATTGATTATCCTTCGAATAGAAACGAAAAAAAATACATCGGGGCGCATAAATATCCCATTCTTTTCCGTAAATAAGGGATCCGGTTTCTTTCACTTACTTCTTCTTTGAGGAACGTTACAATCTGGAGTCAGGTTAAGGGCCAGTTGTACAAAACAATAGTAAGCCCGGGCTCACGTCAACTCGAGTCCAAGTTTAATAAGGGTTCAATGACAGATGCGTTGTGCCATCTCAGTTCAACCACAGATGAATTAATGTTTTTTCACATTATGTGTACTTTTATTGCGATCAAACAGTGTTTCGCATGCCATAGAGAATGTAAGGTTGCAAACAGGAAACTAGCGGTATACGTATGATTGTTTATATTTTTTTTTATATTATCATAGCAGATTAATTTTGAAAACATATATCTTGGATGTAAAAATTATTAACCAACAATAATGAAATACATACATACATACAAATTTTGTTCGTGATAATACGCCCAAGCTTTCGATACGCCGTCAAATTAGGTATCTCTTGGAGCCGTAGAGGATGCTTATAAAATTAAATGAGCTAACACCCCAGTTTTTGTATTTATCAAGTAACTATTAAGCGTAGATGCTCATTTCATCAACAGCGTAGACATTTTTTGCATATTTTGTATTTATTAATCCCGGATGTCGTTCATTATTGTTGGATAATAATTTACACATCTAAGTTATATGTTTTCAAAAATTATCAGCTATGATCCGACATGGTGTTTCTGAAATTTCATCTAAGTAATATAAAAAAAAAATATCTATCATAGGTATACCGCTGGTTTCCTGTTTGCAAACTTACATTGTCTATGTCGTGCGAAACACTGATTGCTACAAAAGTACAAATAATGTGAAAAAACCTTTATTTCTCCAAATATAAAAAAAATAATAGCAAAAAAGGAGCTTTGTGGATTTGAACTTCCGTCCTGCGGTTCAGAAATCCCCGTTCTCTCCCATTACGCTACGACGCCTCTCGCTTTACTGAATCTTTATACCGCTACACTTGACACTGACAAATGTCAAGCGAACGTCATGAAGTACTGGACGTTATCCATTACGAGTATATATTCCCCACTTAGGAATTTTTTCTCCTCTTGATGCATGGTCGCACACGTTTCTCCATGTTTCTGGAGTGACGCGATCTAATGCTTGTTTCCATGTGCAATGATTAAACATTTGCCTTTTACAAGTGGTGCTTTTAAGCAACTATCTGTTCCATCATCACATGCTTTCGGTACTGTGTGTGAGCTATGTGTGTATGTTTTGTCATTGTAAACGATATTATTTTTGCCTACAAAAGTTTTTTTTATGGTTAAACGATAAAAACAAATTCTCTTATACCGAAAAACATCATAAATTTTGTCGTCGTCAAGTCGTTTGAAATATATCTACACACTTAGATCTTTGAACTATTTCAGTTTGCCCAAGTATTCTGTCCGTTTCGCTCTGATCTCCGGCTTTTCAATCAGTACCTTCCTGTTATTTTCCAATAGAAGTCCAATTTGCGTACTTCTTTCCAGAATGACGTCAGCTTTAGAGTAAGAGTTACACCATCGTTGATAACAGCATCGTACTCCGCCTTCATTGTAGGTCTCCTTTTATGGATACGCACGAACTTGTAAATAACGTTTCTAATAATTTCTTCATTAAATTGATCCACTGCCGACTTTGGGCTAGATTTATTTATGGTTTTCCGAGGAGAAGTGGATTTTATATTCGGTGATTTGGAGTGATTTTCTTTAACAACACGCTTCACAGTTTTTATGGATACACCTGTAGCTTCAGCTACTTTCTCAAATAAACGGCTAAGAGGTATGGTTAATTCTTCTGTTTCCTCTTCTCACTTCATATATTCAAACACATTGAATGATAATTTGTCGTCCTTGGCTATGAACAACTTTCTTATTATTTCGTTCCCTATTTTTGAAAAATATTTTTTTATGCAATGTTTCATCTGCTAATTTATAGTAACTTACATTTTGGCTGCCAGATCTACTGGTAGTCTTGAAAAAGACTGGGTTGTAGTTTTTAGGATAATTAAAAATAATACCCCTGGAAAAATTATAAGAACGCCTATGTTACGCTGATGTAACTCGTTCGACGTCCAAGAGCAGAATAGACAGAAAAACCTATATGTTTTTACCTAATCTAGTAGAGTTTCCAGTGTATTGTTTCTGAATTCTGCGCATTCAAGGCCACAGCTCACGAGATTCTGAGTTACCTCTACCTGCTGAAGGCATCTGAATGTAACCTGACATCGCCATAGGAGCGCCTAATGATGACGTTGCAGTAAGTATTCGAATCAGTACATTTGTGCATGATTGACTAAAGATACTGAGGTTATGGTCATTTTCTTAATTCATGGTCACTTCTTAAAATAAAGTTCAATATATTGAACCTTTCTTTAAGAACCAACCAATCGGATCAGTAGTCAGTAACGTTGGTCAGGTTATCGCTACATCTGGAATTGGAAGATGGGTACTAGCCATCGGTATTGTGCAAACGTCGATAGTCGATATTTATACCGAGATGTTCGATGTATTTTATATCGCTGCTTGGGCAAATGGTTCGTGAATAGTTGTACTTGGAAGAAAAATGATTTGCCCTTGCTTACGCATGATAGTTTAGAGCTGAAAATCGGCGGCTTGATTATAAAAATCAGAAATGTATGTTAAAAATTGTAATAAATAAAGTCGGTGGTCATGTTTACTTCATCCCATAACAAAGTGCTTATAGGGTCCGATTAAAGATGACATGGCCACGCAAGACAACTGTTGAAATGTATTCTACAAGACTCTAGAAGACATCCGTAGCGAAATTTTTGCCGAAATTGTTACAAAATCAACATGGTCCTAAATTGCTCCCTTACCAAGATAGAGGATGTTGAAAGCGAATAAAACAATATTGATGGAATGGATTAAGATATGCTCTTGAAATTTTGTGCATGTAGTATCATACCTGATAGATACAAACATTTTCGTGTCTGAGACTGCACCAGTGGTGTAGATGTTGGGAAATTATAGCCCCTACAGAAGAAAAAAGAGAATTTAAATCTATACCACGCCCCCCCTCATGACATGTTTTTCCAAAACCTCACAGAATAGTGTGAAGGTACTTTGTCGCAAACTATGAACCAGGTGTGCACCTGGCCAATCTTGTTAATTAGCAGCCCACAAAATATGTAATCTCTTTTGACGTTTATTGAGGTAAACAGATGAGTGGCACGTAACTTCTTTTTGTGACATCTGTACTCTTGGTAATAACCAATCTGGTAAAACCCAGGACCAAATTAAGGACTGGTGTTTGGTATCACCAATGAAAATTTGTTTTGATTGGGAATTTATACATATGTACAGAACAGTATCATCTGAAAGGGCGTGGTGAGATGCCTATGTTTTTGTTTACTGTTTACTGTCATTTTTTTTGTTTCACAGTGTCAACATTTCTGGAGGAGACAGTTGGAACGAAGATCATCATTTATTTTATGCATACCAAATAAATTGTCAGTGATATCAGGAGTTTGTTTCCTAGTTTGAAGAAACAATTTGTTTTATACGTGTTTTTTTTGTTGAGGACAATTTTATTTGCTTTCACCCATAAACAGTGTGTGCAATATTGTTTTGATTCACTTATCAGATAGGTTATATTTGCATTTCAGTCTTTCTCATAACTACAGATGTATTTTTTGTTATTTTAGTATTTACGTTCCCGCGATAAATATACATGATCAATTAACAAGAGATAGTGCTTGCATGATATTGCACTAATTAGGTTCATAATATAGAGAAAAGTCCAGATAGGTAGAATACTTCCATGTACAATGTAATGTAATGAAGAATTTGTTCTATTATTGCTGGGACTGCTCAATAAATATTTTTTTAATTATACATTTTTTTTATTATCCTGAAATTCATTACTAGCCAAACTGATGAAAGAAATACTTCCTTTATTGAGGATCTGTTATGCATCTATGATCATCGAACTGTCTCAATATAGCGTCGTTCGTGCAACTACCTGGCGCGTGCAGAAAAGTATCACTATCCGCACTTGTTACGTAAATAACTATTTTATTCAGCGACTTGAGCGTTTAGTCTTATATTTATTTCGAGTTGATATTATTTTTTACTAATCACCAAGTTAAATAAGTATCGATTCCAGAAAAGTGCCGCCTAATTTTCTACAAAGGAATAGTCGCTGTTGATAGAGCTGGTTAAAAAATACAAACACTTCATCGAATACAAGAAGTGAAGTCCAAAAAAAATGAAAACTGAAGCATGGGTTGTGAAATACAACTCCAAGAAATCTTCTCCATCAGTAATTTGTTCAACAATATTCTCCATTTAACATTATACGCAACATAATCTAAAAACTGATAAACACGTGTCAACTTTGCACCGATTTTATCATATACCTATAAACATCTGTCCTTATAATGTCCGAGAACTTGTAGCGCTAATTTTCCATTGAACGAGGTTCAAAGTTGAACTTGTGTTAGTACAACCGGCCCAAAAAGGTAGAGACTTTGCCCATTCTAGCTCTATGTGTTTGTGAACAGGATGTCAGGAGGGGTCTTCTGGCAGTGCAAATCTGTCCAATCTGGATGCCTTTTAACAAAATTCAGGCTGTAATATCTGAAACTTATGCTGTGCCACATGTTTATCCGGCCGAATCAAACCACATATGTTTAAACAATTTCTGATTATTGTACTTGAAGGAGGTCATTGTTAAGACCAACGCATCTTACAATAAAGAGGAATATTGTAAACATATTTGATTTGATTTGGCTAGGGATTATAAAATACAGGCTGATTAAAAAAACAATAGCTATATTTCCAGCAGGTGTATCTTGAAAAGTGACATTATGTCGTTTTCTTTTGACATTACTTGTGTAACGTCATGGCGTTTGAGCAGCACATAGATGCTTAGTGAGGATTTGTGTGTTAATAATCTGTATTGATGATATTTCCTTTATTTCTTGTCTCAAATATACATACTGTGGATGAATGCTTCATCCTAGAAATTATATATGCAAATTTGCTGAACTAGAAAGATGGGAAAGATATTTAGAAAAAGAAAATCTCTGGTTGGTGATGTATATTACAACTCACAGGTAAGAAAATAGGTTACAGATAGGAATTTCTATAAAATGTGTAAATGTTCATACATTTAGCATTATGTTAAACTTGATAAACATCTATTTTGTGATGTCAAGTAGAAAATAAAAATTAGCGCCTAGATGTAAGGCAATGCAAAAATGTTTTATGTGTGATGCGTCATTCATATTTTTTCTATGATATGGCTTAATTACACACAAAATTGGAGAAAATCGTGATCTATAACTTAGAAAGTAACATCCCTCCAAAAAGGACAACACAAATAACTCGATTGGTACAGCTAATAGATATACTTCATGGGCAGCATATTCAATCACCACATAATCATCCAAACACGATAATTCTACTCTACTACTCAACCAATTTTCTTTCTGTCACATCTTTTTAGAGGTATACCCTACACGGCATTCTGCAACCAACAAAACATGCTGCCGCAATAAATTGCAGCATGTCGTTGAGTTATTGGTCCATAGGTGATGCTATAGGTGACCCTCACAGCGCTCATAGTGAGCAATAGCGGGATGAACTATATAGGTACTTAGGTGATAACCCTGCGGAGCAGAAAGAGCACCCATCAGCAAAGTGTGCCACTGACGAGACTTGATGAGGACAAAACACGAATATAGCTTTAATAATACTATGGCAAGACTTGAGTACCTTTCTTACACATTAAATAAAATTTTCGAGGGCGAACTTCATCCCGTTGTCAAAGTAAAGGGTGGGTCTAACTATTGGTCATTTGTTTGTCTGGGCGGTCCGTAGGACCTTTGCCCATTAGTCACTGTCTGATGTACGTTAGTCGAATCTGTCAGTCCTGGTTGCCCAGAAACCAAACAAAGTCAAGGAAGTAAAGGGTGGGTCATCAGTTGGACTTTTCAAGTAGGTATTATTTTGACAGCTGATAACACTTCCATGCTCAACATATTGACAGATATATTATGTCAAACTTCCGCTGTGAGCAATGGATCGTTTCATTCTTGAACAAAGGTGGGAAATATTGGAAAACTGTTTTCAGAGTGAGTGCTGAGTTGCAGAAACTTTGCGAAAATTGAGAAGACTGTTTGGTCGGAATGAAACTCCGTCCGCAACTGGTATACGAAAATTCCTTAAGAAGATTCGTGAAACTGGCTCGCTTGTGGATAACAGAAGGTATGAGCGTGTTCGACCCTTACGTACAGCCGAAAACATTGCTGCTGTTACCCAGAGTGTGCGTAAAAACGCAACAATGTCAACTCGTCACAGAGCACAACAAGTAGGGATCAGTCGCACTTCTGTGCTGAAAATATTGCAAAACGACATGGGATTATTTTCTTACAATGTGCAACTTGTGCAAGAGTTGAAACAAAATGACCATCTGCTTCGACATCGTTGCTCTGTGTGGGCTCTAAGTCAATTGGAAACGAACGTCAATTTTGGTCGCCAAATCATCTTTTTTAAACGGGCAACGCTATAGAGTCATGTTGAGGAGTTTCTTGTGGCCACTATTAGACATACTTGCACAATCTCTGGTTCCAGAAGGATGGCGCAACATGCCCAACATACCAGCAGTGAAACAATCGATCTTTTACACACTAAGTTCGATCAACGCGTTATTAGCCGTTCTGGAGACGTTCATTGGCCAGGCCAGACCGCAGCTGCGATTTGACGCCCATGGATTCCTTCCTAACAGCTAACAGCGGTCCTCAACGGGGCACGGTTAAGGACCGCTGTTAGACTAACGATCTTCAAGCAATTGATGCTTTTGAGGAAAATATCCGCCGAGCTATTGATGAAATAGACCCACAAACTATCGGAAATGTGCTTAAAAATTGGGTTAAGAGGATGGACTACTGCCAGGCCAGACGCGGCAGGCAATTAACTGAACTTGTTTTTCATAATTAATCGGAAGGTGTATTCGTTTGAATAAAGTATCGAGTATTACATATTATTGAAGAGTGTAGTTTTAAATCCAATTTAAAAAAGAAACCAACGGATGGCCCACCCTAGATGGTAATGAAGTCCTTGATATGGATTTTATTTCACATATTCAAACCAATCTTTCTCTTAAATATCTCAAAAGAGGCGTCTTATTAAAAATGAATTGAAAAATGCAAAGTGCAATTCATTTGGAAAGGATTTAAGTGACGAGAAGCTATAAGACATGAAGCACATGTTGAAGAAAAGTTTGCCGCTCTATGTGCAAAACTTTAGAGAGGCCTTTTAGAATATACCAGGACATTTGAAATGTGGGCATCAGTTACAAACTAATTATAGAAGAAATACAGTAATATTCCACCTAGTAAAGCGCGCATGCATAAACCAGATAAACCTCTATCCTGATAGTTCTTGAATATATAGCAAATAAATATTAAATTAACTCCACCTAAAGCCTGCATCGGAAACGCAATATAATATATCACACAAATATGCATTTGGTGTAACCGCAAAACAGTCATTTCAGAGGATTTGTTGGAGTAAAAAATCCAATTTAGTACCTCTGCCGTTGAGGCTTTTACGCTTTTTCATGCATCCCGGCCAACATAAATGCCTAGAGTTATTCAAATTGAAACATAAATTATGCTTTGAATTCAGTGGGAAATTTCTTTTCAGCCAGACTTCTTTTACTTTCTGAAGTAGTAAACATTAAGGTATATATTATGTAATATAGTGGAAGCACAAGAACCTACTGGAGATATTTCTAGAGGATATTTTGATAGACGTAATATAAAAGTGTATAAAGAAAGTTATCTTTTTTCGCAGCTCATCAGAGTTTCTCCTCAGTTGAATAGCATTGCGGACGTAAGTGGGCATCAAGAATAATCTAGTTAACCAGGAAAATGCGAAGTTGTTATCGAAGAAAAAGTTTTTAATCCATTCCGTAGTCACAAATAGATGCCTAAAATTGATGATATAAGTCATGTTGATGACAGGTAGACCGATTTTCAAAACTGATAGGAGCAAGCCTAGACAGAAACTTTCAAGGAACACAATTCTTCAATTCTAGGAAACTTTCCTAATGGAAAATGTTAGTTTACGGCTATTTATTCTCAAATGTCTTTAGATAGGAAAATATATTGACAAATACAACTCCTGTTGTATTCACAATTTACTATACTCAAAATGGAAAAAGCTTTTTTCGCACCTGTATGTTTTCGATCTTCATTCATATCAGAAAATACTACACAAAGGAAAAAATGCAAACCCAAAGATTACGCAGTTTTAAGAGAATGTAACGGTGACCTTAAGACTTGAGAAGTCCGATACTGTAGACTTAGATACAAGTGCTTGTGTTCTAACAAATCACGCGACATGAAATTACGACATTCTTGGGAATAGAAATGGATGCAAAACTCAATTGGCAACGACACACTGATATTGTGTGTAATAAGTTGGATCACTCGTATTATGCAATTATAAAGCTTAAGTTTTGCTTGTTAAATCAGTTTTACTAGATCTATATTGTTTTTCCAATAGAATTAGATTGATATTTAACATCCATAAAAGAGAATCCTGCAGAGAGAACTTTAGGGATAAGTGCCTCACGCCTGTAATAAGCATTCATATTTATAAGTGTGCCCTCTTCACACATACAGACAAAACAAAACAAATACACCAACATGCATTATGATACGAGGGCAGATGAGAATCAAAGTATTCCAAAACACACTGACACTGTTTGAAAAGTTACCACAATCCACCTGCATTAGGATATATGCCAGACTTCCAGCTAATCTCAGGAATGTCAGTAGAATTGCTAGTTTTAGGCCCAATTTCACCAACAACAGTCCGTTATTCTCGACCTATAGGGTAACAGACCGTCAGATACAGCGAATGAGCTTCAATTTCCAATCAACAAATTTTAGCAACCAATAGCTATGAAATGTTGAAAACAAAATACTGTCAAAGAATGAGATGACAACTTGTCATTGAAACATTACCAGCTTATTGAATGTTAAGAAACTATATATAATTCCGTCAAAATTTTAAGAAATGTTTGATTTTTGAATTAAATTCATGTTTTAATTACTATTGTTGATTTTTTATCCATGTTTATATTATTTTCTTCAATTATTGATATGTGATACTGGGTGTTTTTTCCTATAAACCTCTTGCAGATAGCCATTAAGCACCTACTTGATGACAGGCTCTACCAAAAGATATTGCTCGTTTCCAAACATTCATTCATTTACTTGCCGTTCATCAGAACCATTATGGCACCTTAGATTGATATTCCCACAAAACCATTCAAGGTTTTTTGATATCCATACATCCATAAAGTTGAATATTTTTCGTTGTTCAGGAACTGAACAAACATCCACACTATATTCACAGCGATTGAGTAATTCCCAAATATATGCCTTAAAGATACCAGCAAACCTAAAACCTGCAAAAAAAAGAACTACAAATTTGACATATTTTTCTTTTTTCACGAGTACACATTCTAGGTTATATTTATATTAGACATTATTTGAATATAGTCAACGCCAAACAAAGTGGCGTGCACGTCATCAAGATAAAAATTCCCCGACCTAATGCCTAGGTTTCTATCACAAACAATTGCTCTATTGCTGTTTCATATTAATGTGATATATAAATTGTAAAATGGTCATTACTCTCTTATTATGGTTAATAGTCATATAAACATTGTTATTAAAATATCACATAAGTTGCTTTCTGATAAATTTAGACGCATTATGCGAAATAAAATGTTTTGCAAACGCTCCAATCACTTATCGACATGTAAACGCACTAAACCGATTTCGCAGCGTTGACACATTGTCACCTTGAATCTTATTTAAACTGGGAACTGACATTTGTATTAATTTTGACACTGAATCAATTTGTGGCATTTCAAATCTTTATAAATCCTTTGGCCCCGCATACTGTAAATCAACAACTGTTTGTTTCAAAACAAAATTATTCATTTTACGAGTAGATAAAGGCAATTTTGGTATATAAAGATGCCCAAACAGTTAAATAGTCGGTGTAAGGAACTCGTGGCCTCGTTAATGCACTACTTTGAGCAAGAAAGGGACAACAACGGGCCTTTGTTGCCTTTAAATGCTGTTCAAGAGGTAGGTTACTAATAATTATATGTAATGTATTATTAATAATAGTGAAATTTTATTTCATTTTTTGTAGCGTGTTGCTGCTGCTTTAAAAATTAGTTTAAGGACAGTTAGTCGTATTTCCGAGGGTTTGAAAAGTGATGCAAATTTAGAATCGCCCAAGAAAAAGCGGAGTTATATTAAACGTGTAACCAACACAGCGACATTGGATACAAGTGCCATTCGAGAAGTGATCTATAATATGTATCACAAAAGTAAGATCTTATTATAATAACTTATCAGAAATTTGCATTAATTTGTTAACTAAATTATAATGTCATATTACACATGGTTTCAGAAGAACAAGTTACGATACAAACTTTATGGTCTCGATTAAGAGATAGGGCATTATTTGATGGTAGTGCCACGTCTTTAAGGCGGTTGCTTAGAGATCTTGGATTTAAGTGGCTTAAGGACAATCCGCGACGAGGGCTCATGGAACTACCAAGTATAGCTTTGAAAAGGGTGGAATTTCTAAGGCAATACAATCAAGCCAAGGTTGAGGCCTTATACCAGTTTGTCTTCCTCGATGAAACTTGGATATTTCAAAATGGGACCATGGTCGCTCTTGGCAAAATGGAAACCAAAAAAGCGTGAAAGCTATTAAAACAGATGGTAAAAGGTATGTACTTTTACACAATTTGCACTATAAAATTTAAAACTAATATATTTTAGATACATTATATTACATGCTGGAAATGAAAATGGGTTTATTGAGGGTAGTGAAGCGATATTTTCTTCGAAAACAAAATTGAGCGATTACCATGGAGAGATGAACCAGGACAATTTTTTGAAATGGTTTCAACATCAGTTATTAGAAAAATTGGAGAGTCCATCTATGATTATACTGGATAACGCCCCTCATCACAGCATGATATTGAACAAAGTGCCCAACAATGCATGGACAAAAAAAAATATCCAAGACTGGTTGACAAATCAAAACATACCATTTTTAAACACAATGTTTAAAACAGAGCTATTGAGTATTGTTGCTCGGTACATAATGCTTCTTAATTATATATATTTTGGTCGACAGTTTATATTTCTTTTGTTTATTCCTATTCTTAAAATAACTGCTTTTTTAGAAACAAACCACCTAAAATATACGTGATTGATGAATTGGCGGAACAACATGGGCACAAAGTTCTTCGTCTGCCTCCTTACCATTGTATATTTAACCCTATTGAGTTAATTTGGGGCATAGCAAAAGGTTACTATAACAGACATATTGGTAGAGATGGTAACAGTGAAAAAGACTGTTTGGATATGTGGAACGAGGCTCTACAAACGGTTACCCCAGACATGTGGAAAAATTGTGTTCGACATACTGAGCAAGAAATCTTTAAATGGTATGAAAGAGAACGAATTTTTGATCGACCAGACATCGAACCTTTAATAATCAACTTTGAGAGTGATGAAGATTCAGATTCAGACAGCGCTGAAGAAAGAAACTCCGACTAACTTTATTGTACAGAAAAAGCTTACACCAGTAGCTTACCTAATTTTAGAATGCATTTTTCTGTATGAATTCTGTAAAATAAATACCATGCATAAAATTTGGAGGACCCCATTTGGATTTTTATTCAGTACCTTTAAGCTATCAATTAAATATGGTAGTTTCATAGTGTCATCTGATCAATAATTGTCATACTTAATGATTATGCAAGTACAGATCTATAATTTTATTATACTATTATTTTTGTTCTCATTTGAGGTTAATATTGCTTATAAACCTAGATATGTAAATAATAAATTTTATAATTTTACAAAAAGTTTGGCAACAATGTAAATTTTTCAACACACCCACCTTGATGACGTGCACGCCACTTTGTTTGGCGTTGACTATACAGCTGATTATTGCATTTCAAGGAGTGAAACATGTGTGAGATCTGTCAACTCTTGGTACCAGTCACAAAACATATATACTCTGAAGGTTTAATTCCATGATATTCAATCACAACACGGTGACTTGTGTGGTTGTCAGCGGCCATTTTGTGAGGGTGCGACAGGGTTGTCAGATTGTGCATTAATATCCCGTTTCACCCTCCTGGTCCCAGTGGAGTAAGTTCCGCCAACTGTTGAAATACACTCTACTATGCTTTATAAGACTATTCGTGACACTTTTCCCAAAATCATTGCACAACACTTGAAAAAATGAAAATGAACATTTAAAATTATTTCCATGACGCCGCAAAATAGCTCCGTCGGTACCTTGGTTTATACATCTTGACAGTAGGGATGTTCGATAGGATCCTATATTTAGAAGTATCAATACATTTCACGAGTATCGTGATCATTCGATCCGGACTGTGTTAGAAAGAGTGACTGCCATTTGGCTGTGACATTACCCTGCCAAATCAGACATATCTTTCATCATTTTCAAAGAAATTGTACAAAATCTTCAAATGTGTGAAGTTAGCGAGTTTCACTTCATACGTTCTTACCAGACATGCCGAAATCATCAGTTGCTGCCGTGATATTCATCCCGACCACTGCATCCCTACGGCTAGGCGACCTGTATGTTAAATTTGTATTGATAGGGCAGCGGGTTATGCTATAAATCATATGTCACAGTGTTTGTGCACTGATTGCAACGGTTAGATGATACCAAAAATATTTTCATAAATAGGAGATCTTTCCCATTCCGGATCGAATAATCTACCAAAGATGCTTAAAATCATGATACCTAGTAAATTTTCACGAAAAAAATGCAAAACCAGCAAATGTAAAAGATTCATTTCGCACCCTCCACCGCGGTACGTGATCGTCGTTAGACTTGGCAACCCTCGAGTGACAGATAGATATCCCCGCCAGTCAACGACCGCCAGTCAAGAACACAAAGAATAAACATTGCTAGTTTTGATGATTTTTGGACTTAAAAGACATTATTTGTGAAACATTTTTCACAATTTTTTGTCTATGTCCATAGTAATTGCATTATACATCGGGGAGATGTAGGGATTGACACGTATTGCACATATTATCTGTGTTTTAGGATGGAGAGGACATAATGCTTTTATTGCTTTGAAGAAATTTATTAACCCATAAATTAATAAATGATTACTATTATGACGTAAAGGAAGATGAGGAATTGTATGGAATATATTTTATATTCTATTTTCTTGCAAAATACAGACAAATCCAAACTATTCAACAGGTATGTAATGATAACTTTCAGTATATTCAAGTTGGTAAATTCTAGAGTGCCATGCATTAAAAAACGTCCAAATCTGCTGCCAAATTTAACAGCTAGAAAATCGACCTATTATTTGCCGCATTCCCATTCGCTGAGGGAGATAACGGATTGTAATCCACATATATCAAAATACATGAAAGTTGTCCTGTTTTTTCTGTACAAAAGCATCATGTTGGAATGAAAAAGAGGTCTTGTTTATAATACAGTCGAATTTTCACGATTTTATTCAATATTTCAATAGAAATCACTAATATTCAGAGGCGAGAGCTTCTGTCAAATTGCATTTCGATAAAGTATTTTCCCATTGGTCCATAATATTAATGTTGGTGAAATCGGCCCTTAAACTACGAAAATTATTAGTTGAAAAATGTTTCAACTCTTTGTCTAAATACCTCGCACTAAAATTTTTTTCATGTCTGAATGTCTAAACACTTTTTTGTTTTGTAAATAATCAAAGTTGTTCCTGCTGTACTGTCTTGTAAATACTTGTGTTTGTTTTGTTTGACTTTTAATTACGTGTGCTATGTACCTCCTCTTCGGGCAAGTCTTGCGCAATTATGATGATCTACAAAACAATAAATGTATCTATCTATATAATTATGAAGTTGGAAATTATAGATCAACTTGAAAATGAAACCATATCATTTTGAAACCATCAATGAAAAGAGCGAAACAGCTTACGTTAAGTGACCTCGATCGAGACATTAATCTTGAAATTCAAGGTCATTCAAAGGTCAACTTGAAAATTTTATAACAAGAATTGTATATCCTTGACCTTCTAGGTGGAACCTTGGTCCTTGACCATAAACTAAGAGAGCTGCAGAGGTCAACTAACTGCAATGCTAAGGTCACATCAAGACAATATTTTCCATCCTTTCCACTTGTGGACCAAAAATTACAATTTTGTTTAAAATTTTATAGTGTACCCCTAGATGACCTTGAAGGTTAAGGTTAAGGTCAAGCTCATCATAAGTTTCAAAGGTAAAATTTCCTACTTTCTAGCTGTAAGGTCCAGAACATTCGATTTCTTATTAATAAATTTCTAGGAAATCTCTAAATGACCTCGAAAAATTGTTTTTGAGGTCGTGACTTACATAACTAACGAAATTTAAGCGTTTCTTTCTTTTTCATCGGTGGGGTCAGAAGAAGTGCTTTCATTTAAATTTTGTTGTCTTCTGAATGACCTTGGATATCATCTGGTCACGCTCAACGTCTCTATTACAATGTACTTTCAAGACTATGCAATGTTTGTCTTTTTAGGTGAAGCCAGAAACTCTTTGAACATCCTGTATAAGCCCTACACTAGTAACCACGATAACAGATTTTTGAAACATTGATAACAAAGGCATAAGATGTATACTCAGTCATTGATCTCCTTCAGACTATGTATCACTTGTTTTTCCACACTCACTAGCAAACATTAATTTTTCAAACATGGCTATCAAGTACCTGTTGAAACAAAATGGGAACGTCAATTCTGATTTATGGAAAGCACGGGCTACTCGATTAATCATATATGCTGTTCCTGGAGATATGATGTTGCGTGATTTTACATATACAGTAGCGGTGGTAAGGGGGTTGAGGAATTCTTAAGCAACCCTTTTTTCAGAGATTTATTTATGTATAGTCTAGTGGAAACCCGTGAACTATTAGCTTCCTTGTCACACTTCTTATATTAGTTGTAGGTCTCCTGGAAGCTTTCAAACAATGCTGATAGTGCAAACTGGAATACAGCTTGCTGTTTTCACTATCGTTGTGGTCAATTCTGGTAATAGATTGTACTTCGTGCTGTATTATACAGGGTGGCGAATTTACTGGCAGCTCAGTTTTTTTTAAAAAACGCTCAGACCCGTCGAATTAGTTTTCGAGGGGGACACAAGTTTGGCAAAAAATCACGTTAGCACGTGCAGCCCCCTAAGCGGGGGTGACACCATCCCCAAAATCTTAAATGGAAATCGGGGTCGAGTGATACCTTATTTTAAAGGTCTTTCAATTCCCTTTATAATGATATAAAATTAATGTACTTCAGTTCACTAGTTTTGAAGATTTATTGATTCAAAGCTTTAATAGGTACATCAGATTAGTTTGTACTACTTTCAGATGAAATTTGACTAAAAGAATTTACTTAATAAGTAAATGGTTTTCTTCATGTATTTTACATCATTATAAAGGGAATTGAAAGACCTTTAAAATAAGGTATCACTCGACCCCCTTTTCCATTTAAGATTTTAGGGTTGGTGTCACCCCCGCCTAGGGGGCTGCACGTGTTAACGTGATATTTTGTCAAGCTTGTGTCCCCCTCGAAAACAAAATCGACTGGTCTGAGCGTTTTTCCAAAAAAAAAAACTGAGCTGACAGTAAATGCGTCTGTTTCGTTTCTGTATAACGAGTATTCCACTAGAGGCGCAATTTTTTGTGAGGTTCTAGCTTACGTTTTACAGTAGAAACGTCATGTTTTATTAAAATTTGTAAACTACTATAGTTGGCAATTTAAAAAAATGGATACATACACACGGGAACAACGTGTGCAGATAATTCAACTTTATTATGAAAATGGACGTTCAAGTAAAAATGTTTTTCGTAAATGACGTGAGTTTTATCAGTGGCACAGTCATCCAAATGAGTCAATAATATCGAGAATAGTGATTAAATTTGAAGAGAGTGGTTCAGTTTTAGACATAAAAACACTGATTCGTCCTCGCTCAGGCCGCTCACAAGAGAATAGTGCTGCAGTTCGTGAGAGTTTTCAAGATGACCCAAGAATGTCGATTTCACGGCGTTCACAACATGTGCATATCCACAAACCACTGTTTTGTGTATTTTGCACAAGGATTTGGTGTTAAAAGCATTCAAGATCCCATTGACACCGACCATGCAAAACGTCGTGAACTCGTTAATTTCATTGATCAACAGGAAAAAGGATGTTTCAAAAAATCATCTTTAACGGCGAAGCACGTTTTCAACTCAATGGGTATATAAATGAACAACATTGTCGGATATGGCGTGAGGATAATCCAAGGGTGGATGTTGAACAAGGTTTACACCCAAAAAAAGTCACTGTTTGGTGTGTTCTTTGGAGTGGTGGAGTGATTGGCCCTTACTTCTTCGAAGATGACGATGGTCATGCTGTTACTGTGAATGGTCTTCGATAGCGACGAATGTTAGAAGATTTTTTGTGGCCTAAACTGAACAATATTGATGCCCAGACATTTGGTTTCAACATGGTGGAGCAACCTGTCACACATCACGAGACATAATCCAGTTATTTGAGCAGAAATTAAATGGAAAAGTTATCTCCAGAAACGGACCTGTCAACTGGCCAGCTCGTTCGTGCGATTTGGCTCCGTTGGACTTCTTCCTTAGGAGCTATGTTAAAAGTAAAGTGTACAGGAACAATCCCCAGGCGTTTGAAGCATTGAAAGAGGAAACAACCCGTGTAATCGCTGAGATAGAGCCGCAATTATGTGACCGTGTCATCGAGAATTTTAACAAAAGAATGACTATTTGCAAGTTATCACGGGGCGATCATTTGCAAGATATCATTTTCACACATAATTTTCTTAAATTGCCATACATGTTTCATTTTAAATATAATATGTTATATTCATTATTTTATTACATAATAAAAAATTGCGTCGATATTGGACAACCCAACCTATTAAACAGATTTTGGATAGAGTAGAGTTGCTCAGCTTTCGTTCTCGTTATATCAGAAACCAAGCCTTGGCCACGCTGAGGAGTTGCCAAATCGTACGAAACAGCTGTCCATGTCTTATTTTGTAGTATTTTCGACTACAGGAAGCTTCTTCACAGCATTATAAGTTGGATTGGGATATGGCGCAGAACAACTGACAGTTGGACATGACATTTCGCACTCGAACTGTAAAAGCGATGAACTTTTAGTATAGCCAAAAATAATTCTGGAAGTTGCCCATAACATCGACAGTCGTCAAGTCGAAAAAACCATCGTCAACGCATATCAAAAATCGCCAATTTGGGGAGAAATCGACAAACGTGACAACCCTCCAACCTTGAGCTGCAAAAGAGTTGTTTCTATACAGTTTAATACGGTAGACAAGAAACGTGGGCCTTACCGTTCCGCCTACCTCAAAGCGAAAATAGCCCATTTCCTGAATCTCTTTTGCACGAAGCCAATATTGCAATTTTATATTGCGGCTACGGGAAATTTTCTTCATAAAATAGTATTTTCGTCTGGAGCGTTGTAAATTATTTTCTCGAAGATTGCCTGTTTTCCATATCGAACACCATGGAATAAGGTTGAAATAATATTATAACGCAGCCCGTGAAAACAAAAAGCACAAAATTGCGCATAGACGGGTTGTGGTAGTCTACCTTATTACGAACTACTTTTATGGGAAAAGTTTCATTAGAATATTAAATACCTTTTCAAATAAGTTTTACTTGCATCCGACCTGAAGAACTAAAATTTATACAATACTCAAGGCTTTTGTGCATGCCATTCTGAATAATCTATGTATGATCGTGTACAGTTAAGCATATTCCTATTACTACCATCTTACTTTTAGCGTTTGTTTATAATTGTTGGAAATAATTATCGAATAAACTAAATCACTTCCATACAGGGTGTTTCACAACTTATCCGACAAATTTTAACCACTTATGCACTGTTACGAAAGAAGCTGATTTCTCAAAAAAATATAATAAAAGTCCTACAGAAATTAAGTTATACCAGAGTTTCAATAATAAATTGTAAAATGATATATATATAAAATATCTGTATTTTGCGTTCACCGTCGTGATAGTAGAACACGCATTAATAATTTATTGTAGCAAATGTTGCACCAAACAACTGACGAAAACAAAATACCAGGAATCTTTTGTTTTTCATACTGATAAGAACGTGTAAATAAGGTTTAACCTGTATCGTGGGTGATCTGAATGAAGAACAATCGATTTTTGTGAAGTTAAATAAGAAAGTATTTTGCGAGTTTATGTTTTTAGTTATTTATTAATAAAAATGGCGCATGTGTACACTAATGAGGAGTTAGTGAACATTGTTTTCGTGTACGGAGACGCGGAGCAAAATTCGCGAGCGGCTTCTCGTTTGTATGCAAACCGATTTCCGAATAGGCACATACCACATAACGAAACATTTAGTTCAATTGTTTGCACGTGCTAGTGGAGATTTGCGCCCCAGACGTGGAGAGGATGAGGGTCAAATTCGCCCACAACGCGTTTTAAATGCCGAATACGGAATTTTGGATTAGACGTGCCCAAGTTTGCATTGCAGTCAATGGAAACAATTTTGAATAGCTTTTATAAATTAATGAACTGTTAGACTGTATTATTGTATTATCTCGATTTCTGTAGGATTTTCATTACATTTTTTTTAAAATCAACTTCTTTCGTAACAGTGCATATGTGTTTAAAATTTGTCGGATAAGTTGTGAAACGCCCTGTATACTACTAGTCACAGATAGCAGGATATCGTATCCTAATATTCTAATGATCCTACGTGTCTCAGTTGCCATGAGCTGCGCGGGTTCGAATGCCATCCAAGGAGATTTTTTTCTCTAGGCTATGGATTTTGTGATAATCCGTACGTGGTAGACGGTCTCGGGCTGTCGAACGTGCAGGAACCACCCGGCGGATCTCTAAGGCATATCGCATACACACGTGTTCCCTGGCTACAGTCCGTGTGACGCCCCCCTGCCTCATATATTCCCCTATAGCCTCACGATATCCACGGGTGTTTGGACGTTAGGCTTTCGTGGCGGTCAAGTATAAAAAATCATCATTCAAAATGGTACCCATCAAGTTGCCTAGCAATGCGATGAACTGATCTGTTCCATTGTAGATAACAGTTTGAGCCTGTCAGAAGTTCATTGTTGGAAAGAACCATAAACAAGTTTATGAATGCATCGATCTTCGACAAAATGATATGTTCATACCATTAAATATTTCATCAGAAAGTTAACTTCGTCTTTAGAGATAAGATTATTGGAGGACGGAAAACTTCCTCATTTTACTTCTCACGCCACTGACGAGGTAGTACTGAATGACAATTTCGGAAATGAGATATTAAGTTTTTTGGAAGTTACATAAGATGGATATCTCGAAAAACCATGTCACTAATTTCTGTCGATCTGTCTGTCTTTCCGCTATTCCTTGACCCTTCTATAACTTGGAAAGTACCGCTAGATTTTGCCGCAATCTTAATACAAGGTTACTGCCGTGCCAAGATCGACAAAATTTTATAGTTTTTGAAAATCGACCCAGTGGCGGCGGAGCTTCAGGCAAAAGCTACAAAATAAAATCGCTCAAACTTCTGATGGTTCAAAGGCTCCTGATCTTTTTTAGAAAAAAAGATGCAAGGGTTGAGAATCGAGGGTTGGGGGTTTTAGGGGGTGGGTAACTCTACCCATCTATTAATGAATATTTGACACATCATAGATTTTCCCGAACATTTTTTTTGAGTGCTGACGATTATCTCTTTTCATGATTAAGCTGTCTCTCCCTATGATACTACTTTACTTGACCCATATTATCAATCTGAATCTTGCAGACGAGTAGTAATACCTAAGATCAGCCGATATTTTGGATCTTAGGCCCATCAGTCTGTTGAGCGTTTTGTCAAAGAACTTGGAGAAAATCATTTAACTGCAAATCTTAGATTTTGGTAGCATTTATCAACTGGTTCTGATAAAATAGCAGTGCAGTTTTTCCAACCTGCCGGTCTCAGCGCGTCTCAGTTTCTATGTATAGTTTTGTCAAATGAGCACTTGTTACTTCTTGTATGCCTCAGGGCTCAATCTTAGGTCCTTTGTTATTTTTAATTTATGTAGCCCATATTGCTAAGTCCATCCAATATTCACAGCTACAGTCATATGCGGATGACACTCAACTGCTTTACTTCTTTTACCGGAAGGTCCTCCAGAATGCAACTATGGAAACTAACGATGACATTGACTCTATTTGCACTTACTTAGTACATCTGAATCTTTTGCTTGCCGTTTTGTTCAAATTACAGAACAGATGGAGTCGAAGCTTCTTTAAGTATATATATTAATAATCTGAATCTTCCTTTTTCTGAAAGTGGCAAGTGCCCAGGTGTGTTAATCGATGAAAGTCGAAAATCGAACGTTAACATTTGAATAGCCTCTTAGAAAACACTCATATCCGTATAAGAACCCTGTTTGCAAACATAAATTGAATTTTAGAGTGCAAAAAAGTTGTGTAAGTCTTTTATACATATCATAAGTTTCATTATAACCTTGTTTAGATGATGCAAGTCGTAACAGAATATCTGTAAAAAATAACTGGATATGTTTCGTATTTAGTTTAAGACAATTTGACCATGTTTCGGATCGTTACCCTTTGATAGATTGGTTAAAGATGACATACAGGTATTTAGTGAAATAGGTACCTAACGTTTATAACTAAGTTACTCATCTCTGGCACTTATTTATGTGAAAAACTAATTTTCAGATACAATGTTCATCAACGGCCTATCCGTAACAAATCTTCATGAACAATGCCCTTTGATAGTTTATACGTAGTAAATGATCCTTTCATATAATGCGTGCATGTTGTACAATAGCTTAGATTATATAAAAGTCTACCTCTATGTAGTACTAGAAAACATTGAAAAGCTCTTCTGTTCAATGATGCTTTTTCAAGGTGTTTTTCTCCATCGTTATACTTTTTTGCTAACGTTTGTTTAGTTCGTAATCGATTTCTTGTGCATTCTCCTCCTTTCAATTTATGTGTAGTACAGCTGTAGTTTCCTACCATTTAATATTTTTATGCAGTAAAGGGTTAAGTGTGAGAATAGCTGTCATAGCTAAACTTAATTATAGGTAATACATGCATTACCTGTAATATCTTTTTAATAAAAGATGGTTTATGATTTGCTTTGAAACTTAGAATGCTGGAAAAACGTTTTTAGCAGATGCGTCGTGTATAGGTTGCACGGTGACGCAACTATCGTATGCCTAAGTGTGGTGGTCTGATGTCAGATCCGCATGGGTAGTATGCAAGAAATCTATAAAACGTCAAAAAAAACCTATAAAATGTCATTTTGCAGACTAGGTAATTTTTAGGGTGCAGTCATTCCACGTCTGCTCACTAGGATCGTTGTGAGCATCCATCTATGGAGGAATGACTCAACTAAACTATACGCATTGTTGATTGCATATGTTTTTTGAAGCCGAGTGGTCTGTAGTTTTCATCTCTGAGAAGAAAGTTGGTTGAATAGCAAGATCGCAACTGGATGATTATATGTATGAAATCAGCGATAGTTGCTGTGTGAGAAAATTACTGAATATGCTGCCAATGAAGTATATCTATTAGCTGTGCCCGAATAGTTATTTGTGTTCTGCTTTCTGAATAGACGTTATGCTCAAAGTTACGAAAAACTTTGAGGAGAATTACGGGAAATCACCACCGCGCCCGCGTTGTGTGGAATTATTGTTAGCATGTATATGGCTTGTAATTTGACAGTGTACAGTGAATATAATTATTTCTTATTTCTCTCATTTTAGAAATTCAGCAAATTTGCATATGTAACTTCCAGAATGGATGAGAAAAAGTGGTTGCGTAACTAATTTCTAATTTTTTAATCTCAAGTCAGTGTATCTGAGACAAGAATAAAATGGAATTATCATCAGCACATGCAACTTAAAGCTTATACCTCCAGTAATGCCATCTCTGAAGCAGATTTTACATCACATCAGAGCCAAACATTGATAACTCAAGCCTCATGACGTTCAGGCAACATGCACAACTGAGTGCTAAGTTAACATCTTGTAGAAAAACCTACATAACGTAAAAAAAACAGTATAATGTCAAAAAAATAAAGTCACTTTTGAAGATATGTAATACTCGCGCCGACTGGCATTGTTGAGCAGCGTTGCCAGATAATCGAGACTGTCGGTAAGGTAGGGAGGAAATTTCTAGATCGCACCGTTATCGAATGGGTGGGGACCATGGATTAATTTGATTAATGTTTGACTGACCTGATCCATTTATCTTATTTTGTTATAAATGTTCATATCTAACCCTTTCTTCAGAGGGGTTTATTTGTTCCGAGCACAACCCTTTATAAAGTGATGACATTGTTGCTTGGGGAAAGCAGGATCCACCTACTTGACACCATTTTTCTCCTGAAAAAGGACTTGAGGAACGACTTTTCCATCAATATTAAAGACGTTTCTCAAGCGGGAGAGAGATTTAAAAATAAAAGCTTCTCTAAACAGTATGAAATTTTACACTCTCCTTGTGAAACTGAAAAAAAATTCTGTTTCAGTGCATGAAGAGAATTATAATTTATTCTTTGGCTTCCTTACTTTTCCTAGTAGGACCACACAC
This sequence comes from Acanthoscelides obtectus, assembly GCA_963669975.1. Taxonomy (NCBI): domain Eukaryota; kingdom Metazoa; phylum Arthropoda; class Insecta; order Coleoptera; family Chrysomelidae; genus Acanthoscelides; species Acanthoscelides obtectus. Next base: position 77,878,150 of record CAVLJG010000007.1, on the reverse strand, counting down.
TACTCTCTGCATATTTTCATGCACGTAATATATTCTTATTCTCTGTTTACAGCGGAAAGAATCCCTCAAAAATTCCACTCGGTGTAGCAGCACACCCTGCGGCGCAGTCTAATATACGTTCCAACGAGCTGCGTCGTCTGAAAAATGCTTACACAGCCATTTTCTCAGTACATAAATATAACTATGTCGGAAAATACATGACAGGTGAACACATAAAGAGCTTCTTCTGACAGCTGAAGTGTCACCTATACTTGTATACACCTCGTTTCTATAGCACTTTGTCAATGCGAACTGAGCTTAGTAAACTCATACATTCACGAGTAAGATACTCGCTTATAGCGTCATCGATGAGTTAGCAAGGCAATATGGTAACTGTGTGTACACTATGCAATCGAAAGCAATGTCGCAAGACACCAAAGGCACAACCTGCAGTGGGAAATTACCCGGTACACACACGGGTCGACAACTGAGCAGGAAGCAGGTATATACAGGGTGACTTCGAAGTTGAGTCATTTATTTTAACAGTGAGTAGATCTGATCAAAAGAAATGTTTTTTCCTTTAATATTTTTCAGGTAAAATTAAAGTAACAAAGTTATAGCCCTTTAGAAGTTTGAGTACCGCCCTCTCTCAATAATAATATTATGTGCTCGTGTTTGGCGACAACAGATATAATCCGCCTTATCGGTTCATCGCATCGGAAACAAAAAAGCGAAAGAATTTGAAACGCTTATCACGATGTGTTTAGTTGTATTCAGTCAATGTGTCAGTCGGTAACCCGTGAGTGAATAGTGGTGTTTGTTGCGTGGCTCAAACGAAATAAAAAATGGCACATGTTTACGAAAATGGTGAACTTGTGGACATGATTCTTATTTACGGGAGGGGGGGGAGTTTTTACAAAATGCTGCCGCGGCATCACGGATTTATGCGGATCGGTTTCCCAATCGAGTGCAACCAACCGCTCGTGGCTTTGTTAATGTAGTACAAAGGGCTCGTGAATCAGGTGACTTAAGACCTCACAGGGGAGGGCATGCCGGTGCTGCAAGACCGCACGATCAAATACAGGTCCGCACTGAAATACTTTTCGGGAGGATACTTTATAAAACAAGATAACATTTTTTTTTATTTTTACACACATATTTTGGTTTATCTTCCTTCTACAATCATTATCTGAAAATTAATGACTCAATTTCAAAGTCACCCTGTATAACTTTATTTTACAATTGATCAGGTATTTCAATATGGTCTACTTCAAAGTACTCGCCCTGAGACAACATGCACTTCTGCTAACGCCGTTTTCACTGTTGATACGATCGCTGAAAGTCTTCAAATGCGAGGCTCTTCATTTGCCGTGTCGTTTCTGCCTTGGTGGCTTCCACATCCCCCAAGTGCCGCTCCCGAAGCACCATTTTGCATTTTGGGAACAGGAAGAAGTCGCAAGCGGCTAAATCGGGTTAAGAAGGCAGGTGTCCTGTCACGGTGATTGAGCTTTGGGTCAACAACTCACGCGCAACGAGAGACGTGTGAGCGGGCGCGTTGTCGTGATCAAGGATCCACCTGCTCCTTGCATCAGATCCGGTCGAACTCGGGCTACACGAGCTCCTGGTGCTTCCTGGTGAATAATGCCCCGAGAATCAAAGAAAGCAATCAACATTGTTTTCACATGGGACCTTGATTTTTTCTGCTTGCTTCCACTCCATGCTTTGAGATTGCAGCTTCACATCGAATTCCAAGACTTGTCTACAAAGATCACCCGGTTGAGAAATTCCCCCCTTTCCTCTGCTTCCCACCAATCCTCACAGCAAGCAACACCCCCTTGCTTTCTTTTCTAGAGTCAAGAGCTTCGGAAAGATTTTCACGCACAATTTTTTCATTTCAAAATTTTCTGTCAGAATTTCGTGGACGATTGTTTTGGGGATTGACATTTCCTCAGCTATCATTCAAACTGTCAATCGACGGTCTTTAAAAACACAGCCCCGAATTCGTTCAACATTTCCCTCAAAGCTCGATGCGGCTGAGCGTCCTGAGCGTTGGTCATCTTTCATATCTTCTCGGTCTTCCCGAAACCTTTTCAACCACTTGTTGACCGTTGGTTCCTTCAGAGAATTGCCTAGTTTTGCAAGAAACTTGATATTGATGCGCTGTTCCTCGATCAGAGAGAGCTCCATGCAGATGGTAAAAAAAGGTTTACTTTCAACAACCAGACGTAAACCCTCCTTACTCGCAGACTGCTCCGGCTCTAACTGAGCATAGAGGGGATTGCATAGAGAGAGGAAACCACCGAGCCACTCCTTCACAACGCCTTGATATGATGTCCCGAATTTGTTATACGTATTTTCTGACCAAATCTATGAGAAAAGGTGCAATCCTGAGTATAGTATACGACTTGGAAGACACATCACTTTATTTGAGGCAGAAGTGTAGGCAGTCTTGCATTGCGCAAGAGTAAATAAAGAGCGAGCATATACGAGCCCCTTCCCGCTTCAGTTGGCCCAACTATTTAAATCTTAGTTTTTTTTCTTACCAAACACAAATAATAAAAATGTAGCAGGTTGTTATAGGTTTAAAATATTAACAATGAATACTTTGATAAAATATAGTAGAAAACACCAACTTTATCACTCCCTAATCAAATTTGCAGCATAAAAATAACACATGTTGCAATTACAGCATATCAACCTATTTTCATTTCAATGCAAAATAAGTCTGTTAAAAATAAAAGCCACGACAATTGTTTTTATTAATCACAGCTGTCAGAATACGTTTAAAATAGTTTTGGGTAGTTAAGGTTTTCAAAATGGGTAGAGGAAAGGTTATTAGTGAGAAAATTCGGTTACTGATAATTAATTTTTTTAATTCTGGGAAATCAAACTCAGAAATTGCAACTTTGTTAGACTTATCGCGGTACAGTGCGAGAAATATTGTTAGAAGATATAACGTAACTGGTTCAGTTAATATTAAGCCACGATATGTGAAAAAAAGTAATATCACAAATGCCGACCGAAGAGCATTAAGAAGAATAATCGTGAAAAACAGGCATGCCAATTATTTACAATTAAGTGCTCTGTGGAGTGACGCTGTTGGAAGGAGAATTTCGAGGTCCACAACTCATAGAGAGGCCCACAAACTGGGATTTAGCACTTGCAAGGTAAATTTTCTTATAAAAAAGTGAAGTAAAAGCCCTAAAGTTGCACAACTTGTTTATAGGCCAAAGAAAAGCCACTATTAACTCCATTGCAAAAGAAAAATCGGCTTAGATGGGCTAAAGAACATAGACAATGGACACCTCAACAATGGTGTGCAACACAATGGAGTGATGAGGCCCGATTCGAAGTTTGTGTTGGTGACAGTCGCAGTAGAGTTATACGCAAAAAAATGAAGCATTCCATGTTGACTGTCTGAAGAGAATAGTGAAATTTCCAGCATAAGCAGTTTATAAAGGCATATTTTGGTACAAATCTTGAAGTCTGCCAACTGAAGTGGGAAGGGGCTCGTAATAATAAAAGGATCGCCATAAACACTGAAGGTCAGGCGTCACAAGCGTTAAGAGGTCTACAGTGACATCTGCACTGATCTTGGATTGCCAACAGGGATTGCACAAACTTGCGGAACAGAACAAAGGAACTTTGATGTGGATGTCATGACATTCAGATAACGCAGGAAATGAAAGGGCTAATGAGTTCGCAGGGAAAGGATCGTCCACCCCTGTTACAGGCCTGTGCCTGCATTGGGGGTGCCAAAAAAGCACAATAAGGAACAAAGTCAAAAAATGGGTAAGAAGCCAGCACAAGGAATATTGGCAATTAGTGACTGGATGAAGGCATGGGAAAGAATTTATCTAGGGATCATGTCCAAATGCAGCTGCAGAACTACTCTCAGTGACTAGAAATCAACTTCGTGTAGTTACAGGACTTCTAACAGGACACAATGCCCGGATAGAACACCTGCCGCAAATTTTTCTTTGAACTCAAGAAAAAGAATTACCTATTCTTTCAATTCATAAAGGCGAGCCAACATGTTGCCTTTGGATAGCCAGCGTATGGAACAGAAGAACTTTGTGATCAGAATCGAGATCCTCGCAAAGTAAAGTAAATGACCGACTGTCCAATGTTTTGGAAACCAAAGATTACTGATGAAAAACACAATGTGTACTTACCATTGCGGCATTTTTTCCTTGAGCTTTTAAGCTGAGCCCGATCGTTCACTTATCATTGCGAGATGCCCCGTCTGTTCAAAGTCCAACGAGTTTCTTCCAATCCAAATCATTATTTTCAACAAAATTTGATATTGAATTGAATGTATCTTCAGATGTAGTACCTGCTGTCAAAGATTGGGAGTACAAAATCTCTTCTTGAATGATATCTCCGCCGATGTAACGAATATAAACTACTAACTGTGCACAATTAACGATGTCGGTGGATTCATCGCAACTAATGGCAAAAATGGCGATAATTTTACTTTATTAATTTGTGACTTTATGTCTGCTGCAATGTCATCGATTTTACGCTTGACTGTGTTATTCGAAAGAGGAATAGACTTCATTTTTTATCTGCGTCGCTTTTAGGACACATGGTTTTATTAATTCTTGACCGATAGTATGAGGTTTGTTTTGCTTTGCTATCATAAAAGATATTTCAAATAAAGCTTTGAGATGCTGCGATACACCTGTGTGATAATTTCCCGATTTATCCAGTCTCATCCCCTTGAGTGATTCTGCTTTAGAAGGAAAAAACTTTTTCGTCTTCAAAGCAAGAGTAGGATCTCTATTCGTCATTGTCCGTCAGAGCGGTCCGTGGGAACTTCACTCTTTGTTAAAGTATCGTAGGCCAGTAGTTCTGTCAGGTCTGGTTGTCCAGAAGGGTAGGGATGTTGTTGCTTCAAATGCCTTTCAAGGCGATTGGGCCTTATGCTATCATTACTTAAAACTTTCATACATATCACACACTGAGGCAATTGTAACTCATCTTTTTCTATGAAGGTAAATCCAAACTTAACGTAATCTTCGGAGACTTTCTTTTTTTGGCTGCCATTTTGCACCTATAACAGTAAAACAAATAAGTAATAAATAAATAAGCAAAATACCTACATGTAATTACTAATTATCTACCTATTGTTTTATCTTAATAACGTAATGTACGAGTATTCAACAGTACATTGGCCACCAGGATATATATATTTTTGTAGGCAGGTTGGCGTTATAATAGTAATTTTAAATACATTTGGAATCAGTATTAGGTACTTAAAGTTCGTCGTATCACAATTATTTCGCCACGTTGGTTTGATTGTGATGTGATAAAAAAGTGCCAATGGCCGTCTCTACTCAATTAACGGTTTAGTAAATTAAAGAAAAATGGTAACTGAAGTTTGTAAATATACAAACTTACCTTTTAATAGTGAGACACAATAATTTGAAATGCTCAAACAGATTTCTCAACAAAACATTTACATCGAAACGTCAAATTTTTCCCAAGTTTGTGGGAAGTGATGAATGTTAAGACGGCTCCGACGCAGTGAGTTTCAAGCCACTCTGTGAAAATTTCATCCAAAAATATCAAAAGATAAAGCGTCAATTTCGAAGCGCGCAAACCTCTACAAATCTTATTTTTGACGAATTTTGTCTACTGTTTTATGCTGCCAAACCAAGCGTTGCGGCCCAATGTACGGACTAAGAAAGAGGGCGTATTCAGATAATTTGGTGGCCTTATTTCATATAATATCGCGTAGATAAGTCGTTGTTCTGCAAATAGGTACTCACAATCGCGATCGCTGATACTCCTAAATTTTAAAGCCGTTTTACTTCCCACGTCAGTGAAGTGAGATGTTATGTCATATGACATCTAAATCACGAAAAACTGTATCACGCATCATCAACTTGGAAATTACCGCTCGGATTTTTATGAAATTTCCACACGCGGTTACTAGTATGCGAAAGCTTTGTAGTTTTAGTCCAGTGGCAACGGTGTTATAGGCAAAAAAGAAAAAGTAACAATTGCTGAATCTCCGTTTTTGACGTTTCAGGTGTTCCTAATCATTGACATAAAAAAATTGTACTGCTTAAAAAGGGGGGGTTGAAATTTGTGAAACACGTTCTATTACTAAGAAGCTTCTGATCCCAGTGATTACAGGAAATTTAAGTATCGAAAATCCGTCGAATAATGTGCTCATGATTTCAAAAAATCGGTACCTGCTCTATAGGTTTGACACCAACAGCCAACAGATCTGCAACTACCGGCAGTAGAGAAGAATAAATTCGGATATCACTCCAGTCAAGTATAGGGGAATTTAGCGTGGAACTTTAAAATTATCCATATGTCAAGGAAATATGTTTTTGAGAACGATCATTTGGTAGATTTTATACCTGCATTTTCATTTGAATTTCATAACCCGTGAAATGTACCCATTTCGCCGTTACCTTTTGTGTTCTGCAGTTTGTGATGTTTTTCTGGATATAAGCAGGCCATAGGTAATTGACTAGGGTGCTATCAGAGCTTTTCACAAAATTTTGTCTTTGCGCAAGAATTATGGTGGGTTGAAATGCTCACTATTTGTGCTCAAATTCTTGATATTTTAAAAAGATCCTAGAGGATAAAATCGAAAAAGTGGATCGTTGGCACCCCGTGGACTTTGTTTTTAGCACGCTGCAAGAGTTTCATTTGGAAATAATAAAAAGTAAGCTGTGAAGTGCAAATTGGTTTTTGGGCGAAATTCATCTACTGTTTCGTCCTGCCAGTCCAAGCGACGCGACGGTGCTTTCCGACTAAGAAAAAATGTATTCAAATAATTTTATATCTTCCCTGAAATAAATTCAAGAACTCAAATTCTAATTCGTGTATTCATGTCAATAAAGACAATTATGTTTACAAGGATCGTGTGGTAGATGGTAACAATTGAACGAGGGTCATAAAAATATCTTATGCCGTCAAAATAAGAGGAAACAGTTAGGTAGTTTTTGCAAAGCAATAAACAGGTAGGCTTTATCTGGATTAAGTACATGTCTTGTCTACTGTTATAGGTAGATAGAGGTGATGCTGCCAGAAATGGATGTGTGCGATCAATAAACAATCCACAAGATTGAACTGCCGTGTCCAATGATTTTTGTATTTCCTTTTTTTATTGCCTTACTAGAAAACTCAGTTGGGTACATGATGGAGTTTACTAGAACTTTACAGCTTGTTGTCTGCCTTCTTCTACAAACTTCACCAAATCGAGACGCTGTCAAACTTATCCTCCCATGAAGGCGCCACAAAGCACAGTTCTGTGATTTGGTGACTTGTTCGATATGCAAAATCTCGTCGTCACTTTTTCTAAGTTTCCCTAAAAATTCTTGCTTAGCAACCTCCAAATCAATATCGTTCAAGTCAGGTTTCTGACAGAATTCGCCATAAAACTATTATATATTTTCTTTGGAATTGTTATCCGAATTGTTAGTTATGTTCATATCAACTTTTTTTTGGTCTGAGTTTCTTTCCAAGATTCTTGCGTTTGAGTCTTTGTTCCATCTTAGTGATAAGCGAGGTTGGACTAAGATTAGAACGCAAATGTATTTGGACGACATAGAAAGGCCGCTCGGTATTGTGGCTCTCTACAGCTGCAGCACATCTTCCATGGTATGATCTCTTCTTGCAATAATTTATTCGCTTACCCCAATGTATTTTGCGATTATAGAGTTGAACCGCTCCACACTATTGTTGTCCTCATCATGAATTAAACTCACTGAATTCGTAATTAAAATTGTCGCATATGACCTTTTATTGTCCATTATCAACCTTGATAAAAAATTCACTCAAGAACAATCACACCAACAAGAGTTCAACACAACAATTCAACAACACAATATCGACGAACAGTAATATTGAATGATCACTAGCTGAATACCAAAATAGGAAACGATTTACAGGCTAGATCTCTAATCGAAATCCGACTCTGTTATTATAAAAATTTACCTCGGTAGGCACCCGCAGTCATCCTTTCCAATTTTAAAGTAGCGCCGACCACCGTCTAAGACCAGCCCACAATCGTTTCCTTTTCACCCCCCCGTTACCTCAACAGATGGTGCTCGTGATTATAGGAGCCCCGTTAAGCGGAGTGGGGGTGCGCGCGCATTTCATGTTGTGACTTGTCGAAACTTGTATAAACTGCGATTGACGACGCCGGGTTTTGAAACAGCGGTTGACAGAATAAGTGAATATGATATTTAATTTCTAATCTTGACACCTCTCTACGCCCCCCTTGGGAGGCGCGCCTCCCTGGCTGGGAACTCTTGCTCTAAATGGAGTTGGCATAATGGGAAAATTCGACTAGCATCACTTAGAGAACACATCCTCAATGTTTGGAGCAGACCCGTCGAAATCACTCATCCCATAAATATTGGCCTTATGCTGTATACCGACTAGGCTATAACTTTATTTGAAGCTCTTGTCATTTTAGCTAACTAGACAGGTTTTTTAACTCCGCTGAGTGGGTGATCTGAATTGCTTTGTCTTGTAATGGCAAACATTATTCAAAGAAGTGAAAACCGTGGATAATCGAGACGTATAAAAAATCGACTGGAGATAAAATATGAATGAAACATTCCATCTTTCTTCCAGCACATGCCTCAAATTGCCTTGCCAATCTCATTAAGGAAAAAAGTATTTTTCATTGGATTTTGAATTTGTCATATCCACTTTCTTTCGTGGAATTCGTTTCATCGTAAGGGATTTTTACATCTCAGTTACTCCGGTAAATTACATCCAAGGGGTGGTTTCTCATTTAATTTTCTTCCAATAAATTCTGTATCAAGTTAAATACTGGTTTCAAAGGACAGCTTGATGGAAAAATGGGTCGAAAACGTAAATAAAAACTGGCGTAAGGTGGTTGACTTTGCACTTCCCACAAGTTAGCCGCCCTCTTAGGGTCGATTTCACCAACATTAATATTATGGACCAATGGGAAAATACCTTATCGAAATGCAATTTGACAGAAGCTGTCAAAGGTCTCAGAATATCAGTGATTTATATTAAAATATTGAATAAAATCGTGAAAATTCGACTGTATTATAAACAAGACCACTTCTTGATTCCAACATGATGCTTTTGTACAGAGAAAACAGGTCAACTTGCATGTATTTTGATTTGTGTTATAAATTTACATTTAACAATCAGTTATCCCCAAAAGCCAATGGGAATGCGGCAAATAATAGGTCGATTTTCTAGCTGTTAAATTTGGGAGCAGATTTGGACGTTTGTTAATGCATGGCAATCTCGAATTTAAGTTCAACATACTGTTATCATTATATACCTGTTGAATAGTGTGGATTTGTCCGTATTTTGCAAGAAAATAGAATATAAAATACATTCCATCCAATTCCTCATCTTCCTTTACATCATAATAGTAATCATTTATTAATTTACGGATTAATGAATTTTTTCAAAGCAATAAAAACATTGTCCTCTCCATCCTAAATCACAGATAATATGTGTAAGACGTGTCAATCCCTACATCTCCGTGATGCATAATGCAATTACTATGGACATAGACAAAAAATTATGAAAAATGTCTCACAAATAACATCTTTTAAGTCCAAAAATCATAAAAACTATTAATGTTTATTGTTTGCTTGCCTTTTCACTGGTGGGGTTATCTATCTGTCATTCGCAGGGCTGCCAAGTCTAATGACGACCACGTCCCGTGGTGAAGGGTGCGACATGAATCTTTTACATTTGCTGGTTTTGAATTTAAAGTAGGAATGCAAACATATGATAGGAGCTAGACTGATAACACTTCTTGAAGAATATTTGAAAAATGTGAACACCGTCATGGTCTGTTGTCAAATTGCAAATGAAGTATCTGAAAATTCTTACATACAGTGGACCTTCGTCATAGTTTACTATCCTGACTACGATCATTTTTAGCAGATGTGTTGTATCATCAAATTGATGAACAAATATAAGAAAGCTCTTATATACCTACATACAGAGGATTTTTCATATAAACTTACTAGGTATCATGATTATAAGCATCTTTGGTGGATTGTTCGATCCGGAATGGCTAAGATCTCCTATTTATGAAAATATTTTTGGTATCATCTAACCGTTGCAATCAGTACACAAAAACTGTGACATATGATTTTTAGCATAACCCGCTGCCCTATCAATACAAATTTAACATACAGATCGTCTAGCCGTGGGGATGCAGTGGTCGGAATGAATATCATGGCAGCAACTGATGATTTGGGCATGTCTGGTAACAACGTATGAAGTGAAACTCGCTAACTTCACAAATTTGAAGATTTTGTACAATTTCTTTGAAAATGATGAAAGATATGTCTGATTTGGCAGGGTAATATCGCAGCCAAATGGCAGTCACTCTTTCTGACACAGTCCGGATCGAAAGATGACGTTACTCGTGAAATGTATTGATACTTCTAAATATAGGATCGTATCGAACATCCCTACTGTCAAGATGTATAACCCAAGGTACCGACGGAGCTATTTTGCGGCGTCATGGAAATAATTTTAAATTTTCATTTGCATTTTTTCAAGTGTTATGCAATAATTTTGGGAAAAATGTCACGAATAGTCTTATAAAGCATAGTAGAGTATATTTCAACAGTGGGCGGAACTTACTCCACTGGGACCAGGAGGGTGAAACGGGATATTAATGCAAAATCTGGTAACCATGTCGCACCCTCACAAAATGGCCGCTGACAACCACACAAGTCACCGTGTTGTCATTGAATAGCATGGAATTAAACCTTCTTCAGAGCATATGTTTTGTGACTGGGACCAAGGGTTGACAGATCCCACACGTGTCACTCGATGAGTCTTGAAATGCAATAATCAGCTGTATTCAAATAATGTCTAATATAAATATAACCTAGAATGTGTACATTTGAAAAAAAATTAATATGGCATATTTGTAGTTTTTTTGCAGGTTTTAGGTTTGGTGGTAGCTTTAAGGCATATATTTGGGAATTTCTTAATCGCTGTGAATATAGTGTGGATGTTTGTTCAGTTCCTGAACAACGAAAAATATTCAACTTTATGGATGTATGGATATCAAAAAACCTGAATGGTTTTGTGGGAATATCAATCTAAGGTGCCATAATGGTTCTGATGAACGGCAAGTAAATGAATGAATGTTGGGAAACGAGCAATATCTTTTGGTAGAGCCTGTCATCAAGTAGGTGCTTAATGGCTATCTGTAAGAGGTTCATAGGACACAACATCCAGTTGAATCAGTAAAATCGCATATAAATTGAAGAAAATAATATAAACATGAATAAAATATCAACAATAGTAATTAAAACATGAATTTAATTCAAAAATCAACCATTTCTTTAAATTTTGACTGAATTATATGTAATTTCTTAATATTCAATAAGCTGGTGATGTTACAACGACAAGCTGTCATCTCATACTTTGACAGTATTTTGTTTTCAACATTTCATAGCTATTGGTTGCTAAAATTTGTTGATTGGAACTTGAAGTTCATTCGTTCTATTTGACGGACTGTTACCCTGTAGGTGGACAATAACGGACTGTTGATTTGACAACCTTGGTGAAATCGACCCTTAGACTACTATATCAACAAAGGAACTAAGTAGATTGAATAGGCCTACACAATATGACACTAGTCTCCACCAGTTTGACAATGCTTCGACTTATAAGCATCTTCTCTGCTCTACCAGCCATCAGGCAAGCTGCGATCACGACAGCGATGAGTGAACCTTGCCAGCGCAATTAGTTTCTTCTATCTTGGTTGCGCGCGTCACTGGTGTTGAAAATATACAAGATAGGATAACAGGTCTTTATTGCATCAAATGATGGAGTCTTCTCAACTAGTTTTATTTTTTTTTATTCAAACAAAATTACAATTTTAAATTGTCATCCTAAAAATAACTGAAGCCACATAGCGCTGGAGACGGTTCTTCCACTCCTCATAGCAGTGCTGGAGCTCCGATACTGGCATAGCCTTCAGCTGGATGGATATAGCCGTTTGACCGTTTTTGAATCTCCGTTGAGGTGATTTTTCAACTCGGGAAAGAAAAAGCCAGGCGAATAAGGGGGCTGATGAGCCACAGGAATGTCTTTACTGGCCAAAAACTTGTTTATTGACATTGCTGTGTGCCAAGGAGCATTATAGAGATGTAACACCTAGTTGTTCTCGATGTTTTTGTCTCACACGAATGGCTCTTTTTCGAAGCTTTCCAGGAACCTTCCGGTAAAAGTGTGGATTGACCGTTTTGCCTTGTGGTAGAAACTCTTTCTCGTAGATTCTGTAGATATCGGAAAAATAAATCAGCAGGCATTTGATCTTTGACTTCGTCTTCAGTACATCCAGATTTTATGGATTGTACAGTTTTGCTGATAAGCCATTCGTGAAAGGCCTAGATAAGACCCAGTCTGTGCTGTTCACAAGCCTGAAGCACCGCTGCTCCGTAGTCTGTCCATAGTTGATTACTATTCATACGAATGGCGGAAAAGATTTTCATGCTATTCTCGATCTGCCTCTCTTCTGAGAATATAACAACGGACTCTGTTACTACAAGGCCTCCTCTGCGACGTCGCCACAATCTAGGCCTGCTATAGACCTACCAGACTTCTGATTCTCACCGTATTTATTAACTGTACTGTATGGGGATGTTTTTAGTCAATAGATGAAAGAAGAAAACCATTCGCAGCCATTACAACAAAACTTTGTAGCTTGACGAATTAAATTGTTGCATTACGTGGACATTTTCCGTTTCTCTGTGTGGCCGCAGTTGCTCTCCAGATTTAATACTTCTTTGGTGTCTAATGAGGACTTATTTCAATGATATTTCAGAAATAATGACAAAAGATAACATACATTCTAAAACATTCACATTTTTTAAATATACTCCTCAGCATTTTTGAGATGCATCCCTTAAAATACGAAAACAACAGTAAGCACAGCGAATTTTAGTGCTGTTTTTGTTTTATGAATCGCTGTTTACCTTTTTCAACGTCGACTATGGCTGGCGATTTATGCTGGTGAATTATTGCACAGGAACAGAAGCATTCATTTGAAAGTACACAGCCGTTTGGCATAAATCACATCCTAGCATGTTTGCAAATCGGGAAAAGCGGATAAAGGAAACACAATTTTTACAAATACAAAAATCTATTAGCGACAGCATCCATCACAAATGTTTTAACTAAAATTGAAATATGTATATACACGAGCAAAGCATTATCTTTTTTATCATTTTGCTTCCTAAGTCAACCGGCGGTACATTTGTCCTTAGGTACCAGGCCATAATTTGTCAACTAGTGTGCTTACATCAAATGTCGAAGGCAGTTAATCTTTTGAAGTTCTGCGAATTTACCATTGTTAAAATTGTGGAGCAAATAGTTTGTATCACGTTTTGCGTAGCAAACAATATTACATGTGTCAACACCTTAAACATGTTGCAACAAGCCTTTAGTGAGTCGTGAGTCCGTCAAGAAATTTTTAGTTGATAATGTTTTTATTACCTTGATCAATACTTCCTGTTCTTGTCGAACCCATGTAAAATAGTACCATGACTTTGAGAATGTCTCATTCTTACTTTTTTATATCATTGCTTTTAATGTGAATATTCCATTTTTGCATTCCTATAGATGTTATGAATTCGTTTTTCACAAACACGACACAAACACAAATTGTCTTTTGGTGAATAAATATTATTGTTATCGTTATTGTGTTTAACCAGAACGCAAACATACGAGTGGCAATCCATTATGATGCATAACTAAGTAACCTTATTTTGTTAATGCACCTGTTCAAGTCCGACTAGATCTGATGATTACAAATAGTTTTGAAAATGATCGCTTGCATATGATAATGTTACACGTAATGGCTTTTGTGTCAAAACTTGTGAATAGATCTCGATAAATATGGAGAATGTGCATAAAAATACTGAGATGCATGGTAAATGTATATATAGAGTCTTACTGCTTTTAAATGCCGCAAATAATATTAAGTATAATAAGTGATAGTCAGGTAACGTCTTTCAGTTTCTGTATGGCTACATCCACCTTTGAAATTTGCATCTAGTCCGATTTCCATGATCCTGGACTTAGACGGTTGGATATGTACCACTGAAGAACTTTGAGTCAATATCTAGGTGTACTTGTCACCTTGTTAAAATTCTCAAAGTTTCACGTGAATGTTGCATATTTTGCGGCCATTACAATAAATATTATGGTCATTATTGAACGTCTTCTAAAACTATTACCTTTATACATCTCCTCCTACCTTATCCACAGTGGGCATTGCAGGTTAGCCATTGGCCAATCCAAAGCAAGAATCAACCGTTTACTGCCTTGTAATAAAAGCAAACCGTAAGAAACCTGTACAGCAATGTACAGTGAAACAATGGAGTGCTTTGTTACTACCGTGATGTTTCCTTTTATAGCCCATAAACCGTATTCAATAAGCCCACTTTGAGAATAACTTGTGCACTTGTGCTGCAGCTTGTACTAAGTAATTGCTACAATTTCAAGGACTGCACTACTTTATGAACAATAAATTCTTCAAACGATGTTAGTCCGAGATTTTATGTGCCTGAATAGATGTGTACCAGGTACTAGTCAACAAATCCTCCCAGAACCGAAGAGGATTGCCATTATCTGACTGGCCTTTTCTTATGTAGGGCAGTCATAGCAACATGCTGTATTTTATTGCAAGAAGTGGTTCGCCTAGACCTCTAGAAGGGTACCGTATCTAACTGAGGATTCTGCAGTGGAAAACGCTAGAGGCTAAGCGTTGTATGGTAGAACGGTAAACAAAAGCTCAAAACGATAGATCAACCATTTTTACGGCAGCACTGGGATGTACCTTCTTACTTTATTATGCAACGATTATATTTGTATTTATAACCTTGTATACCTTCCCGAATGATCTGGGGACTCTACCTTCTTGTATGGGTTTATGTCAATGCGAGTGAAATGCCGAGTATGACTATATTTTATTCAATATGTTAGACATAAACACTCTAACGTTTCCCTTACTTTGGCACTATTTGCCTGGAATAAATTCTTGTAATTGCAGGTTTCCACAGTTCCACATGCGATAAAAACGCCCAAGAAGCTTTCGCGTGAGAAATAAAATGCAAAACAGAAGCTGTTCATAATAATGACCATTATCAATTTGTCAGCAAATAACATTAAAGAACGTATCAACTTCAGGAACACTTTGAAATAATTTGTATAATGGAAACAAACTATGAGGCCTTAAAGCAGCGGTTCTAACCATGGGAGGGCGTTTTCAAGAGGGTGCTGTTCCATTTTCAGAAAACGATTTTTCATGTTCAATTAAAAAATAACTATTTATATAACCGGGATTCCTATTGGCTAAGGAACTGTTTTCACTGAAAGCAACAGGCGACCGCAGTCTGACATCATCCGACTCAGTACATGGATTGAAGTAAAAAAGTGCTCACCAAAATGATGGCAACCCAAGCAGTAGCTCAATGGTTGCTGGCGTTATCGTTTCTATTTGATCATATTCATACCATCCAAAAAATTAAAGATCTAAGACCGACCCTTTCAACTATAGGCCTATAGCTCTACTTTCTGTTATAAGTAAGGTGATACAAACGTAGATAAATCTCAAGCTTCTGGAGTTCCTTGAACGTCCACGGCTTTATTAGCTCTTTACGTCACGCAACTGTGGTGTAAACTCATCTAGTCTGATAAGGATCATATGGTTGCTATTGATATTACAAAAGCGTTCGATCAGCTGTGGTCTGCTGCCCCGTAAGCAAATTTCCATCATATGACCTCTCAGAGAAGCTTTGCAGATAGGTTGCTAACTTCATCTTTCGCCGCAAGATATCCATCTCAATTGACAGTTTCTCTTCTTCATTCCTCAATGTCAACGTGAGTGTTGTCCAGGGATCGGTCTTGGCATCAACATTATTCTTTTTACATATCAACGACATCCTTTCCTGTACAAAAAAAGAAGACTAGCAGCGAATTTTTCTCTGATGAGAGACCTGAAGAATATCATTGCTTGGGGACGCAACAATCCTGTAGAGTTTAATGCTTCCACAACATAGTACTGTGCCTTGATGAACAAAAAGCGTCCTAGCGTTCATTTGGTTTCAATGGATGGCCGAGTTCTAAATAAATAGCGTTTACTGGCCAACAGTTAAGAAAGCCATTTACAAGAAAATCCTAAGATAAATCAAACTAACAAAAACAGAAAACACATAAAAAGCAGGTGATTTCATCTAAAGAAAAAAAAACAAACAAGAAAAAGAAGAAGAAAAAAAACATATTTCACTCAAACATAACATAAATTATCCAAGCAATTTCTAGCTACTCCCAGAATGCTGTTCAAACTGCCAGCTTGTATATCACAATAATTTAATATCGCTTTGACAGTTTCACACATCACATATATGGATGCCTTCAAAAACAAATTTGTGGGAGCCATGTCACAAAAAAAGGTTATAGCTGTACGAGTTTGAATAGATGGAACATTAAAGTTTAGTTGCGCCACAATCCCATTAGCATCAATTTCATTGGGTAGTTTTTTGCAAGAATATAATTGATGCACATTTCCTTCTCAGCTGTAAAGACTGCATTTGAATCCTAGACAATAACAAACTGTCATATACAGGTATACCACGCTCAAGATATGTGCCGTCAACTTTGAAAGATAAAAATTTTAGAAACTCTCTCTGAACATGCTCAAGAGAAACAATGAGTTGTAAATTGTGTTCCAAATTAACGATGGATATTCCAATTTTGATGTAATATACGCAGAATATAAAACCAACAGTAACTCTGGGCGGCTAAAAGCTGCTACACACAGTGCCGGCGGCGATGCCGCCGGGTTTATGCCGAGCGGCTATGCCGCCGGCAATACAAGCCGCCGGCACAAGCCGCGCTAAGCCGCCAAGCATCATTCCGGTTGTGACAGTCACATAGAACGCTAGTGAAGTGCATATTTTATGGTTGGTTGGTTAAAATGAATAAGGAAATCATCAGCACAGCCGCAGCAGTTGTAATTTTTATTTTAATAAGAAAAAAATACAAAAGGACGAGAAGGTTTTGGTTGCACCCAAGTTTACAAAATAGAAAATGGCGGAACGGTACTGTAATGATAGATGAGTATAAAAAAGATGATGTGGGGTGTCAGCGTTTGCGCAATAGCACGTTTTTTGGGTTTCTGTACATCGTCTATGCCTGCAACAGATTTGTGCAACTGTTCGAACTTCTTTTTTTCCCGAAAATAATGAGAGGTTAAATTTTTTAACTTTCTCTCTACTTCGCCTTTATCAATGTCAAATACACTTGCAATTATGTTCAATGCGTCCATTCGTCTGTTCCTATTCTTATAGTCTGCATTTCTGGGATTCCATAATATATCATTTTCATGAAATTTTTCAATTAAGAGCAGCACAGCTTCGTCGTCCCAATTAAACGACATTTTAATTTGTTTAAACATACAAACCGCACATCACTACCGCTCGAATGCCAGGAACGAAGTGACGCCGGCAAACCGCGTAACCCGCCGGCACACCCCGGCGGCAGTGCCGGCGGCTTCTTTGCGCGGCAAGGCCGGCGGCTTTGTATGCCGCCGGGTGTACGGCGGCTTAGCCGGCGGCTTGCCCGGCGGCACTGTGTGTAGCAGCCTTGAAGCTGCTATAGTTTATCACAATAAAACCGTACGCCCGCGAAGCTTCACTCACCTTTTGAGCTATGTGGAGTGAAAAATTAAGTTTAGCATATGATCAAAAACTATATCCAAATCCTTAATTGAGTTATAACGATCTATGTAAACATCCCCAATCTTATAATTAAATTTACAAGCAGAAGCTTTACCACAATTCGTATATACTACATCTAGTTGACCTTGCCGATCGACCCACTTCATAGTCAGATTGGATATTTATTCAACAAAGACATGAATACAGTTTTTGACTATGAACGAGGAGATGTTGTCTGGGCCGGACGTTACTCTACTCTTGAGTTTTTTAGATGCAGAAATAATCTCATTTTCATGAATGTCATTGAAAAATATGTTAACGTGCCTTCAATAAAATCATTACGAGTAGATGGATCAACAAAAACACTATTAAAAAATCTGCAAAAGCGTTGACAGCACTGTAAGGATCGTTCAGTGAGACGTCATTCAACTTCATTTTACCAGGACTCCTAGGAGTTCGATTTTTTGTATGCATGAAACTCCAAAAATGTTTAGGATCTTGCGAGATTAAAATCTCAACATTATATGTATAATTTTTATAGGCCACAGATACATATTTGATGCTTTACCTCAGATCTAAGACGTTTGTACTGTTCATGTAGATTGTTATTGCGGCTCGCTTTGTACTTCTTATATAACTTTGCTTTATGCTTGACTTATCAAAGTATAAGTATAAATTTATAAAATTCAACAATAGCTAAGTTAACATTTGAGAAGTTATCTAAAAAAGAAAAGTCTGCAATGAGGAGAACACTATACAGCTTTGTAAAATTTGCTTTTTGAAAATTATTCATATTAATATCGTTAAAAATAAGAGAAATGTGTCAGGGTTAATATTAATATTTTCAAAACAGATATCAAGAGCTGGATGGTAGAGGATATCTTCAGATACCAGTGGCAAACTATCACGAGAAACAGAACCAGTTTCATTTGATAATATTAAATCTTCCATTATCATTCAAAACATTATTGCATTGTTTACGCTACCTTATTGTAAACATATCATTTGTCCCAGTTACTTAGCAATCGCATTAGGTGAGAGCGCAAGACCAACTCAGCTGGATTTTAAATTGAGTTCAAGCCGAGTTGTCGTCGGGTTGGTTTTGGTGAGACATTTTGATTGAAGTTTTATTCAAAATGTCATTCAAGGTGTCCAGTAGTTTTGAAAGTAGTGCAAACTAACTAAAGAGCCTGTATTGCGTACAATCTTTAGTAGAACAGTAACAGTATTAGCGTTGATGAGGCAAAGCCTGACAACTAGTCTATCTTTGATCTTTTTTGCCGATCCGTATTGGCTAGTTTTCCCTCTCCCCTGGTCTGCGCCGATGGTTCTAATCGTATAATTCGGATCTATCCAGAGATATGTAGATAAGTATACGCTTATTCATGGCCATTGACTAAAAGCGTTTCAATTAAACACATCACGGAAAGGCGAGTGAACTTTTATCTTTACTTTGGCCCAGGGAAATTAGTGAATAATGAAACTACAGCTCTTTATTTCATCACATGAATTGGTCAATATTGTCGAAATCACGAAAGATGACGATTGTGTCATCATTTTAGTATGTAGTAAAGACAAACGACAGCGATTTTTAATGAAGTTTCAGATCCGTTAGACAGAGACAAACATAATTTTATTGTCTAAATAAACTGTATTGCTAATTTGCATGTATCTGACAAAGATAACCGATGTTTTCATGTTGCATGATCGATCATATTTGAAAGATGATTAGTTAGGTTATGTTAAAGCAGGTTAGGTTGTTTTCGAATAATACTTTGGTCTTTGGTGTTCCTGTCTTCAGGTATTCTACTCACAACAATTTTTTTCAAAACAAAAACTTCACACTAAAATTATAATTAAGGTATCACTCAAAACCATGAAGTAAAATGAAAATGAAAATAAACTGTGAAATAACCTAACTTCGCAAAATCATAATATAAATTTGTTGTCATTATGTTACTGACATCGTGATTTTGTCATCGACGTACGTCCATTGATTACTTCAGTACAGTTTATGGTATGACGTAATAGTCATCTTTCGTGACTTTGACTATATAATAGAGCCTGAAATATATATATTGACTAGATACAGCGTTCGGACTCTGTACTATAGTACGCAATGTGTGAGAGGCAGACAGAATTTCCTTCGTGCTCTCTTCCTTATCTCGTTAATTGAAACGACGTAGTACGCCATGCCACAATGCTCTACAGCAGAGTTTTGTTTTGGAATTGAAATTGAGCCACCATAGGTGAGCATGGTTACACAGCGAGACATTACCATGTACTTGATAAATCTGACACAACATTAGACACGACTCGTCACCATTAAGTACATGCCTGCCTGTCTCAACAGATAAGTAAAATTATCAGAATTATTGTCACATGGTAATAATGCAAATTACTTTTTGACAATGTGCAAGTAAGGTGATGGAGAGGTGCATAAATCGCGAGCACCTGGACCACCTCGAACGTCACGGCTTGATTAACGCCAGGAAGAATGGTTTCCGCCACCAGCGATCTACAGAGGAACTCCCAGCTTACGTCACGCAGCTCATCCAGACTTAAGGTGAGGCTCATGTCGTTGCTCTTGGTATCACGAAAGCCTTCGATCAGCTCTCATACAAACTTTCGTCCTATGGTCTCACCTGGAAGCTTTGCAGATGGGTGGCTAGCTTTCTCTCTGGTCGCAAGATATCCATCGTCATTGAGGGGTTCTCCTTTTCATCCCACACCATCAACGCGAGTGTTCCCAAGGGACCGGTCTTGGCTCCAATACTGTTAATCTTACATATCAACGACTTCCTTTTCTGTACTATCAATCCAATCTGCAGCTTTGTTGATGACAGCACTCTACATGCAGTAATTCAGTGCGACAAGATGATCTCTGCTGGTGAGCTGGAAAAAAAGAATAGCGGCGACTTCCCCTCTGAACTGAAGAGTATCACTGCTTGGGGGCGCAGCAATCTTGTACATTTTAATGTTTCCAAAACACAGCACTGTACTTTGATGAACAAAAAGCGTCCAAGAGCTCATCCTGCTTCGATGGATGGACGAGTTCCTCACTATATACAAGGCCCTGATAAGACCTAGCCTCGAGTAGTGCTTACACGTTTGAGGTGCTGCTGCGTGGACTACATTATTGATGCTCGATGCTGTCCAGAGGAGGGCTATCCGACTGATCGATGACTCTTTTCATGATGCCGCCGCGCAATGTGTCTGCCAGACAGACCCGACGGTCTTCGGCTTCCCATCCTATGTCCAACTTCCAGAACTGGCCGATACGACCGCTCCTTTGCGTTAGGGGTGTCCAGATTGCTTAGGCTTTTACCTGCGCGACTGCTTCAGTGTAAGAAACAGGAATTATGGGAAATGGCACCTGCATGAAAGACAAGTTACTTACCACGTCATTTACGAGAAAGTATTGTAATCTCGAAAAGTTTCAAAGATCAGATATGTTTTTTGGGTGTATAAGTACATCACGGACAACTATGTCACTCATTTCCGTCAGTCTGTCAGTCAGTCTGTCTGTGTGTCCGCCACCTGCCTGTAACTTGGAGATTGTCATTCGGATTTTGAACAAATTTTCCATCAAGGCTAACTAGTATCCGGAGGACGAAGAAGCTTTGTAGTTTTCGAAAGTCGGCCCAGTGGCGTCAAATCTAGGAGCAAAAAACGAAAAACGGTAATGATGACATTAATACTGATATCTTCCATCACCGAAGTAATCATTGACATGAAACTTCTTTTATACACACATTATAGCCACTCAAGTGCTATTCTTACTGGGATAAGATCTTCAGAACCGCAGTGCCAGCTTTAACTAGAATGTGTCCAAAAGATTTTTAGAAGACTCGAATGAAAGGACCTCTGCGGTATGTCTTCGAGTTCGAAAGGATTCGCGCGCATCGAATGCTTATGCAAAGAAACGCGATACTAGCAGTGCCGTACGATGTATTATCCTAGTCTGTTTAATTTTGGCATCTGGGTATAGTGGGGAAAATACAATGAAAAGAAGTTCTCTGTTTTTAAGTTACTGAGAAATGCGTTAAGGCCGTTTCATTTTTTACAATTATTTTCTATTTGGTGAATTCAAATATTCATGGTTGGCGAAATAACTTATATAGGGTATTTAAAATGTAGTTACATAAAATGGGTACACCATTTTTTATGGGAACACTTTTTACTCGACAACCAAGAATGAAAAAACCCGTTTTTGGGATTGGCAGGAACGAAAAGGCTCTTCAAATAAGATGTTTTTAGGTATTCACAAGACCTACAAAATGAGACTACACGTGAGAAGATTCTACTAATAGTAAAAAAGTTATGGCTGGAAACTGAGGCAAAATGCAGGTTTTGGCACTTGGTTGCAAATGCGACGATAATTTCACGCAGCTACTTGAAATTCTTCACAAGCATAGGCTTCATACCTCTAAATAACCACAACAAGATTGTGAGTTGATTGGTCAAGCAGTTTTTGAGAATTTCTGATTGTTTATCCCAAAACACCTGTCGTCCGGCTATCACTACTAGTTTACTTAGCAACATACAGGGTTTGTTCAAAGGGCATTTTATAGCAAAATACCAGAATTTACCTTGCAGATGTGAATCATAAACCGTTCCCAAAGATAATTGTTATTTTTATGCAAAAAACGAAAGGTCACGTTTTGTTCTGATAACAAATTCAAACATTCCGTATACGTGAGTAACAGAACAGATTCGCTATGATATTTATAAAACATACGTTATTTTACATATTTTAAATCAAAGCGGATGTGTCTATCTCTTTTGTTATGAAGAAAACAATTTTTTTTCAAGATTTCTTAATACCCTTGTGTATATTTAGAGCTGCAATTTTCACATGGTTACAGATGGGCCTTAAAGTTTATAAAAAAGAATATTCCATACTGAAATGCGCTGAACTGTTTATAAAGTTAGCATGCAAACTGAAGGCACAATTCTATGTTAAACTGCCCTATACTAGTAAGAATGTAGCATGTGCTAAATGGCTGTATCATTGATGATTTCATGACTCTGTCAAATAAGTAGGTCACGTAATCCAGTTTTTTACGAAGAAATGTAATTCCCTAGAAATTTTTTCTAAAAGTATTAATATAGTATACGTCTGTTTTGGAAATCTCATTCGATTGAAACGACTGCGAGCTCAAAATGTTGGAAAATAAACTCGAAAAAACTACAAACAATAGACACATCAACCAATTCTAGCAAACTGACCGTCTTAAAAATAGGCAAAATGCTCGTTATGAGTTCCTAATACATTATTTAAAGAGTCAGCAGATACAGGCAGCAGCGGTGGCGGCAGTAGAAGACTCTTCGGTCTCCTGATCAGCCGCCGTGCGCTGTGAGGGTTCGAATCCCGTCCCAAGAGAAATGCTTCTCTTTGCTATGGATGTTGTGATTATCCGTAGGTGGTAGACGGTCTCTGACTGTCGAACGCAGAGGTACCACCCGGCGGATCCGTGTGGCGTTCCCCCTTTCCCCTGTATCCCCCTATAGCCCCACGGTATCCCATGGGTGTTTAGGCATTAGGCCTTCGTGGTGGTTGGAGTATAAAAAAAGCCTTGTATCTTGCACCTATAGTTTTCAATAGTACTGTAATTATTTATAACAGGTTTTATATACCTCCAACGTTCGCTTGACATTTGTCAGTGTCAAGTATAGTGGTATAAGGATCCAGTAAACCAAGAGGCGTCGTAACGTAATAGAAGGGTTGACGATTGCAGAACCGCAGGACGGAGTTCGAATTCACGAAGCTCCCTTTTCTCTACTATTTTTTTTAAATTTGGAAAAATAAATACTTTTGGCGGTTTTTATTTTTTTGTTATTGGTCTTTTTTTCCGCAACCACTAGGCCGATCTTCAGAAACTGCAAAGTCTTTCCATCCTTGTCATACCGGTAACCTTCTGTGAAAATTTCATCAACATCCGATAAATGCTCCTCAAGTTATAAAATTAGGAAATGACACGGCTTTTCGTGATGGACATGTCATATAAAACCAAAAAAAACATAAATATCTCAATTTCGAAATTTTTCGCGATTACTACCAGTGTTAATATAGAAAGTAAAACTGAGAATCTTTGCCATTATTATGATATTCCACTCGGTAGATCTAGGCATAGACGATATGATTTTATTTCCACTTCACATTTCCAGAACTTGCTTATTGTGAAACTGTTTCCCAAATATATTTTCATCCACACGAGCGCCTGTGCTTCTACAACTTCTACAAGTTTGTTTATAAAAACTTTTAAGCGGAAATCGGAACAGCTCAATCCGCTGTGTGAACCAATATTGAAAAATGCATCCAAACAACTATGTAGCAGATTGTTTCGAAATTCCATATCGTTTCCACTTCCGCGGAAATTGAGAAGTTTTTGATAGACGGGTGTTTCAACTTCAGAATGGAGTTTAAGTATCAGACACAAAATCAATATTCTGTTGAACATCCAAATGCATTAGGCTGCTGTTTACTTTGCATGCAAGGTAAATAAGTGTAATCTAAAAAGACTCACTCTGAGCGGAAACGGTAGGAAGTAATATTAGAGTGCCACTTTATTTTTACTAAAAATCTTTAAAAGGTGCCTTGTGGTTATAGTTTAATTTTCATAACTTGGGTGACACGAGTTACAAGTTACTAAAAAAAATGCTTTTTCTAAGTTCTGAGTTCTGAATGCATAGTCATCTAATTGAAGCCTTGTTATTGTGAGGATGTCCCATTTACCTTTACAACTTTAATCAAGCATTAGAGTATTCACTGACACAAAAATGTTTTTTCAAAAACTCTCATTCTATCGAAATCAAACAAGAGTTACAGTATTGTGTGGTTCTTAGTGATCAAAATGAATTAATAGTTCTTCTTTGACACTACCTAGTGAGACCCTAGCGGGTACTTAAGCTCTCAACATGTCAAACTTTGGTTGAATTATACAGGGTGCGGCAGAGAGGGCGGACGTCTTTGGGATGGGTAGTACTCTCCGCTTCCGCCTACGAGACAGGTGGGGAGGTTGCCGTTTGACTCGTGAGATCCTAGCATTATTTTACCAGTTGTCGTTATGGAGCCTTGGACGGTGGAGCACCGCGTTATCGCCTATGATTGTTTCGTCCGAAATAATGAGTCAGTCATCGACGTACAGCGTGAGTTTCGTCGCCACTTCAACATTCATCGGAATAGAGCTGTTCCCTCTCGAAACACCATCCTTCGTTGGGTTCAGTTCGAACTCCTGAAAATGTTGAACGCGTTTGACAGGTCTTTCTTCGCAGTTCGACTCGATCTGCCCGGAAATATGCTGCTGCACTTCGCCTTAGTGATCGTTCGGTAATGCGAATTTTGCATATGTATCTCCGCTTTCACCTCTACAAATTGGCCATTGTGCAACAGTTACAGCCCGGAGATTATGCACAACGAATGAACTTCGCACGTGAGATGGAAGCACTGATCGATCAAAATGAGAACCTCATTTTGTTTATGAGTGACGAAGCCCACTTTCACAAGCCACAAGCCCCCAACTCTGGACGAATTGAAGGGCGAAATTCGCGTGGAAGTCGCCAAAGTTGAGAGAGTCTACGCGAACTTCCAAGAACGCCTCCAACACTGCATCAACGATTTCGGCCACCACATGCCTGATGTGATTTTCCACACTTGACTGTCTCGAATGCTATTTCCTTGTGAACCTGATTCCATCTTAAAATTTGTTTTCGAGTAAAAATTAACTATTTTATGATTTTTTTAAAACCGTTCGTCCTCTCTGCCGCACCCTGTCCTATAAAGTGCCATTCAAGAGTCATTGAATTAAATTCTAGTTATTTCCAGTAGCAGTTCTTAGGGGATTGTTTCTCCATATGGAAGTCCTGCGGACATCTTCTATAGGTACTTTGGCAATATTTTTAGTGTTCTCTGTGTATACGAGAGATTGGCCTGTTATTTCAGAACACTCTGTATACAGGGTATTCTCAATGATGAGTAATTTATATTAACAATTTGTGGAACTCGTCAAAAGAAGAAGAAAATCATTATCAAGTTAAATAAACACCGTTTTTACAAAAACCGTTCGAAATTGTCCCCATTTGTTCGACAGGCAAAATGTTGCTCGGTGAATCCACGACTCATTTTATACTTACTTGAGATGTATTCTACGCTAAAAATCAATTGCACATCTGCTTTTTCTTACTCAACCTGAAAATTACACATGCAAATTTGCTGCTGAATTTCAAAAGATTTCAAAAAAGAGAGCGATAAGAAAAGAAAGTCCCTGGTTGGTGAAGTATATTAAAAATGCCATGTGAGAAAATATGAGACATAGAGGAATATCTATTTATTTATTATTTTTATTTATTTATCTATTTATTTTTACACTACTCATCAGCAACAGCCATTTACACAGTAGGACACAGTCCGGACAAAAAAGACACAGTTATTTTATAATATAAGCAAGAATAGGTAGTTCGAACACAAATATGTACAAAAATATCATAGAAATATATTCAACTGTTCTGCGTCATTAGCTTTACCACAAGAGTAAAATAGTGGAGAAAACTTTAGGATGTTTGTTCTAGGGGCAGGCAAATAAAAAGTATCAAATTGTCTAGAATTTAAGCGTGGAACAAGAAAATTAATTTTATGCAATATATGCTAGCAACAGATGTATTATGCATAAAATTAAGACAGTACTTATCACGCCCTTTCCTGAGACTTTCTAATTCAAAGGCTTCTTCTAAAAGTTTTTGAGGGTAGCCAAATGGCGGGTAACAGTCATTTTCCTTGGAATGTAGGTACTTTAGCAATCGTCGCTGGATATTTTCAAGTTTACCTATCCAGAAGTTATAGCAAGGCTACCAAACAACTCATGCATATTCAAGCTTTGAACGAACAAGT
This sequence comes from Acanthoscelides obtectus, assembly GCA_963669975.1. Lineage (NCBI taxonomy): Eukaryota > Metazoa > Arthropoda > Insecta > Coleoptera > Chrysomelidae > Acanthoscelides > Acanthoscelides obtectus. The sequence continues at coordinate 77,851,558 of CAVLJG010000007.1, read as the reverse complement.
GAGCAATAAAATGCTTAATTGTATTAATGACTTATAACTCACGACCACAGCGTATAATAAAGCCCAGTCTTTTGTAACACTCAGCAACATTTATGAAACGTAAAAAAGTTATTACATTTCACATTAATTTATATTTCCAGTCATTCAAAAAATTTTTATAAAAATTCATTTTACGATGTCAAGTGGAAAATACAAATCAGCACCTAGATGTGAGGCAGTGCGAAAATGCTTTGTACATGACCTCTTTTCAGAAAGGGCAACACATACATTCCGCCTCGCACAGCTAACAGACATATTTCATGGGCAGCATATTTAGTAATAATTTTCTCACAGCAAATATCACATACATGCAGACCAATATACATCTTAGAGTATATCCTACATACTATCTCGGCATTCTGCAACCAACAAAGCAGCATGGTCATTGATCGAGTCGTGATAGATGGGCGCTCCCAGCAATCATAGCGAGTAAATGCGGACTATTTGCTCACTAGGACCTATCTAGCCAGCAGGTGAACATTTTGTCGTTTTTCTTTTTTTTGTATTTTTTTTGTAATAGCCCTGCTGGTCAATGATTTACAGAACATTCATAGAGACGTGAGCCAAAGTGGGACATGACTACCGCGCTTGTTATGATCCTTTATTAATATATTCCACTAGAGGATATTCAATTTAATTGCGTCATAAAGGGCATATTTACTGTAACGCTGTACTTATAACCATATACGCGTTGACCACCGCGTCTAGGTGCTAGCGCTGCCATATTTACCCAATGTAGCTGTATGTTAGGGGATTCCCTTTTTTGTCGTATAGGAATATAGGAAATCTTAGACATAACTGCGAGTAAGGCTGAAGCGTAATATTTCCTTGGAAGGTCGTGTAGTGCGCGAGTGATCTTCGTAACCTTAATAATGTCTGGACTGACCGTAGCCTTAAGGCCGATGAAAGTGGTTCACCTTGAACCAAAAGTGACGCGGCAGTCGGCCGGCAACCGTCGAATGTATCACATCTGTTGAGTTTGACCTGTAAGATTATTTTTGTTGTAAAGTTTGAGTAAAGTGAGTCCCCGAAACCGTGTGTTACTACTGCCCACTTCCCACGAATATTGGAGTTCTGCACTTCATTTTGGCGCACAACGTGAGGGTTGTAGTGTTTTGGGGAATTTGCCAGTGAAGGATAAATCATTTTGAGTTTTGCAAAGCGTGGTCGGCCATTGAGAACGAAATCGAAAGTGTCTGATCGCTGCTGCCATCTGACGACTAGGAAAAGCAGTGGAAAACAAATGGCTGATGTTTGATCAGCTGATGTATGACAGCCGCTTTGAACTAAACAAACGACAAGTTGTTTTGGACATAGGAGTTTTGAAATAAGCGAAGAGTTGGGCACTGTTAGCAGAGAGATCCAGGTGCTTAGGAGGTGAGCTGGAAGTTTGGGAGAAGCAGAGTTGGAGCGGAAAGAAGAAGAAAAAGTTATGGTCCAGGTATCATAGAGAAAAAAAAAAAACTATAGTGCAAGGTACTGTATTTTATTTGTGTATTGGGTAGAGTTAGGTATTTAGATTGAAATCGCTTTTCAAATGAATGATAAAATGGCACCGAAGAAACCAAAAGCCAATGTAAATGAGGAGAACAGTTTGTTAGGTAGTTTGGATGAAAGTGAGTCACCACAGTGTAGTGAGTTAAAAAATATGGTGAATAACTTAGCAGATGATTTCAAAAGGTTACAGACGTCTTTATCTGGGGGTAGTAGGCAATATGTTGGTCTGTGGAGGGACCTGGGGGGTCACACTTTGACATTTGTGCCTAATGGACCAGTGCATCCAATGAACTTTTTAAGAAAAATTATGCATATCTTGGATGAGGCTGGGGTGCCTGAAACCGCAAGGTTAAAACTAGTAACAGGGTGTTTGAGGGGCTCGGCTGCTGAGTGGGCGGAAATCAAGGAGGATTCTTTTGACTCATTTCAGAGTTTCATTGATGCTTTCATGGATAGGTACTGGGGGGTTAAAGAACAACGTGCATTGTACTATGAAATAAAGTATGGTAAATTTCGATCAGGTAGCAGGGCAGATTATGTTCTCCGGATGGCAAAACTAGCCAGTTTTTTGACAGACAAGATTTCTGAGAGTGAGTTAGTGAGGTTTTTGTCACAGCATTTTACACAAGAGCCAGAGATTCATAGGGCGGTTTTAATTCAAAATATGAAAACCATAGAGGAACTTGAAGGATTTCTAAGAAATTTAGATGAGGTTGATGCTACTAGTCGTGATAGAAGAAATGAAGGGAGAGGGGGGTACAACCCACCAAATCATAATGGTAATCGAAATTTTAGGCAAGATGCTCAGGGAGAAAATAACAGAAATGATCAGGATAGGGCTATCAGATTTATAGATGTGGGAGAGGATTTATTGAGTGAAATTGAGGATGGTGGAGATGGTGATGAAGGACACCAGATGATTTCCTCAACTGTGAAAGGTAATGTTTATGGTGAAGAAGTAAACATATTACTAGACTCAGGTAGTCAATGTTGTGCGATATCTGATGAATTTTACAAGAAAATAAATTCTGATGAAAATGGGATATTGGTATTGCCGGTGGTAAATTTCTCAGTTACGGGGGCAGTTGGTAAAAAGCAACAGCGAATTAAGCAGCAGGTTTTAGTGAAAATCGAAATTGGGGGGTGTGTGTTTGAAATCCCTTGCATAGTGGTGCCACATTTGAACCGTTCGGTTATTTTAGGAAGCGATTGGTTTTTAAAGGAACATGTCAAACTTGATTATGATGATTTAGTTTTAGCTGTTGATGAAAAAAGTTTAAAGGTGAGAATTCAGTTGGAAAGAAGGGATGAGGCTCAGTTATCGATTAATTTTCTACAAGAAGGACAAATGAAGGATAGGAATAGACATCGTTATACAGATTTCGAGATAAAAGAAGTGGTTACTAAGGCGGAATTGTTTGATGAAAGGGAAAAAGCGGAACTATTGAAACTAGTTAAGGATTTTGAGGGTATTTTCTCTGAAACTCCAGGTCGTATGCCAGTTTATAATCATGAAATAAAAATGAGAGATAACACACCATTTTTTAAGGCCTCATACCCCATTGCAGTGTCTCATCGGGTAGAAGCCCAGCGTCAGTTGTTAGAAATGTTAGAGTTAGACATAATTTCTTTACAGCAAACTGAATATGTATCGCCTCTCACCACAGTCATAAAAAAAGATAACTCAGTACGCATATGCTTAGATGCCAGATATATCAACACTCGCATGGTAAAAGATCATGTTTTACCACCAAACCCAGATGATTTACTGACCAAATTTGATGGTAGCTGTTACCTTTCAACTTTGGATTTGACTGCGTCATATTGGCAGGTGCCAGTGCGAAAAGATGATAGGAAATATTTGGGTTTCCTGTTTAACAATCAAACATATGTTTTTAATGTACTACCATTTGGCCTTTCAACCAGTGTTGCCAGTTTTATAAGGGGTTTAAAGTTAGTTTTGGGTGCAGAAGTAGAGAATTTCACCTTAGTTTATGTCGATGACATTTTTGTCTTTTCAAGGACATCTGAAGAGCATTTACGTCATTTGGGCATCATTTTTGAGAAAATTAAGGCTGCTAATATGACCATTAAATTGCGGAAAACTAAATTTGCGCGCATCCAGGTACAGTTTTTAGGTCATGTGATATTATCGTCCGGTATTGCCATGAATCCGGAGAGAATTAAGGCTATTCAGGATTTTCCTCGGCCTAGGAATATCCGTGAGTTGAGAAGTTTTTTAGGGATGGTCAACTATGACAGGAGATTTTGTAATAAGTTTGCAGATTTGACTGTACCCTTGTTAAAATTATTGCGCAAGTCAGTGAAGTGGGAATGGGGAGCTTCTGAGGAGTTCGCGTTTACAAAAATTAAAAGGGCTTTCCTGGAAGTTACTATATTAGCACATCCGAATTTTGCAAAGAGATTCTACATTCAAGCAGATAGTTCTGGATATGGACTAGGATCTTTTCTCTATCAAGTAGGGGAGGGGGATGAGTTACATATTTTAGCATTTGCTAGTAGAACGTTGAAGGGGCCCGAATTAAATTACACGGTTACGGAGAAGGAGTGTTTAGCGATAGTGTTTGCATTGATCCAGTGGCGCACCCTGGTGTTGGGGAATGAATTAACCATTAGAACAGACCATAAAGCATTAAGTTACTTAATGCAGTGTTCCTTGAAAACACCACGACTGAGTAGGTGGGTACTATTTATGCAGGAATATAATTTCGATGTGGAATATATTAAGGGGAAAGATAATGTACTTGCTGATGTGCTTTCGCGGTACCCGATCCGGAGACAGGATCCTGAGGTTCCGGACCGTCAGATAGGGGTAGAGGTTTCAATGTTGAGAATAAGTAATGAGTATAGGTTATTAAGGGAAAATATGAAGGGTATAGCTGTAGATCAAGTAAAATCTGACTGGATTTCGAGAATTGTGAAACAATTGGAGAAAGACGCTAATAAGGAAAACATTACTGATGTAGGAAAGTGGTATGTTGTTTATAAGGGGGTACTTTTCAAACGAGGGTCTCGCGGGTTCCCCGGATATAAATTATGTATTCCGAAGGAATACGTTATTTCACTAATACAGCAACAACATGCTGATTTAGGGCATTTTGGATACAAGAAAATCTTACACCATATGAGGGAACTTTTCTTTTGGCCTAAAATGGCCAAAAATATCCGACAAGTCGTTACTAGTTGTGAGCTCTGTCAGAAAACTAAAATTTCAAAGGGGTTACAAGGCACTTATAATGCCATTTTACCTGAAAAACCGGGACAGTTGCTCACGGTGGATTTAATGGGTCCTCTGCCACCGTCGCGAGGAGGCGCTACACAGCTATTTGTGGTGGTAGATAATTTTACCAAGTTTACGAAACTTTATGCTCTTCGTAGAGCTACGGCGCGAAGTATTGTTAACAAGCTGGAGCGATATTTTTCTGAGATCCTAACTCCAGAAGCGGTGTTATCAGACAATGGAACCCAATTCCATTCAGCGGTCTATATAAAATGTTTGGCGGAAAAGGGTGTAAAATCCATTTACACCTCCGTTTATTTCCCATCGGGTAATCCCACAGAGCGCATGAATAGAGAGATTGGCCGTCTGCTTAGGTGTTTCTGTTCTACCAAACATACCAAATGGGCTTGTGTTCTACCACGTATTGAACACTGCCTAAATAATATTGTCCACGAAAGTACCGGACAAGTTCCTGCGATGTTGATGTTTGGAAGATCAGAGCCTAATGATATTTTTAAACTGATTGATTATCCTCCTGGTAATCCCCCCACTCCGGATTGGACCTCATCACTCCAATTAGCTTCCAACAATTTACGGTCCAAGGCTAGAAAACGCAAGGAGATGTTTGAAAACAAGAATAAAGCTATCACTTTTACTGTCGGGGATTCCGTTTTAGTGAAGACTCACCCAATTTCCTCCGCTGCCAATGCGGAAATCCGAAAGTTATTTGTGAGTTTTGATGGGCCATATGTGGTGTCGCGCATAGTTGGACCCAATTCTTATATGTTAAAGAATATAGAAGGTGTCAATGTAGGCCCTCAGAACATTAGAAACTTAAAATTGTATAAGCGCTGCCCTACCCCTGACCAATTGTAAATTAGGTTTAGTTTAATTAGGTTAGTATTTGGTATTATATCTTCTGGAATGTAATCCCTCAGATATAATAGGGGGGTGATGTAGTGCGCGAGTGATCTTCGTAACCTTAATAATGTCTGGACTGACCGTAGCCTTAAGGCCGATGAAAGTGGTTCACCTTGAACCAAAAGTGACGCGGCAGTCGGCCGGCAACCGTCGAATGTATCACATCTGTTGAGTTTGACCTGTAAGATTATTTTTGTTGTAAAGTTTGAGTAAAGTGAGTCCCCGAAACCGTGTGTTACTACTGCCCACTTCCCACGAATATTGGAGTCCTGCACTTCAGTCGATTTGATATTTAAGGGCATATACATTTCTTTTAAAGGAAAATTGAGTGTTTTCGTTACTCCGAAGAAAATTACTGTAATCCTTGTTGACAGCGAGGCTATGATAATGAAAATTATGGGTGGATGTCCAAATTCCAAATAATGATGTTCATCTTCTTAAAGAACTCGTTAGTATTTTTAGATAAGCAGAAATTTCCATACCTGGCTGAGTACTGTAGAAGTGGAACAACCCAAACCAGATAAACGCTGCGTTGTCACAACGGCCAGTTCTCGATTTACAGAAGTTTTATAAAGTAGCCTGTGTAAACGTACCCTATGATCTAAATAACTTGGTTCCTCCTCCCTTATTGGACAGCGCTGTTACTTTGAGTAGCGTCCGAAAAAAATCCCAGTGGGCTCAAAGTGGACATCAGCTGACAAAGCTGGCCTTGTTTGGAGTGGTATCGATCCAAATAAATTAATTATCGATGCAAACTGGGTCCAGAAAGGAACAAGTTGCAGGAACGGAAATTAAATCCTTGTTATCCGGTGACCAGCGATTAATTCCAACGAAGACAGTGGCTTGACAATATACTTTACGAGAGCAATATTTTCAAGCATTTACCAGTTATGGACCTGTTTTCCTTGAGCTATATTGCGTGTATGACGGAGATTTACTTCCCGGTCTTGGGGTTTTGTATTTATGCTCAGCAGCCTATAAGGCCCTCGTAGTTGATCTGAGCCTTGAACTGAGTAAGATGAGTACAACTGAGAAATTAGGAGCACAGAAACGGTCGTACCTGTCTTCGCTATTCAGGACAGACAGGTCCAAAATGAGAAGCAAACTGAGACTATGCACCAAAATCGAATATGCGTTTAGGTGCCTCTAACCGGTTGAGATAAAGATGCTTTTGTTGCCAGGCATTGGCCATACATCCGGCTACGTAGCTACTGGAATGGAATGCTATTTGAAAAATTGTTAGACGGATTTCAGAGCTATAATAATGTGATGGAGTCAATGAGATATACCCTTCCCCACCCCCTACAACCACGAACCCCCCAAATTTCAACCCCTACAAATTTTTTTCTGAAAATCAAGGGCATCTGAAACGCCAAAAAACAAGATATTTTCATTTTCTTCTTACCCCTCCCAACTAACAACTGACACAAAAATGTTTTTTCAAAAACTCTCATTTTATCGAAATCAAACAAGAGTCACAGTATTGTGTGGTCCTTAGTGATCAAAATGAATTAATAGTTCTTCTTTGACACTACCTAATGAGACCCTAGCGGGTACTTAAGCTCTCAACATGTCAAACTTTGGTTGAATTATACAGGGTGCGGCAGAGAGGGCGGACGTCTTTGGGATGGGTAGTACTCTCCGCTTCCGCCTACGCGAGAGGTGGGGAGGTTGCCATTTGACTCGTGAGATCCTAATAATGATTTTACCAGTTGTCGTTGTGGAGCCTTGGACGGTGGAGCACCGCGTTATCGCCTATGATTGTTTCGTCCGAAATAATGAGTCAGTCATCGTCGTACAGCGTGAGTTTCGTCGCCACTTCAACATTCATCGGAATAGAGCTGTTCCCTCTCGAAACACCATCCTTCGTTGGGTTGAATCACTTCGCAGGCGTGGTGAACTGATCAACAGACGACCAAGAGGAGCGCCGCGAACAGTTCGAACTCCTGAAAATGTTGAACGCGTTTGACAGGTCTTTCTTCGCAGTCCGACTCGATCTGCCCGGAAACATGCTGCTGCACTTCGCCTTAGTGATCGTTCGGTAATGCGAATTTTTTTCTGAAAATCAAGGGCATCTGAAATGCCAAGAAACAAGATATTTTCATTTTCTTCTTACCCCTCCCAACTAACATTTATCATTCCTATTAGAGTTGCAAGAATGATTATACAGTATTCCTTAAATAGCATTGTATACTGTAAGAACATTGGCAAAACCCTCTTAGAACAGCTATACAAGCGGAATGGGCAACCTAATAGGACAATTCAGTAATTTAAGAGGTTAAATAAGGGCTGCAGGTAACAGTTATAAAACAAAAGTGTAAGCCTCTTGCAGCCGCTATAGGACATTTGCGTCAGTGCAAGATTCAGTTTTTGTCAACTATACAACTATTATAATGTTACGTGATTCTACTTTATTGGAACCAAACTACTTCTTATGTATTGTATAGACGAAGCGAAGAATATATAACTAACACATTACAGTCATCTTGTTTACTTAGATATCGGCCATTGTGAATTTCATACACATGTATATGATAAACTTCTACACTGTGATATAGGGCTATTGAATTACTTGCGCAGCAAATTTTATTGTGATTATCGTCCAAAGTAGTTTTCATATTTTGATGATGATCAAAAGTATGTCTAGATTTTTAAGATGGAAAACTGAACTTATCTGCGTTAAATCTTCCACAAATCCTATATTTAGACACAATTACACTAATGTCTATCACTTTATATCTGTAATTTTGAACTGAAACATAATTATTTAATATCAAATAGAGGAATAAATGTTTGCCCAATATGGCGGGTGGTTGTGTATAATCATGGCATCGTCCATGTTGCCTTTAGGTTATTAGAATATTTTGGTGTTGCCTGCAGGTGTTATACAACAATTTGACAAATGTCTGAAATGAAATACCGACAGAGTCGAATGATTCACCCAGAATTTGTACCAGATCTATATCTTCTGTTTGAACAGTTGATAAAACATTTTGAACCAGTATGCATGCGTTGTTTGTCTTAAAACATTGGTTATGGCATTTTAACTAAAATCTGACAGCAGAAAGTTAGGTTATGGTGAAGTTGTATACCAACATATTTAGCAGTTACTAAACAACAGTTGTAAAAGTGCTTCCGTTGGGAGCAATTTGTTGGCTAAAGTAGTAAATTTGCACAGCAAAACAACAAGGCTCAGGTTTGTTTTATAAACGTTACCATGGATGCCACAACACAACCATTTTGACTAACCTGCAAATATGCCGTATAAAGTAGTTGTATTAACGTTTATGCATCAGTTAAAAATTTGTCCTATAAGGTGTTGTGCAACTATGCTATAAGAATATTTTAAACACCTCATTTTAGAGCAAATATGTTGCAGAAAGCAAATTTGCATTCCACTCAACATTAAGCCAGCATTTTGGTGTTCAGGCAACAACAATAGAGAGCTTTTATGGCTGAACGGTTCTTTTACCAAAAGCTACTACTACTTTGCTAGTTGGGCTGCTTTGCTAGTTGGGCTAGTTCCACCTTCACCAATGATTTTGAAAAACTACAAAACTCTTTGGCTTTTGTCATACGAGTAGTCGTAACCGCGAGTCGAATGACTAGCGGATAGATAAAATGACAGACAGGCCGACGGAATTAAGTGACATGGTTTTTTGTGACGTATGTATATGCCATATAACATTAAAGAACCATAATATCTCATTTTGGAAACTTTTTGCGATTACAAACCTTTCTCGTCCAGTGGCTTAGGAAGTAACAGTTTAAAATTGATACCTTTAAAATATACATAAAAATCAACTGCTGCCGTAAATTGCATGAATAAGGTCTCATTTTGAAGGTCCTTTCAACCCCTACAACTTTTCTATAGAACACTCGGACCAATGCTTCTTGCTTTATGGAATATGAGCTATAAAATGATTTTTCCAACTTTGTTGCTTAGTAAAGCTTCCCAGTAGAACTGTTGAAAGCTATATCACAGCTATAATGAGGAACAATTCCATTTACCTTTGTAAATCTACCTCGGGGATTAAATGAGCACCGCCAATGACAAACAGTCGCTGCTAGCTGACAGTCCTTTTGTCTGACGCGAAAATGAGGAAATTGACAGGAAGAGACGAACTCGGCTGCAAGCGAACATGAAGCCAAATTCCACGCTGCACCGAACATAAACGTGGTGTCGTTTATACATTGTTCTGCATACATCCTGATGCCTGCTGCGATCCATCGTCGTTAAATGCCATCCTAAAAGCCATGTAAAATATTGAGGCTGCTGGCGGACACCTGAACACGCTACTTCTATAAGTGCATTGTAATGGGATGTATTATGTGCTTTTTATTATTCACATATTTACACCGCGTAATTGACTCAGCACTTACGGGATATTAGTAAAGCTATTCGTTATAAGCTTTTATCATGCTATTTATAAGGGTTTTCGGGACCCTAACACGAATTACGTCCAAAAAAATCTCCCAATCTCCCAACTCATCAGCATTTCCCCCATTCCTCCAATAATGCGCCTTACTTTGAGAGCAATTAGCCAACGAAGAGAGGCATAATGATCTAGTTACGTTTTTCGAACTCATGACGTCGCTTATCCGCTTTATTTAACAACGCGCGTGGATGAAACAACGTGAGGGCATACGGATTTTATAAGGATGTAATGCAGCAAACACAGTCAGAGCCAGTTATTGAACAAAATAATTCAGTTGTATTTATTATGTTCCATCCTCGTCGAAGTAAATATTTCGAATAAATATCGCAGTGCCCTCGTAGTAGTAACCAACCCCCACGATTTCAAAGCGCGCACCCAGCGATGGAAAGCAGCACCGCGCCCCTTCACGCTACCTTCCTCCCCTCTGGCCGCCGACAAACCTCCATTCTTTGTTCTCGTGCCAAACTGTTAACACCTCGATCGGCGCTCATTTGTACGTTTTCAGCAGTGTCGAGGAACCGCTGAACATTTAGAATTAGAAAACAGGACATAAGGTTGGCCGATAGATGCGTATTGTCGAACGAGATACTGACCGACGGTCGCCTGAAGTTCCTTTCGTCGCGGAGCAAAATTGAAAGTGGCGTGCAGGCCTCTTTTTCTGAAGGGGCGTCATCAGGTAACTGTCGACTGACCGATCTGTTTTAGGTGCAAGTTAAATGAATATTAGTATGGATGCCTCACCGGCGCTGCAAACTGTGCCTAACGTAACGTTTGGGATAACGTTCTGACATTGTTGCTTGGGATAGTGACCTGGACCTAGCTTGTGATAGCCAACTCCATACCAAGGAAGAACAAAGGCGTTTGGGATAACGCGGAAACATTATACGGTTGCTTGGGATAGCAACGTAGACCTGGCTTGGGATAGTCAGCTCCGCATCAAGGATGAACGAAGACATTTGGGATAACGTTGTAACATTGGATTCGGTTGCTTCTGATAGCAACACGGACCTAGCTTGTGATAATCCACACCAAGGACGAATGAAGATATTTGGGATTATGACTCAATACTGAACTCCGTTGCAGAAATAACAACACTGAAAGCGTTTGGGACAACATAGCAATGAGGAATGGTCAACAATCTCTTCTCAATTGCTTGTGATAGCAAATTTCACCTGGTCTGTGATAACCATGGAACAGGACTGAAAGTTTGAACATGGCAGGTTAGGAAGTCGTTAAGATATTCCTTACTACCAGATCGAGATTAGGTATCTTATGCGAGCTTAGCGTTGCATTTTGCTTGTGACGGCAAATTCCATTTGGTTTATGATAACCGCGGAACAGCATAATAAGATTGCACAAGACAGTTTAAGAAACCGCCAAAGTACCATTTTTCATTAATTACAAATAGAGATTAGATTCGTCTATACGAAACTAGCATTAGATTTTGTTTGAGATAGCAAATTCGATCTAGTTTGTGATAGAAATGTAGCAATATAGCATTTTGCATCTATAACAGATAAAAATTGGGTACATCTATGTGAGACTAGCGGTACATTTTACTTGGGATAGCAAATTCCATCTCGTTTGTGATAGCAATGTACCAATACAGCATTTTCCATTTTGTTACGAAAAATAATACATCGGGTCCAAGGACGGCAACGTCGGAAGACTAGATAATATATACACAAACTTGTATGGTACGAAAAAAAGCATGTAAACACTAAACGGACAGAATAAATCGAGCGTTGTTACCGGGCAGGTAGTTTTTATTGAGAGCTCCGAAAAACATCGTGTCGTGTGAGAAAAGACGTAATATTTCAGAAGGTGGGATAGAACTTACTGAATATTGATTAGTTGTGACGGGTTAATAAGTCATCGTGTTGCTAAGTACTGTGTATAGACTTAGTGCAAGATGAGTGACACTTCAAGTGAGGATGATAATGAACAATCTGGACTTTATGTGTGTGCTCCAACAAAAAAACGGAAGATCGAGAAAACTGTTGACAAGCTTGTGGCGAAAAAAGTGAGTAAGATTTTGAGTCAACGTAATTTCATACAGAGCACTGATTCAAAATACACCGGGAAAGCAGATTTGATACCAGAGTTTGATCCGGAAAAATCAGAGATCACTGCCATAAATTGGTTACATAAGATTGAACAAATTGGAATGATTAATAGTTGGAGCGATGAACAAAAATCATTATGCATGCAGTCTCGCCTTACAGGATTGGCAAAAGTTTGGTATAACGGGCTAACAGACTACAACTTGAATTGGGACGAGTGGAAATTGGCCATTTCACGTGCCTTCCCTGCACATACAGACTACGTCAACTTGCTAAAAAAATGTTGGCGCGAAGTAAGAGTAATGATGAGAGCATGATGCATTATTTTTATTCGAAGAACATGCTGGTAAAAAAATGTGGACTAGTGGGGACTAATGCAGTTTCTTGCATAATTGATGGATTACCCATACCACTGCAAGCTAACGCCAAAGCGGGGAACTATGAATCACCAGACGAGCTGTTCTACGGGTTCCTTAGCAAAGTAGAGAGTTTTCGCGAGTCGCCAGCTAAGAGAATGGGTACCACAGAAAATTTTGATCTACAACCTAGTACATCTGGACAATTGACATTTAGGTGTATCTTATGCAAGAAAGTAGGGCATAAAGCCCGACATTGTTTACTTAGAAGATCGAATCAGGCAACTAGTAGCAGTACTCCAAGGAGCAGTGATCAAGGTACCCGTTGTCCTCGTTGCGGAAAGAAGGGGCACACGGAGCAGCTGTGTTGGTCCAGAGTCAAGCCGACATGTTCGAGTTGCGGTAAAATGGGACATAAGGACCAGGACTGTTGGAAAAGACCGAGTTTGACATCGACCTGCACCACCTGCGGGAAAAGAGGACACCTAGCTGAAAACTGCTGGACTAAGGAACGGGGGAAGCCTAAGGATGTCAGAATTTTGCAAAGGCAAGTGCCCAATTATTTCTATAATATAGCCATAGAAATTAATGGTCAACATGTCAATGGGTATATTGATACTGGTAGTCAATTGAATGTTGCTAATATTAGGGTAGCCAATAAACTCAATTTAAAATTGTATCCGACTGATATAATACTGAGGAATTTCAGTGGCTCCCACATAGTGCCAGAAAAAACCAGTCAGGTAGAGATATCTATTGGCAAGATTTTTATGACTACGTCTTTGGTATTTGTAAATGTTGAAATGTCCTCAGTTGATGTTATTATTGGACAACCAATTATAAATAGCGAAAAGGTGACTATGAATGTTACAGGTGGTCATACACAATTAAAACCAGCTGAAGATAATTTGTTAGAAATGTTTAGTTGCCTAGATAATATAGAAAAATTGCCTATTGAAGTTTTCGAACATGTACATATTCCTGCTCTAAGTTCTAAGAGAATATTGGTTGCTTTAGATAATACCCACGATATTGTTATTATAAGTGGTCAGCTGTTTACTGGTTCCCAAAATTGTTCTATACAAGGTTGTCTTATTAGTGGACCAGTTCAAACGTTAAATGTCATAAATTGGGGTAATAAACCTATATGTTGGGAAAAAGGACAAATTTTAACAAAGGGGTTCAAGCTAAGTTCCTCGACTAAATTTCCAGTCATAGAAGAAGGCAATGTACTAAGCACTCTATCGTTACAAATGGATAACATAATTTGTGGAAATTTATCAGAAAATGATAGAAATAAGTTGTATGATCTTTTACATAGCTTCAGCAAATGTTTTGCAACTGATACTCTCGAGTTAGGTAATAGTAAATCAGTAGAATTGAAAATAGATTTGTTATCTGACAAACCAATCGTTCATAGGCCCTACCGCTTGTCTGAATTTCAAAGGGGGATCGTCCGAGATAAAATTAGTGACCTCTTGGAAGGAGGTATTATTAGAGAATCATCATCTAACTACTCTAGTCCAATCGTTCTTGTAAAAAAGAAGACCGGAGATTACCGTTTATGCGTTGACTATAGAAAATTAAATTCTATCATGGTGAAGAATAATTATCCACTACCACACATAGAAGATTTGATATCCAGGCTACAAAACAAAAAGTATTTTTGCAGTTTAGATATGGCCCAAGGATATTATCAAGTGCCTGTGGCATCTGATTCCATTAATAAAACTGCCTTTGTAACGCCTGACGGTCAGTATGAATTTGTAAGAATGCCTTTTGGGATCGCTAATGCTCCCGGCACATTTCAAAAAATGGTAAATAATGTATTGGGAAATTTGAGATATGATACGGTCGCTGTTTATCTCGACGACATACTGATCCCGTCAGACACTGTGGAACAGGGATTGCAAGTTTTACGACAAGTTCTTGAATTATTTGCCAAAGCCAATTTAAAATTGAATATAGATAAGTGCTCATTTTTCCAGACACAAATAGATTTCCTTGGATATGAGATTTCGGAACTAGGAATAAGACCTGGTGATCGAAAAGTTAGAGCAGTAGCAGACTTCAAAGATCCAACAAATATACATGAGCTACGGCAGTTTTTGGGACTCAGTTCCTATTTCCTTAAGTTTATAAAAGATCATGCAAAAATTGTCGCTCCACTTACAACATTGTTACGAAAAAATGTGCCGTGGTCTTGGGAAAGTGAGCACAAACAAGCTGTTAGTAAAATTAAGGATATACTTATAAATAAACCTATTCTCAAAATTTATGACCCTGAAGCAAAGACTGAACTACATACAGACGCATGTAGCAAGGGCATTGGAAGTATGCTCCTACAGTATGAGGGAGCTACGTTAAAACCGGTATATTACTTTAGCCGATCAACATCTCGTGATGAAAAATTATATCATTCATACGAGTTAGAGACCTTAGCTGTTGTTGAGTCAATCAAAAGATTTAGGGTCTATTTGACAGGGATACATTTTAAAATAGTCACAGATTGTAGTGCAGTTAGGGGTACTTTTGAGAAAAAAGATTTGCTACCTAGGGTTGCACGATGGTGGTTGAGTATCCAAGATTTCGATTTCGAAATAGAACACCGTCCGGGTGATAAAATGAAACATGTGGATGCTCTAAGTAGAAATCCAGTGGGCGATGTACTTATTATGGACGCGTCTGATTGGGTTTTAGCATTACAACAGCAAGATGAAAGTATACGGATAATAAAAGAAAAGTTAGCCGCAGCAAATGACAAGGACATTTTAAATAACTATAAAATAAGGGATCATAAATTGTATCGTAAGACGTTGGATGGTAAGCTTAAGCTGGTTGTTCCAAAGTCTGCGCGATTTAACATATTGCGGAAATATCATGATGATATCGGCCATGTAGGACTAAAACGATGCGAGGCAATCATCAAGGACAAATTTTGGTTCAAAAATATGACTAGATTTATAAAAAAATACGTAACTGCGTGCCTAGATTGTCAGTATAAAAGGGGACAATATGGAAAACAACAAGGACAACTCTTTCCCATAAGTAAGCCGTGCGAACCGCTTCATACATGGCATATTGACCATTTAGGCCCATTTGTTAAAAGTGATAGGGGAAATTCATATATTCTCATGATAATTGATTCATTCGCTAAATTTGTATTTGCTAGACCGACAAAAACTACAAAGGCTAAAGAGGTTAATGAACATTTAGACGATTTATTTAGTATGTTCGGGACTCCCAAAAGAATAATTTCAGATCGTGGAAAAGCTTTCACTAGTAAAGCGTTCAAATTATTTTTAAGCCAGTATCAAGTTAAACATATTTTAAACGCTATAGCATGTCCAAGAGCAAATGGGCAAATCGAAAGGTATAATCGAACAATATTAAACGGGATAAATACGTCTATAGAAAATGAAAGTGATTGGCAGAGAGCTCTTCCTAAAGTTTTATGGGGTATTAATAATACAGTGAACGATACTACCGGGTATGCGCCACACCTTTTAATGTTTGGTTATGAAAAAAACCAACATGCTGATCTGGGAGATAATGAGTTTGAGGTCCCGCCCGATGCTAAGACAGGATGGACATACAGGCAAATAAAATGAAAAAACGTTTCGATGAAAAGCACACGCCTACAAAGTCATACAATAAGGGTGATCTTGTATTATGGTCAGGGGCGAATACAAATCAAAAAGAAGTTAGTAGGAAAGTAGGTTATCAAAAGTTTGGTGGGCCTTATAAAATCAAGAAGGTTTTGGGAAATGATAGATATGAAATAACATCTTTGGAGGGCTTGAAGGGGTATAAGAGATTTAGAGCTATAGTAGCTGCGGATAGCTTGAGAGAATGGAAAGGTGGTGTCGTTGATATTACAGAAAGTGAAAGCGAGGTCAATAGTACAGATGAGCTGATTGATTTGTTAGAAGGTTAGTCTGTAAGGTATAGATATATTTATATGTCCTCTAATTATCATGTAATAAAACTGGTTACTGGAGTTGCAGTGTTATTGTGAATCAGTGGTAGTGTGGTAACCGAGATCACACTAGATGAAAGGTAGCATACATAACTATATGTGTGGTAACACAGTTCACACTATCGAAGATAGAATGAGTGTGGTAACAAAGTTCACACCAATCTGATAGATTTAATAAGTGTGGTAACTAAGATCACACTGTGAAAAAAAAAATACACATGAAGTGTGGTAACTAAGCTCACACATTAATACAGGTATATAAGTGTGGTAACTAAGATCACACTGTGAAAAAAAAAATACACATGAAGTGTGGTAACTAAGCTCACACATTAATACAGGTATATAAGTGTGGTAACTAAGATCACACTGTGAAAAAAAATACACATGAAGTGTGGTAACTAAGCTCACACATTAATAAAGGTATATAAGTGTGGTAACTAAGATCACACTGAAAAAAAGAAAATTATGAAGTGTAACTAAAGTCACACTGGCTGTGAGTGAACAATGCTACAAATTCATCCACCCTGTAATAGATTTTGTAGTAAAATGGTACTGTATTTTGTTTCTTTCCTAGGGCTACAAATAACAACCATGGGTACTATACCACTGGCGAGGACACCAGAGGGTCAGGAAGGCCGATTGTTACGAAAAATAATACATCGGGTCCAAGGACGGCAACGTCGGAAGACTAGATAATATATACACAAACTTGTATGGTACGAAAAAAAGCATGTAAACACTAAACGGACAGAATAAATCGAGCGTTGTTACCGGGCAGGTAGTTTTTATTGAGAGCTCCGAAAAACATCGTGTCGTGTGAGAAAAGACGTAATAATTTATAAAAGATAAAAATTGGGTACATCTATGTGAGACTAGCGGTGCATTTTGCTTGGAATAGCAAATTTCACGTGGCTTGTGATAACCATGGAACAGGTGTGTAATTATGAACATGTCAGGTTAGAAAATCGCCAATGTATATCTTTTTCTTATCACCAGATGAAGAATAGGCACCTTAAGCGAGGTTAGCGTTACATTTTGCCTGTGATAGCAAATTTCATCTGGTTTTTGATAACCTTGGAACATCTTTGTCAGAACGCATATGACAGTTTAGGAAACCACTAAAGTACCATTTTTCGTTAATAACAGATAGAGATTAGGCTTTATCTATGTGAGACTAGCATTACATTTTGCTTGAGATAGCAAATTCCACCTGGCTGGTGATAACTTACTATGGAACAGGACTGTACGTATGAACATGACCGATTAGGAAACCACCAAAGTTCTAATGTTCAGTAATAACGGAAGTTAAATATCATTATGCCCGATTAACGTTACATTTTGTATAGGTGAAACTCGAACAGCAGGGCGCTCTGGATTGTGTTGTCTTAAAGGCCATGTAGTCTGTTTCAATAGATGATGCATCACCACGATGATGAGGCGACCTTAGTATAATTGATATTCACTCGTTGTTCCAAGGCTGACATTTCAAGGGCAGGTCTTGTTGATGACGATAGATGAATAAATTCTGATCTATTCTAGCCACCTAAGGTGAACCAGGTGAGGTAGCGTAAGCCAGAAGTTGTCGCACGAAGGAATGCGTGCTTGGTCTGTGTACACCAACATGTGAGCTGTTCATTAACTACCAGTGGCAATACTCTATCCCCTAGGTTCAAAGAAGGGAGAGGAGCGCATGCTGGCAGATGTTCACATTAAAGCAAAGAACTCGGGAGTACTCTGACAGAGGCTTTCATTGATATCTGGTTCTTCGGTGTAGGTCTGACCAAGTAAGTCAATTCTAAATAGAAATAAACTGAGCAGCATCTGAAAGCAAGCCAAAAGGACAGACAACGTACTGACAACATCAACCCGTTATTGCAGATGATGTGTGTAGATCTACAGGGACATTGACGCGTGTTCATCATCGACGGCAGAGCTTTAGGAGTGGCGCTAAAGTCCTGAGTTGGACTCAAGTGGTCACTTGCCACCGGTTCAGCACTTTGCCATAGATGAATCTCATTAGTCCATCTATGAACTACCGACCTTCGACAGTATCTCAATTGCTCAGCTGCGGTACTATCAATAAAAAAGTTGAGCTAACTAAAAATCATCACATATCCAACTTTTTCTTGCCCCCCAGTCTGATGGGTCAAGACGTTTGATTCCTTACCTTAAGACGTTTTGTCTGTTTATAGGGATAGAACACTTAAGTCTAGGCTATTGAACCGGGATCAGACTTCTCCGTAGAGATACTTTCTTAACGAATATGGATTTGGAATATGCAGAGATTAGGGAGAGTCATAGAATATATTTCAGATTCATATCCAAGAGACAGCTCTTCCAATACGATGATGTACCGTTTAGAGTAAATTGTGCCCCTCATGTGTTCAGAACGTAAATAAAACCATTTCTGGAATAATAGGATCAGTATTGAATTATGACAGAAAGAAAATAACCTACTTGAGCGGTCGATGCAGACACAACTAAACCTAGTAAGGGCAATAATGGACAGCAACCAAGACAGAGTCTGAAACTTTGCGGTGAACATCGGGATCTTGGTGTCAGCTTGTCTTTCATTTCGTTTCAGCCGACTATACACTAACGAGTGAAATTTCTTGCCTTGTAAAATTCTCGAGGGAATTTTAACGCTACTATGCCACTAACATAACTTAAGGTCTACCTCGGCTGGGGCTCAAAGAAACTGGCGGATGCGGTCAGAGGTATTGAATTATCCAATTTTTAGTTGCATAATTTCTCGGACTGGGAAAAATCTCTAGTTTTTGGTCATCCGAGAAGAAGATCGCGCATGCTAATCATCAAGAACCACTGGTGGTTTTCTTCTGTGATGGATACCCAATCCTACATCAATAGAATGGAGAGCTTTTAGTTTCCACGTCTGGACCAGGTTGCGGGAAAACTATGGCAATTGTGTAAAGAGAGAAGCACCTCGCGTCAAATACAAAATCTAAGAGTAATACTGATACAGATGAGATTTTGCGTCAGTGGGACGGGAAAACGGAGAGGGAGCTACACCTGTTACCGTCCTGATTTTGTTTCAAGTATTCACTGTTTCTGAAATTTCACTTCTAGAAGTACGCAAGGATCTGATGGAGGGACCCAGGACGCCGCTCCCACTAATTCTGAAGCTTACCGTGATTATAGTCACTGGAAAGCTGTCATTGCAATCCATCATGTATTGTGGGCTCAGATTACGGTGGGACCTTTGTCGGGAAGAAATACATGTCTGGTTTTCTACACCTTACAGGTGATAAGAGATCAAGATATAATTGTTTGAGCTATCAGTCTTTTATCCAAAATGTTACTAACGATGCAGACATAAGTTGGTTTTTGAAGGGCATTTACACGCTGAGGCCATCTCAACTGAAATATTAGATACTGTGGTTGTTCTCAACCCACCAAAGAGGTTGCTGGTAAGCTCTGTAGATATTTGAATGAGGAAATCAGCAAGACTGCTAGCTCTAACCTCAGGTCAGAGTGTGCAAACTAATTGAAACAGACAAAATCCGGATTGGGTTGAATAATATCGAAATTGGGATTTCTCAGTTTTTGAAAGTCTCGGGGTCACTCATGTGACAACCGCTTTTAGTTTTACCGGATTTTATGCCCAAATATCTGTGCAGTCAAAATATTTATTTGTCACTGTGCAGTAACTTCATCATGGTGCCTCTGCTCCCAGATGGATGAAGTTGGTTTTAGCAGAGAGTGTCACATTTGACAGCCCACAGTACATGAAATGCGTCTACCTCTCCGCCTGCTAAATTATAGTAGTCTCAGGCTCGCGGCGGGCTGTAGTGCGTTTTCTGAGATACGTCATAAACAATAGCTTTGCTCAAGCGGCATTTGAAGTGACCCAAGTCGCCACACCTTAAACATAACTATGTTATTACGTTATTTGCTTATTACCATGCAATGGATTGTAATTTTTGAACCAGGTACGTCATATTACCTGTTGCTAAAAGCCCTAGCTTGACTTGTTACAATGGAAATGTACTCGTA
Organism: Acanthoscelides obtectus; assembly: GCA_963669975.1. Lineage (NCBI taxonomy): Eukaryota > Metazoa > Arthropoda > Insecta > Coleoptera > Chrysomelidae > Acanthoscelides > Acanthoscelides obtectus. The sequence continues at coordinate 77,831,009 of CAVLJG010000007.1, read as the reverse complement.
CATTTAGTTGACACATACATTGCCTACAGTTTGGGTAGCTGCGTACAACCTATCGTTTACTATTGTAGAGCGTTAGCAGTATATCGTTGCAACTAGCTTTGAACATCTACGATATGTATTCTAAACATTTACTTTGACGAGGACTTCACGTAATTAAGATCGAACATCACTTACAGGTAAGCTCGTTTGATCATGTAATTATACAGGGAGATTGGAAATTCGATCTATTCCCTGAAAGTGGTGATTCTAGAGGTTATTTGTAATAAATTAATTCCCATCAACTGGGGGGTCGGAATTGAGCGGTTTCCGAGATATCGGCATTTCAAGTCTTTTTAAGGATTTTTTGCTTACTGATCAATAAAATCTTTTTTTTAAAAATCTACTCATTTCTTGGAACTGAATTGATGGTTTTCTGAGAGCTGTGAAACTAGCAAATAATTGAGATAAAAACGCTATACGAAAAGTTTGAAACTGTTGGAAATAAAAGGCTATTAGTGAAGAGATTTTGATTTTTGTTTATTATTTCCGAAAATCATCATAAGTTATTTGAAATTAAATGTATGATATTCGGCATACAGATTACTAAAATAATTGCAGAATTTCATGAGCTTTCCAATACCATACAAATCTTATTAACTATTTCAAGCATTTGAAAAAAACAGCAACCATCGATTAGAGGTAGTAGATTTCGTAAATCCAATTTTCACAAAACAGCTTTCTCGGAATAAACTGCATCGTATTTCTACGTGTCAAACTGACTCGTTTAACTCCTTAAGTATTCGGGTGTGTCCGGTGAGGTTCGTGATGCGTCATGACCAACAGTTTGTTTATCGCTTAGTACCAACTGTCTTTGGAATTCAGACGTGTTGCATCGTGTTGTGATCTTACTAAACATTCCTGCAAATTGTCTGTATCTGTAATAGCTGCTTACGAAAATGAAACATACGCCGACATTATGTATTGTTACGAGTTTTGTAAAAGTAACTCTGCCGCAGCACGAAGGGATTATCAAAGGCATTTCCCTACCGGCGTTTACCTGATATAAGCGTATTTGGTACTACTTACCGTCGCATTCGAGAATCTGGCTCGGTACATCGACGACAAATAGACGCTGGTAGACCTGCCATCCATAATGCTGATGAAGAAGAAGAAATTTTAGTGTTTTCGAGCAGACCCCACTGTGTCAACTAGACAAGTGGCACGGCAACTTGGCGTATCCCAATGGAAATCCTGGTTTATTGCTCATACACCGCAACTTTATCCATACCATTACACTCCAGTGCACGCTGTGGAGGAGGGCAACTCTGCACGATGGATTGACTTTTGAAGATTCTTAATGCATGGCGATATTGAAAAGCCAGACTACCTCAAAAATATCCTTTGGAATGATGAATCGAATTTCGATCGTGATGGTATTACAAATTACCACAATGCCCACTATTGGGGCCCTAAGCGTCAAAATACAAAACAATTCAAGAAAAGAAAGCACCGGAGAAGATTCTCGTTAAACGTTTGGATGGGAATTATACATAATAAATTGATTGGACCTTTTTTCTTGCCCGACAATTTAAATGGCACCACTTGTTAACACTTTTTATGAAATGAAGTACATGCATCACTAGAAGATGTTCCGCTAGCTAGGAGAATCAATATGATATACCAGCATGATGGCTGCCCAGCCTATTATTTTCGACGTGTACGACAATGGCTGGATGAAAACTATCAGAGATCGATCGGTCGAGGAGACCCAACGCCGTGGCTGGCGAGACGTCCGGACTTGACGCCTTGCGATTTTTACACTTGGGGTCACATGAAACAAGTAGTGTACAATACATCCGTTGCAGATATCGAAGATTTGAGACAGAGGATTTTGGCAGCCACCGACGAGATGAAACGCACTCTTTCAACAAAAGTGACAGTGACCCAACTACGTCGTAGGCTACGTGCTTGCATACGTAACAGTGACAGGCAATTTGAACAAGACTTATAGTTTTTAAGTACCAACGTTGTGTTTGTTTCAGTAATTCTTTATAAAGTACATGTTTTTCTTTAATTAATTAGATTTCCAACTTTACCGAGCTCATTTAATTTAAAAATTTAGTTGTACCTACAGTACCCTTTGTACGGTTTTTTTAGGATATGCCTGAAAAAGTTAAATTTGTACTATCATTGAAAGCTCATGAAATTCTGTAATTATTTTCGTAATTTGTACGCCGACTGTCATACATTTTATTTCAAATAACTTATGTTGATTTTCGGAAATAATAAACAAAAATGAAAATCTCTTCATTAACAGTTTTTTATTTCTAACAGTTTCAAACTTTTGGTATAGCATTTTTATCTCAATTATTTGCTAGTTTCACAGCTCTCAGAAAACCATCAATTTAGTTCCAAGAAATGAGTAGATTTAAAAAGAAATTGTATTGATCAGTAAGCAGAAAATTCTTAAAAAATCTTGAAATGCCCATATCTCAAAAACCGCTCATTTCTGACCCCCAGTTGATGGGGTTAATTTATCACAAATAACCTCTAGAATCACCACTTTCAGGGAATAGGTCGAATTTCCAATTACCCTGTATAACATCACACGCTGTAAGGGTTTTATTTCATGGTCGGCGAATGTGGCATGGTGCTTATTCAAAGACCATACTTTACCATCAATACCGTTTTCCACCATTTTTCATCCTACCCTTCGGTGGTCATCTGCATGATATTAGGGAAGACGATTCTTATTATTATTCTTTATTGACCACTTAGATACACAATAATACAGGTGGTAAAAAATATAAATGAACTTATAAATATAAATAAAATGTTATAAAATGCATTTGATGCTAATCATTTTTAACTTGATTTTTAAATAGAAAATAATTACTGATTTGCTGTATTTTAACTGGTAATTCATTGTATAATTTGATGCAGTTATCGCAGAGTGATTTTTTGAAATATGCTATGATATGAGTATGGATTTTTAAATTCTGGTTTCTAGTACTGTAATTATGATGAGCATTAATATTTCGAAACACGTGATTAAATCTCTTAACGTAAGTTACACACTTCAAAATGTAAGAATTCCTCGTGATTTAAAAATTCCTCTGCAGGAATCATGTGGCTTCTTTCCACATATTAATCTGACGATTCCTTGTTGGGCAAGAAATACTCTATCAATTTCGGAAGAAACTCTTATAATATTATAACACATATGGCTATAAGCCAGCGTATAATATATATTCATAGCTTTTTCATTTATTTCAAAATATGTACCAAGTGAATTTATAAGAATCCGATAAAATATGGTCATACCTAAATTCAGGTCTGTCAATTGTTCATTGGATGTTAAAATTTATAACAAGTTTTATTAAGATTTAAAATTAACCGATTTCTTTGAGACCAAGCAGAGAATCCATCGTAAACTTCTTGTTACTGGTTTACAAATAAAAACAGCGATCTATGTGCGGACCTGTCCTTGTAAGAAAGCGCTGTTGCCAAACTCCCATAAAATATTTATAAACCGCCACATTTATACTAAACAGAATGGGGGTTCAGTTTATTTTACATTTCTTGGTTATTACGTTAGAAAGTCATGCGAAATAAAAAATAAACATATCATCTTGTCTAGATAGCTCGCTACCATGTCAGATAGACCGACGATTGGTAAAATAAGTAATTTGAGGTTAGATCACTTTAGAATTTCAAGTTGACATACTTCATAAAACGACTAAATAAGACCAGCCGTGTTCGGATTCCATCAGCTGTATTGTGGACACCATGTTTTTGGAGTCATCCCTTATCGCTAATTAATTTTATTCTCCTTGTCTGTCTTCTCTTTATACATATAACTACTCTTTGATGTTATTGTGGCCGTTACTCTGGTCAATGTTGTTGACTACCCTGTATGATGAATTAAGAAATATACTAATATATATACTAATACCAGGCGTAACGAACGAAGATAAAGTAGGCACATTCCGTCATGAGATAAGGTGGATGTAGATTTCATTAGTGATATACGAAAATTTCAAAAATCCCCGTTTATCAGAAGGCAACCCCGTGGTTTTATGACGGCCAAGGAAATTCAGAAGCCCCCCAACGACTTTCTCATTAGCAATCCATCCCCAGGGGGGATTCCATGTTGATTTATACTCTACGTAATACACCAACAACATCACTAGTTGGAAATGCTGCTTTTGATATTAGGCCAGATAAATAATCTAGGATGCTTTGAACGCTAAAGGTCGATAGAATGAAAGATAAACGTCTTTTGTTATTTTCACGACTAAGGGCGAAGGGAAACGTAGCAAAGTAGATGTTACTTATGTTTTGTGACATGACAATGTCGTGGAGGTTCAAAATAAGAATTTCTCGAGCTTCTGACAAAAATCAAGCTTTGTAAGATATAATGGAAAGATGAGTTTAGGACACCTTTACGTTAGACGTTTGCCACTGTATAATTAGATGAATAGACATTCAAAATGTCTAATTAAGAAATATGGTGGATCTCTCCTAGCGAGTCTTGTAATAACGGGACACGAAAATTAAAATTTTGCGTTGGAAAACTTTAGCCCTTTGCGGCCTACTGGTTGTCTTGAATAAACAATCGATAGTTAATCCTGATCATATTCTGACGTTACCACGTCCATTGCTGATTACCTATGATTTCGGATCTTTATCAGCAGTAAAAATATCTCAGTAGAGTTGATGGAAAGACAGGTAGTCACACGCACCTGTTGAGAACGTTCAACTTGAGACGAGAGAGTTCGTATCAAGTACCTCAAAGGTTCATTTTGTTGAATTCCATAAATGGGAAGTTTTAGCTGCTTACTCATTTGAAGCTAACCAATGTAAAATTAAAAAGAACCTTCACGAAAATATTCATTTTTTCTTGCACATTCATATGCTGATATACAGGGTGTCCCATTTTAATCTGCCCACCAAAATATTTCGAAACCGACCATCCTAGAGAAATAAATTGCAAATAAATGTTGGAGGACTTCGAAGGGGTAAAATGATGGTGACTTTGTTCATGACCTTGACATCGAACTTCAAGGCCATTCCAAATCCAAGCGGATATTTTAAAATGGATTTTTCCCTTTTTTTACATCCAAAAGTGGAAAGAGGTAGAAATTATACGTTCGAATGTGACCTTAACCATGACTCTCAAAGCATTTTCAAGCTTAAAAAAGTCAGTGAAAATAATGTGCTCTAGGAAAAATGTTCGGCAGCACAGTTGTGAGGTTTTTGGGGGATACCTTAGATAGCTTGACCATAACCCTGACCATGCCTTGCAAGGGCGAGTGAAAATATTCAAAGGAAACCCTTCATTTTTATCTCGGTTTTAGAATGTCAACTTTAAACTTCATTTATGAGGCAACCCTTTGATTCCCATGTTAAAAATTGTAGAAAGCAAGAAATTTTATATTTTCACGTTAAAAAAGATCATATATACTTTTTTCTCGTTCTTATTCTGATGTAAATGAATGAAAATATTCGTTGACCCTGAAATGACCTCGAAAGTTGCTCTCAAAGTCATGGCCAAGGCTACCATCCGTTTGCTCCTTCCAAACTCTATACCTTTGTTTGAAACTTTTTTCTAGCATGCGTAGTTAATATCTAGGTGGGACACCTGAATAATAAGAGCTGGCTACAGCATATCCTCCAGGATAACGTCCATTCATATACCGCATGTTATAGTGAGTATTACACCTGAGGCATCACAGAGGTGTTGCTCGTAGGACCGATTTAGTCTTACCGTGCGAGGATATCTTAATCAATGTTGTTACCGGTCCAAATCCAAATGCTTTCTGATTCATGATTTAGGCATCATTAACCCCATGTTGCAATTTATGATAACCGAGTGTATAATCCTGGTGATGACATAATGTACGATATTAGAGGGGTCATTTTATATTCACTAGTACTAATTCAATTAATCTCCAATATAAAATGAATGATTTCGTTATAGAAATATGAAGCTGGACACGAATAGTTGATGTTCAAAAGTATTGGAAATATTATCAAACATGTGTAGCTGCACTCTCGACTAAGCCTTGGTTAAATAAGGTGCGGAGACCACAAATCCGGTGTTTAGTGTTAAGTTAAGATTGTAAACCGGGTTGTCATCTCCTAAAATACAAAAGACGGACTTGGCTTTGTATTTGGTGTGTAATATAGTCCTTAAAGCCTTACTTTATCTTCTCCACTAGCAAAAGATAACTTTTGAAAGCCGAATACAAGGCCGGATCTAGTCTTTGAGTCAGGGGGTAACTTAATCACAGTGGAGGATTTAGGAAGCTGTCTAAAGTGGGGAGTAGTAGTGACTACAGGATTGTTGTGAGACCGAAGGCCGGGGGTGGGGATAGGTGGCGACGGGTGGCTGCAGAAGTGCCTCTGATACCCACTGCCCTCTCTTGTGATGATTGAAGAGCAGAGGGGGTAGCGATGTTGGCAGGTCGATCTTGATTACGATCACGACCCCTTTCCCTTGATCCGCACTTGGTCGAACATACATTAAAATTAACATAATTTCAATAATAAAGGAACTACCAGGTGTGAAAATTAAGTTATGAGACTCGCAGTGTAGCGTCCGATCTGGCAATAATGGAATCGCCGGGCTTGGAGGGGGGATAGGGGAACATGTAATCTGCCTTCAGTACAAGTGACATTTGGTTGTCCGTAGCGAATTTTTTTGTAAAACAGCTTTATTATTGTGTTCTAAAAATGAGTGATAACAATTTCAAGCAACGGTGTGCTATCAGGTTTTGCTCCAGACTTGGGCTCAGTGCAATGGCAACTCTTGCTCAACAAGCCTACGGAGATAGTGTTTTGTCAAGAGGCCTGATTTTTCATCTTCAAGAATCGATTTAAATATCGAAAGAATCAGGGACCTTGTACGTTCAGATCGTCGCGCGTCTGTTGAGAGTCAGAATGATCGGGGAAGGGTTAAATTTGATTCACACCACCGTTCATCAGATCAAGAACAACTGGGCCTTGCATCACGATAATGCTTCTTTTCTCACAGCAACGTCAATAATCTAGTTTTTGGAAAGTAAAACATTCCTATGGCTCATCAGCTTCCTTATTCGCCTGACTTGATTCCTTATAAATTTTTTTCTTCCCGAAATTGGAAAATAATGATAATAGTCGTCTATACTAACTAAATTGGCTAAGTTTAGCATTCGCTACTATTACACTTAACCAGTTAGCGATTGGTAACACAATACAGAAATTTATGTACTATCCTGAGGAAAAAAAACAGACAAGAACAAGATCAAAAAATGTGTAAATCAAGAATTACATGTACATCATAAAATATAGAAATGATGAGATTAAGTGGATAGTGAATTTATAAGCAAATTAATTTTGTTGCGGAATGCAGACAAAGAATATGACTTATACACTTCAGGTATTGGATTATACCTGATAGCTAAATTATGCGAAAAAATCCGCTAAAATAATGTTGTTTTGTGCGGTGGAACTATTATAATTTTGTGTCTTAACGGTCCAGTGTGCACATCCTTACTAAAAACAATTCTTTCTCTGAGGTATAAGTGCTTTCACGTATGCTACAATTTATGTATAAAAATTAAATTAATAGTGATAGTTTATTATATTCTCAAATTTCATCCACTTCAATATTTGGTAATTGGCTGGAACAAATTTTCGTTATCCAAAAATGAACCGTAGACAATTATTTTGAATGATTTGGATGATGTGTTTTGTAAAGCAATCTAATGACAATATCACAGTAATTTAAAACAGATATGACTAAACTCTCGCACAGTTTTTTGCGAAGTTTAAAATTCAGTAAATACCGACTTGCTATAAGAATAAGTAACCTGAGATACGTTTTTTTGGGACAGACTCTTCACATGTTCAACAAACCTCATTTTAGTGTCAAAAACTACTCAAAGTTTTTTGCAGACTCGGGAAACTGTCAAACTTCATTACTTATCAAAATCTTTAAGTTAGAAGAAGCAGCATTTTTCATTTTTTCATTACAAAACAATAATATTTTGAACTTTTCTGGATATATTTTGAGGTTGTGATTAGAAAATATTGTATCAAATTGTTAACATCGCTTTGTACATTTTTTTTGTACTTGCTACCTCATTTGGATTAAAACTATGCATTATCTGAGTATCATCTGCAAATGATTGAATAAGGCAGTTATTTATCGTTTTGTTTAAATCAAAAGTACAAATTAAAAATAGTAGAGGTCCTAATTTAGAGCCTTGAGGCACACCATAAGGTATCACTGATGTTGAGGACAATCTTTGGTTTAATAAAACACATTGAGTTCGACCGTAAAGACAATTTAAAAAAACAGTTATTGCTTATTTATCAAGATCAATATAACTAACTTTCATAAGTAAAAGCTCCTGGTTAATACTATGAAAAGCCTTATAGAAGTCAATACATACAAGAGTCAGTGCCATTTTTGTATAGGTCATTTTAAATACTATCCTGAAGATTGAGGAGAGCGGAGGTTGTTCCATAATTCTTTCTAAAGCCAGATGGGGTGTTGGGTATTGTAATGTCCCGCTTCTTGGAGTGTTTTACGGCTCACCAACGCCACAACACCTGAACAATCGTCCTTCGCACAACCGCTCCGCTCGAGTGTCGGTTTTCGACTGCCCAGTGAAGTAGGCGCATGAGACAACCAAGCAACACTTTATCTAGTCAATACACTACATCCCTTTTTTGTTTTATTTGTTTTTATTGACTATATCTCTCTTAATACTTATACAATGATTTATATACATACATATATATATAATGGATTTTACATGAATCAAACATAATTAATGGAATTAAAAGTTTTATGTAGCTACACTAGGGTTAAGTTCCGACATTCATTTCCTCGTCGTTAATTTCATTTTGATCTTGGCAGACACTCCATTCCCCTTGAACTCTTTTCAAATGTACAACGTTCCTTCTTCGAATTTGACCGGTTTCATCGCTTCTTACCTTGATATCTCCTCCTTTCGTGTTTTCCACTGTGTGTGTTTCTGGATTGTAGTCTAAGCTTAATTTATTTTCTTTATTCACATTTTTTATATACACTTTGTCTCCTGGTATTAAATCACACTCTTCAGCCTTCCGTTTCATGTCTCCCTTTTCTTTTCCTATTTGCTTTCTTTCTTGATCTCTATCCTTAACCTCTGTGTCTTGTACTGTCCTCTCCATTGTATCGTTTACCATAGGTAATTTATCTCTAAACTTCCTTTTGAAGAAAAGTTCTGATGGGGTTCTTCCCGTAACAGAATGTGGTGTGCTGTTGTACATGGTCAAATAATCCAGCAAACTTTCTTTCCAGTCTTTATTTTCAGCTATACTTATTTTCAGACGTTTAAGTATGTCACGGTTCTGTCGTTCAACCTCTCCATTTTGTTGCGGCCAATATGGTACTGTATTGAAGGATGATGTTTCTTTCGGTTAGAAATGACTTAAACTCTTCGCTGATAAATTGCCTTCCATTATCTGCAGTTATTGAAATTGGATTTCCTAATCGACTGAATATTTCTTTAAGTTTGGCTACAATTTCAGTAGAGGTAATTTTACGACAAATCTTCACTTCTTTATATCTGCTGTAATAATCGACTACAACAAATAGATGGTCACCACTTGGAAGGGGACCCATCAAATCAATTGCAATATCAATCCAAGGCCCTTCTGGCAACTCACGCCGTTTCATAGGGTTTGGTGTACATGGTGCAGATACAAGAGTACATCCTCTACATGCTTTTACCGTATTCTCGGCCTCTTTGTCGCATCTAGGCCACCAGACTTTCGTGCGAAGTCTTGCCTTCATTGACACGATACCGGGATGTCCCTCGTGAGCTGCATCCAAAACTCTTTTACGGAGTGCCGAGGGAACTACAATTCTCATTCCTCTCAATAATATACCCTCGTGGAAACAAAGTTCATTTTGAAAGATTTTATACAACTTCACGTCATCGTTCCATATGTTCCGATATAAACCCTCTTTCACATTCCGTATTTCCCTATCGTCCATTGAGCTATCTATTATTTCTTTAAGAGAAACAGCACGAGGTCGGGCAAACTCTACAATTTGGCAAATGTGATTGTCCTCTAGTTTTATCAGGGATTTCTCCGCACTTCTGCTTAGTCTAGACAATGAATCTGCGATATTGGTTTTTCCTGGTTGATAAACTATTTTATAGTCGTACGATTGTAAGCGCATAACCCATCTCTCTATCCTCGCACATGGTTTAGATTTAGGACCAAATATTACTTCCAACGGTTTGTGGTCTGTTATGAGTTCAAATCTTTTACCATAAAGGAATATGTGGAAATGTTCCACTGCCCATACAAGAGCTAGCGCTTCTTTTTCTGTCTGGCAATAGCGGCGTTCACAGTCAGTCAAAGTTTTGTGGCCATATGCAATAATCCTAGGCTCACCTTTGGAATTAGTTTGAACTAAAACTCCGCCCAAACCCACAGGACTAGCATCTGCTATGACAATCGTACGATCGCTAACATTATAATACCCTAAGCTAGAAATATTTGACATGATTTCTTTCAACGACTCAAAACATGACTTTTGTTCTGATCCCCAGTTTTCGGTTATGTCCGTTCGATTTCCTGTTTTGTTTCTTAGTAGGATTTTAAGAGGTTCTGTTACCGTGGCATAGTTGGGTATCCATTTGCTCACAAAATTAACGAGACCTAGAAAACTTTGTAGCTCTCCGGTAGTTTTAGGTGCTCTAAATTCTTTTATTGTGGAAATGTACTTTTTTAATGGTCTTACCCCTTCTCCTGACAGCTCATGTCCTAGAAAACTCACTTTTTCCATTCTAAAACAGCATTTGTCATTTCTTATCACTACGTTATTTTCATTTAAAACAGATATTACTTTTTTTAATCGCAAATCATGTTCAAGCGAGTCCTTTCCGTATATCAAAATGTCGTCAATGTAATTTACCACACCTTCACATCCTAAAAGCATGCGTTCTAATGTTTTCTGGAATATTTCTGGGGCACACGATATACCAAACATGAGTCTCTTATACCTGAATAAGCCTTTACTGGTTATAAAGGTGGTTATGTGTCTTGAAGCCGGATCTATTTCAAGTTGGTGAAATGCATCTTTAATATCCAATTTTGTAAATACCTTCGCATTTTTCATTTTAGGCAGCAGCTTGTCCATTGTCGGCAATGGGTGATTTTCACGTATAATGGCTTCATTAGCCCGGCGCATGTCAATACAAAGACGTACTTCTCCATTTTCTTTCAGCACCGGCACAACAGGGGACACCCATTTAGAAGAACCAACTACCGGCTCTATAATATCCCTTTGTTTAAGTTCTTCAATTTTGTTTTCAATTTTTGCCTCTAAAGGTATAGGGATCCTCCTAACATGAAACAGTAAAAATAATACATCAGTAATAACACTAATAACCTTTTAATGAATGATAATTATAACAATGTAATAAAGCAATGTGTGTTATGAGGGTAACAATCAACATTTCAGATCGAATAACTATCAATGAACATTACACACATATTTATCAAAATACAATTTAAATCAGTACCTGTAAGGTTGTGATACGGGTGGGATTGAATGATCGATTGGCAAGTGGATTGATACATCTTTAAATTTGGGGAAAATCTGGTAATCTACTTGATTAACTTCTGCATCCAATCCAATTCTCAAAACTCCTAATGCTATTGCCGAAGTTTTCCCTAAAAGATTTCTAGTGCCATCGATAACAACATAGAAAGTTGAGTTTTCGGATCTTACTCCTACTTTAATCTGAGCCTCGAATGATCCTTTTATCTTCAGTGGTGTAGGGCTACCATAAGCCATAAATGTAACATCGGGATTTGGAAGTTGATTATACACATTAACTTTGTTTTTCTTTAATTTTTCCCAAGTTCTTTCCGTAATCAAATTCTGTTTGCAGCCCGAATCAATCAGCATCTTAGTTTGTACTCCTCCAATAGTGCACTTAATTTCCACATCGTCATCAATGTGGAAAACATACTCAGTTTCTTCCTCCTTATGGGCTGTGTTGTTAGAAGAGTCACCCACTTCGTTAACTTCATTCTTCTCCCTGTCAAAACGACCTTTCTTTTGTTCATGTCTATATTCCCTATCCACTCTCCGCTTCAATGTCTGTTTCGTTCGGCAGTATTGTCTGAAATGCCCCTTAAGACCACACTTTAGGCATTCTTTGTCCCTTGCTGGGCAGCTTTCATCATTCCCAGCATGTCTAGGATTACCACATCTACCGCATCCATGTTGAACATTCCTTGATTTATCAAAGTTCCTTTTAAATTTACTATCCATCCTGTTTACTTCTTGATTCTCATTTGATCTAAGTGGGTTTTTGAACTCTTCCAATTGTTTATTAACAACTTCAAGGGTATTTGCTTCGGTGATTACTTGCTCTAATGTAATGTCATCTCCAATTTTTAGTATCTTTTTCCTCAGTTCAGGTAGGAAACATTTTTCTGTTATCTGGTCAATAATGTTCCCTTCCCTGTCGGCAAACTGACATTTGTCGGCTTGTTTCCTCAATCGCAAGACAAATTTTTCGAATTTTTCGTCAGGTTCTTGTTTAAGGAGCCTGAAAATGTGTCTCTCGAACACTTTGCTTTGTCTTGGTGCAAAGTACGCATCAAGTTTTGATATCGCTATTTCAAAAACGTCTACGCCTTCGGCTGGTTCCACGTTGGCCCCAGGAATGTTATAGAATACTTCCTGCAGGTCTAGCCCGCCGAAATGTAGAAGGGAGGCCCTTTTCTTGATGTCTCTGTCAATATTAGCCGCTTCGAGGTAGATGAATAGCGCTCGCTTCCATCGATCCCATCGTGCACCCACTGAGGTAGATTCCCCGTTACACTCAAACTTTTCTAGTGAAAGGTGTGACATCTTTGGGCGACCTGGAATAATCAATTTAATGATTCAGATATCTATGTATCTGTAGTTAGATTTTATCTTAGATGCTTCCATCTCATATCAATTTAATGATCGGATTATAGTTTTTATCCGCATAAATCTACTTAAGCCGTCCATACCGGCAAACGTATAAATTTAATTATCAGATTTTAATCTGCTAATTTAGTACCTACGAACCTCATACAATAATAATTTTATTGTAAGGCTTTTGTTTATGATATCAATTTAATGATCAGTTCGCTTCCAACTGCTTTGAGTAGATACTCCCTTCTATTTATCAGTACCTATTAATCACGACAACATAGTTTTAATCAATTTAGGGAAACAGATCCAATTTAATCTGCGTTAGTTTTGGTACCTACCGATCTAACGGTCACCGGTTGTCTTTAAACCTTGCTATTTTTGTAAACAAACAGGTACATGACTAAAATACAAGCATAATACAACATATTTCTCCCACTACGTAGGTAGGTATTACAAAACATCTTACATTTAATGTACTCGTAGTTTAACCTAGCTGAATTCATAAGTATTCATTTGTTTACTTGCACCGTATCGCCATTTTTCCCATTTGTTTTTGCTCACTAATGTGTACTTACTATTTTCCTCGTCGCCACATGTAATGTCCCGCTTCTTGGAGTGTTTTACGGCTCACCAACGCCACAACACCTGAACAATCGTCCTTCGCACAACCGCTCCGCTCGAGTGTCGGTTTTCGACTGCCCAGTGAAGTAGGCGCATGAGACAACCAAGCAACACTTTATCTAGTCAATACACTACCTACAGGTATTATACTGTATTTCAAGATATGTGGAAATTTGTAAATTAACTATTTTCTCCAACACTTTTGACAGAACGGTCTGAGGTCAGCTAGGTCGGATGGATTGGCTTTTTTGAGAACATTCAAGAAAGCTCATTTGAAACATTCAAATGGCTGTAACCGACCAGCTGAAGGCTATTCCAGTATCGGAGTTCCAGACCTGCTATGAGGAGTGGAAGAACCGTCTCCAGCGCTGTCTGGCTTCAGAAAGGAGTTATTTTGAGGGTAAAGATATAAAATAGTAATTATAATTGGTTAAAAAATTGAAAAAGATCGGTTTCGTCACTTAATTTTTAGACGTCGTATGCTAAATACCGCACGATTATACGAATACTGACGAGACAAAGAAGCCTACCAAAACCCGGATAAGCCAGACGCATAAACATTCGTCCGCATAGGATCAAAAAATGAAAAGATATAGTCAAGTAGGTTGACTCTGGACTTCCAACGTCAAACACATCCATACAATTAGTTCATAGACATTCTTTCCCTGGCCAAATGGTATTGCATCTGGAAATGGCTATTCTTCCCGATACCCATATCGGACAGTCATGGCACCGTGGTGGCGCGGTCAGAGTATAGAAAACAGGAGAAGTACCTGAGATTCTATACCATAATACTAATCGGGGCCGGCGCGCGACGCCAGCAGCAGCCGCGGCCGGAGCTATGCGCACCGTCTGCTGAGAAACTTTCCAGAGCAAATGTACAGAGAAATCTATGATGTATGAAGAATGTTTAAGATGTGCGTAGAACTGCCAATGTTTGGAGCATACCAGCATCAAAAATTAAAAATTGAGGTAAACCGTCACCAGCACCACCAGCTTTTTTCTATAAAGTTTTTTCAAAAGTTTTATCTTCTGAAACGTCAAAAAACGAAGTTTTTTTTGGCTTTAACCCTTTTTCTCTGCCGCCACTGGACCAATATTCAAAAACTTTAAAGCTTTTGCGACCTTCACATAGTAGTAATATTGAATCAAAATTTCATAGAAATCCGGGCGGTACTTCTTAAGTTGTTACCAGATTCGCGGACAAACAGACAGACAGACTGACAGACAGACCGACAGGAATACGTTTTTCATGATGTACATGTCATCTAATATGTAGAAAACATAATATCTCATTTTCTAAAATTTTCGCGATTACCTTCCCGCCAGTAGACGTGGGAAGTAAAAAGCCAAACATGTCCGGTTTAGGCTGGATAGAAGGCAACCCTACCTGTAAAGTCCGAATCCACCGGCTCACTTGTTTACAGGAATATCATAATTACGACGCTAATCAGTCACCTTTTGATGTCAGTTCATTATCCTTTGCATAGTCGCACACTTTCCCTTTCATCCCCTAATCCAAACCTATATCATCCTGGCTTACCCCTTTACCAAACCGTATCATTAACCATGACCCTTTAGAGCTTGAACACGCTGTGCATCCAGAAAGACACTGAGGTTAATTATATGGGTTGAATTTCGACGAATTGGATCAATTATCCCGCGCTTATTGCGATAGCAACGGGGGAAAATTGACTTGGAAATTTGTCTTGGTAGGTACTCAAAGCACCGTTGAGAAACCTCGAGATCTTCCCAGTCGAGACCGTAATTGCTAGTCCGGGTGCATAAATATGATAAAACGTTCAGCCAAGCAAATTGTGATAGTGGTTTTGCTGAAAAATTTATGCGGATGGCAGCGTTCACTTTGCTTTTTCTGGTGGCCGCGTTGCACAGATATATCTCAGAGTGCTTTGGCTGAAGCCTTTCGTACACGGAGCAAAGTGAACGGAGTTTATAATTTTATTGTAGTTGTCATCTAAAGGTAAGCAGCTGGACAGGGTTACCAGATGGGCGGGACTCTGCATTGTCCCGACATTCCATAAGGAGTCCAGAGTCCCGGCAAAATACAAACTGTCCACAAATAACAGAACACGAATTTAAAATTATAAGTAGTTTGCTGTATCTAATAAATTTGATTTTAATTATAAAACATAACTTTTTATTTCGTAATACTTAATAACAATAATAATAAAAAAGACTTTATTTACCTGGCGGATATTCACTTTATTAGCTGCTTAACGATATCAACCAGGGCAAAAATTAAAGAAATAGCTGATAGTATATATGTATAAAAAAAACATGGTAGTATGAGGCATGTATACGTATTCCTCCATTCCGACGTGGATAATTTCGGTTATCGAAAAACAGACAGCAGACGCACCGTCGTCACTGAAACAGACATTTCTCCAAGGAAAGGTAAAGAAGAAGTCTCTGAGCCCGTCCCAGTCGGCATGTCCGTAATGTCACATTTTGCGGCCTGCGCGGGTTTCTGCTGAAACAGCGGGTTCTGATCGAAACCTAAAGTCCACAACACAATGGTCTGAGTGACCCAGGGAAGACAGGACAGCAGAGCCGTAAGCGACAGGATGCGTGGTCAGAAAGAGATCTAGAGGATACTGGCATGTGACGAGACGCGGGGCAAACAAAGTAGGGCCCGTCACTATCTGCTGCATCGGTCTTGTTTGAGCCCAACCAAAGCAAATTATGGTCATTGAAATAAGCGAGGAGAACTTCCTCTGAAGCGGAGTGATTGATGCTCAGGAAGTCCATCTTGACGGCGAGGTATTCAAGAAGGTCATCCCAGTTATGGTCCGAGAGGAGCGATGAAGGCAACAAATAAATTTGAGGGATGTTTTGGAGTTGAGGCGAAGCCACAGACTGTCCTTCCGGTCTGATTCCAGAGGAACATCTCTGCAGTAGGAAAGACTGCTGCGGACAAAGGCCATAACTCCTCCGTTCTTTCTCAGATTGGAGTGCACCTCGTAATTTGGTAAGCTAAGATGGTTAATCGGTGCGGTTAAGAAAAGCATGGCGAGACGATTGGATTGCAAGTAGTGATGAACAGCATCAATATTGCTGTTAATCCCGCAGATGTTCGTGAAACAAATTTTATTTTCGATGTTGTTCCCTCGAGTCCACCCTCGACCTGGACATTCTGAGAGTGGAGTGAGCTTACATCCGAAATTCCTAGTACTCGAGGGATTCATAATTTCTCTGTTTTGGAAGACAACCGACTGCACAGCTTAGGTGTGCTAACATGCGGACATTTATAAGACACCCTGGGAAAAGCTATAGGGTGGTACCGCCTCGGTCGACTGGTCTTTGTCTACCACCTTCTTTTTGCGTGTTAATGATAATAAATATACCTAAAGTGGCCCGTTGGTGGTCTTGTGTCTCCACCCCGCAATCGGTACTGAGGTATTCCTTAACGCGTCTACAATCACTTGTACGGGAAGAAGTTGTATGCTGGATATAACAACTTCCGGAACAAGCATTTGCCACGACCCCGCTCAGTGGGGGTTGGGGTTTTTGAAATTCAATATAGATTTTACATTTATTTTTCAGACTCTCGTTTTCCGAACTTAGATTTACGGCATAGTGGTTTTCTCAGTCTTCGAACCGGTGTTGAAAAGCATGTAGAAATGTTGGAAATCCTTGGAAAAAACTATATCTGTTAGATCGTAATTCTTTTGATAATGTGTGTTTGTTTGTATTGAACAAGTACAGGAATACAGGGCTGCACATATTCACGTATAGTGCAGCAGCAAATTACTATAGAGCAAACAAGAAGACCATAAATCACTTTTTAAGTGCAATCTGTATAGCTAATATATTACCCAGACTTAGATTTGTCACAAGTCACAATATATATATATATATATGTGGACTTCGTGTGTCGTTTTTTTTGTTTTTTCCCCTTCCAACTTCGTTTCCTCAGGTTACACCCGTATCCGGATGTGTGGGCATGTGTATCTACTTTTGTAGTTTCATATGTGCATTCATTTCGGGCCTGATGAAGCCAACCAGCAGAAATACGTATCGCTCGGGTTACCTATCCTATTTTCTGCTCGAATTCACTTTCCTCCTTTTTGCAGATTTTGCCCATTATTTTCCTACTTGTTGTTTATATATATATATATAAAAACAGTACAACCACCATCCCAAATTCCAGTCCTGGTTTTCCTGTCCTACCCTATATCAAGGAACTGACCCCTAAGCTGATCAGATTATGCAGTCCTTTGAACTGTCGAATTGCTTGCAAATCCGTCCTCACTATAAACTGCATTTTTTCAAAAATGAAAGACAGAGTCCCGCTGCTTTGCTTAACCAACACAGTCTACTCTATCAATTGCAACAATTGCAACCAAATATACATAGGTCAGACCTCCAGATCTCATAAAGGAAGGATTACATTACACAAAAGTGATTCTAGGCTTCATCCTGAAAGATGCGCTCTAGCATCTCATGCTAACACAACAGGGCACTCTATGAATTACACAAGTATGAAACTTCTCGACAAAGAAAAACACCTATCCAAACGTTTATTCCTGGAAATGTCCCACATTTTCATGAATAACAACTGTATCAATGAAAAGACAGATGTTAAGCAACTGAGTGTCATTTACTCATATTTGCTAAACTGCGAAAAATTGGAGCACTTACACATCTCCCCAAATTTTGACTCTTCACAATCATAAATGGAATCTGTTTCTTGGTCTATTCCACTAATATACTTCATTCCATTCAAATTTTAATAATTTTCTCCTCACGATTTAATAATAATTGTGAATTTAATTGCCCATTAATAAAGTACAGTCAATTCAACTGCCTCTGGTCGGTTTGACAATTTCTTACATAACACATTTTGAAAATCACATCATCTGAAGTGATTTGGCAACGTAGCACACGCCCACAAAATAATTCGTTCCATCTTTCTACACAGACACTGACAACCTTCGGCCTTCTGTCAAAAGGTTTCATCTTACTCATTATTCCATGCCCACCATTTTCTGCAATCAGCAAGTGGCTTCACGATGTAATGCTTTCATGTTCTAAAAATTTTTAATCTGTTTTTAACTTGTTCTTGTCACACAGTTGTGTGTATTTTATATAATATTGACCATTGTACCATTTATTCAGCTTTCACCATGTTACTGGGTGTTTCCCTCATCCTGAACGTAAACAACAATTAGCAACATCCTCACATACTACTGCAAGTTAAGTCCATTGAAAGCTAGAGAGAATAAAAAAAGTATAAAGAGTCCTCTTTGCTTAAAATTACCCAACAAAAGGCGGAAGCTTTAATTTTTCACCTAACTGGTCTAGACGACAATGAACACGTCTCAAGTTATATATATATATATATATATATATACGTATAAATCGTAAGAGTTGTGCCGCAAACAAGTGATGTCAAAGAGGGACAGCATTTGGAATACCAAAGGATACCAAAAAATCATAATGCTCAGTTCCTATAGCTATAATTTATAAAACCTAATGTCAGACGTCTAGGGGAGCGCGCGCCCCCCTCTAAATCCGCCAGTGGAGCCTCCCTTCATTGCAATGCAAGGCTCGAAGTAATCTCACAGGCATTCAGTGCCTTCACTGCAGCCTGGCTGTCGGAGAAGGCACTTTCTTCTCCCGCCTGCAGAATAGTGGTGTATCCACCAAGAGACAGAGATAGCTTAGTTCTAGGCCCAAAGACTCCGGCGCCAGAACCCTCTTCAGTGACCCAGACGCGTACCAGACCTGCCCACTCCCTCCTTAGATCTTTCGGCTATCGGAGTTTCACTGATCCCAAGCATGATGGGGAACTGACTTGCAGCTTGCAACACGGTGATTGAGCGTGTGGAGTCGTTGAGTCATTCTCCCATAGATGGACGGTCACAGCACTTATAGCGAGCAAACGCGGAATATTTGCAGACTAGGAATTATCTAGGCAACAATTTGACCTTTTGACATTTTTTAGTTTTTTTCTTCGAACTATAAAAATTAAGTTATGGTTTACTTCTGTGTTAGCCACGTTATAATCAAAAAATATTTAAATCATTCCGATTGATGTTACATGGAGCAGAGTTATCTTTATCACGACTTGTCTTAGGCCCCTATCGTCAGTCGTCCCTACAATTGTAGGGCACCTTTATGGCCTCCTTGAAAGTCATAGTTTTCTGCTTCTCCGTGTCAGAACTCTATTTTGAGGTTATGTCACAAACATCTATTTGCATCAAATTGTGCTTGCTTTTGAGTTATATCATGTTTTATCAGCCTGAAATTTCCTACAATTTGAAAAGAAAACATATCTTCACAATAGGATAGCGCTGACGCTGACACGGGACAAGTGTAATCTAGAAATTTTTAAAGGAGAGAAAGAAGGATGACAATCAAGGAGGCCATAAACGCCTTAGGCCAGTATCGTCAGTCGTCCCTACAATTGTAGGGCGCGTTTATGGCCTTCTTGATTGTCATCCTTCTTTCTCTCCTTTAAAAATTTCTAGATTACACTTGTCCCGTGTCAGCGTCAGCGCTATCCTATTGTGAAGATATGTTTTCTTTTTAAATTGTAGGAAATTTCAGGCTGATAAAACATGATATAACTCAAAAGCAAGCACAATTTGATGCAAGTAGATGTTTGTGACATAACCTCAAAATAGAGCGCTGACACGGAGAAGTAGAAAACTATGAGGCCATAAAGGCGCCCTACAATTGTAGGGACGACTGACGATACGGGCCTTAATTTCTGCCAATTACAAACGCACAATTTTGAATTAATAATGGTTTCTATATGGAAAAATTGTATGACAGTACCTGAGAGCAGTTCTTTCGAGTTTAACCGCGGCAAAACTATACCTTTGATAGTCATTATGGTCTCCTAGGACACCAGATAATCTGTTACTCATGAAATAGTCTTGTCCATTCGGGCCTTTAATTTCTTCCTGTTAAAAAATTGAAAAAACAATATATGTTCTTTTTTTAAATTTATCTTTTCTCCTATTGGTCGTAGCAGGTTTTTTCAAATATGCGATTTTAACCACCTATTCAGAACAACTTTTTGAAATAAACTGTATTGAAAATTAACGTGGTTATTGTAAACTTGTATAACTATAAAATTGGCTATTTTTTAACAACAATTTTGAAATAATTAATTTTTTGCACTAATTCTTGAAGTTGAAAGCTTCAATAATCCATTTCATTTTTGTAAAATGTTCTAGGGACAAGAAAAGTTGCTTAAATAATTAGCTTTTTACATAAAATATTAAACCGATCCGGCTGAGATTTAGCGCGCATATTACCACCAATGATGCTCTCATTCTCACACAAATTTCTGACCATTTACAATTATTGTTATTGCAATAGTTATAAACATTTATTCAATATTGCTAAAAAGCCCCGTAATTAGCTAAAATCTTTATCGAGTTTATTTCTTAAAAAGTAAAGCTTAAGGTCTTCTTATGCTCTACACTCTCCATTTATTTGACAATCATACAAGCAAAATATCGAATTTTGAGTTTTTCCCATTGTTTATAAAAAAGAACGCATATCTGGCTGTACCTTTTTATGTATTTGCCATTAGAAAGATCCACAAGCAGAATATCGAATTTTGAGTTTTTCCCATTGTTTATAAAAAAGAACGCATATCTGGCTGTACCTTTTTATGTATTTGCCATTAGAAAGATCCCCACCTTCATTTAAACCTTTCAGATATCTGCTAAACTTTTTTACACGAAATACCTATTTTTTTTCTCTATAGCCTGGGCCAGTTATCGCTTGCTCCAAATTGATTTAAATCATTCATACAAAAGTGTACATTTCATTAAAATTCCTAAAAGCAGAAATGTTACATATTCTGTAATAATTCCGTTGATTAACAAATTAAAATTTCATATGTTGTTTTGCGAGCGGTTGCATTTCAAAATAGATTGAATAAGTGAGATGAATTGGATGGAAGATTCCCGTCCGTCCAACCCATTCGGTTTAACGATCAATCTTTTTCATTCGAGCTAAACGTATTATTGAGTGGGGCGTTCCAATATTCAGTCCGCTACAAGGAGTATTATGTTGACGAAGCATCATAGATGGTGCCACCTCTTAGATGGTGTGTGATTTGGGGTTACGCGGGTATGGGTGTCAATCACGTCAAGTTTTATTATAAATGGACAACAAGAGATCAATGTTACCATTTTGATAAAACTTTCCACTAGATGGAAATCAATTTAATTTAATTGATTTTCCATAGACAGTCATCTCTGTGTGTGTTTGGGAAATAATATTCGTAACTTCACGAGGTGATTGCTTGCATTATTCCAAGCAAAAAAGTTCATTATAACTTATGTCCGAAAATCAATCGTTTTCGAGGAAAGTGAGTCGTGAATAATTAAATTTTTTCAAACATTTGGCAACGCTGCAACGCACCTTGATACAAGCGCACGACGACAGCAACGGGTTCATCGAATTCTTTACGTTTGTATGATATTTTTGTTGAAAGTATTCCTTGAACTATTGAATACTTTTACGCACTTTTTTGCTGCTAATATTTTTTATTAATAACGCTTTCAGTACAGTACAGTTACTTAAAAAAATGACAGCACTTACCGGTACGTGGCGATACACACCACCAATTCCAACGATTATCAGTCACTTATTTGAAACGATGCGATGCACGAAGAAAGAAAAAAACATCTGTAAATCACATAAAGTTACAGTTAAATGTATTAGTAATCACAATAGATGGTCTTCGGTTTCCACTCCGACTTCACGATGTCTTCCGCGATTGTTAAAATCAGGCACTACGCGTCCAGAAGCCTTTGGGACACTTCTACGAATGTTCTTCTAGCTGGTAGTCTTCGATCAGAAAAAAGTTCTTCGTAAATGCGCCTAGCCTCTTCAGAATTGCAATGAGCCTCTCCGTAAATAATAAACATATCGTGATACTCGCGTACCGAAAACATCTCTTTCGTAACAAAATGCGCGCACTGATACAGTAATACATACTGAATAATAAAATGTTATTTCAATTCGGGTAAATATTACTTGCAATAACGTATGCAAGAAACTATAAAATAATTTTTTCCCGATATAGGTATTTATTTTTTTGCCTACGGACACGATGTCGGTCGCGATGATACATGCAGTGCAGGCGGAGTACGGCGTTGCCAGCTGTGTGAGGGATTTTGTTTGTTTTTCTTCGGAAAATTGTTATAATTAAAATTAATAAGCAAGAAAATTACTTTGTTAGAGACAGTTCATCAGTTAATTAATAAATAGATGAATTGATACATTTTATGCTATTAGGCATATGATTTTAAATTATTAAGGTGCAAAATTTATTTTTTTCATGACTAAAAAGAAATAAGTTCAGCATTTTTTTGCTGCGAAACGGTTGATTTTCGGACATAGGTTATAAAGAACTTTTTAGCTTAGAATAATCCAAGGAATCACCTCTTAAAGTTACGAATATTATTTCCCTAACGCCCTGTATATTGGTTATGAGTACAATAATCCTCAGGCTAAACGGTAAAATGTGATTAATAAAGTTTCCTGAAAAAAACTACAAAAACTCTGTCAGAATATAAAATCAGTTTTTCAACAGATAATTTTTGCGTTCTTTCTTAAATGATTCCTTACATATGTTTACTTTTATATTTATTATTTTATATTACATCTGGTAAATGGAACTTATCGTGTTTTTTTTGACTTGTATTTATATCGTGTATAAACGCGCACGTCGTACTCACCGAACGCGCAAAATGTTTATAAACGTTTGTAAACGTATTCAAATGCAGTGCGTGTTTGGTGGGGACTTGAATCACACGGTAGCGATAAATGTTTACAAACGTTTGTAGGTGTTTGTCAGCGTTCCATCCAAAGCCGGTAACATCAAACGATTTGTACGGTTTGTGAATTTTTGTAATTTGGGTGTGGGCGGACGAAACAAATACATGGTAAATGTAATTTTGGATATTGGTTTCTTGATTTTTACGTGAGGTTTTCAAGAACTGTTTTGGTTATTTACTCTTTTTATTACTTGATATTGAGAGTGGGATAAAAAATTCAATATCCCAAAACGGTGACACTTTTGTATAGGTAAGCTTTTGTTATTTTTGAGGTCAGTCCAAAGCCTACCTTCTCCTTAAGCTTGTCGTGGTACTTATTGGACACCCTACCCTGTATATGGATATATAGAGAAATCCAAATTTGTCTGATGGCTTGAGTTCAATGTATATGAGAGAGAAGTGCAAGAAGTCTGTATAGTTGTAGTCACCGTTCTTGGCGGTTACGTCATCAACGCCATATGAAATAAGTAAACAGATCGAGTCTCCGTACCATCTGCTACTATTTCCAGTACGCATGAAGTGGGTAACAGGGGACCGCTGTTCTCCTCTCTTCCTGGATATGCTCTAATAAATTTAGCACGAGCTGTCGGCCTTCACCATTGATCGTATTTCCGGGCATTGTACAATTGATGACAGGGCAACTCGAATTGCATGCCGATGTCAAGTAAGTTGTCAGTCTGACTTATATGATTGAAGGGCGATCATACGTAACGACAAAGTTTTCGACACGGAGACACACAATCAAATAACTTATGTCCTTGAACTTACCGAACAAAAGTTCACACACAGAGGTAGGTTGCATGTGTATGTATGAGAGAGATGGAGACATATAAAGGGATACCGGTAGTCCCCTGCCAAGAACGGTGACCACAAATATATCAGTACATGTTAGAAAGAGATAGAAGCCGGCTGAAGAGTGAAGGTCATCACCACATCGCCTAGCAACAGTTATGCAGAAGGTCGTGCAATCCGCCGTGTTGCTAATATGTTACACTAGAAATCTGTGCACAGAAGGGGGTCTGCGCGAACCATTAAT
Organism: Acanthoscelides obtectus; assembly: GCA_963669975.1. NCBI lineage: Eukaryota > Metazoa > Arthropoda > Insecta > Coleoptera > Chrysomelidae > Acanthoscelides > Acanthoscelides obtectus. The sequence continues at coordinate 77,806,573 of CAVLJG010000007.1, read as the reverse complement.
TCAATATTTTGTTTTCATTTTGTTATGATTATTCATTTGAATTTTGATGCGACTTAGTGTTTTAATTTATTTTAGAATTATCTTTGATTTCCACCGCTGGTGGTGCTAAGATCAACACATTCTGAACTATTGTTAATACATTTTGCGTGAGCGAGCGGTCGGAAAATGTAACAACAACCATCATGGAATACAAATTATCACTGCCTGCGTGTACGCAGGTGTAAGCCGTTTCAAAGCAGAACGACACCTCCCTACGAGGGCCGGATGGGTACTGACGAAAATCGCTCATCTATGGAGGTGGAAACCTTGCCTTGGAATGTGCGAATTGCGGTGTTGCCAAGTAAACCAATGATCCAATATTGCAGAATTTGAGGCGATCATGACCATTCAACCATTTCAACCTAAAATGGAGCACCATTAGGATCAACGCGGCATCAATCCTAATCAAGTTCGACTCAATTCACAATTCAAAAATGTGTACGCTCAAAATAAAACCATAGTTTGCGCGTGGAGAAAACTAACGCATATTTTCAAAATGCATCTCAATCCAAAGAACTGGTGTAATATATTGGCAATGCGGCAGATTACCGCGTCAACGTAGCTAGGCAACGCGGTGATGAGCTTTGCCATCCAGCTGGCTTCAATCTTTTTCTAACATACGTGTCTAGACACAGACTTTGGTTCTCAGTGTACAATAATATAATAAAGAAAATGAGAAAAACAATTTAAAAAGCAATAACAGATAAAATAAAGCACATATTAAATTTAAAATCCAAGAACCCTTGTGTGAATAAAAAACATGTTCAGTAAGGAAACTCCTTATTGTCTCTTTTAAGGCATTTAAATTTAACGATCTGAGTTGCAGTATTATTGTAGTAATTGGGTGCTGTAATTTTTAAATTTTTCTGACTTTTGGATAATCTCGCAAAATTAATATTCAAGTTCCCAGCACTGCTTGTATCATAATCAGTATGCGAGAAATGTTCACGTTAATTTAAATACTGCTTAGCATACACCAGTGCTTCATAAATATACAGTGTTTTTCTTTAATGTCTCCCTCCCCTTTGATTTTTTGAACGGATCAATTAAAAAAATTAAAACTTGAGGTAATGAAATTGATGCGTGGATACCATATTTTAGAGTGGAATTGATAGATGAAAATGTCAAGATGAGCGCTGGGCGTCATCTTGGAAAAAAAATTATCCGAAAACGGGGGTCTTGTGGCACATCATTTTGAAACTTCTGACGAGTACTTTATAAAAATAGAATATAAAGTCAATACCTTTACCTACTACAA